>JAUJYN010000021.1:0-600000 GCA_030737835.1 Acorus gramineus
TATAGTTGAGCGACCTATCTCTGGCGGCATGTGAAGCACAGTTGGGGATACTGTCGCGTTTTGCCCCACATTGGTCGTAAACGAGGAGACGCGATGCTAGCGTTCGTGATGGGACTCAACCGCCCTATCAGATAGATGACGACGCATAGGCATTGTCGAGGTCCGACGACCCCTTATTGCGTGTCTTGTGGATTAAGTGCGGTTGAGCGGCTTACCAAGCGTGTAAGTGTCATCATGAGCGCCAGCCATGCTCGAGGAGCAGAATCTGGACTTAATTGTTTGAGGTGTTGTTTTGATCTTCCCGTAAGGGTCGAAGATCAGGTACCCCTTGCTGTGAATTGATGATCTATTTGACCAGCTCTGGGAGCGAGTGTCTGCTGTTAGATCGATCTTCGCACAAGGGTACCACAAGTTGGAGATCCGAGAGTTGGACATCCTGTAGATGGCCTTTCGTGACTGTTTCGGGCACTACGAGTTTTAAAGTACTGCTGTCGGGGTTGACGAATGCGCCGGATGCCTTCATGGATCTCAAAAGTTTTATTGGGCTTCCGTGGACTACTTTGAGCCTGAGGTAGTCTTCATTGAGACTGCTAGTAGTGCGATGAAAAGGTGATGTGGGTGACCTTGTTTCCCCAGGTTGGCGTGCCCTCAGGCAAAGTTCAAGAATCATCATCGCGTTGGAAAGCGTCAGTCCATGGAGATTCCTCAGTGGACGTGGGAGTGGGTTATCAGGAATTGTTGCAGACTCGCTAATGTCACGTTCGGGTCACGACGCCGTGTTATATATGTGTCACTTTTTTGGCCTATTGGCATCCATTGGAGCATTTTTAGCAGTTTTTAAATTTTTGTGTTTTTCGATCGGAACCGCATAATTTCAGACTGTTAGCTATCGTCTGAGCTAGAGGACTCCGATTGAAAATCTAACTGCGTATTATGTGTCCTAGTGCCATTTTAAGCCACTCATGAAAATTTCATCGAATTCCGACATCGTTTACAAAAAATTCGCGGTTCCGGGGCGTATCCGGGTTTTTAAGTCGCGCACTATAAATAAGTGGGATCTAAAATCCCGAGTTACTATTCATCATCCCTACGACTTGCATTTTCTCTCTCCCCTCTCTCTTTTTCTCACTTTCAAGCCCCCTAGACCCCTCAAACCAAAAAACCCATAGCACAGGAAGTGTAGATCGGGTCCCAATCTACACACCGGTATCTTCAAATCCCGTTTCCGGCGATCCTAGCCTCCCCGACCTCCCCTCTTTGTCCTCTGATTTGGGCCGTTTCGAAGGCCGAGATAGATCGGGGCGTGAGAGGGCCGTTGAGAAGGGTTTCGGTGCGCGGAGAGCACCCGATCACCTCTTCCTCCCCCTTGGTAAGCTTCTTTCCCTCTTTTTTCTTGTTTAGATGATTGCTAGGGGGGGTTTTGTGTTTGGGAGGTGGTCGGCGGCAGTGGGGGTCGTCGGAGGGTGGTCGGAGGTGGTCGGAGGTGGTCGATAGTCGTGGGAGGGGCGGTGGAGGCGCTCGGCAGTCTGGGAGCTGCTGTTCGGGCAGCAGGCGGCAGCAAGCAGCAGCGGCAGCAGCGCTGGTGGCGCAGCAGGCTGGGCACGCACTGGTGTGCGCGCGTGCGCGCGCGCGGGGCGAGCTGGGGGCCAGCGTGCGCGTGCGTGCAAGGCGTGCTGTGCGCGTGCGTGCAAGGCGTGCTGTGCGCGAGCGTGCAGGGCGAGCGTGGCGATGCGCGCGGCATGCGTGCTGGGTCTTCTGGGCGCGAGTGCGCGCGGGTCTGGTGCGGGGAGCTGATCGGGCGGCTGTGCGCGGGTCTGTTCGTGCAACTGTGCGCGAGGGGCTGATGGCGAGCTGCGCGCGAGGAGCTGGTCGCGCGGGTCCAGCGCGAGGGACTGGTCGAGTGGCAATGCGCACGGGTTGGCGGTGCTAGGCGTGCGCGAGGTGGTGGCCGAGGGCAGTGCGCGCGGAAGGGTGTGCAGAGTGCGCGCGGAGGGCGCGGTGAGACGGTCGTGGTGCGCGCGAGGCGCGGCGAGGCCGCAGTGGAGCGCGGAGGGCGCGGCGAGGCGGCGGAGGTGCGCGCGGGGCGAGGTGCTGCGCGCGGGGGCCGTGCGGAGTGCTCGCGGGGCGGCACGAGGTGTTCGGGGCGCGCGGGCTACTGCGGCTGAGCGCAGTGGACGCGCGGAGCCCCCGGGGGTGGTGCGGTGGCGTGTCCAGGCGGCGGGCAGGGGCCGGCGGAGCGCGGGATGCGCGGGCTGAAGCGCGGCGGTGCAACCGGGCGGTCGGGGGCCGTGCGGGTGGTTGCCGGGGGTGTTGGGTGTTGATTTGGGGTTTTGGTGTATTTTTGTGTATTTAATAGTACTTGCGGATTTATACTTACCCAGTTAATACTTGTCTTGCAGATCTCGACGGACGGTCGCGCGTCGACCCGATTTTCGGTGAGTGGGACAACCCAACCCAGTTTGGGAGGCGTTACATGCTTTGGGCGTGTACCGATCTCCCCTGGGGCGTATAGTTGGTATTAATTATTGCAATTATAATCTATGTATGCATGATGTGTGTGTAGATTTGCATGCCACCCTAGATTGTATGTTAGGGACTTGCACCCTTAGGATTGTGCATGAGCCGTGCATCCTGTCACCTCGCTATCATGCTAGGAAAGCCTGACCTGTGCATGCGTCCTATTAGTTTGGTTTATTTAATTAAATGCAAACTGTTTTAATAGATAGCATGCTTAGGGAATATAAGGGGGCCTTGCGAGGTTAACATTGAGACCCGGGTTAGGGTACTCCGTGTTCCTCGTTTGGTTGTCGGATGTCCTACATCGGGACCTCAGGTTACCCTCCCAAGGTCTCTTTTCCCCATATTGGTCTTATTTATTTCCCCGCATCCTGGTTATGCGCGCTGGTGGAATTCTGAGGAATTCGAGACATTAGAGTCGTAGAGATGTGCTGTCAGCGGATCCGAGTGGATCATATGCGATGGATAGGCTGTTCTGTTCCCTTCGTCGGATCCGTGTACAGACTACCTCAGCGTTAGACAGGTTGTCCCGTGCAGGGGCTCCCACTAGTAGGCGCCTCCTGATTTGGTGAAGGACTGTGCTGAACATGGGAGTGGCCAAACAACCACGGAGTGAGGAGAGACTATCGGTGGACCAAGGGTGACCAACAGCCTAGTCAGTCCCAAGAGCCTAGGTCACCTGTTGAGAGGTGAGGGTGAGGGTATGGTGGGCCGGCGATGCGACGACCCACAGGATTATGTATGGATGATTATCAACCCGCTAAGTCCCAACATCCTAGGTCACCTGTTGAGGGTGAGGGTGAGGGTATGGGGTTCGGCGATGTAACGAACCCCCGGATTGTGATATTATGCCACTTGTGGCTTATGACTTGCTTAAATGTGGTTAATATGAACTGTATGCATGGGTTGTGCTATTCACTGAGCGTGTGGCTCACCCCTCGCATATTGTCTTTTTCAGTGATCTCTGAGGGAGGAGCTTCCCGAGCGACTACACCAGTAGAGGAGTAGCGCCGCGTCCCACGAGTTTTGAGGCCATCAGCACCCTTCTTTCAGTTGTATGTATATATTCTGTGCTTAGGCACCCAATTGGATTTTGTATGGATTTTATTTGTGTATATATATGGGCATGTTGGCTCTCACAGGACTTACGATTGTGTATCGAGTCTGTAGTATGTTTTGACTACAGACTCAGTCTTTTTAGCTTCCGCATTTGGTGTATATATTATGTCAGCCCTGCTTTTATCTGTGTTGTCATTTTAGTGATTGTTTGTGGTTTATTGTTGGTTTCCTATTACTGATATCATATATACACTTGCCGCGTCCCGGGGACGGCCGCCCTGGGGCGTGACACGCCGTCTAGGTGATCATTGACCGACTGACTAAGTCCGCGCTTCCCTCCCTAATCCGACCGATTGAGTCTCTGGACGCCTTGACGTGGGTTTTCACCTTCGCGATTGTTCGTCTTCATGGCACACCGGTCGGCGCTATTTTCGGTTGAGACGCGAGGGTTACTTTGAGGTTGTGGCGTAGACTTGGCAGGTTTTTGCGCAAGCCTCCATTTAAGTATAGCGTTTCATCGTCGATGGACAGCCAAACAAAGAGGACGATTCAGACCTTGGAGGACATGCTAAGTGCCTGCGTGCTCGATGATGAGGGCAGTTGGGTGAGGCACCACCCATTTGTTGGGGTATGCCTGCAAGACGACTGCCATTCGAGCATCCAGATGGATCTGTGAAAGGCACTCTACAGGCGCAGTTTTATACCTCCCTTGTGTTGGGACGGTTGAGGAGCGCCAGTTGGAAGGGCCACAAGTTAGTTGTTTGACCTTTCGGTGGCCAGGTTGGTTCGTGTGTGCATCTGCACCTCCTAGAACCGATAGAAGGGCTACGCAGGTCATCGTCGCCAGGAGCTTACCTTTGGGTTTGGTGACCATGTTTTTGTGAAGGTGTCCCAGTTTAAGGGCATCCTCTGTTTCGACGTTCGGGGCAAGCTGAGTTGGCTCTTCAATGGGACTGTTTCTCATCATTGAGTGGATTGGGGAGGTGGCTTGTCATGTAGCCTTTCCCCCACAGCTGGCTCATGCCCACGACGTCGTCCTTGTCTCATGGCCGAGGCGTTATGTCCAAGATCCTGCTCATGTCACTCCGTTCGACCGTCTCATTCTCGAGCTGGATTTGTCGTTCGTGAAGCAGTGGATCGAGGTCAAGGACCAGCATGAGAAGTGTTATATATGTGTCACTTTTAACCTTCTGGTAACCGTTGGGACATTCTGGCAGTTTTTCAGTTTTTTCGGTTTTCGATCGGAACCGCTAATTTTTGGACTGTTAGCTATCGTCCTGAGTTAGAGAACTCCGATTGGAAATCTAACTGCATATTTGGTGTCCTGGTGCCATTTTAGGCCTCTCACAAAAATTTCATCGATTTCCGGTAACGTTTCTGAAATTTCGCAGTTCCGGGGCGTATCTGGGTATTTTAAGTTATTTGTCTATATAAATGAAATATAATATTTCATTGGCACTATTCATCATCCCTACCAAAGCTCTCTCTCTCCCCTCTCTCCTTTTCTCCCATTTGAGCCCCTTAGATCCTCAAACCCAAAAACCTAAAGCATAAGAAGTGTAGATCGGGTCCCGATCTACACCCCGGTGCTTTCAAATCCGAATTCCGGTGAGTTTTGCCTCTTCTCCCCCCCTCTCTTCTCCTCTGTTTTGGGCCATTTCGAGGGCCAAGAGAGATCCGGGCGTTGGAAGCCTTTTGGGAGAGGTTTCGGTGCGCGGAGAGCAACCGGACTTCCCTTCCACCCCTTGGTAAGCCTCTTTTTCCTCTCTTTTCTTGTATAGATGTATGTTAGGAGGTGGGTATGACGTTGGGAGGCGGTCGGCGGCGGTGGGTGGCCGTCGGGGGGGGGCTGTGGGGGTGGTCGGAGGCCTTGGGGTGGCTGGTGGTAGAGGGTGGTTGCTCGGGCAGGCGGGTAGGCAGTCCCGGATAGGGAGGCTAGCCGTCCCGAGTAGGCTAGGAGCAGGCGCACCAGGTTGCCGGGCGCGCGAGCGCGTGCCCGCGGGCGCGCGCGCAGGCGTGCGCTCGGGAGGTGCAGGGGGAGGCGTGCGGGGTAGGATGGCTGCGGGCTGTGCGAGCAGGGCAGGCCGGCTGGGCAGGCCATGCTCGGGCAGCTGGCAGGGGGCGCTCGGGCATCAGGCGGGCAGTGCCCAGGCGTGCAGGGGAGCGGTGCTCGGGCCACTCGGCGATGTGCGCAGGCAGGCAGCGCGGGCAGCAGCGCGGGCAGGCTGGCAGGCGCGCTGGGCGCGTGTTGCGCGGGCGTGCGCGTGGGCGCTGGGTGAGGGTCCCGGGTGCTGGGCGGTGAGCGCCGGGCGCAGGGTCGCGGATACCGGGTGCTGGGCGAAGGTGCTAGGGCGTTGGGCGCTGGGCACCGCAGAGGAGCATGCGCGCGGGGTGCTGGGTAGAGGCGCAGGCGTGCGCGCGGGTAGAGGCTGGTGGTGCGCGCGGAGTGCGCGCGGGAAGGAGCTGGTGGTGCGCGCGGGGTGCGCGCGGGGCGAGGCGCTGGACGCGCGGGGCGTGCGGTGTGCTCGCGGGTCAGCACGGGGCGTGCGGGGTGCGCGTGGGCTGCTGCGGCGGGGCGCAGTGGGCGCGCGGCGCACCGGGTGGCTCGGCTGCGGGTCCAGGCGTGCGGGCAGGGGCCCGGCGGTGCGCCTGGGTGCGCGGGCTGAGGCGCGGCGGCGCATCCGGGGGCGGGTGGCCGTGCGGGTGGTTGCCGTGGGTTCGGGAGTGAGTCAAGGTGCTCGAGCTAACGTGCGTACGGGCCGTATGTACGTTTGGGTGAGTGTTGGGTTCTTTTGGTGTATTTTGAGTATTTTGATGTATTTGTGTATTTAACTCACCGTGTAAATGTCTGTCTTGCAGATCTTGACGGGCGGTCGCGCGACGACCCAATTTTTGGTGAGTGGGACAATCCAACCCAGTAGAGAGGCGTTATACGCATTTGGGCGTATACCGACCTCTCCTGGGGCACCATGGATTTATATCAACCTGTTGTAAAGTGTATTGCATGCGAGCATGATTAAAAATGTAGAATGCATGCTACCCTAGACTTTGCATGTTGGGGACTTGCACCCTTAGGATATGTGTATGAGCCATGCATCATGTCCCCCTGTCCTCATGCTAGGAAGCCTTGGCCTATGCATGTGTCCCACTAGTTTATTTATTAAGTTAAATGCTAGTATATGTTTAATTGCATGCCTTAGGTAATATTATAGGGAGGGGCCTTGCGAGGTCAACATTGAGACCCGGGTTAGGGTACTCCGTGTTCCTTGTTTGGTTGTCGGGATGTCCTGTATCGGGACCTCATGCTTCTCTCCCAAGGTTCTTGTCCCAATAATATTATATTCTCTAGTTGATAAATAATGATATATCCATTGTATGATTATTAGCATAATTAGTGAATATTATAGGGGAGGGGCCTCGCGAGGACAGCGGTGAGACCCGGGCTAGGGTACTCCGTGTTCCTTGTTTGGTTGTCGGGGTGTCCTATATCGGGAACTCACGCTACCCTCCCAAGTTTCTTTCCCCCAATGATATTCCAACCTTGCTATTATTATACATTTTCCCCGCATCTTGGTTATGCGCCCTGGAGGAATTCTGAAGAATTCATGACATTAGAATTGTAGAGATGCGTTGTCGGCGGATCCGAGTGGATCATATGTGTATGGATAGGCTGTTTTGTCCCCTTCGTTGGATCCGGTAGAGGTTGCCCCAGAGTTAGAAAGGCCGTCCCTTCCAAGGGTTCCCATCAGTAGGCACCTCCTGATATTTGTGACGGACTGTGCTAAAGTTGTGGGTGAGGGCTCCCATCAGTAGGCGCCTCCCGATATTTGTGACGGACTGTGCTGAAGTTGTGGGTGATAGCCCAGCGGCCTACGGAGTGGAGGAGAGACTATCGGTGGACCAAGGGTGACCAACAGCCTAGTCAGTCCCAAAATCCTATTTCACCCATTGAAGGGTGAGGGTGAGGGTGTAGTGGGTTCGCGATGAGCGACCCACTGGTGTTGTGATTGGATGAATATCAGTCCCAAAATCCTATGTCACCCATTGAAGGATGAGGGTGAGGGTGTAGTGGGTTGGCGATTGAGCGACCCACTGGTTTGAGTATTTGTTACCATTTTGTGGTTGTTAATAAGAGATTGTGGACTTTTAAGATCTGAATGGTAGTCAATATTGTCTGTGATGCATGGGTTGTGCTGTTCACTGAGCGTGTTGCTCACCCCTCGCATATGTTTTTCCCCAGTTGCCACTGAGCCGGAGTCGGAGCAGCGAGAGGAGCTTTCCGAGGGTTTCCTTTAGTAGGGAGCGGCGCTACGTCTTGGGAGTGCCAGAGGCTATCAGCATCCCTTCTTGACTGTATGTATTTTATTTCCGTGCTTGGCACGCGTTTGTATATATTCACTTGTATTTGTGTATATTGGCTATCACAGGACAGATGATTGAGTATCGAGTCTGTAGTATGTTTATTTACAGATTCAGTCTTTTGCTTCCGCATTTGGTGTATACATCATGTCAGCCCCTTTGTTGTCTGTGTGTCATTCTGGTTGCTTGTGTATGATATATTATTGACCTCCTGTGTAGATTCTGATATTTTATATACACTTGCCGCGTCCCGGGGACGGCCGCCCTGGGGCGTGACAAGAAGAGGCTCCACGCTAAGACCGTTCCTTTGATTACAGTGTGTCGGTAGCGCCAGTCTGGTGCATGGACCACATGGGAGCAAAAGGTCTATGAGAGATAATTGCTACATTCGGTCTTCCCTTTGGGTTTTCTTAAATTTCGACGATTAAATTTCCTAAAGGGGGGAGAATGTTATGCCTGTGTCATTTGGAGCCATTTCGGTTAAGCCTTGGTCACTTCTGGGTCATTCAGGGCCTTTTTAATTTTTTGATCGGAGCTGCTAAAATTTTAGCTTTTAGCCACCTGCGGGAGTTAGAGTACTCTGATTGGAAATCTGACTGCATATTATGGGTCCATGTACCGTTTAGTATTACCCATAAAAATTTCATCGAATTTCGGTAACAATTGAAAAAATATGCAGTTCTGAATCGTATCCAGGTTTTCAAGAGTTCCTGGTTGGGCGAATAGTGTGAGATACTTTGGGGATGTGGTGACCCTTGGTAACCTTACCCCCACCTTGATTAGGGATGAAGAAACCTTTGGTTATTGGTTATGTGAGTGGGTGAGCCTAACCCTAACCTCACCCCCCCTTAAGGTCACCCCTAGGCACTATTTGGGCATGAAAAAGACCTTTTTGCCCTCTCTCTCTCTCCCCCTCTCTCCCAACTCGTGGATCTCTCTTTCTCTCCCTCTCTTGGTCTCTTTTTCCTCTCTTTGTGTGTGGAGAAGGAGGAGGAAGAAGCAAAGGAAGGAGAAGGTGAAGGAGAAGATGAATAATGTATGAAGGGATGATATAGCTAGGGTGAGTTTGTGTGTGTGTATGTGTTGTTGTTTCTTTCCCTTCTCCATCTCCAACCCTCTCATGCCTTCCCTCATGTTTTCCTCTGTTTTTCAGCCAAGAAGGGCTGGTGGAGAGGCTGAAGAGATGGTGGTAGTGGTGGTGGTGGTTGAGGTGGTCGTGGGTGTGTCGATAACCCCGCATCTCCCCATTTCCCTCCCCCTGTTTCGGTAAGGCAGCTCACTGTCTCTTAAATATCTCAGTGAATCTAGTATTTAGAGGCATATTTTTAGGATTATGTCTTCTTATGATTTGATCATCTATGTGTCTAGATGTTATATATGAAATTTGGGGTCATTATGATATCTGTGTTGTAAGTTAGAACCTGTTTTGTATGGCCTGTCCAGATTCGCGTAGGAATTGACCTGCTTCTGGAAATAATTTGTTTCGGGCTTGTAGAGGCAAAATTACATTCTAATGTCTTCATGGATTATGATCCCAGCATATCAGAGAATGTGCATGATTTATTTCATAATTTTTAGAAGTGTATTGGGTGCTGTGGAGACCAATTAGTAGGGCTGGTTGCAGCAGGTTTGGCAGTTTTGCTTGGTTGAGTGTCAAGGAGTTGTTTGCATGTGTCTTGGGTGATAATATGGAAGTATCGGGGGTTATATGTGTGATAGGAGGTTCCATATTTTAATTGTGTATGATTGGTTGTGTCTTGCAGATCTCATAGACCGGACGGGCGACGATCCGGGTATCTGTGAGTGGTTCGATCCAATCCTCCCCCCCTCTCTCAGGATGCGCTCGACGCGCGTCGCGCATCGATGGGGCCCCCTAGCTATACTACTTGTGTATATAAGTAGTATGGCTATGCTTAAGCTATGTAGATATCTTGCATGCTAGGCTTATATACATGTATTGTATTCATGTATGAATGATTGTGTTGCATGAGCCCCTCTAGTATGGGCATGTATTAATGTGTATGGATGTATAGAATATGGCATGCCTTAGGTAGTATTGTAATACTACTCCCACCATATTAATTGGAATATTGAACATGATTATGTCTGGGTTAATAACGGGCACCTGCCTAATATTCCCTTGCGATAAGACTCGAGGGCGTGTTGTAGTTGTTACGCCCATGCTAATGGGGCAAAGCTATGACCAGCTTCATGAGATGATGATCTCTCTCGCCCTCTCCCTCTGAACGAACTGAGTAAGTAGATGCGATTTCCTACTCGACTCAGGTTCGTTTGGAATATTGGCATGCACCTGTTAGTGCGCGAGATCGCGCTTGACCCTTTCTTTTAAGTTGGTGATATCCAACGCATGTTTCAGTTAGGCCTTGTGTGCTTATGTGATTAATGACCATGTATGCATGTTATATGATTTATTATGATATAAATCCATGTTAGGGAGTGTCCCTATAATTATTGGATGATTGGGCTTATGGTTCATGCACATAGCTAGATATAAATTCTCCTGGATATATTTATATGCGCATGTTAAAAAAAAACTGATAGGCATGTCTGGAATAGGTGTGGGTATGACCCGCTGTCGGGTTGTACCTTATTAGTTAGAGCGCTAGCGATGTAATCGCCCCGTGCATCCGAGCGATGCACTCGTTTGGAACTCAGGAGTATTCATTATCGTATTGGATTGTTAAGCCGGTAGTTGGGGCATGACACCCCCCTGTGTCCGAGTGACGCAACGGTGTGGGAGTATAGTAGGTATTCGATATCTCGATAAGTGATTATCGAGAGTAGTTGTTTTTCCATTGGGTTCACTTTACGAACATGGAATGTTTACTCCCAATGTCGTCCATGTTGAAGAGGGCCGGGTTGTAGCTGTCCTGACAGAGGGCTCCCATCCGTAGGTACCACCGATGCGTTCGGGAGCGTACTGATCGTGGGAGTGTACCAGGTAGAGGCTACCCGGGAGAGGGTTAACGAATGATATTGCGAGCGTGGAATCGTTCTCCCCTTCGTTGGATCTGATGTAAGAACTTCCCGGCGTTGGAAAAGCTGTCCTGACAGAGGGCTCCCATCCGTAGGTACCACCGAGGCGTTCGAAAGCGTACTGATCGTGGGAGTATACCAGGTAGTGACTACCCGGGGAAAGGGCTACCGGTGGACCAAGGGTGTAGAGCAGTCTAAGTCTCTTCCAAATGTCCCAAGAGTCTCCCTCCGGGAGTGAGGGTGAGGATGAGGTGAAGACACATCGCCTCGTGACCCATTCATTGTTCGTCCGTTCCCATAGTTGTTGGGTCCGATCTCATATCGATGTTCAAAGACATTGTTGAGTAGTTATCTCGATGTAGATGATCCAGTAGTGTTGCGTAGACCAGTAATCCCGGGTCTCCTCGACCAACGGTATGGTCTCTCCCCAAAAGTCCCAAGAGTCTCCCTTCGGGAGTGAGGGTGAGGGTGAGGTTGATGATCCAGTAGTGTTGCGTAGACCAGTAATCCCGGGTCTCCTCGACCAACGGTATGGTCTCTCCCTAAAAGTCCCAAGAGTCTCCCTCCGGGAGTGAGGGTGAGGGTGAGGTTGGTCGCGCCGCCGCGTGACCCTGTTATCCATGGGTTTCCACCCATGTTTACCTGGAAAGAAAATTGTTTATGTATTGAACTGTTGTATGGTGATTGGTTTCCAGCCACTCACTGAGCTTGTAGCTCACCCCTCGCATACTATTTCTTTTCAGGGGCAGTGTTGGGCGTGGAGCTGGAGCTTCCCTGTGGCATGGTCTTATGGGCATGGAGCGTTCTTCCGGCGGGTGGTGAGTGCGAGGCTGTCAGCAGTTCTAGAGTCATTGTATGTATTGTAAATCATGCATGTGGCACAGGTTGTATTTTCTTTGGTCTAGACTTGGCTCTCACAGGACAGTGATTGTGTATTCGAGTCTGTAATAATGTTTTTGGTTTACAGACATTGTTTATATATTATGCTTCCGCTTTTCAATCAGTTATCATTATGCTTGCTTTGCCACCTTGTGTGTTGTTGTTGGAGTCTTTATTGACCTCACGTATTGATAGCTGATATTTCATTATTGCCACATCTCGGGGGTGGCCGCCCTGGTGCGTGACATATTCGATATCATCGGTATGTGACTATTGAGATTAGTTGACTTTCCCATAGGGTTCGCTTTGCAAACGTTTGAAGCATCCTCCCGACGTCGTCGTGCGTCGAAGCTGTCCTGTATGGTGCCACCACTTGTAAGTGCTACCGATGCGTATCGCGGTACACATCTGGCAGATATACCGATCGTGGAAGGTTGACAGGTAGAGGCTACGCGGGAGAGGGCTACTGGATGATATTGCGAGCGTGGAGTCGTTCTCCCTTTTATCAGATCCGTGTTGAAGCTGCCTGACGTTGAAGCTGTCTTGACAGAGGGCTCCCACCTGTAGGTACTACCGATGCGTTCGGCAGATGTAGAAGCCACCCGGGAGAGGGCTACCGGATGACGAAGGGTGTAGAGCAAAAGGTTTTATCCTAAAAGTCCCTAGGGTCACCCCTCCAGAGGCTAGGGTGAGGATGAGTTGGGAGTCACGTGGTCATGTGACTCTTATACCCGTCGAGTATACTCTGGGTATGGTACGCCTAACGCTTGAGGTATCGTAGTGTATCTCTACCTCATAGCGAAAGGACTTGTTGTACTATGTTAAGTCTAACGCTTGAGGTACCGTAGTGTATCTCTATCTCGTAGCTATTAGACTCGTTGTAAACTATTATCTAGTAACACCATGTGTTATGGTTAATAGCTTGTTCCTCCCCGAGTGTCCTTTGAGTTTCCCTCGGAAACGAGGGTGGGGTGGGTTGGTCGCGCCGCCGCGCGACCTTGTTATCTGTTGGGTTTTCACCCATGATTTCCTTGAAAGGAAATTGCCTTGTCATTCAATTGTTGTATTGGTGCTTGGCTTCTTGCCACTCACTGAGCTCGTAGCTCACCCCTCGCATACTTTATTCCACAGGGACGGTGTTGGGCGTGGAGCTGGAACTTCCCTATGGCTTGGTCTTGTGTGCGTGGAGTGTCACGTCCGACGGTTGGCGAGTGCGAGGCTGCCAGTAGTCCTAGAGTCATGTATTTGTTAATCGTGCGTGTTGCACAGGATGTATTTGTTTGGGCTAGACTTGGCTCTCACAGGCGGTGATTGTGTATTCGAGTCTGTAATAATGTTTTGATTTACAGACTTATTGTTATTTTTATGCTTTCGCTTCTCAGTTAGCTATCATTTATCTTTGCCTTGCCACCTTGTATGTTGTTGTTGGAGTCTTTGTTGACCTCAGGTATTGATAACTGATATTATATATATTGCCACGTCTCGGGGACGGCCGCCCTGGGGTGTGACACAACCTCCACCATGCCACGAAGGATAAGAGGCGCCGAGACGCTGTTGGAAGAACCGAGCAGGTGACGAAGCAAAAGGCTGACAACCCTAAATAGGATTTTTTTTTTGTAACTTTTATCCGAATATGAATAAAAATCACTTTTGCTTCAATTATGTTCAATTTCCTTCATTTGCATACTTGGCCATCTAACACAAAATGAATGTAGACATGTGTCTCCCTACCTTACTCTTCGCGACGATCTACATTATGTGATTAACAAGTAGACGTACCTTGACTGAGACCTACGAACAGGATGTCCCTGGTCGCAAAGATCCTCCAAGTGGTCTGACTTAACTTGGTGATGTGACCTGATCATCACTTACAAGAAACGATGCAACGTTGAAAGGTCTTTTTGACAATGCCACGTTAGCGATACGTCTGTCCAACCCGTCGCTTTGCCTTTCGCGCCAGCTGTTCCTCGATCTCTATAGAAGATGACGGCGGCACATCTTCTGCATATTTGATTTTTGCGCCATCCATCATGATTAGGGGGATTTTCGAGGGAAACCCATTAAATGCAATAATAAATGGGAGGGGCATAAAAGGAGAAAGAGAAAACAAAGAGAAAAATCTCATCGTTTCTCATTCATCTCTCTTTTGTTCTCCCCCTTAGAGATTTCCCTCGTCACCAACATGTCTTCTCTAGACATTGTCAAGAAATTGAGGACTACACTGTCCATCCCAGCCTCCATTGCCATCATCCCTACTAGGCAAAAGCACCTGGACGAAGTAAAGGACCATGGCCCCGACAAGCTTTACATGTATCCTTCTCAGATGCTGAGGAGTTCACTCTCTTTTTCCCTCCCTGCCTTGGTCAAGGATTTCATGTGTCGGTTCAAGCTACACCCAACCCAGTGCTCCCCTAATCTGCTGAGGATCTTGATGTGTTTTGTCACCATCAACTGCTTGTTGCACCTCGACCTCGGGGTCGATGATGTCTATCACCTGTACGATTTGAGGAAGATCGGGGGCGCCTTTTATTTGCGGGCAAGAAAGGGTGTCGTCACTGTCGGTATCGGATTTTGGAGGGGGGGGGACTCTCGGAAAAGGGAGAGAGGGGGCCTCCTTTTTCTCCTCTTTGTGCGTATGGGTGCACTGCGTGTGTGGGGGTTCTTCAGGGGTTCGGATCCGGTGTGTGCCTTGGCAGGCTCGGTCAGATCGTCTCTCGGAAGGGGGAGGGGGGTGTTTAGTTCCTAGCTGAGGCGACCGACAGGTCCTTAGTAGGATCAGGGGTTGTTGTGATCGCCACCTGCTTTCTCAAAAAGGAAAAAAATTTGGATTGGATTTGATCGCCTTCGTGGGGGAGTTTGTGGGTCCTCCGCTCTGAGAAACGGGCATGCCGTACATAGAGGTGAAAATAGGGATCCTCTTCTGCTTTGGGAACTTGGCTAAAGGAGGTTTTGGGAAATCAGGGTGTAGGTGATGGTCGGCTAGTTGTTTTTTGCCACCTGGTGGGGGACGGCTAGTTAGGAGTTGCCGCCTGGTGCCTGGCTCTATTTTGGCAAAGCCTGGGTAGGGTTTGGTTTGGGTGTTGGCTAAAGTTAAACTAAGTTTAACCCAGGTTTTTGGAGAGTAGATTTGGAAAGTGGATTTGTGTAGGGAATGGTTTTTCTACTCACAAATAGGACTCTCTTTCTCTCTCAACTAGGGAAAGTTTAACCCAGCGCAGCGCCCCGCACACATTCCCCGCTCGCACCGCCTGCTCGCCCCGCGCGCACAGCGCCCCCCCCCCCCCCCCCCCCCGCACGCGCACGCACGGATGCGCACGCACGCACACACCCCGGCACCATCGGCGTACTGCCGCGCGCCTACCGGCGCGCCCCGACGCACTGCCGCACGCACGCGCACGCTCGCACGCACCCGAGCGCACCGCGCGTCCAGCCCAGCGCGCCCCGCGCGCACTGCACGCACGCCCCAGCACGCGCACGCAGTGGCCCCCAGCACCGCGCGCACTGGTCCCCAGCACCGCGCCCAGGCGCATGCCCAGGCGCCCTGCCCACCACCCAGGCACATGCCCAGGCGCCCTGCCCGCGCGCGCCCCCGCTGGCACCCCCGCTCGCGCCAGCACCCGCGCGCCCGCTCCACGCGCACCCGTGCGCACGCGCCCGCGCGCGCCTGCGCGCCCGACTGCGCCCGCCTGCGCGCGCACCTGCTCGCGCACGCGCGCAGACCGCGCCCAGCTCGCGCCCAGCCCACTCCAAGCTCATTTTCACCCATCCCAACCCCTCACACACTCCCTAACACACCTACCCAACATGCATGACCTCCCAACCAACCCCTCAAGCCAAGAAAACCAAGAAAAGGAGGGGAGGAGCTCACCTTGGAGTACCCTAGCCCGGGTCTCATTGTTGACCTCGCAAGGCCCCCTTAATATTCCCCAAGGCATACTAATAGACATACGCTCGCATTTAATTTAATAAATTAAACTAATAGGACGCATGCATAGGTCGAGGCTTTCCTAGCATGATAACAAGGTGACAGGATGCATGGCTCTTACACATATCCTAAGGGTGCAAGTCCCTAACATACACAGTCTAGGGTAGCATGCATACTACATATTAATCATGCCGCATGGATTACATATTTCACAATTTAATATTAACCATGGTGCCCCAGGGGAGGACGGTACACGCCCAAGTGCATATAGCGCCTCCCTACTGGGTTGGGTTGTCCCACTCACCAATAACCGGGTCATCGCGCGACCGTCTGTCAAGATCTGCAAGACAGGGTAATCAATTCAGTGAGTAAAATACACAATTATACACAAAAATACCCAACACTCGGACAAGCGTACATACGGCCTGTACGCACGCGAGTCCGAGCACCCCGGCTCACTCCCGAACCCTCGGGCAGCCGTACGCACGGCCACCCGCCCCGGGCGCACAGCCGAACCCCGGCCCGTGCGCCCAGCGCACTACCGAGCCCCCTGCCCGCATGCCCGGACACTCTGCCGAGTCCCCCGGGTGCACCGCGCGCTCACTGTGCCCCAGCGCAGCAACCCGTGCGCACACCCGCACGCCCTGCGCCCCAGCGCCCCACCCCGCCCGCACCCCGCGCGCACCACCGGTTCGCCTCACCGCGCGCGAACAGCACGCCTGCGCCTCTGCGCAGCACTCCGCGCGCACGCCCCCGCACGGTGCCCTGCGCGCAGCATCCGCACGCGGCTCCGCGCGCACAGCACGCCCACGCCTCTTCGCAGCCCCCCGCGCACGCCCCCGCACGGCGGCCAGCGCGCAGCACCCGCACCCACCTGCTCCACCCGAGCGCACGCCTGCGCGCACGCGTGCGTGCCCCGCCAGCTTGCCCGACAGCGCCCAGCCCTGCGCCTGCCAGCCTGCCTGCCCTGCCTGCCTGCGCTACCAGCCTACCCGAGCCACTCTACCACCTCCCCGACGGCCACCAATGGCCTCCAACAGCCACCAACTGCCGCCAACGGCCACCAACCGCCACTCACACCCAAAAACACCCTCCTAACATGCATCTAAACAAGAAAGAAGGAAAGAAACCTTACCCTAGGCGAGGAAGAGAAGGGGAGGAAGAATAGGACCACCACCTAGGCGAGGAAGAGAAGGCGAGGAAGGAAAGAAACCTTACCGAAACACCGCCTCAAGGACCACCACCACCAAGATCTCTTTCAGCCCTCAAAGTGGCTGAAATCAGAGGAGAAATAAGGCATTAGAGGGGGTCACACACGTGGGAACTCGAATCCGAGACCACCGGAAGATAGATCGGGACAAGACCTAACCTTTCTCTTCTTAGGGTTTTTGGTTTTGACCCCTCTAGCTAGATCAAAACAAGCAAATAAAGAGAGGGGAGAGAGAGAGATTGAGTGGAGAAGATGATGAATAGGAACCCAAATGTTGTCGTGGGATTTATTTATCCCCACACCCACTTCACACACACTCACACCCCCAATTAGTGAAAAAGATTAGGTTAAGCTAGGATTAGGGGGGGTTTAAGTGCACTTTGACTTGGGTCAACCCATCCACACAAGAAAACAAAGGGGTTGTCCAAGTCATGGGCCCAAATTTGACCAAGTCAAGTCTCCCAATGACTTCTCGCTCGGTCAAAACCCGGATACGCTTTGAAACTGCGAAATTCTGAAACGTTACCGGAATTCGATGAAATTTTTGTGAGTGGCTTGGAATGGCATCAGGACACATAATATGCAGTTAGATTTTCAATCGGAGTCCTCAAACTCAGGATGATAGCTAACAGTCCAAAATTTTAGCGGTTCCGATCGAAAAACGAAAAAAACTCAAAAACTGTCAGAATGCTCCAATGGTTACCAGAAGGCTAAAAGTGACACATATATAACAGCTAAACTCTTTGGCACCTCACATCTCTCTCTCCCTCTCTCTCTTTCTCTCATATATTCATATTTATCTAATCTAATATTCTCATTTGATTTCAATTTAAATTTGAAAGGTGGTTATTAGAAATATTTGAAAGGATATGCACAAAAAAAAAAAAGAATATATGAATAACCAAAATAAGAAATGACAACTAAGGAAATCATAAATTTTATATTTATTATATCATATATGTAATAAAACAAATCAAATCAAATATACAATATCAATTGCAACAGAATTATGTAAGATATACATATTTTAGGCGTGAAAAACATTGATTAGAAAATCATTGCAGAAACGGAGGCGTGAAAACATTATACAATGGCCTTTGAATTTTTTCTGATTTACAAATAGGTCCCTATACGAATTACAGATAGGTCCCTACAGTCTATAATAGAAAAATTCAAGATTAAAAAACTAGGTCCCTGAAAATCAATAACAATGAAATCTCAAAATTAAATATTTTGAGCTCTAAAATTTTATAAAATTGTAACCATTAAAATCTTGAAAATATTCGAAAGAAAATATATACAATTTTTTTTTAAATTAACAAATAGTATTTAAAATTGCAAACTAAAATGGGCCCATAAGAATACACTAAATGGGCCAAAACTTAAAAACACATAAAATACACTAATTTTAATTCAAATATCATATTTATATATTTAAATCAAATATATAAAGAAGAGAAAATGCATTGGTGTTACAAGACCCCCCACTAATCCTTTACACTTTCCTGGTTGTTGAGTGGTTGATCGTTAATTGGCAAGCTTAAGGCATATCTTGGAACAGTTAGGAGCTGTCCTTTAAGGAGGAAGATCCTCAACAACTAGATCTTTTAAAAATCATCCTCCCTCACTTAACAAGATAAATCTTAATATGTTGGTTGTGAAAGTATATTCTTGATTTGAGATATTTTGATTTATGAGCATTTGGTCTAGGGATTCTAAAAACCGATTGATTCGTACCGATTCAACCATCACCATGGATAACACAGTAGATGTCATTCCAAAGACCTTGAAGGATTACATGTATCCATCTAGAACTACACAACCCTCATGCATTGTGTTACCAACAACCAATGCTAACAACTTTGAGATCAAGCCTGGGATGATTAATATGCTCCCAAAATTT
The DNA here is from genome assembly GCA_030737835.1 of Acorus gramineus. NCBI lineage: Eukaryota > Viridiplantae > Streptophyta > Magnoliopsida > Acorales > Acoraceae > Acorus > Acorus gramineus. Next base: position 18,850 of record JAUJYN010000021.1, read on the forward strand.
GATGGATCTGAGGATCCATATCTTTTCATTAGAGAATGGAAGTTTGTTCCACTCTAAAACTTCAACAGCTAACTGATGATTCAATCCGGTTGAGGTTAATCAACTTCTCCCTCAAAGATAATGCTAAAAAGTGGTTGTATGCTCTACCCGCAAAATCTATCACTACTTGGGATCAATTAGTTATGATATTTTTGAAGAAGTTAAAAAATAATCTATTATTTTCCATAATAGAAAATATCAACAAACACTATTTCAATCATATAACCATTCTAGAAAGTAAGGCATAATCATCTTGACTATCATAGTGAAAAAAATATAAAACTATTGATTGGCAAAATTTTCATGTCAGATGATCCTCAACATATAGAATAAGCATCAATTAGCATAATACACCACATAGAGACGAAAAAAGACTGATTGATTGTAGGATGAACAAAAGTAAAAAATCACAAATTTTATTTCAATGTTGAGATTTCACGAACAAAAATCAAAAGATAATAGAATCTCTATTAGCATAATGAGAACCATATGGAACTCAACAATGATCCACTCCAAGCATAGAAGAACCAAGTAGAAATTTGATACTTTTTAGATAAACTGTTTAAACAATTGTCTTGATTTTAAAGTTGATATTACAAATATTTCAAAAAAAAAAATGGATCTATGTATATTTGTCTATTCAGCTACTTATTTTTGTTGTTTAATAAACAAGATCACAATGATATGTGAAATGTATAAGCATTGAAAAATACAAGACATATGTTCTCTTATATGTTCTTATATGTTCTTTTTTCTGAGCCTTTATCAATTTTTCAAAACCCTCCATACATAAATATTAGATCTAACATGAGTGTCATATTCTAACTGCAATACAAAACAACATAAATTATATGTTCAGCCTTGGTAACGGAGATGGACGGAGGGGCACAGTTGTAACACGAAAGAAGTTTCCAGGGGTATAAAGGCAATTAGCTTTTCAATGGGGGTATAACGCAAAATACCATATTTAACAGGGGTATAAATGCAAAATTCCATGGGGTAAAAGAGACATTTCGTGGGGTAGAGTTAGGTTCGTAACCATGGTTGGTTCAGCCTTGGTAACGGAGACAGACGGAGGGGCACAGTTGCAACACGACAGAGTTTTTTAGGGGTATAGATGCAATTAGCTTTTTAAGAGGGGTATAACGCAAAATACCATATTTAACAGGGGTATAAATGAAAAATTCCCTTAAAATAAGATGAAGTAGACTTGGCCCTAGGTTTTCGAGCTCAATAGGACAAGAGACGCCAAGAGATACTCCAATGAGCTATTAACCATTTAATGATGTATGGGAAAGTGGTTTCATAAGGTTTCTACCTTAAAGGACGTGGTTACTTAATTGAGAAACACGCGAAAGCGTGGAAGACCCCCCACTAATCCTTTACACTTTCCTGGATGTTGAGTAGTTGATCGTTAACTGGCAAGCTTAAGGCATATCTTGGAAAAGTTAGGAGCTGTCCTTTAAGGAGGAAGATCCTCAACAACTAGATCTTTTAAAAATCATCCTCCCTCACTTAACAAGATAAATCTTAATATGTTGGTTGTGAAAGTATATTCTTGATTTGAGATATTTTGATTTATGAGCATTTGGTCTAGGGATTCTAAAAACCGATTGATTCGTACCGATTCAACCATCACCATGGATAACACAGTAGATGTCATTCCAAAGACCTTGAAGGATTACATGTATCCATCTAGAACTACACAACCCTCATGCATTGTGTTACCAACAACCAATGCTAACAACTTTGAGATCAAGCCTGGGATGATTAATATGCTCCCAAAATTTGATGGATCTGAGGATCCATATCTTTTCATTAGAGAATGGAAGTTTGTTCCACTCTAAAACTTCAACAGCTAACTGATGATTCAATCCGGTTGAGGTTAATCAACTTCTCCCTCAAAGATAATGCTAAAAAGTGGTTGTATGCTCTACCCGCAAAATCTATCACTACTTGGGATCAATTAGTTATGATATTTTTGAAGAAGTTAAAAAATAATCTATTATTTTTCATAATAGAAAATATCAACAAACACTATTTCAATCATATAACCATTCTAGAAAGTAAGGCATAATCATCTGACTATCACAGTGAAAAAAATATAAAAATATTGATTGGCAAATTTTCATGTCAAATGATCCTCAACATATAGAATAAGCATCAATTAGCATAATACACCACATAGAGACGAAAAAAGACTGATTGATTGTAGGATGAACAAAAGTAAAAAATCACAAATTTTATTTCAATGTTGAGATTTCACGAACAAAAATCAAAAGATAATAGAATCTCTATTAGCATAATGAGAACCATATGGAACTCAACAATGATCCACTCCAAGCATAGAAGAACCAAGTAGAAATTTGATACTTTTTAGATAAACTGTTTAAACAATTGTCTTGATTTTAAAGTTGATATTACAAATATTTCAAGAAAAAAAAATGGATCTATGTATATTTGTCTATTCAGCTACTTATTTTTGTTGTTTAATAAACAAGATCACAATGATATGTGAAATGTATAAGCATTGAAAAATACAAGACATGTGTTCTCTTATATGTTCTTATATGTTCCTTTTCCTGAGCAATCAATCTTCCAAAACCCTCCATACCTAAAAATTAGATCAACATGAGTGTCATATTCTAACTGCAATACAAAACAACATAAATTATATGTTCAGCCTTGGTAACGGAGATGGACGGAGGGGCACAGTTGTAACACGAAAGAAGTTTCCAGGGGTATAAAGGCAATTAGCTTTTCAATGGGGGTATAACGCAAAATACCATATTTAACAGGGGTATAAATGCAAAATTCCATGGGGTAAAAGAGACATTTCGTGGGGTAGAGTTAGGTTCGTAACCATGGTTGGTTCAGCCTTGGTAACGGAGACAGACGGTGGGACACAATTGCAACACGACAGAGTTTTTTAGGGGTATAGATGCAATTAGCTTTTTAAAGGGGGTATAACGCAAAATACTATATTTAACAGGGGTATAAATGAAAAATTCCCTTAAAATAAGATGAAGTAGACTTGGCCCTAGGTTTTCGAGCTCAATAGGACAAGAGACGCCAAGAGATACTCCAGTAAGCTATTAACCATTTAATGATGTAGGAAAGTGGTTTCATAAGGTTTCTACCTTAAAGGACGTGGTTACTTAATTGAGGAACACGCGAAAGCGTGGAAGACCCCCCACTAATCCTTTACACTTTCCTGGTTGTTGAGTGGTTGATCGTTAACTGGCAAGCTTAAGGCATATCTTGGAAAGTTAGGAGCTGTCCTTTAAGGAGGAAGATCCTCAACAACTAGATCTTTTAAAAATCATCCTCCCTCACTTAACAAGATAAATCTTAATATGTTGGTTGTGAAAGTATATTCTTGATTTGAGATATTTTGATTTATGAGCATTTGGTCTAGGGATTCTAAAAACCGATTGATTCGTACCGATTCAACCATCACCATGGATAACACAGTAGATGTCATTCCAAAGACCTTGAAGGATTACATGTATCCATCTAGAACTACGCAACCCTCATGCATTGTGTTACCAACAACCAATGCTAACAACTTTGAGATCAAGCCTGGGATGATTAATATGCTCCCAAAATTTGATGGATCTGAGGATCCATATCTTTTCATTAGGGAATTTGGAAGTTTGTTCCACTCTAAAACTTCAACAGCTAACTGATGATTCAATCCGGTTGAGGTTAATCAACTTCTCCCTCAAAGATAATGCTAAAAAGTGGTTGTATGCTCTACCCGCAAAATCTATCACACTTGGGATCAATTAGTTATGATATTTTTGAAGAAGTTCTTTCCTAATCATAAAACTGCTAAGATTCGCATGAATATAAATCAATTCATTCAAAAGGAGGGAGAATCTTTATGGAGATATTTAGAGAGATTCAAGGACTTGTTGTTGCAATGTCCTCATCATGGATTTGAGGTTTGGAGATTAGTGCAAATTTTATATGAAGGTTTGAATTACACCACAAGGACTATGGTTGAATCAATGTGTAGTGGTGAATTTACCAATAAAAATGAAACTGAAGCATGGGCATTTTTGGAAGAAGTAGCTGAAAAATCCATGCAATGGGAGACAATTAGAGAGCCCGAGAAACCCATGCCTTCTAAGGGAGGTATTCATTCCATTGATAGTAGCTTTGAGTCTGAAGCCAAGTTTGCATCTCTCATTCGTAGAGTAGAGGCCCTAGAGATGAAACCAAATCATGATTCTGTTAATCAAGTCTCCACCTCCAACTCTACTATTGTCTGCATTTTATGTAAATCTTCAAATCACCTAGCGGAAGACTGTCCTTCCCTGTCATCCCACAAGGAAAGTTGGGCCGAACATGCCAATAGCTTACAGTGGAGGAAAAATGACCCATATGCTCAAACTTATAATCCTGGATGGAGGAATCATCCAAATCTGTCGTGGACTCAAGGCCCATATCAGGGAGGCCCACAGGGATCTCCTCAAGCTCCCATGTATCCTAGACCAAACACAGGACCCATTCCTACTCCATTTCCTCCGCCTGGTTTCAAACAGAAAATGAGAAGAAGTTCTCTTCCTTTGAGAAAGGATTAGATGTTCTTATGAAGTCCACTCAAAATCTAACTCAATCATCCTCCCAGATGTCTGCCACTTTGAATCAATTTATGCAATCTACAGGGCAAATCCTTCAATCCACCACACAGGCAATCTCCCGTCTCGAGATTCAAGTTGGTCAATTGGCCACCACCATGAATGAGAGAGAGAAAGGAAAATTTCCTAGTCAACCTGAGCCTAACCCTAGAGGACCCATTCTTCAAGGACAAATCCAAGATTCTTCTAGTAACCAGTCCAACCAGGTTAATGCAATCACTACTCTTAGGTCTGGTAGACAAGTGGACAACAAGGTTATTATGCCTAATAATGATGTTGAAGATGATAAGGACAAGCCCAAATTTATTCATGAGGACCCAGATTCTGAACCCATCCCTCCTAGCCCATCCATCCCAGAGAAAGCAAAGCCCAATGATTCTCCTGGGAGAATTTATGTTCCCAAGGCCCCATATCCTCAGCGATTAGGTTCAACTAAGAAATCTACCCAGCTAGATAAAATTTTAGAAGTGTTTAAGCAAGTTCGCGTGAACATTCCGCTCCTAGATGCTATCCAACAAGTACCAGCATATGCTAAATTTTTGAAGGACTTATGCACCCAAAAGAGGACCAACAATGTACCCAAGAAAGCTTTCCTAGCATCCCATGTAAGCTCCATTCTTTCATGTGAAACTCCAATCAAGTATAAGGACCCAGGTTGTCCCACCATTTCATGTGTGATTGGAGACACTCGTATTGATCGAGCTTTGCTAGACTTAGGTGCGAGTGTAAATCTACTGCCCTATTCAGTGTACAAACAGTTAGGCATAGGAGAATTGAGGCCTACCCCAGTGACCTTACAATTAGCAGATCGATCTGTGAAAATTCCTAAAAGGGTCATTGAGGATGTCCTGATTAAGGTTGGGGATTTCATCTTTCCTGTTGACTTTATAGTTTTAGAAACCCAACCTGTTCTGAACCCAAAGGGGCAAATTCCTGTAATTTTAGGCAGACCATTTCTGGCTACATCTAATGCTTTGATTAACTGTCGAAATGGATTGATGAAATTATCTTTTGGAAATATGACAGTTGACCTAAATATCTTCCACATTAGAAAACAACCAGGAGATTATAATGATGAATTAGAGGATGTAAATTCTATTGAGGAAATAATTGAAGATTTGAAACATCATTCTATGAGCACGAAAGATCCTTTAGAGTTTTGCCTTGCCCACTTTGGAGAAAATTTTGATATGGAAAAATCGATCATGGAAGTAAATGCTCTCCTAGATTCAGAACCAACCATCCCATTTAATAAGTGGCAACCAAAGCCTGAGCCTCTTCCTTCCATTGATGAGCCTCCCAAGCTAGAACTTAAACCTCTTCCTAACAATTTAAAATATGTTTTCTTAGGTTCAGCTGAAACCCTTCCTGTAATTATTGCTTCTGATCTTAATGAGGAACAAGAAGGTGAGCTAATCAGTGTCCTTAGGGAACATAAAGAGGCCATTGGGTGGAGTATGGCAGACATTAAAGGAATAAGTCCATCTGTGGTTCAACACCGAATTCATCTTGAGGACAATACAAGCATTTCTAGGGAATCACAAAGGCGTTTGAATCCGGTCATGAAGGAGGTTGTAAGAGCTGAAGTTTTGAAACTTCTTGATGTTGGGATCATTTATCCCATTTCTGATAGTAAATGGGTAAGCCCGATTCATGTTGTTCCTAAGAAATCTGGCATTACAGTGGTAAAGAATGATGATAATGAGTTAGTTCCCACTAGAGTACAAACTAAATGGCGTGTATGCATTGATTACCGTAAACTAAATTCTGCCACTAGGAAGGATCATTTTCCACTCCCATTCATAGATCAGATGCTAGAAAGGTTGGCCGGTCATGCTTTTTATTGCTTCCTTGATGGTTATTCTGGTTATAATCAAATTCCCATAGCTCCAGAAGATCAGGAGAAAACCACCTTCACCTGTCCTTTTGGGACATTTGCTTACCGTCGCATGCCATTTGGGTTATGCAATGCACCAGCGACTTTTCAACGGTGTATGATTAGCAATTTCTCTAATATGGTAGAGCGTTTCCTTGAGGTATTCATGGATGATTTCTCAGTATTTGGATCAACATTTTCTGATTGCTTACACCACCTCTCTCTTGTACTAATCAGGTGTAAGGAGAAAAATTTAGTACTGAATTGGGAGAAATGTAACTTTATGGTGAAAAGGGGAATTGTTTTGGGTCATGTGGTTTCTGATAAAGGTATTGAGGTAGACAAAGCCAAGATTGATTTAATTACTAATCTTCCCCCAAGGACTGTTAAGGAAATTCGATCATTTTTGGGGCATGCAGGATTTTATAGGAGATTCATTAAGGATTTTAGTAAAAAGGCTAGACCCTTAAGCAATTTGTTGACTAAAGATATTGTTATATATGTGTCACTTTTAGCCTTCTGGTCACCTTTGGGACATTTCTGGTAGTTTTTTAACTTTTCCTTTTTTCGATCGGAACCGCTAAAATTTTAGACTTTTAGCTATCATCATGAGCTTGGGAACTCCGATTGAAAATCAAACTGCACATTATGTGTCCTGGTGCCATTTCAAGCCACTCACAAAAATTTCATCGAATTCCAGTAACGTTCAGAATTTGGCAGTTCCGAATCGTATCCGGGTTTTGACCAAGTGGGAATGTCAAAGGGGGACTTGACCAAGTCAAAGAGGACTTTGACCAAGTCAATTTTGACCGTTGACTTGGTCAATTGGTTTTGTTTGTTTGTGTGGTTGGGTTGACCTAAAGTCCAACACCAAAAGTGTGTGTGTGTGAGTGTGTGTTCCCTAAAGTGAGCGCCCACTTCTTCTTCTCTTCTCTTCTCTTCTCTTCTTTATCTCTCACACACAAAAAGATCCACCTCTCCCTCTTCTTTATTTCCCCCATTAGAGCTAGTAGGAGAAGAAAAAATAGGAAGCCATTGAAGGGGAAAAGATAGGTAAGCTTGTGATCTATCTTTCCATGGCTTTTATTTTGGATTTCCCCTTTCTCTACCTCCCTCTCATGGCTTCTCCTCCCCTGTTTTCAGCCATCTTTTAGGCCTTGCTAGAGGCTGAGGTGGTGGTGGTCTCGGTGGCGGCGATTTGGTGCGCGAAGAGCACCCGAGTTCCCTCCCTTTCCTTTCCTCTCTTTGGGTAAGTGTTCCTCCTCCCCTAGCTAGTTTAGATGCTTGTTTAGGGTGTGTGATTGGGTGTGCATGCTTGCATGGGTGTTAGGGGGGGTGTGGGAGGGCTGAGGAGGGGGTGGAAGGGGCTCGGGCGCGCGCGCGTCTGCGCGCGCAGTCGGGCGCGCTGTCGCGCGGGCGTGCGCGCGGAGTGCTGCGCAGGGGCGCAGTACGCGCAGGGCTGGACGCGCTGTGCGCGCGAGCGCGCGCGAGCGTGCGCGCGCAGCGTGTCTGGGCGCGCGGGCAGGGGCACTGCAGTGCGCCCGGGGCGCAAGGGTGCGTGCGCGTGCGGGTGGCCATGCGTATGGCTGCCCGAGGGTTCGGGAGGGTGTCGGGGCACTCGGACTCGCGTGCGTACGCACGTGCTCGCGTGCGTGCGGGCCCGTATGCATGCTTGTCCGAGTGTTGGGTATTTCTAGTAAATTTCTTATGTATTTGTGTAGTTTACTCACCATATTGAATGCCCATGTCTTGCAGATCTTGACGGACGGTCACGCGACGACCCGGGTTTCGGTGAGTGGGACAATCCAACCCAGTAGGGAGGCGTTCGATGCATGTAGGCGTGCATTGCCCTCCCCTGGGGCACCATAATTGTGTATTAACATGTGATAAATGTAAAACTATGCATGCATGATTAATATGATGTAACCATGCCACATTAGACTTGTATGCTAGGGATATGCACCCTTATATCATGTATAGAGGCCTATGCATGCCTAGACACCATGCCCCGAACTATGTATGTTTCCCATATAGCTTAATCTAATTAAATAAAAATGAGAGCATATAGTTACAAGCATGCCTTAGAGAATATTATAACCTCGTAGTTATAATATATGTTTCCCCGCATCTTAGTTATGCGCCCTGGAGGAATTCTGGAGAATTCATGACATTAGTAGAGTTGCAATCGGTGTCGACGGATCCAAGAGGATCGTATCCGTGTGAGTAGGCTGTCTTCTCCTTATTGGTTGGATCCGATGTAGGAACTCCCCGGCGTTGGCTGACCTGACAGAGGGCTCCCGTCCGTAGGTACCTCCGATGTGTCGGACAGTACTAATAGTGGGAGTGGACTAGGTGGAGGCTACGAGGTTGGGAGAGGCTACCGGGTGGACCAGGGGTGGAGAGCGGTCTAGTATGCCCCAAGAGGCCCATGTCACCCCCAGTAAAGGGTGAGGGTGAGGGGGGAGGTGGGTTGGCGATAAAACGACCCATTAGAATGTGTAGTTGCTCCAGTTTTTAGGGGCTATGAATTTATATAAGGTTAATATGAATTGTGATGCATGGGTTGTGCTATTCACTGAGCGTGTGGCTCACCCCTCGCATTTCTTTTCTTCCAGTTATATCTCAGTCGGATCTGAAGGAGGAGCTCCCCGAGACACTACAGAAGTAGCGGAGCAGCGTCACGTTCTGCGAGTGAGAGACCATTAGCATCCCTTTTTTATTGTATGTATTGTTATCCGTGCTTGGGCACATACTTGTATTTGGATGTCATTGTATATATATTGGCTCTCACAGGACAGTTGATTATGTATCGGGTCTGTAATATGTCTTTGAATTACAGACTCAGTCGTTTGAGCTTTCGCTATTTGTATATATTATGTCAGCTACCTTATTGTCTGTGATGTCATTTTTGATGTTGTTCAGAGTATGTTATTGATCTCCTGTATAGACTGCTGATATTATATATACCTGCCACGTCTCGGGGACGGCCGTCCTGGGGCGTGACAAAAGTTGGTATCAGAGCCTAGTCCTGTCAGAGTCAATTGTTTTCTTAGAGATGAGTCATAGGATTTCTATATGAGTATTCTGATCCTAGTGTCTGTTTTCTTAGGTTGCTGATATGCCTCCTCGCAGAGGAATGCGTGGGTGTGGTCCCTCTCGGCCTTTGGAGGTTCCCGGACCTACCAGAGGTGAGGATGCTACTGGAGAGTCCTCGGCCATGGGGCCAGGACCGGCGCAGGAGCCTCCTGCATGGGAGCGTGCTTACGCTCGTATCGGAGATCTGGTGGAGACTCAGTCTAGGGCACTGGAGGCCCAGACTAGGGCATTAGCTGACCAGGCACGAGAGATCCAGGAGCTGCGGACGGCCCGCGAGGCAGTCCCACAGGTCCCCTTGGTGGCAAATCCACCGGTGGTGCCCGACGTACCCCCTGTTCCCGTGGTGATTCCGGTGGTGGGAGTTCAGGATCCCGTGGAGGGGGAGGCGGAGTTAGAGGCTGCAACACGGGTGCATTAGAGCGGCCTCACTGCCTTTCTGAAGCTCCACTCTCCTGAGTTCCATGGCCAGACGGCGGACCCCCTTGCCCCTGAGTGTTGGTTGATGGAGGTAGACAAGATCTTCTCGACCATGCACTGCATCGACCGCCAGCGTGTCTCCCTGGCCACCTTCATGTTGAAGGGTAGCGCCGCCGACTGGTGGGCTACCCGATCGGTGGACATCCCTGAGGGAGTGGAGCGACTATTATGGGCTGGGTTCCGGAGATACTTCCTGGAGGAGTACTTTCCATTTTTGACACGCCAGATCGTGATGCGAGAGTTCGTGCAGCTGACGCAGGGCTCCATGTCAGTCGCTGACTACTCCACACGCTTCATGAGGCTTTCCAGGTTCGCCCCCTCCCTGGTGATGGATGAGGAGACGCGGTGCCGTCGTTTCGAGATAGGTTGCATTAGCACCATCCGGGTGCATGTCACCTCTCAGGCATTCACGATGTACTCGGACTTGGTGTCTCCTGCGAAGACAGTCGAGCGAGACCTTGAGGTCCCTTTGGGGGTTCCAACCCCTTCTGCAGACCAGAGACCCCCCAGGAGCCAGGACCAGGGACATCGCAAGAAGAAGCGGCCCCGCTTTGATCAGTCAGCGGCTGCCGCTACTCCAGTCGATGTGGTGCCAGCGCGAGGTCCAGCACCCATTGCGGCAGTACCAGTCCAGGCCAGGCAACCGGATAAGCGGCGCTGTTTCCAATGTCGGCGTGTCGGGCATATTTTATATAATTGCCCTGATGCTGGCCGACCCCGTGTGCTGCCCCCGCAGCAGCAGCAGCTACAGCAGCAGCCGTACCAGCAGCAGCAGCCACAGGGTGGCCGAGTTGACCAGAGGAGGCAGCCAGTGCAGCCTGCGAGGCGTGCCCCTGCTCCTCAGCCGCAGTTTGTTCAGGGCCGAGTTGGAGTGCTTTCGGCCGAGGAGGCGCAGGCTTCGGGTAGCGTGGTCTGAGGTATTGTTTTGATCTCCCAGCTCCCTGCATATGTGTTATTTGATTCCGGAGCCACGCACTCGTTCGTGTCTCCCGCTTTTGCGAGACGGATGGGCGTGGCATCCAGCCCTCTTGATGTTATGCTGGAGATATTGTTGTGCCTGTATCATTTGGAGCGCTCTGTTTGAAAATTTGGGTACAAAATTTTTTCCTAGAAGTTATGTATTCCTGATTCGGTATTTGGATTTGATTTTGTTAAAATCCAAGATGAAGAGGTTTAAATATGATTTTATTATGAGATATCCAGTTTTGAGTTAGCTTTCGTACAGAAGTGGAATTAGATCAACTGGATTCTTGTAGTAAAAGTTATGGGTATTTTTCCAAGTATACCCCGGGGATGGAAATTCTGGCAGCTGCCCTGCTCGATGTTTAGCTCTAATTTTGGAATAGCTGAAGAGATTATTTGATCTTGGCATGAACATGAAAGTTGTAGATAATCTTCTTGGCTTTCTAACGGTCTTGGAATTGTGCAATTCGGAGCTATATCGAGGAAGTTATGGCTGTTCCAGTGAAGCATGTGCAGAATTTCTAGTCAAAGGGCGACTAGGTCATTTCTCCTTAGATATTTGTGATAAATATCTTCTCTCTCTCTCTCTCTCCCTTCTCACTTCCACGACAACCTCATTTTCTCTCCTTCTCTCTTTTCAAACCCCCCACCATGTGTTTGTTAATTTGCCCCAAAGAGAAGAGAAGGAGAAGGTGAAGGAAGAAGAGAAAGCTTTGGTTAGGTTTAGTTGTTGTTGTTTGTTCCCCTCTCTCAAGCTCCCTCTCATGCTCTATCTTTCCCCCCCTGATTTGCAGCCATGGGAGGGCTGAGGAGGCCGAAGAGGTGGTGGTGGTGGTGGTGGCGGTTGAGGTGGTCGCGGGTGCGTTGAGGGCCCCCGAACCTCCCCCTTTTGTCCCCCCTCCAAGGTGAGCTCCTCCCCTTCTTTTCTTGGTTTTCTTGGCTTAAGGGGATGTTAGGGAAGTCTTGCATGCCATGCATAGGGGTTAGGGAGGGTGTGAGGGGTTGGGGAGGGTTAAAATGGGGTTAGGGTTGGCTGGGCGAGCGTTTCGGGTAGTCTGCGCGCGTGCGCACGTAGGCGGGCGCTGGCGGGCGCACAAGAGCGCGCGGGTGCGCGCGGGAGTACGCGCGGGTGCTGGCGTGAGCAAGGGTGCGCGCGGGAGTGCGCGCGAGTGCGCGCGCGGGGGGCAGTGCGCCTGGGCATGCACCTGGGCGCGGGGCTGGGGACCAGTGCGCGCGCGTGCGTGCGTGCGCGTGCTTGCCCGTGCTGGGGCGTGCGCGGGGTGCTGCACGGGCACGTGGGTTGGACGCGCAGTGCGCGCGGGCGCGCGCGAGGGTGCGCGCTCGTGCGGCAGTGCGTCTGGGCGCGCGGCTGTGCGCCGATGGTGCTGGGGTGTGTGCGTGCGTACGCATTCGTGCGTGCGAGAGCGGGGGGCCATGCGTGTGGCTGCCCAAGGGTTCGGGTAGGTGTCGGGGCACTCGGACTATCGTGCGTACGTGCATGCTCGCGTGCGTACGTGCATGCTCGCATGCGTGCGAGCCCGTATGCATGCTTGTCCGAGTATTGGGTATTTCTAATGATTTCTATGTGTAAATTGTGTTGTTTCTCACCAATTGGATGCCCCTACCTTGCAGATCTCGTCGGATGGGATGCGCGAGGTCCTGGGTCGTAAGGTGAGTGGTTTGATTCCAATCCCCCCCCCCCTCTCTAGGGATGCGCTCGACCCGCATAGACGCGCGTCGCGCATCGATGGGGCCCCCTAGCTATAATATGTAAAAGCTATGCATGCATGATTAATATGATATATCCATGCCACCTTAGACTTTGTATGCTAGGGATATGCACCCTTATATCATGTATAGCGGCCTATGCATGTTTAGTCACCTTGTCCCTTAATTGAAAAGCCCTGAACCTATGCATGTTCCCATTTAGTTTAATTTATTTAAATCATGATGGGATTATGTGATTATACTGTTGTAAGCATGCCTTAGACATATATTATAACCTTGTGGTTATAATATATGTCTCCCCGCATCTTAGTTATGCGCCCTGGAGGAATTCTTGAGAATTCATGACATTAGAAATGTTAGGAAGCGTTGTCGACGGATCCAAGAGGATCGCATGCGTGTGGGTAGGCTGTTTCTCTTCCCTTCGTTGGATCCGTGTAGGGACTCCTCAGCGTTAGACAGGCTGTCCTGACAGAGAGCTCCCATCTGTAGGTACCTCCGATGCGTCGGACTGTGCTGATCGTGGGAGTAGACTAGGCGAGCTACAGAGTGGAGGAGAGGCTATCGGTGGACCAAGGTGAATAACAGTCTAGTCAGTTCCAAAAGACCCATGTCACCCCTTTGAGGGTGAGGGTGAGGGTGTGGTGGGTCGGCGATGTAACGACCCACTGGCTTGTGTAGTTACTCCCGTATAGGGACTATGACTACTTTAAGGTTGATATGAGTGTGTTGGTTGTTGTTATGCATGTGTGTGATTGCTCGATAAGCGAGTATCGAGAATGGTTGTTTTCCTTTGGGTTTCGCTTTGCGAACATGGGATCGTTCTCCCCTTCGTTGGATCCGATGTAGGAACTCCCCGGCGTTGGCTATACCTGTCAGAGGACTAGGCGGAGGCCACGAGGGTGGGAGAGGTTACTGGCGGACCAAGGGTGTAGAGCGGTAAGTTGAGGAGATCGGGTTGTAGATACTACCCGGGAGAAGGTTAACGAATGATGTTACGGGCGTGAGAATCGTTCTCCCCTTCGTTGGATCCGATGTAGGAACTCCCCGGCATTGGCTATACCTGTTAGAGGACTAGGCGGAGGCCACAAGGGTGGGAGAGGCTACTGGTGGACCAGGGGTGTAGAGCAGTCTAAGTCTCTCCCAAAGTCCCAAGATGTCTCCTTTCAGGAGTGAGGGTGTGGATGAGGCGAAGACACGTCCCCTCGTGACCCATTCGTTGTTCGACCGTTCCCATTGTTGTTGGGTCCGGTCTCGTGATCGATGTTGAAGGACATCGTTGGGCGATTATCTAGATGTAGATGATTCAGTAGTGTTGCGTAGACCAGTAAATCCGGGTCTCTTCGACCGACGGTATGGTCTCTAGACCAGTAAATCCAGGTCTCTTCGACCGACGGTATGGTCTCTAGACCAGTAAATCCGGGTCTCTTCGACCGACGGTATGGTCTCTCCCCATAAGTCCCAAAAGGCTCCCTCCGGGAGTGAGGGTGGGGGTGTGGTTGGTCGCGCCGCCGCGTGACCCTGTTATCCATTGGGTTTCTACCCATGTTTTCCTTGAAAGGAAATTGATTATGTATTGAACTGTAGAATGGTGATTGGTTTCCAGCCACTCACTGAGCTTGTAGCTCACCCCTCGCATACTGTTTCTTTTCAGGGGCAGTGTTGGGCGTGGAGCTGGAGCTTCCTGTGGCGTGGTCTTATGGGCGTGGAGCGTTCAGCAGGCGGGTGACATGTGCGAGGCTGTCAGCATTCCTAGAGTCATTTATGCCTTGTAAATCGTGCATGTGGCACAGGTTGTATTTTCTTTGGTCTAGACTTGGCTTTCACAAGACATTGATTGTGTATTCGGGTCTGTAATAATGTTTTTGATTTACAGACATTGTTATATATTATGCTTCTGCTTTTTAGTCAGTTATCATTATCTTGCTTTGCTGCCTTGTGTACTGTTATATATTATGCTTCCGCTTTTCAGTCAGATATTATATTTTATTATTGCCACGTCTCGGGGACGCCTGGGGCATGACAGATATCATTGCCCATCGGAGACCGTATTCTCCTCCGTTCTGTTTACCGAGGGTGTACCATGGTGATTGCGGAGCATGAGTTTCCAGTGGAGTTGGTAGAGCTCGCCATGACGGACTTCGATGCCATCCTGGGAATGGATTGGCTCTCAGCTAGTCACGCCAGCATCGACTGTTTTGCGAAGTCAATGTCTTTCCACCTTCTGGGTCGGAGGTCTTTCCAGTTCGTGGGCGATCGTGACATAGCCCCTTTGGGTTTCGTGTCATCTATCCAGGCGTGGAGACTCCTTCAGGGAGGATGTGAGGGCTTTCTAGCGTATATTGCTGAGGAGGACGCACCACTACGGGCAGATATCAGTCAGACTCCGATCGTGGAGGAATATCCAGAGTTTGAGATTAATCTAATTCCGGGGACCGAGCCGATTTTGAGAGCTCCGTACCGGATGGCCCCAGCAGAGCTGAAGGTGCTCAAGGAGCAGTTGGAGGAGTTGCTCGAGAAGGGCTTCGCACGTCCGAGTTGTCACGCCCCAGGGCGGCCATCCCCGTGACGCGGCAAGTGTATATATGATATCAGTAAACAGGAATCAATAACATACTCACACAACCACTAAAATGACAACACAGATAAAGCAGGGCTGATATAATATATACACCAAATGCGGAAGCTAAAAAGACTGAATCTGTAATCAAAATATACTACAAACTCGATACCTAATCATATGTCCTGTGGGAGCCAACATGTCCATATATACACAAATAAAAATCCATACAACATCCAACTAGGTGCCCAAGCACAGAGATATATACATACAACTGAGAGAAGGGTGCTGATGGCCTCAAAACTCGAGGGACGTGGCGCTACTCCGCTACTGGTGTAGTCGCTCAGGATGCTCCTCCGACAAGTCCTCCTCAGTGCTCACTGAAAAAGATTTGATGCGAGGGGTGAGCCACACGCTCAGTGAATAGCACAACCCATGCTTACAGTTCATATTAACCACATTTAAATCAAGTCAATAGCCCCAAAGCGGCATAAACAACACAAATCCGGGGGTTCATCACATCGCCGAACCGCCACACCCTCACCCTCACCCTCACCCTCACCCTCAATAGGTGACCAAGGATGTTGGGACTTAATGGGCAGATAATCATCCATACACAATCCTGTGGGTCGTCGCATCGCCGGCCCACCATACCCTCACCCTCACCTCTCAATAGGTGACCTAGGCTCTTGGGACTGACTAGGCTGTTGGTCACCCTCGGTCCACCGATAGTCTCTCCCCACTCCGTAGGTCGTTTGGCCACTCCCACGTTCGGCGCAGTCCTTCTACCAAATCAGGAGGCGCCTACTGATGGAAGCCCCTGCACGGGACAACCTTTCCAACGCCGGGGTAGTCTCTACACGGATCCAACGGAGGAAACAGAACAGCCTATCCATCGCATATGATCCACTCGGATCCGCTGACAGCACATCTCTACAACTCTAATGTCTTGAATTCCTCAGAATTCCACCAGCGCGCATAACTAGGATGCGGGGAAATAAATAAGACATAAATGGGGAAAAGAGACCTTGGGAGGGTAACCTGAGGTCCCGATGTAGGACATCCGACAACCAAACAAGGAACACGGAGTACCCTAACCCGGGTCTCAATGTTAACCTCGCAAGGCCCCCTTATATTCCCAAGGCATGCTAATCTATATCGCAGTTTACATTTAAATAAATAAATCAAACTAATAGGACGCATGCTCAGGTCGGGGCTTTCCTAACATGATAACGGGGTGACAGGATGCACGGCTCATGCACAAATCCTAAGGGTGCAAGTCCCTAACATACAAGTCTAGGGTGGCATGCATTCTACACACACATCATGCTTACATGGATTATAACAAGCAGTTAATACTAACTATGTGCCCCAGGGGAGGACGGTACACGCCCTTATGCATGTAGCGCCTCCCAAACTGGGTTGGGTTGTCCCACTCACCGGAAGTCGGGTCGATGCGCGACCGCCCGTCGAGACCTGCAAGACAGGATATCAACTGGGTGAGTATAATCCACAATTACCCCAAAATACACAAAACACACAAATAAATACCCAACACTCGGGCAAACGTGCATACGACCCGCACGCACGCTAGCCCGAGAACTCCGGCAACCACCCGCACGGCCACCCCGACCGCCCGGGTGCACCGCCGCGCCTCAGCCCACGCACCCCACGCACCGCCGGGCCCCTGCCCGCCGCCTGGACACGCCGCCGAACCTCCCGGGTGCACCGCGCGCCCCCTGCGCCCCAGCGCAGCCGCCCGCGCACACCCCGCACGCCTCGCGCCGGCCCGCGAGCACCCCGCACGCCCCGCGCGCAGCGTCTCGCCCCGCGCACACCCCGCGCGCACCACCGCCGCCTCGCAGCGCCCCGCGCGCACCACAGCCGCCTCGCCGCGCCCCGCGCGCACCACAGCCGCCTCACCGCGCCCCGCACGCACCCTGCACAACCTCCCGCATGCACTGCCCTCGGCCATCACCCCCAGCACCCGCACGCCCAGCACCGCCAACCCATCCAGCGCGCCCAGCACGCACTCCGCGCGCATCGACCGCTCGCACATCTCACCCCACCGGCCGCTGGACCAGCCCTTGCACCAGCCGCTCGACCAGCTCCTCGAGCACGGCACCCGCACGCCCAGCACGACCAGCACGCACGCCCTGCACGACCAGCACAGCACGCCCTGCACACGCACTCTGCTGGCCACCAGCTCCCCCGAGCGCACGCCCGCGCGCACGCCCGCGCGCATGCACGCGAGCACGCCCGCGCGCGCCCAGCCTGCTGCGCTGCTGTGCTACTGCCGGTGCTGCTTGTGCGGCCTGCTGCCCGAACAGCAACCCCCCTCACACCCGAGCACCCCTACCACCCCCCACCGACCTCCGACCACCACCCCAGCCCTCCGACGGCCACCCACGGCCGCCGACCTCCACCCAACCCCAAACCCCCCCCCCCCCCTATCAAGCATCTAAGCATGAAAAAGAGGGAAAGAAGGCTTACCGAGGGGAGGAAAGGATGTCCGGTAGCTCTCCGCGCACCGAAACTCCTCTCCTAGGGTTTCCACCACCGAGGGCAACTCCCACCTCCGGAATGGCTCTGATCAGAGGCGAAAAGAGGGTGGATGGGGAGGCTAGGATCGCCGGAATCGGGATTTGAAAGCACCGGGGTGTAGATCGGGACCCGATCTACACTTCCTATGCTTTAGGTTTTTGGGTTTGAGGGGTCTAAGGCCTTCAAAAGGGAGAAAAATGAGAGAGAGGAGAGAGGGGATGAGTTGGTAGGGATGATGAATAGTGTTTTCAAAAATTAGATCACACATATATATAGTGAGCGACTTAAAAACCCAGATAAGCCCGAGCTGAGCCTTAATTCTTCATTGTGTCGTTAATTACCGCAAAAACTTATCCGAGGTGACCCCAAAGGAACACTTTGTTGCATTTAGTTAAAGGTGATATTTGCGCGACACTGAGAAAACTTCCTCTAAGTGTGATAGATGGTCATTTCGATGCACGCTTTTGACCATCTATCGTCGATATAGACCTCAACGGTCTTAGCGATCTAGTGCTGGAAGACTTTGGTTACCAACCTCTGGTATGTGGCCCTGACATTTTTCAACTCGAATGGCATCACCTTGTAACAGTAAATGCCTATAGGGTTATAAAAGTTGTCTTCTCTTGATCGGGCTCATACGTTGGGATTTGATGATAATTTGAGTAAGTGTTCATCAAGCTCATTAGTTCATTTCCCGATGAAGAGTCCACCAATTGATCAATCTTCAAAAGTGGGAAGCTATCCTTGGGGCAAGCGCTGTTCAGATCAATGAAATCCACGCATACCCTCCACTTCTTGTTCTTCTTGGGAACCACCTCCGTATTTGCTAGCCAGTCGGCATGACGCACCTCACAAATGAACCTGGCTGTCAAAAGTTTGTTCACCTCATCTCGCACGGCTTCTACGTGCACAGGGGCCATTCGTCATTGTTTCTGACGAATTGATTGGACTATGGGCGAGATGAATAGTCGGTGATTGGCAACCTCGGGGTTGATCCCAAGCATGTCATGTGGCCTCTAGGTGAAAACGTCCACGTTCCTGACGGAGATCAAGGATCGCCTTCCTCTCCTCAACGGATAATAAACTCCCAACGAGAAAGAATTTCTGGGTCTCAAGAGGGTCTATCTGGACTTGTTCAAGGTCCTCCAAAACCCTGTCTTCTGGGCTGGGTCGGCTTTCGTCTGCCTAGACCCGGTCATGCAATAATTGCTACCTCTTAGGATGGATTTCTCCCTCCTCGGGTAGCTCTTCAGGCACGGTTTCCTTCCCTACTAGTGTTGTCACCTCAAATCTCCATTATTCCCTCGGCCGTGGGAAAAGGAGTCATTGATGATAGGTTGACAGGATCACCTCCATCACTGCCAGCCATGTACACCTGGTGATGGCGTTATACGGGGACAGAAGATCCATGATCGTGAACTCCATCATGGTGGTTTGGTTGCCAGCTCGAACGGGCACTGTAATGTGACCTGCTGGGACCGCTTGCACTCCATTAAAAGCGACTACAGGATCCTTGGTCAAGGTGAGATCAATTGTGTTCAGACCCATCCAGAGGAAGGGTTGCATGAAGAGAATGTCAACTAAACTACCTGTATCGACCAGAATCCTCTTAACATCGAAGTTCGAGATGCACAAAGTGATTACCAGTGCATCTAAGTGCGGTGCCTCGACTCCTTCCAGGTCGGCGTCCGAAAAAGGGATGATTCTTTCATCGTCATTTCTTGCCTTCTTCGCGACCAGTTTTGGCTACTCGTCAATCTGCATCATTTTGAAGGAGATCTGTATCTTCTTCAAATCCTTGCGAATAGTCTTTGGCTTAGTGAAGTATAGTTCACATCCAAAGATGACATTGATGACCTCGGCCAAAGTGTTGGGGTCAACATTTTTCACATGCTGCTAATTTGCAGCCTGGGTCTTTTCAGCGGGGATGTACTCCTTCAGATGCCCCTTGTGAACATGCTCCTCCAGAAATCCCCGGAGAGTGTGGCATCTGTCGGTGATATGCCCCACGCTTTTGTGATAGTCGCAACGGAGAGTCTGATCCCGTTTGGACTCATCTTCATGGGTTCAGGCCACCTGAACCATTGTTGCCCCTAGATATTGGGAAGTATTTGAGACAGTGGGATCTTAAAGAATGTCCCTCACCCCTCACGTACTTCGTTGGTTGATCCTTTGGCCGCGGATCAGACAGGCATTTCGTTGCTAGTGTGGTAGTGACCGCTGTCGGTGAAGATCGGGCTGCAGCCACCATTTGTTTTAGGAGCCTGGACTCCTCCTCCATTTTGGCGTACTTTTCAGCACGCCCCATCAGGTCGCATAGGTCAGAAGGAGTTTGTTTGATAAGCGACTCCTTTAGACCGTTTACGGCTGGCAAGCCATTGCGACACACCATGATTGCAGCGTCTTTGTTGCAATCCTCCAACTCGAACTTCAGGAGGTTAAATCAATTGATGTATTGTCAAATCGTCTCGTCTTGTTGTATCTAGATCTTCATCAGATCCCCCAAGTCTTTTTTTCACCGTCTGTTGCAAATGAAATGTTCGGCAAACATAGTGCCAAGCTCTTCAAAAGTGCGAATTGTAGTGGGCAGAAGTATATGGAATCAAGTCAGTGCCGCCCCTTCAAGGCTAGAAGGGAAGAGATGGCATATAAGTCCATCATACTGCTTGTACACACCTATTTATTCACGAGGTGCAAGGTCGTCTGACAAGATCTTATATCTAATCGTGCCTTGACTACTCAAGGTGACATTAGACCGTCCGACTAGACCCTCGATCTAATCGAGTCATACCAGCTCGAGAATGTCCTTATGATATCCCGAGTTCAGATTCAGGTTTTTTGCTTCCATACATGACGGCCCCCGCCCATCTTTTTTTTTTTTTTTTTTTGGTGGGTAAAAAAGAATTTGTATTGCTAGATATAACTAGTTGCATCTAAAAAAAAAAAAAAAAACCACTATTCAATATTTACAATCACAACTAGTATATATCTTGTATGGAAATTGATAGATTGGCAGTTAATTTTGTATTTTGGGTCATTTGTTTTACCTTTTCATGTGACTGTTTTGTTGTGTACTAATCACATCTTTATTTAACACTTTCATTTTTTTTTTTTTTTTGAGTTTGTATAATTTTTCTATTAGTATTCCATTGTCTCAAGATAACATTGTGTCTTGTTAAATGAAGAAAGTAGATTGGGGTTCTTTAATTCATCCAATAATGGAGCCTTGAAACAATAAGGAAACTATGGAATATATATATTTTTGTCAATGGAAATGATGAGAATGTCTATGCCTGAATCAGGTGTGAGGTTTTCTATGCTATGCATTAGCGACTATGTTTGGCTGTTATTCATATGAAATTTATATTCTTCATTTATAATTTATGGAGTGAGGAATGATTGATAGCTAACAAGATTTTTACAGTAGTTCTTTCAGATCTTGTCATCTCCATTATTCTTCTCACAAATCATATTTGTAAAATTTGATTGCTCATATATATAATGGAAGCCTTTATGGATATAAAAAAAAATGGTCTACAAGCAAGCATAGCTGTCCTTGAAAAAACGGAAAAAATATGGGTGAGGAGCAAGATTTTGAGCAAGCTAGAATTTTGGATAAATCTAGTTAGAGATTAAGATACTTGTTAGAGATGCGCCATCAAATTTCATAGTTTCATTTGTTGAACAAGAGACTATGGAAGTGGATGTAAGAGAGGCAGATGTAGGTAGTGAGGTGGTAGATTCTGATATTTTAAATTAAAGAATAATTTGTATTATTGATTGATTCTTGTTTGATGATTCAATGCGTGCCGTTGGTGGAGTGAGAAATGGTTGTCCATTGGTTATGATCTCCATCATTACATGAAATTAATGTTCATGCAAATTTGTGATTGTAGGAACACATTCGACATACAGCTTCTAACAGAAAGAATAGATAGCAAGATGTGCCTTCAAATTCTCAAAATGTTGGACATGACCCATAAGAAGAGGAAGTGGTGGTAGAAGAGGTAGAGAAAGATTAAGAGATCAAGGATACCAGATTGAAGGATCATTTTCAAGGTGGACTAGTAAATAATGATTTCCTTGTGGACTATCGACGCTGTGCATACAAAGAGTGATATTTATTTAAAGAAAATTATATGTTCACGTTGAATATTGGTTATATTTTTGCATAGGAGCGTTCTATGCTAAGGTGTCATCAATCTATGACCCAGCTAAATTGTCACGCCCCAGGGCGGCCATCCCCGATACGTGGAAAATATATATAATATCAGCAGTCTATACAGGAGATCAATAAAATACTCTAAACAACATCAAAAATGACAACACAATCAATAATGTAGCTGACATAATATATATACATATAGCGGAAGCTTAAACGACTGAGTCTGTAATTCAAAAACATATTACAGACCAGAATACATAATCAACTGTCTTGTGAGAGCCAATATAAACAAAGACATCCAAATACAAGTGTTGTGCCCAAGCACGGATAACAATACATACAAGCAAGAAGGGGATGTTGATGGCCTCTCACTCGCAGAACCCAAAACGTGAACGCTGCTCCGCTACTGCTGTGATGCCTCAGGGAGCTCCTCCTTCAGATCCGACTCAGATACAACTGGAGGAAAAGAATATGCGAGGGGTGAGCCACACGCTCAGTGAATGGCACAATCTATGCAACACAACTCATATTAACCTTATAATAGTTAAAGTCCCTAAACGGGAGTAACTGTACAAGATAGTGGGTCGTAACATCGCCGACCCACCCCACCCTCACCCTCACCCTTTAGGGGGTGACATGGGCCTTTTGGGACAGACTAGACTGCTCTCCACCCTTGCTCCACCAGTAGCCTCTCCCTCACTCCGTAGCCTCTACCTGGTATACTCCCACGATCAGCACCCTCCGACGCATCAGAGGTACCTACAGATGGGAGCCCTCTGTCAGGACAGCTTTCCAACGCCGGGGAGTCCCTACTCGGATCCAACGAAGGGGAGAAAACAACCTACCCACACGGATACGATCCTCTTGGATCCGTCGACAATGATTCCTAACATTTCTAATGTCATGAATTCTCAAGAATTCCTCCAGGGCGCATAACTAAGATGCGGGGAAACATATATTATAACAACAAGGTTATAATATTCTCTAAGGCATGCTTATAACAATATATTCTCATTTTGATTTAAATAAATTAAACTAAATGGGAAACATGCATAGATCTAGGCTTTTCAAGCATGGGACATGGTGTCTAGGCATGTATGGGCCTCTATACATAATACATGGATGTATATCCCTAGCATATAATGTCTAACAAGGCATGGTTATATCATAGCAAACATGCATTAAATAGTTTTTTCATTTAGCACAAGTTAATATACAATTATGGTGCCCCAGGGGAGGGCAATGCACGCCTACGTGCATCGAACGCCTCCCTACTGGGTTGGATTGACCCACTCACCGAAACCCGGGTCGTTGCGTGACCGTTCGCCAAGATCTGCAAGACATGGGCATTCAATATGGTGAGTAAACTACACAAATACACATGAAATTTACTAGAAATACCCAATACTCGGACAAGCATGCATACGGACTCGCACGCATGCGAGCACGCACGTACGCACGCGAGTCCGAGTGCCCCGACACCCACCCGAACCCTCGGGCAGCCATACGCATGGCCCTCCGCACGCGCACGCACGTATGCGCACGCACGCATGCGCCCCAGCACCCCTGGCGCACTGCCGCGCGCCTGCCTGCGCGCTCCCAGACGCGCTGCCGCTCGCGCGCGCCCGCGCGCCCGTGCAGAACCCCGCGCGCACCCCCGAGCACCTGCGCGTACGCGCGCACCCTCCAGCGCGCCAGCGCCCTTATGCGCGCGCGCCCGAACCCCTCCCACACCCTCCTCAGCTCTCCCACACCCCCTACTACCCATGCAAGGCATGCTTGAACACTTCAAAGTCCTAACAATCATCTAAAACAAGCTAAGGAAGGAGGAGAACTTACCAATAGGAGGGAAAAGAAAAAGGGGGAACTCGGGTGCCATTTGCGCACCAAACCACCTCTTCTGCCACCACCAACACCACCACCTCCTCAGCCACTCTCAAGCCCTAAAATGGCTGAAAACAGGGGTGGGGGAAGCCATGAGAGGGAGATAGAGAAAAGGGAAACAAAACAAACACCACACAACGATTGCACACACACATACCTTCACTTTTCCTCTCTAGGGTTTTCTTCTTCTACTACCTCTAATGGAACAAAAAGGAAAGAAGAGGGAGTGAGTGAGAGGGAGATGGAGATGGGGATGAAGGGGACGCCCAAGAATAGGTAAAAGTCTAAAATTTTAGCGGTTCCGATCGAAAAAAGAAAAATTGAAAAACTACCAGAAATGTCCCAAAGATGACCAAAAGGCTAAAAGTGACACATATATAACATAGATAGCTGGACTTTAGATGATGAAGCTATCATCTTTGTTGATAATATGTGGGAGAGTGTGTTTTTTGAATTGCTTATACAATGTGTCTTGAGAATTTCTTATATGTCGTGTTTTATGAAATGTTGGTGTATTGTGTTTTGAATGGCTGGTTGAATTAATGAAGTATTGCCACGAGATGAATTTTGATAGGTGTCATTGTACTGGACAATTCAACACTAAAACTGTTGACATTTGCTGACTGCATCGACAGATGGATTGCCGGTGGTATTTAAAAATTACTCAACCAAACAGTCTACATATATCGACACTGATTTGGTCAATCTGGATTCACTCTGTCAACTTACAACTGTCTTTAGTAATTCACAGACCACACTAGCATTATCGATATTGAAGATATGTGATGACATTCTTAATGTCACACATCAGAAAAAAATAAATGTACATGATCAACACAATACCAGTCGATCATGTATTGATTCATCAACGTTAAACAATGTCGACGGTGTCAATCCATAGGACAAAAAGTCAAAAAATACCATCGATCTTTTGCTTGTCAATGAAACATTTAAATATCAACAATAGATCCGGGTTAGCTGTCAACATATTTACTCTCAACAGAGCATTTATGTTTGGGTTTTGTGTTTGAGGTGGGTTTGCTCTTTAAATGTGTTGCTGTGATAGGTAATATTCAAGGTGGCTTAAGTTAAATTGGAAAGGACAGTGAGGGGGTGGTTTTGATTTTTTTCAAAAACTAATAAAAATATTTGTTTTTTAGTTTTATATGAGGTGGGGTGAATATCTGTTGGAGTGGTAATAACCAGCCCCCGGTTAATGGAAAGGGGAAGATCAATTGACCCCAAAATATAGAAAGGTTATATGGATATTTGAAAAATGAACTATCAATATGAATATTAGCAAATATACAAGGGGCTATTTACATTTTTCCCTTGAAAATAACTACGCATGGGACCCTCTGGGTTTATTAAATAAATCAATATAATTGAAAGAACGGGAGAAAATGCAAAAGGCTCATGGACAATGTAAGTTCCACCAACACACCCCAAATCATAACCCTTTTGGCATACAATTTGCACCTCCCAAAAAAAAAAAAATGCAAGGCACCCTGTCCCTACAACTCTTCTTCCAAAAGCTTCAACTCCAACGATCCGGCACTCTGAAAATCATCATAAACAAATAATAACATCAGTAACCTTAGGCTACTACATCAGGGTGAGTCAACAATTATTGCAATCACTGTTTTATTGAGCCAGACTTTTTGGTAATAACAACTGACACATGAACATATGATGACCAATTTAATAGAAAGTTGACGAGAATTTTCAATGAAAACAAGGGGAAATTAATTCCATTTTTTTTTTTTTTTTTTTCAACCCACTTATTTTTAGGCATCTGGACTTTTTGACTCCTAAATGAATGGTTTTTTTTTTCTAGGTCTTTCCATCTCTTTTTCTGTCGCTTACCCGTTGCTTACTATCAAATATTAAGCTCTGACCCAACCGGGTACATTGCTTGCTTACACAAAGAGCGTTTTTACACTCAAGTCTTTTTTTTATAATCCCAACTGCAATGCCATATACCTCTTCAACCCCCTCCACTCATTATAACAAGCCATATACCTCGTTGAAAATTTTCACATTTTCCACAAATGATGCCATTCAATTTATTGAGGTATATATTTCACATTTTATAAAAAAACATATCTCAATAGATGAGATATATGATTTAAAGAAAATGAAAACATGGGCGGGCTTTGTTTGGGACTGCAAAAAGAATTACGGGTTACATTTTCCTTAAATAAAATCAAAGACACTAGATATAGGAAATATAATTTTCTGTTTTCCACTTCATGTAATTATAAATAGATTTGGCTTTGTTGTTTTCCTTCGACAGCCAGGCTTAACACTAGCTGCCCCAAGACCCTAACCCATTTCTTTTTCTTCTATCTGAATATAAAAGGTATTAAAGACAAGCGTAACACTAACACTATAGCGCACAAAGCATTAAACATAAGCACCTTCTTGATGGAAAAAGAAAAATTACCCCGTGAACATGATTAGATCACAAAAATTCCCAATCTTCCTTTGACATGTCCAAATCTTCAGACCGACCATCCTCGTATATAATCTGTCATCAAATGTAATTTCCATATCAGGATTCATGATTATAATGGAAATTTTGAAACCCATCAAAATAAATGTCTTACTGTGTGTTTTCCAGAAGAGCTGTCAAACTGAGATATCAATCCACCATGGTACCTGGAATAATTTACAGTCAACTTTGTAGGTGTGAAAAAAAAAAAAACATAACAAATATAGTCAAGGGGGGATAACAAACTTTTTTAGAGAAAAATAAAGTGCGGCAAAACCTGCAACATACTGGCACAAAAAGAACACACGACCTCCTAATGAAAGTGTTAAATATAGTCTAAGAAAGGCAAATCTCTGATGACTTCTATAAACTTACATGACAGTGTTAGATGCATGCACAAAGCATGGGAATAAGATCATCCTAGAGAAAGTATCTCATGCATATGAGTAGTTAATTAGTTATGTAACTATGCAAAACAGTTATGATTTCAGTTAACAACGCAAGACAGTTGGGCATTGTACTCAATATAAATAAAAATGAGTATAAAATCTTATCAGAGAAAAAAAACTTCAAAAAGCATCTCCAACATCCTGTTAGGAGATCCCGCCTATCTCTGAATTTATCCCAATTTTATCTTTCTAATAATTGGTATTGGAGCTAATCCAGTATAACCCATGCGGATGAATTCGCATCTCAACTACATGGATATCAAGAGACTACTCAAACCAGATTGATTTTCTTCAGAAGTTCAATAAATTGCTTGACCGATTGACTACAGCTCTTGATTCTCGAGCTGAATTGCAACAATAGGCCTAATAAGCATATGAACACGAAGAGGAGCATTCAGTCCAGGTCCATGAGAAAGCCAATGAAGTCATACAATTCAGAGCTCGCCTTAACACGTTTGGCCTTTTCAAAGTTCAATGAAAAAACTTCGCCTGCATGGATATCCAAGCCAATCAATTTCTTTACTTAACACTCTAATGAATCAACATGTCTTGATTACATAGTTTCAGACCAAATGGAAAGCTCTCCAATGGCTCCAATGAATGGAATGATTGCAATCAGCTAATATCACCAACCTGCCTGAATTTATTTCTGCAATAGAAAGTACAATTTGGCTCTACGGCCTATGACGACCTCTCAAGCGTCCCATCCAAACTCAGCCAGACATCAAGGCATGTCGATAAGTGGTGGGGGAAATCACAACCGTGCTTGATCTGATGGGGATTGTTATGTTCATGTACCAGGCATATGTACACGGGAAGAAAAGAAAAAAAAGAGGAAACTTAAGAAGGAAAAGTGGAAAGGAAAACTAAGAGCCTCGCTACTCTCAACCCAAAAAAAAAAGTTTAAGGGATATAGAACCTTCACCAAACAACTAAATAAGATAAACTACAACTTGATGTGAAATTACAAGGTAATTGGGGGCTTTTAGAAGCTCTGAAGTTGGTTCCACCGTCACTGAGAATTGCTTCCCGTGCTTTTCTCAAGTTAGTTTTTTATGAGAAAAGCTTCTCGAGTTAGTTGCACCACTAGGAAATCATCGGCTTTGACAATTACTCCTAATGACAATTTACCTTTGCCATCAGTTGTAACAGCCAAACTGAATTAAATATAGTTGACCGACTTTTCACCTTCCCGCCAGAGTGATCCACTGACCTGGTTCATTTTCCATCATTAAGGGAGAAGCTCTCCCATGCTGCCTTCTCCCTTGGACATGGCTATATTGGGGCTGGTCTACATCATTTTCTTTAAGATGGATATAGCTTGCCCTCAAACTCAAATCATCTTTTCCGGAAAGAGTTCATGAAAGGGAACAAAGTACTTTATGTTGAACATGTCTGAAATCGGGATGGAAGATGGCAAGTGGAAGCAGTAGGCATTACTGATATTCTCAAAGATCTTGAAAGACAGGATTTTTCTCGCTTAGTTTGGCATGTTCTCTAGACGAAAAGCATTCTTTGACGAACACTATCAAAACCAAGTCTCTTGGGTAAAACATGAGTTGCTGATGTCAATTGATCTTTCTTGTATATTTCTCGATGGTATGGTCAAGATTTTCCTTCAGAATCTCATGGATGTGATGTAGATGGTCCATGGCCTCTTCCATTTATTGAGTGAGGCCTTTTGGGTACCCATGAGAAGGACCCATGGGGCATCTCAGATTTTCATCATACACAAACTAGGATAAATAAAAGAGTGTGAACTCTTATAGGAATGCCATCCACTTTGCATGCAAAGAGTTCAGGTGTTTGGTTTTTCAAAGTATTGGCTTCATGGTCACAAATTTCACATTGAGCAAGTAGTGAAGAATGTGTTGGAAGTTCGTACAACTACATTGTCAGTTGTAGTTGAGAACCTCAACCTCACTCATTGAGTTTCTAGTTGAACAAGGTGATTGATTTTCCTTGACTGAAGACCACTTCAACCCGACATTCAAGGCATCACAACAAATATCCAAAGGCTTTTCTGAAGTCGAGAAAGGAAGGACATGGCTTTTCTTAACAATTCCTTAATTCGCAAAAAAAAACTTCTTTCCACATCAAAGGTCCATGCAAACTTCTCCTTACTGAAAAAATTTGTGTTAAGGAGCCATTATAGTGGCAAAGTTTGGGAGGAAACTCCAGTAGAAGGATGCAAACCTGAGGGAACTCTAAGCTTCATAAATTTTCATTAAGGTAATCAATTCTTGACAGTCTTCACTTTGGATTCATCCACCGTGATGTTGTCAAGAAACCCATGAAGAGATGTGCTCTACTCAAATAGTGCACTCATTAGAGCCCCACAAAAATGTTCATGGTGTAAAATCTGTCACATTTTGCTGTTTGAGGTAGGTTTGAGGATGTAAGATCTCTATTACAGCTCAGTTGATAAGGTAGGTCTCAGGAACTTGCCGATGGATGATCAGAGCACTAAATTCATCAATTTTGTAAAAGTTCTTGGGGCATCAGATGGCCCAAAAGGCATCATTATCCATTCATACAACCTTTCAACATCTTGATAGTAATCTTCAATTTGTCTTCGGGGAATACTCGAATTTGATTGTATCCAAACTTGTAGTCTATTCCAGGAAAATAAATATAATCTCGCTAGTTGGTCCCAGTATATTCTCCAGGTGTGATATCGAGAAGCAATACTTGATGATGATGCAGATGATGATGCATAACCTTGAGGTATTGTCCTTTGGAGTAAATAATGCAAGTACAACACAAGGAGTAAGGCTCTCATGTATGTAACCTCGCACAAGTTATCGTCACAATTCTTCCCGCTTGGGCGAGGAAACGTGATAGTGGGACCTCTTGGGGAGGGCTACCCCCAGGTACCAAGTCAGTAGGATGGCTAATATCACGGAGCAAGGGAAGCTAAATGAGAGTTCTCAGGCAACACATTTGTCAATTATATGAGAATTGGTTGGCGTCCTCTTCATCTCTTCTTTGACTCCTACAACAACAAATACTACCCCAGTCTCGTTGACTTCTTGAGCAAATTGTTAAAGAGTAAACAAGTGGGGTTGGGTAGTTGCATTGGTTCTCTTCAATGGAGATTCTCGTGAAGGGTGAAGAGTAACTTCTTGTCCTCAAATGTGGAGAAGGTATTCCAATCCTGTTATGTACCACCTCATAGTCGTATTGCCTGGGTCGTCTAGGGAGTTACATGACAACAAGCAAGTGTATCATCCCATTACCAACATAAATATCTTCATCATTCGTAGGTTCAGGGTACTCGTGGTAAGCATTGGTCAATGACTGAGAATTGCCCAAGGTTGGGCCAATGGTTAACAAGGAACATTGGGTTCAAGTAGACATCCGCCGGGAATATGTCCTTCATGACCTTTGATTTGCAAGTTCTTAATTGGTATGTCCTCTTTGCGAAAATCAGAGTAGCAGGGCCCCTTCTTTCCACACTTCTAGGAGATTCCATGTGAGTTTGTGGATGATTGGAGAGGTTTGAGTCGGGGTCAATCCCATAGTTCGAGGTATATCCTATTGCTAAATGATGACCTCATCTAAGTTTTTGAAGGGATTGAAATAAATTACCAAAATTATAAGAAACGAAATTTTCAATCGTAGTTTCCTAAAGACCTTGAGTGTCGATCAGTGTTTTTTGTGGCACTCTTAGTCCACGTGTTCGCATCTGCGATAAGCCTAGTAAAATATGTGGTCAAGAGCCCCACTCAATGTTCTATGGGAATACCAGAAACCCCAACAATTCATTGACTTAAAACAATCGATCAAGAAACTCCAGCATAAAATCCACATGAAATGTCAAGATCTACGGCTTCACAATGGTCCAACAGTCATTCTCAATAGTTATAAGTGGTGGTGTTGGTCCAAACCCCGGTCTTTCATGTTGATCATGAAACAAGTTAGCAGAGGATTGATTCAGCGAATCATCACAAGGTGATCTCAAGTTGAGGCCGTTGGCCAACCTCTGAGACTCAAGATCATTAGAATAGCAATATTGTAATCGTCTTTCGATGTTATCGAGTTGCTCATATCCACTATCAATTGTTTCATTGATGCCCCTCATTAAGGGTTCCCCCATATGTCTAACCAACTTATCAATCTTCAGATCTCCACCTCCTTGGTTCACATTCGTGTATGCACGATTTTCTTTCGCCATCTCACTATGGTAGGGATATGCCTTCATATTCCCAACATGATTTAAAACTCGAGTTTTGTAATCATATCATGTGAGCCATACGTAGGAAAACCAAAAAAGGGGAAAAGTTGAAAAGGAATGTTACAAATGGAAATTAAGAACCTTAGCACTTGACCAAAATGAAATATATATATAAGTTGTTGGAGTTAGAAGCTTCATCAAACAACTAAATATTATTAAAAAAAACTTATGAGAAATCCTAAGTTTATGGATGGCTTTTATAAGCTCTAAAGTCCAACCCACCACCATTGAGGAATGTTGCACATGTTCGCATCCAAAATGTCCTTCCATAGCAGCTACAAGACGCAACTCCAACAACTCAAGACAAGAATGCAATTTTATTTTACTCGCATATACTCTTATAGACCTCATCAAACACACACTATAAGAAACTTAGTATAGAACCATGAGAGCATGCATGCGCACACAAACACAAATATAAACAAGAGCACATGCCATATAAGGAAATCTCTTTCGCTAATTCTCATTCACCTATAAAAAAAAAAGGCCATATACAACAATACATTATCATATTCTGAATGAATTGAACTTAATCAGGACATTGTTGGGCACCAAGACCCAATAAATTTTACCTACACAGCAACCAGATTGTATCTTCATATGTAAAATTCTAAATACAAGATTAAAACACTAGTAAAGGACAAATCATCCCCAATCTTTGCACAAAGAATTGAGCATGTTTTCTTTCAGAGAGCAAGAAAGTAACTCTTACTTACTCTCCACTACATAAAATATTTGGGGCTATAAACCTATGTAAATGTATAAAAGGAAAATTTCCTCATTACAGAAACTTCATTCATCTCATTCATATTTGTACTACCAGCATTTTGCCCACCAAAAAAATCTATCTCAAGTAGAGTACAACCAATTAAAGAATTATATGCAGATCAAAAGTAAGAAATTCAGCCTTACCTCCTATTCTTAGAGCACCATACACGTACAATTTCCCCGATACAATTCTCCAAATCTCTTTCTCTTTCATAAGATAAGGCAATTTTTGAACCACCTAATTAAACGAATAGCAATCAAGGTATTACAAACAAAGATTTTGGTTCATTCAAATAAGTATATTACTCATATTATTATCAGAAATTATGACAGCAGGAAGATAATCATGGGAGAGAAAATGCACATACCTAAGAGAATTCTTCCATTGGAACGACCCTTGTCACATATAAGTTCTTCAAGTCAGTTGAGCTTCTAAATCAAACTCAATAAAAGCAAACAGTAATAAATGAAAGACAGACAGTAAAATTCAAAATAGCTTATAGTGAATTGATTGCTATAATTGCGGTGCATAAATTACAGTGAAAATTTGTCCTGTCATTTTCTAATTAACAATGTTACCTGAACCTGGGTATGGGTACAGGTTCAGGTAAGAGAAGGATCTGGTATGGCAATCCTAGCGTCCTACAAAGTTAGAAGTCTAAGAATAAGAATGCATCAGGGGTCAGGATTTTTATTTTCTTATCACTAGTTCATCGCAAATTAGTTTTTTATTTTCTTTTTAATTTTGTTAGTGAAAAAGGACACCTTAATGTCAAAGCGAGTATAAAAAGGAGTAAAATGAATAAAAAAAATACGATGTAGTGGTACAATAATAATAAGTAAAGGTCTGTTGGAAGTGTGTTGAGTTTTTTTTTTTTTCTTTCGTGTGAGATTTTTTCAGTAAACTAACAAAATCACCATGCACAATCCTCTCACCCAATATTCCAAATTGAAATTTTTAAGATCGCAACGAACAGGGCAGGCGTGGTCTCAGACCATTGGCGTGCGGGAGATGGCCCGGGTCAGTGGGATATTAGATTTCGAAGGCGCCCGAATTTGACTTGATGTCTCTTCTGTTGGCAGTTAACGTTCATCTGGGGAATGGTGACTGGGCTGTGTGGATTGACAACGCCAGTGGGACTTTCTCAGTGAAGGATGGCTACCGGTGTGGAGACAGGAGATAGCGCCTATTGAGGAGAGAAAGCAAAAATGGAAACTATCTAGACAGTGGAAATACCTTTAAAAGTCAAGGTATTCATGTGACAGGTATACCAGGAAAGGATCATTACATGGATATATACAGGGCCAAATGCCACCCAGGGGATTCGGTGTTGTGTGCTCTTTGTGGGGCTGAACCGG
The DNA here is from genome assembly GCA_030737835.1 of Acorus gramineus. NCBI lineage: Eukaryota > Viridiplantae > Streptophyta > Magnoliopsida > Acorales > Acoraceae > Acorus > Acorus gramineus. Next base: position 52,132 of record JAUJYN010000021.1, read on the forward strand.
AAATGGTGACCCACTTGTTCTGTTTTTGCACCATCGTGCAACAATTTAGGGTGAAAATGGAGGAAAACACAGATTTGCGGGTCAATTTTGTCTCATTGGAGACGTGGATGGCAGGGAAACGCCTTCAGCGGCTGGGCGACCGCTCAGTGGCAGCAAAAATTTCACAATCTCTGATAGTGGTGGGGATATAGACAATATGGCTCACTAGAAACTCTGCCATATTCATCGATGCTCGGGTATACATCGAAAACATGATGGAGATGGGCATCTCGGACTAGGGTCGTTTTATATCCGGAGCTAAGTCGGTCAGTTTTCGCGGAGGGAGGATGCTTATCGATGGCTAGGGCCCTTGCAAGCTAGTCTAGTTCTTAGGTAGTCACTCGACTACCTAAATGTCTCTTTCCCGGCTAGGAGCCGGGACTTCATCTTTCCCTTTCATGCTCTACGTCTATGTATTCTCTCTATTCTCTTCTCCAAAATTCGGACTTTGTATTGATTTCCAATCATAATACAATGTCTATCTTCGGCTCAAAAAAAATATATTCCAAACTGCTCATCATATCCCAAAATACTCAACCGTGTCCCAACTAGAGGCCACAACTATACCAATATCGCCATTAGAAGGATCCGAGTAACATTCATTATTTGTCTTCTTATAATCCATGTTTGGCTACATGTTCTTATATTGTCCACATTTTTTGTTAGTAGAAAGAAAGGTTTATTGGGGCATTTATAGAACTTTCAACAACAATCAGCAAATGTGAACATACCTCTTTTAAGTAAAGAATTACTCCCCCTACCCTCCTCTGCTACCTTAATCCCAAAATTATGAAGGAAAAGAAGCATAACTGGATCCATCATTTATCTCCCAATATAGGTTGAAAGTGTATTTTGTCCCAACGCCTTCAGCTGTGTCCCAGAAATGCCACAGCATCCATACTTAAAACCAGCTACAACATTCCTCAGGTAATCTTATTGACAATTGGGCAAATGCCAGTGAAAAATTATGTGAAGCGTATCATCTGTAGATCTCATCAAGCAGTCCCCCGTCCCCCAACAAAAAAGAAAAAGAAAAATAAGCACCCTTAGCAAATAAAAAAAAAACCATATTGAATTACTTGATCATCACTTCTCTCAATAGGTTGAAAGTTCATTTTGTCCAAATCTTTTCCAACACAGCCAAAACAATCTTCACTCCAAAGAAATGAAGAAACTTTAAAAATGGATGGACTTCTTAGGCTGACACACATAATCCATTACTGATATTTTATTTTATTTTTTGAAGAATGATGTAAGAGAATATTATTAAAAGAAACCCCCGCATAGAAGGAGATCATCCATTATTGATTATATATCTTGTGTGCATTATCTAATTAAAAACTCACGACTGTTATAATTATTAAGTGACGATTAATATAAGTTCTCCATTTCAAAAACTCAAGCCAAAAAAAAAGATTAAGAATGTTAAGACTGTGTCTCTTTTTAAAAGTCAAATATCGTGTTTTATTTATTTTAAAAAGTTTGGGCGCTCAAGTAAAAAATCTGACTGCATATTTATTTTCCTGGTGCTGGCATTGGCCTACCTGTAAATTTTCATCGCATTATGATATCGTTTTAGAAATTATGCAATTCCGATTGGTATCTGGGTTTGATTTTTTACTGGATTGGAAAGTGGGTGAAATTGATGTTTCATCTCGCATTAACTTGCCGAGCAAGCCACCCCGACTTTAAATCACTATTTGGTGAGTGAAACTTGCCTAAACTCACCCCCTAATCATCTCATCACACCAAACCCTCAAATAGGCTTTTTGTCTCCATCTCTCTCTCTCACACTCATATTTTTTCCCCTCTTTGTGCTGCTGCCGGCAGAGAATGAAGAAGGAGAAAAACAGAGAAATAGAAGGGAAAGAAAGAAAAGAGAAAGGAAAAGAGTGAGTAAGTAGGGAAAGAATTTGTGTGTTTGAGCTTGGCTTCCCTCTTCTCCTCCCTCTCAAGGTATTCCCTTCCCTTATTGTGAGTGTGTTTGTGTTAATATGTGTATGTGATGGTGGTTGTGGGTATGTGTGGGTTATGGGTGTGTGTGTGTGCCCTCTTTTATTACCCCCACCTCCCTCTTCTTTTCCATGGCATTCTTTTGACCTTATTGTTTGTTTTGGCTTATGTGAGAGGGTTGATCTAGTGGTGGTTGTGGCTATGCATGTGTGGCATGTGTGATGGTTTGGTTGCTTGTGATGATGGTGGTGGAAATCCTTGTGTGCACCCTCTTCCCCTCTTCTTCTCATGGCATGTTTGCTTCCCCTTTATGCAATGTAGGTGTTTGTGTTTATGCTTCAATGAAATATGAATGTTTTTATTTAGTGCTTTGGGTGGTCAGCAAGGATGCTCAGGTGTTGTTGTATGTGTTTTCCCCCTTTTCTTGTTGTTGGGAGTTCTGTGACATAGTAAGGCAGATTTTTGTCTTGTGAAAATCTTTATGAAACTAGTACTTAAATGCATATTATGAATATTGTGTCTTCATGTGATATGATCATCCATGTGTCTAGATGCTATATATGAAATTTGGTGTCATAATATTACCTGTGTTGTGAGTTATAAGCTAATTTGCATGGGCTGTCCAGATTCGCATGGGAATTAACCAGTGTCCGGAAACATTTTATTTCGGGTATGTAGAGGCTACATCAGGTTATGATGTCTTCACGAATTATGATCCTAACATATCAGAAAACGTGTATAATTAATTTTAGAATTTCTGGATGTGTATTTGGTGCTGTAGAGAACAAAGAGCAGGGCTGTTCGCTGTAGATGCACCAGTTTTACATGGCTGTGTCAATGAGTTATTTATGCATGTTGTAGGCAATACTAAGAGTTGGTGTCTTCATGAAGTAGGCTTATTTTTGTGTCAGGAAGCTTCATATTTGATTTGAGCATCATTGGTTGTCGAGTTTAGAAGTTATGACAATTTTTTATTGTTTTGCGATGGGAGTACGTCGCACGCTGCCCGCCCCACCCCGCGCACTGTCCTGCGTCATGTTTATGATTCATTTATGTAAGTTGTGTATGTCACGATGTTTATCTTTATTTTGTTGTGTCTTACAGATCTCGTAGACTGGACGCGCAACGATCCAATTACATGTGAGTGGTTCGATCTACCACCTTTTGGGAAGCGCTCGATGCATGTAGTCGTGCATCTCGCATCCATGGGGCTTTATAGCTATACTCAATCTTGATTTCTAAATTGTATTGCTATATTAGACTCATACCATGCTGGAAAACTTGCATGTTTAGTTTCTATGTGAATTGTATTATATTTCGGATCCTATGCTTGCTGGTATTATTTTTAGTGTCTTATACATTATGAAATATAGAGTATAGCATGCCATAGGTAGTCATTTGTAGGGCTGCCTTCATATTAGTAAATGCTTAGTATGGTTGTATTATATTTAGCTAATGGTATGACATTTATGCTAACTTATTAGTGGGCCTATGTTGGATTGTATAAAGTGTGTATATATATGGTTTAATCATAGGTTATTTGGACATGTGGTCCATGTATCTCTTTTATGATAGAATCTCTTGTAATAATTGTGTGTGTGTTTAATTAGTCAGGCATGTGTGTGATTTATTGTCTGGATCATACTTTGTCTTGCTATGCAAATGTAGTAGTTTATCTACCCTACATCCATGCGATGCTCTCATAAGGGAATTCAGAAAAATTCATTTATTGTATCGGTATTCGTTAACCGATACCTATGATAGTATGCTTGGCCTATCTGTAATAGGCGCGTGGATGACCCGCCATTAGGGTCATGACTTCTCATTGTTGAGTGCTAGAACTTAATTATCTTTCCCCACGTCCGAGCGATGCATCTGTATGGCAATTCAAGAGAACTCACTGGTATTGTTAATTGCTAGATGATTATAGTTGATCCTTAAGGATCGTATTGCGAGCGCGGAATGCTTCTCCCCTACTTCGTATCCGCGTTGAAGCTACCCGGTTTTGGCATTGGACCTACCATGGATGGCTGCCAGGAAGAGGGCTACCTGGGAGAGTGCTACCAGAAGGTTAAGGGAGTCAGCGGGTTGTCTTCTGTTTCCAATAATCCCATGTCATCGGTGAGGGTGAGGGTGAGTTGGGGTCACATTGTCACGTGACATTTATATTCATCAGGAATGCCCAAAGTATAATACATCTACTGGATGATGTAAGGCATCTAGCGTAGTTATACCTTGATGCAGATTGACTTGTGGTAATGTGTTATCCGGTAATGCTATGCGTCATGGTTAATTGTACAGTTCCTTCCCAAGAGTCCTAAGAGTTCCCCTCTGAGTCAAGGGTGAGGTTAGGTGAGGTCACGTCTTCGCGTGACACTTATCTCCGTTGCGTTTCTCCCATATTTCTTTTCATTGGAAGGAAAAATGCACTAATATTATATTATTATTGTAGAGCTTGAATTCTTACCACTCACTAAGCTTGTAGCTCACCCCTCGTGTATTGTTTATCCACTAGGGACTAGGTTGGCGTGGAACTGAAGCATCCCTCTGGCGTGGTTCGTGAGTGGAGTGTTCCACCTTTCGATTAGCGAGTGCGAGGTTGTCAACAATCCTATTTTTTGTGTATGTACTAGTAATCGTGCGTGTTGCACATGTGGTTGTATTTGAACTAAACTTGGACTCTCACAGGACAGTGATTGTGTAGGACGGTGATTGTGTATTCGGGTCTGTAATAATATTTTTTATTTACATACTTATTTGTATTTTATGCTTCCGCATCTTTTATTGGTTATCGCTTCCTTGTCGCCTTATTGCCTTATTCGATCCTTGTTAGTTATTGTTGCATTTATTTGGAGTCATTATTGACCTCTCGTGTATGACTTCTGATATTGTATGATTGGTATGGTCCCGGGGACGACAGCTCCGGGGCGTAACAAAGAAACAAAGGAAAATACAGCCTTGGGAACTCCCAAGCTCCAAATCTTATCAAGTTTAGCATAAATTAACCCAGAAAACGCAACAAACATAAATGGATGTTTATGTAATAATAATATTAGAAAAAAGGGGCCCAAGACACCCTTTCCTTAATCCTATTTCAGAGAAAGATGGGCTCCCTGAACAAGAAGGAGATGAGGGATCTCCATACAAAATAGTCAACAGAAGAAAAGAATAAGAAAGAAAATGAAGGGTAGTCCCTTCATGAAAATGTCATCTCATCACCTCCTGAACCAATGGTTTCCCATAATTGATGATGGATTGTCAACTTACAAAATTATTGTCACCCAATATCTTAATATCAAGTAAATAGCCACACGTATTCTCCAAGTAATATCTTTTTTGTTGGAATACATATTCATTACATGTAATCCAAATGCTCCAACAAACCACACGTAGAACTAGCCATTGGAGGCTACTTCAAGGGTAAAATAAGACTAGTAAAAACCCATCGGAGGTGATCCTAACAAATAAGCCAAAATGCATGATAACTTGATGGTAAATCCAATATATGATTTATAGATCACCAATGAATTAGCATATTTCAAGGCTAAAATAAAACTTCCAGACAAGATATGAGATTGGAGGATTACATTAAGTAAACAGTGCAATTAAAATAAGAGCAAGGCTTATGTTTCATCTTTTCAAAAAAAAAGAAAAAAAAAGGCATATGCTTCATAAAATTGTAGATATTTTGAGAAGGAAAGAGTCAATCAAACACACAACTAGCAATCCCAACTAGCAAAAGATAGTGTCACATACATTTTTCCTGTGAAGAAAACCTTTCATGGTGGGAGAAGAGGCTGCCAGCTCATGAACGACAAGTTTCAAAGCGGCATCTGAAGAAAACTTCAGCTTGCCAGGCTTATTTCCCAGCTTTCTTCTGCAGCCTAAGGCGCCACAATGACAATTTTGATCTGCTCCAAACTGCACAAATCTGATTTAAAATTATATTAATTGGAATTAATAAATTTGTGAAAATAGGAACTTGGACATTAACAGAAAAATGAAAACATATTTGATGCATGCATCCGACGCACACCATATGCAGAGTCAAGACATGCATGCTAAGAAGCTCTCAAAAAATAACATACTGGTAATCATAGGTCAACTCCTCGCCCTTCTTTATGTCACAGGTTGCAAAAATGCCAATTCTGGTTTCACCATTAATTCTCCTATGAGAAAAATTACAAGAGTAAGTAACTATAGTAATAAAAAAAGATGTAAAATGACCACAAAGAAGTGATTGAGAACCATTTCTGCATTTCAGTATTAGGTTGACAACTGTGGTTTATATATCTGGACTTGTTTCCTTTGTGTGTGGCATCAATCACCATATCACGGTTAATTTCGCATAGGTAGAAATTTGTTTCTCCACGGCGTTTCATTTCCCAAAGCCTTTCCTCGCAAGTTTTGTCATCAATAACTGAGGGAAAATAATCAAATTTAGAAATTTCAAGAGTAATTCAATTTGCAAAGAAGAAAATGTCAAGAAGGCCTTCAATGATATAAAACACTCACCTTCTCCTACATATTCTATCACAAATTCTCCTTGCTTTATATCTTCATTCGTTATCAGCCCTTTTCCACATTTCGCGGTCTATAGAATACTTGATTTGAGGTCAAACAATAAGTACTTGTATTTTCAGAAAATAACTTTCACCGGAAGAGAGAGCTGAAAATTTAGTAGTCTAAAGCAGCAATATTATGTCAAATGTTTAGGACTGTGTTTGTGGACCATTGAAGTAGATCAGTTGATGAACCATTAAAGTAGCAGCAATACTCTGTGAAATCATGGAGATAAAATATGGGCGCTTTTAAAAACAGCCCTGTTTACAGCCCCACATGCAATCTCATATATGACAAGATATATACTTTGTTAAACGAAGCATGTAATTGTTCACTTCTTTTATAAGTGTATCCATACAATCTATTGGAGTATATACCACATTTTTATGAAAATATATGCTTCATTACGTGAAATATACACCTTTAAAAAAAAACAAAGCATATGAGGATTGCACGTGGGGCTACACGCTAGACCATCCCTAAAATTTTCCATAAAATAAATCATAAATCAGAATAAACAGAAACAGAAGATCATATAAAAGTGTTAGTAAAATTATCCACCAGAATGTTAATAAGAAAAATGAAACAATTTTGGACTATTCAGTAATACTTGCTATTTGAAAAAGATACATATAGCATTTTAAACTTTGTCTTTAAAGTAGTGGTAGAACAGAATTTAAATGTGGAAGTGTTATTACATTGGAAAATGATAAGGTGTTAGCTGCCACTAAATGACTAGCCAGTGAGATTAACGTCGGATCTATAGAACTCATACTCTAAAAGTCAAACCCAATCATCAAAAAAAAAGTGCACTGGCTAATTCTTTTTCTTCCTCCTCTCTCCATCCATCATCCCCCAATCCCCGGAAGGCGAAAGGAGATGGGTGGCAGCAATGAGAGGTAACATCCAGCTTCCTCTTTCTGCCTTCACAGATATCTAGTCCTTGGTTTGTGTACAGGAGCAAACCAAATCAGGTTTGCTCAAACAAGAGCTCTTCAAATGCAAAGGTTGTCAGTTGTCACTTAGCCACTGCACTATCAAAATATCTCCTCTTATATTGTGACAGAATAATGTCAGGATGCTTGATGTGCATGCTGTGGTGATTGAGATGGGAATGAAGGTATATCTGGATTACAAATGCCCTGGATGGGGGCTGGATGCCGAAGAGACTGGGGAAGAAGGTAGAGCCGTACTTGTTTGCATTGTTCAATAAGAATCAGGACTTTCAGTTGTTTCAGTCTGACTCTGACATGGCTGAATCCCATGAAGTTCATTGTTTAAAATAACTTTTTAGTGAGCTTTGCTGGTTTTTTCCAGTCATTGAGGACACACATTCTTCTTTGGGGTGTTTAGTGAGAATCTCTACAGTTGGACCAGTCCAATGAATCTCATAATTTTGATATTTAATGAAGAACTAACGTTAAAGATTTTTTGTTTATTTAGGGCTATGAACTTTCGAAGGCAATGTTGCCATTCACCGTCGCAGCTGCTGCCTTTTCCCTTTTCACAGTAAGAAGAGAAAGGAAAAAGAATCCAGAAGAAGTGAAGAGTTTTCTTTTTATTTTTTCGCTTTTGCTTTTGTTTATCTCCCCACCTAAAAAGTTTCAAATGTCCATTTCTTTTTCTTCTTTTTTTTGGCCATTTTCAAATATCTCAATCATCCTCAGATGGTCAACTCGCTAGCAAGTAAAACACATTTTACTTATTAACGAGTATCTTACCATTCCCCATTATGTAAACATGTCAACTAGGGTGCGTTCTCCCAATCTTAAAATCTTAATATTTAGGCCACTGGATCTATCATCATTCATCATATAAATGATAAAGAAAAACACCTAAGTGAAAGCTGAAACAAGAGTTTCTTTTGAAATTTAGCATCTATGATGGAATAACCCCATCATCAAACTTTGATGCAAATGTACATTTTGGTAATGGAATTATTATTTTTTTAATAATATAGAAGCACTTAAAAGATATAAAATTAACGAAAAATGTGATAACACAAAATCACAGTAATTTTTACATTTCCCATGAATATCAAACATAATATAAGGACTTTTGAAACAAGCTTGAATTTTTACTGAGATATGTATTCATGAATACTGAGCAAAACACAACATTTTTTATACAGACATCATCATATATAACGGCAAGAAAAGTAACCCACTCTACTGCAAATCATACCTGAACTACTTTCATTTTCTTCAAAGTTCGATGCTGAAATGGTTTATTGAGGCATGAGTTTCCACATTTACAACTAGGTGAACAGCAAGATAATAGCATCCTACACAAAAATCATATTGTTACTTGAAAGGAGAAAAAAAAAATTTCAGGTAACTAACAGCAAGTTAAGACTTTAAGGTCTCGTTTGAAAGGGAAAAGATTTTAAGGATTATCCCAATTTTAGGGGATACGAGTCTGTCCTTACTTACATTTATCAAAAAGATAGGATAGATTTTATTCTAGCCTTTACACAGAACAAAAATCACCATTTTCAATACAAAACTGGGATAATTATCCACACTTTATCCCATTTTTTTTTAAGAAACAAATTAAATTGTTCTTTAACCATTTATACTGCCAATTATCCCCTTTATCACGCCATCTAACCCCTTACTAAACTAAGCTTAATATTATAATTTTCAATTTATATAGCAATTATATTATAATCCATAATGGAAAATGCATCTATGTTATCATTTCTTGGACGTGAGCTTAGAATATTGCCTTTTTTAAGGGAGTTAGGGGTTCTCCCTGATTTTATTAAATCAAATAAACCCTCCTCAACAACAGAGACGAAGGATCTCTATATAATAATAAAAAATTAACAAAAACGATAGGCATACTACCTTGATTTTATTAAAGCAAAGAGAATGGAAAGAAAAGAAATAAAAGAAAAATAAAACCACCAACCATCAATTAAATTACAAATCAACCAAAAAACCCATAGCGGGGCAACAAAATTAGCCGACTCAAATTCACAATGAGCTTAGGATAATACTGACCCACAAGGGCAATCTCCATCACATGTGAATGATGATCCAGGGGAAGGGCTGCAAGAGCAAAATATACCATCATCCTCTGTACGCCTTTTGATGAGATACATGTCTTCAGAAAGTCAAGGTTCACAAAAAAACCAATTTGTTAAATCAGAAATGTGTTTGAGATATAAGATATCTTATTCTAATCTTGCATATTTTCCTTATTCAATAATATAAGTTAATGACAAAATTTGTCAGAATTCAAACTAAAACATTTCCATCAATGTATGCCATAGTTGTCTGGGCGACGCGCCTAGGCGCCGCCTAGGCGACTAGGCGGTCCAGATGGACCTAGGCGACCGCCCGCCTAATAGCATGTTAATTAAGCGAGCGCTTGGGCCCGCCTACCTCCCTAAATCACACCTAGCCCGCTTTAATCACGCCTAGCCCGCCCAATCCCTCGCCTAACCTCAAAAATAAAAAAACAAAAAAAACACAATCGAAAGATTGAAACATCACCTACCCAGCCGGCCAACAGTGAAGCAAATTCTCCCGATCCCAAGTGAGTCTCTATTGCTTTTTTGTCTCTCCCTCCTATCTCTCCCCAAAATTACTGAACTTTAATCTCATTCTCCCTCAATCTCTTCCCCCTTTTCTCCTTCTTTAATGCCACTAGGGTTAGATTATATTAATTTTGTTGAAATGGACTTGCACCAATAAATTAATTCATATGTTCTTTATTTAGAAATAACATTCTTCATTTTAAGTAATATTCGTGAAAAAATTAAAAAATGCATAAGCAGATAAATAACTTTAATACAATTATCAATTTTAATAATAAAATCTTAATTAAGCACCGCCTAGGCGCGCCCAGACACGCCTAGGCGGTTGGCCACCGCCTAAGCTCGCCTAGCCACCCAGACAACTATGATGTATGCATAACCATTTCAAAATCAAATCAAAGTATATCAGACTTCCAGAAGTTGACATGAGCCAGAAGAAAGGGTAGGAAAGAATATCAATTCAGTGGGTGTCAAAAAAATCTTAAACTGCATAAATAAATTTTAAAAAAACCTTAAATTGCAGAAATAAATTAAATAAAGCCTAATGCTCAAGTTTTGCAGTTGGTCCTGTTCTTCATTTATATTTAACATTGTATGGCCCTAAAGATCCATAATTAAAAATTGAATCACCTCTGCATAATGATTGTCTATCAAGAACAACATGACTAAAAAATATGTGTTGGGAATGAAAGAATATCATATTGCCAGAAGAAACTAATGGAATAATTTTATATTCAATAATAGAGGCCAAAAGGTCTCTTATATAGATTCAAGATGTACAAAACCCTAGAAATATAAAAAAACCAAAAAACCCATGGAAATATTCAAGTCGGGGGCCCTCCCCTGAGCCGGAGGGCCTATTCCACTATATAACTCCAATATTGTCTATCAAACTGTGACCTTAATATACTCTTGTAAGATTATCCATATTCATGATAATCATTCAATAATAGCCTTCAACCTGTCCAACACACAATTATTGTCCTTCAGAGTGTTGGGTGCACAGGTAAGTTTTCATGTTAGTTTCTTACAGCACAAGAATTTCTATTTTTCTATCTCCGATCATATGTTATGACTGAGCCTAACTAAACTGGCTCAAGAACAACACCAAAAAAAGAAGCTTACCATGAAACCTTTCATGAAGAAAAATAGAAAGAAGTAACTGGTCAAAACTATATTTAAAGAACTGAAAAAACTTCAATCAGCTAGTAAGGATACTGCGCTTTATATACGTGTAGGGCAAAAGCTTTCGCTTCTTTAAATGCTTCGGGAGTTGAAATTCAGCAGGTCTTCCAATATCTTCAAGCAGTTTGTCAAATATCCACCCAACTTTGTTGCACTCAGGAGTCTGGCCCAGGAAAAAGACAAGCATTAAATTTATTCTAAAAACAGAGAATTTAGGAAAGTTAAAAAAAGAGCAAACATTGCAGTGAAAACATCAAAGTGAATAAAATTCTATATAAAAAAATCCAGGACAGGGAAAGGTCAAATTATATTAATTTATAACCTCCTATCTACAACGAAAAATATTCTTTATATCAGAAGGCTTAAGTAAGCAAAAAGAAAATTGGATTTTAGTCATTGCAATCTGGTAAATGATCCTGATATAAAAAGCCAAAACCCATTAAAAAAAATTAGCTTATATGAAATCATGGAACATCTGTTTAGTGAATTCTTCCATATTAGTAGAGTACAGGGCAATAGGCCTTACAAACAACAATTCTACCTAGAAATTTCAGATTATCATTATAAATATAGCAGACATTTTTATGATGTTTTTGTGTAACTAAGTTGACATGCGTTAAGGCTTTATAATAGGAAAAGAAGACTCACATTAAAATTAGTTATGACTTCAATGACATTCATCTTTACATGATCATTTATAATAACATTTTCATTTCAGCTGATGTGTTACATTTTTCTAATAACCCATTAAACCTAAGGGTAAGAAGTTCGAACAAACTTTTGGATTTGGCAAACTGAATCAAACAACAAGAAAAATATAAACATATGAACAGCTAGCAACCAATTATGGCAGAAAATAACTAGAGAAACCTCCAACCTTTTTTTTTATGGAAAGAAACCTCCAACCTTTAATATGTGGAGGAAAAGTCCCAATCAGATTTTATAAAAATACATCTCAAAAAGCTCACATTTACACCATAATATTGTTTGTTGCATTCAACATTGCAGTTGACACAGTCATGACCCAAACAGGGTCAAGAACTGCCTGGATATGTTGTCAATCAATTAGAGAATGATATCATCAATCATGCAACTACCTCAGCAACATGTCTAGGAATAGTGGTCGGCATATGCCTGGGATTTGAGACATAATTTATCTATAACCTTTCAGATTTGCCCACATTTTGTGGGGGATGATGCTAACAGTTTGATTTACAGAAAAGAAAACAGAAGGAAGAGAAAGACTTGGCACGTAATACTTCCTATGAGATAGACACTTCTTCATGAGGCATCTGGGAACTATTTAAAGGTCTCAGTCAATAGCGGTCTTCCATTGCCCAGGCAGATCAATAAATGAGATGTGCACCTCAATGGCAGATGGTTGGGAAAATTAATGCATACGCATTGAGGATTGCAAGCGTAAATCCACCAAATTATGTCCTATGTTGGCCTTCTCTGAACTATACTTGCAACCACCTAGGCACCTATGATGTAGCAAGTACAGAAATAAAGGATGAGATTAATCTTCAACAAGTTGAAGCTATGGTCATTAACTTGTGCTCTACTAGAGACATTTCCACAAGAAAATGTAGAAAATGCACAGCGTCAATGTGAAATATGCGACGACTATACCAAAAGGATCATGGTGACAATAATAACAACATCAACTCGATATCATGGGAAATAAACTATAGAAATATGCACCACATAAAGTCATGAAGCACAGAGAATTCCATGATCAGGTAATACAATACAAATGTGAACAGCTAGAATGAAAGGCGTATACCTCATCTTTGATTTTATATTTGGCGTGATGAGTGGCCTCACAGTTCTGTCAACGATAGTACACACAAAGTTTAACACACTTAAGAGCATAAGAAACACAGAATTCAAAAGAAAAGTACAAGAAAAAAACCAAAGAATGTCATAGCATACATTACAAAATGAATCATCTGTGGGCACATTATGCATACAAGCAGTCCATTGGCACGTCCGCTTATTTACTGCATTTGGAAGCAGTGCTGCGATGAGAGACTTCACATGAAGTAAATACATTCAATCAATCAGGAACAAGCAGAATTTGAATCATCAAAAAAGCAATGAATATACCAGGCATCTGCAGAAGCCAATCCATTAAAGAGAGCGATTGAGCATCAATAACTCCTCCCTTGTTTAACAAATTTCTGGTGGACAATAAGCCTAAAACCGAAATGATCTGTGACAATGCATACATGATGAAGACATCAGGACTTCTCTATGTTTTCATCTGTTCCTTATTCCTAAAACCCCAACACTATGCTCTGTAATAATGCATGATAGGTTAGAGAGGTAAGAAAATTCAAGTTCACCGGTTATCTCCCCACTTAAATTGTATATATTTTGATGCATTCAAAGCAGGAAAATCTAAAAACAACGCTAACTGCATTTCCTTTTTATGCCTTATCTTCACTGCCAATCTTCCCATGAGACAAAGAGCAGGAGAATGAGTTCATCATGCAACTCCTTCGCTGCCTAAATTTTCAATTTTGATACCACGCAAGAAAAGATCAATTTCACTGTACAGAAAAAATTTAATCAAACTCTTTCTAGGTAAGAAATCACTTTTCACACTGCACTGCATTTTTCAGATTTCTTGAATTCCTCAAAGTGTTTCCCGTTTTCGATATCACGCAATTTTCTTGCCTTCTTGGGGAAAAGTACTACTTTCTTTGACCTACTTATCGAAAATCTTGATTTCAAACTTAAGCATGTTTCAATCCATATATTAAAATTACCAAATTCTCTATAACATCCATGGTTTTCCAATTCCCAAAAAGAAAAACTTTTCTCCGCATCAAAATTGTTTATTATGAGACAAAAACAGATTTTTTTGCTACGAAATCCAAAAACAATGAGAAGCACATCAAAATCAACCAAAAACAGAATTCCAGATCTGTAAACAGAGGAGAAGAAGTAGAGATCAGAACCTCTAAAGGGACCTGGAGAGAGAAGAACCGCGACGAAACTCCGCCGATGAAGCTTGTACGAAGGACGCAGAGAGGACCGCGATGGAGGGAGTTCGAATTCGAAACACGTTTTAGGTTTTTCGGTAGAGATAGAGGTTTGGTCTAATATGTCGACATTTTGGGGGCATGGGGTTGGACAAATCGTTAATTAAAGAGTTATGCCATAACATCTGACTTCTTTCGTGGTTACTTTGTTTTATACTTTTATACGTGTAAAAAAAAAGGGAATATACCAAAACAAATCATTTAATACAAAACTAGTTAAATGCACGTGGTATATCGTACTTGAAAACAGGAGCGGATTTAAAGGGGGGGTATACGGTGGCCATGCCCCCCCCCCCCCCCCCTCTTTTCTTTTTTTTTGATCTTAGGTTTGATTAAGTGAATTCATGCACAATGCCCCCCCCCCCTCCAAAACATGAAATGGATGGCTAAGATGATCATCCCCCATTTCTTCTAAATAATTAAATGAATGGCTGAGATGATCCCCCCTAAATGATAAAATGGATGGCTAAGATGATCCCCCTCATTCATATTTAAGCAAGTTGTGAAAAAGAGAGAGAGAAAGCAAGCTCTGTTAAAACTATTTTAGGTATCTTCGGCTGTCCATTCACAATAGATCCCAAATTCCAAACAAAAGAAGGGATCTCCAAAACAAAACCCTCGCAGCCTCCCCAAAAACTCTCTGTTGCATTTCTTTATCTCTTTTGAGTCAAGGTATGATGTGCAAATTCTTTACATATTATTCTTCTTTTACAAATTCCAATGTTAACAAGTAACAATTATCATTCATTCATTCTTTATTTCTTTCCCTCCAATAGGTCATTTGAGTTTTGATTTTGATATGTTTAGATGTCAAGTTAACAAATTTTACTCTTTTTTATTATTATTTTCAATCTTAAGGGGAGGGCAGAGAGGGCAGTATCAAATAATCAAATGTTTAATATGTTGACATGTATATTTTTATTTGAATTGTAAAGTGTAAAACCCCACGACAAATATTCGTCTTCAATTTATTTGATGCTTGGTATTTATTTGATTCAATTTTAGGGCTAAGGACTAAGGTTAATGGAATGTAAATTGGTTATTGAATGAACATAATTCTAATTTTTTTTTTTTTTTTGTATTAAGAGGTTTGGTACATCATGGTTAAGTCATCTAAAATTGATTTTTTCTTCAAGAAAAAAGATCAATAAGAGAAATCTCATACAAATGCATCATTTGATCTCAATGCCTCAAATATTGCACCTCGCCCTTCTAAAGCGCCTAGAATTGAATTGTCAGAATTTGATATAAGTTCCTTAGAACGTGATCGGGGATTACGTCGTCCAATATTGGATTATCATCTTAATCAGCGTGATGAAGTTCGTCGTAAATATATTAAAGTTGGTCCATATCAGCATGTTCTTTTGGAATCTTTTCCGGGCCTGAAAAGCATCATCGTCGATTTAATTCATCATGATTTAAATTAAATCATGGTTTAAATTGTTTCCAACTTGGTTAGAGTATTCTCCATCTAAAGATGCAGCTTTTTGTTTACTATGCTATCTTTTTAATCACAAAGCACAAGAACATCCTATAGCAAATGCATTCACAAAAGAAGGATTTCGTAGTTGGAAAAAAGTTAATGATGGACATAATTGTGTTTTCTAGTTCATGTGGGTAAAAATCCAAACCCTTCACATAATGCAGCAGAACAATCATGTAGAGAATTGATGAGTCAAGCACAGCATATTGAAAAAGTGATCCACAAGCAAACTTTCACCCAAATTGAAAACAACCGTTTACGACTGAAAGCTTCAATAGATGTTGTTAGATGGTTAACATTCCAAGCATGTGCATTTAGGGGCCATGATGAGAGCATTAAGTTTAAGAATCATGGCAATTTCATTGAGATGATTAAGATCCTAGCATCCTATGATAAAAAAAAAAAAAAAAAGTGGTTGATGTTGTCTTAGAAAGGGCTTCAGGGAATGCTAAATATACATCACCAAAGATCAAAAAGAAATTTTACATATTTTCTCAAGCAAGGTGCGAAATGTTATCTGTAATGAAATTGGTGATGCAAAATTTTGTATTATGGTTGATGAAGCACGAGATGAATCTAAAAGAGAACAAATGGCACTTGTTTTGAGATTTGTTGATAAAAAAGGATCTGTTCGGGAACGGTTTTTTTGATCTTGCTCATGTTTCTGACACATCTGCATTAACTTTGAAGAATGAGATATTTACAATTCTTTCTCGCTTCAATTTGAGTATTCAGAATATTCGAGGTCAAGGTTATGATGGTGCTAGTAATATGCGTGGGGAATGGAATAGATTGAAGGCTTTATTATTGATTGATTGTCAATATGCTTATTATATTCATTGCAGGGCTCATCGTCTCCAACTAGCATTAGTTGCAGCTTCCGGAGAAGTAATTCCTATCCATCAGTTCTTCAATAATTTGACTTGGATTGTTAATATTGTTGGTGCTTCATGTAAACGTCACGATGAATTACAAGCAGCTCAAGCACTTGAAATTGAGCGCTTGCTTGCCATTGATGAGTTGGAGACTGGTAAAGGACTTAACCAAATTGGCACTTTACAAAGAGTTGGAGACACTCGTTGGGGATCTCACTTTGGTTCTATTGGTGGTTTGATAAGGATGTTTAAAGCAACTTGTTCAGTTATTCAGAATATTATTGCAGATGGAACAACATATGTTCAACGAAAGGATGCAGATGCAAATGCAGCTTATGATGCATTAACTTCTTTTGAGTTTATTTTTAACCTGCATCTTATGAAAGAAATTATGGGCATCATTGATAATTTATGTCAAGTTTTGCAACGCAAATCTCAAAATATCTTGAATGCAATGAGTTTAGTCTCTACCACCAAAGCACTTATTCAAAAAATGAGAGATGATGGTTGGGATAGTTTTCAGCGCAAAGTATTATTATTTTGTCAAGAGCATCAGATTGATATCCCTGATATGACCGCCCATTACAATGCAGGTCACGGAAGGCGTCGATATCAAGATCCCATTACACTAGAACATCACTATCGGGTTGATATATTTAATGCAACTATAGATTCTCAATTGCGAGAGCTAAATGACAGGTTCAATGAGCACACAATGGCACTTCTTGTGCTTGCCTCAGCCTTAAATCCTGCAGATAGCTACAAATTGTTTAATATTAATAACATATATTGTTTAGTGGACAAGTTCTATCCAGGAGACTTCACTGATTAAGAAAAGTTTCATTTGCGATTTCAGTTACAACACTATCAACTTGATGTTTCTAGTCATCCAGTTCTTAAAAATGTGAAAACACTTGCTAACCTATGCCAAGGGTTGTTAGAGACAAGAAAATCAGAAATTTACTTTCTTGTTGATAGACTCATTCGCCTTGTACTGACTCTTCCAGTTTCAATGGTAACCACGGAGCAAGCAATTTTAGCCATGAATATCATTAAAACAAGACTTCGAAGCATAATGGAGGATGAGTTTCTTAGGGATTATCTAGTGGTATACATAGAAAAAGAAATTGCAGAGAACTTTAGTGTGGATGCAATTATAGATGATGTTTACACCATGAAGGAACATCAAGCACAACTTTGAATTATGTAAATTTTAAAAGTTTCTTTTTTGCACACATGACTGAGTCTCTAAACTTTTTTGTTTGTTTTATCCATTCAAGTTTAGTTTCCTCAGTCATTTTGTTTATTTTTGTTCTTGTATGTATAGAATTATGAAGTTTTAGTGGACAGAATTATAGAGTAAATATGTGACTTTGTTATTCAAATTTAAGTGGCCCCCCTTCTAATATTTCTGGTTCCGCCCCTGTGAATATATATTTATGTACACAATTTCAAATAAAAATAAATAGATTTATATGTGAACATTTATAATAAACTTATAATTACTATATATATTATTTTCATCTAATAAAAGATTATAACAAAAATTTCATTAAACTGATGGAGAGAGAATGAAGTCAAAATTATATATATTTGTATCATGTTATTACAAATATTTGACAAATGTAAATGAAAAATTACATTTTTCTAAAATAAGTTCATACTCAAACCTTAAATAACAAACATAATATGAAAATAATACCATATTTCCCTCACAATTGTCACATAAATTAATTCACGTATAAATCTCCTGAATATATTCAAACTCTTAATTGAATACCACTTGTGCGAGTTAAATGTAAAAAATAAAAAAGACCTACAACATACTATGTTTGAAAGTTCTTCATCAAATTCTTCTATCACTCTCTCACCCACATGGCCCTATTCAATCATGTTTTATCTTAACTTCCTTGGGAATAGTGAATGACTACATTTAACTAAATTTTTTTTTATTGATATACAACCATATAAAGACTTAATATTTTCATAAATTGCATAGGTATAACAATTATGGCATGTCACAAACATTATTTTTCAAAAACTTAACTCTTAAATCAACAAACCATATAAGGTTAATATACCCCTTATAAGATGTTTGAGTTGAATTCAAACTTTTTTGTAGGCCCTTTATTTATTCCAACATTACAAAGGTCACATTCTTCATCACATACAAATATTTAAGAAAAAAAACTACAACATGTCACATTTGAATGTTCTTCTCCATTCAATTTTAAATTAAACATTAACTACTTAAAGAATTTTACTTTAAAATCACATATGCATGAGAATTATACTTTATCTATTAAACCAATTTTTCATATAACTCCATAATCAAATCAAATCAAACATTTAATTGAAAGTCGTCATCATGGATTAATTAAAAGTGGGAAAACATAACTAACATTTTAAGTTACTTCTCTATTTATTTACATGATAAAACAATATTCATATAAAAGCTCATTGTTAATTATATATCTCATATTGTATCATCATGGATGCATAACCATGTAAACCCTAATTTAAATCATAAATTAAATTTCATAGATGTTCCACCACTTTTACTGCATCTATTTTTTTTATCACTGAAAAACACATCTAATCAAATTCTATAAATAAGCTGACTTGACTTGACAATTATAGTACATTTATTATAGAACACAAAGAAGCTTTTGATTTGTCGTAATGGTGCTCTTCAAAAATGACACATTGCTTAATTTATTTTTTATTTATGAAACACTTAATTCATTTATTATTTTCTTTATGGAACACATTATTTAAAAAAAAAAAAATATTAAAAATCAATAACATCTAAGAAACTAAGAAATAAAAAAATAATTGAATAAAACAGATAAACAAAAATAATTTTATTATTCATACCCATCCGTTGAAGAGAGAGGGTTTTGATGTAGTGGCCTTCAAAAATGACAAATTAAAACCAACAAAATGTAACATAAAATATAATTAACATCTATAAAATTGTGAAATAAAATTAATTTTTTTTAAAAATATCTGAACATTAACCGTGGGGAGATTTACATATAGTATGTATTTTGATCAACTTTCAAAATTTTCATCATCAACGACTCATTATCCAACTTTTACAATTTTGAATCCAACCTTAGTTGTGAGTCTTTAAAGCAAGACAATATATATAAAATTTTATGCAATACAAAGAAAAACAAAATCCCACAATCTATATAAAAAAGAAATATGATTGATAATTGAAGCATTTTACGATGTTAGTCACTCTCTTCCCCATTACCTTCACATCACCAGAAAAATTTGTTTTAAATTTACATTGAAGAAATATAATAAAACGATAATAAAGGGGAAGACATTCTTACCTGAACTCCATTTGTTTTTGCTCCTCCAATGTGGGAGTATTTTATCTGTGGGAGAATAAGATTAATTGAGATAATATGTTTGAATAAGAAATGAAAATCTATATCTATAACATCTAAACAATATAATATCAATAAGTTTAATTGAACCTTCCAAATCATCTAAAAAATATATATATTTTTAGATTAGATGCATGTGCTCGTAGTAAAAAAAAAAACTTTAACAATGCGACCCTCAGCACAAATATATGTACATATAAAATCATGTAAAAGCTATCTAATTAAAATTTTAAGTCATAGATTATGAAATTCAAAGAAAAATTGATTAAGCATTCATATGTATTTTGCTTCCACAAAAATAATTAATTAGATGATTAAAACATACAAAAACTAATTCTTTTTTTTTAACCTTGATTTTGTGTTCGAGGGGAATCTGTTCTCCATGAATGAACAAATCAATTCACCTGTATAGTAAAAAAAATACAATTAAAATGAAAGATGAAAAAACTAAATATTTATTGAGACAAATATTAAAAACAAAAGTCTAAAATAATAATCCACCTAAAATAAGAAAGAAATTAAATTATTATAAACAAAAGAACACAAAATAAATATATTGTTAGCTAGATTGATCAAATGAGAAGGGAGTGTATGGTTTTTGAGGTAGTCGGGTAATATAAACTTTTTTATGGAGGATTTTGGGGTTCTTTGTGGAGGATTTTAGGAAGGATTTGTTAAAGGTTTTTAAATAGGTCATACAACCAAGACAGATGTGGAGATCAGAATATATTTTAACCATTCAAATATATTTAAGAATCCCTAAATATAATATATTATTTTTTCTTATAAATATTTTTTTTTGTACATGAATATCTAAATGATTTTTAATTAATCCAAAAAATCCCAAAAAAATGGAAAATGCAACCCAAATCCAAATATTATTTAAATATTATGTATCATTGAATAATATTAAAATTTAATAAATATATATTATTATGGATAAGATTTTTTTTAAAATAAATCGCTTATTAAAAAACAACAAAATAAAATATGGATACTTTTTTAAGAATAATAAAAAAATTCCAATAAAATGGAAAATGCAATCCAAATCCAAATACTATTTAAATATTGTGTATCATTGAATAATTTTAAAATTTTAAAATTCAAATAAATATATATAATAGTTAATTAATTATTTAAAAGATAAAAAAGAAAATGAAAAAACTGGGTTAGAATCCTTTTAATAGGGAAGTAATATATATTAGTAATTAATCAACTGTTTAAAGGATAAAAAGGAAAATAAAAGTACTTTTAATCCATGTATATATATCATGTATTTATCCATTATATATTTTAAAATTGTAAAATTTAAATTAGTAGATATATTAATAATTAATCAATTGTTTAAAGGATAAAAAAGGAAATGAAAATACTGGGTCAGAATCCTTTTAATAAGTAAGTAATATATATATATATATATATATATATATATATATATATATATATATATATATATATATATATGTATTTATCCATTATATATTTTAAAATTGTAAAATTTAAATTAGTAAATATATTAGTGATTAATAAATTGTTTAAAGGATATAAAGGGAAATGAAGATATTGGTTCAGAATTCTTTTAATAAGTAAGTAATAGATATATATATATATCATGTATTTATCCATTATATATTTTAAAATTGTAAAATTTAAGTTAGTAGATATATTAATAATTAATCAATTTTTTAAAGGATAAAAAATGAAATGAAAATACTGGATCAGAATCCTTTTAATAAGTAAGTAATAGATACACAAATAAACCATTTTTAAAAATTTTACCCAAAAAAGTAAAATGATTTTTACTGCCCTTATATTATTTAGTATTTAAACACTATCAAACATATTTAATTGTTTAATGCCCCAAATAAGAACAATAATAAATAATAAAATATTTTTTATTTGTGCATAAAGTTTATTATTTTTTTGTATATCTTTTTTTTTCATTTGATATGGGAGGGACTCCCCATGGCAGACCTTACGGGTTACAGCCTGAGAAGGCTACCTTCGACTGTTTGTCCCTGGTCCCACATAAAATTCTTTTGAATTTTGCCTAAAACAGGAGGTATGACACAAAGTCAAGACTCGAACCCAAGACCTACCCTTAACACAGGTTAGCCCTAAACCTTTGTGATATGGCCACTGGGGACTATTTTTTTTGTATATCTAAATACACCATTAAAAGTTAAATTATAAAAATTAAAATCTTTCATTATAAAATACTTCTTAGATATTTTTAAACTTTATAAAATATTTTGGGGCACTTATATATGTTTAATATTATAAAAATTTCTTATGCAAGACATGTATAAGATATAAATAAGAAAAAAAATTAGAAAAAATCCAAAAAAATATATATTATCATTTAAGAATGGCAATTTTGACAATGTTAACATTTTTTATAGCATACTTAAAAAATTTAAGAACATATAAAATCACTCTAAAATAAAAAATCATTTCTTATAATGATATTATTTTTCAATTACATGATGGTGTGGAAAGTTTTAAATATAGTGAGAGAGAGTTTATAAGAGTTAAGGGCATTTGCATCATTTTAGGTTATGAGATTATTAAATGAGACTTTTTTCAATAGAATTCTTAAAAATAAAAGTTCATACAACCCCCTGAAATCTAATTAAAATTCATATAAGCCCTTGACTTTTCTTAAAATCCATATAATCCCCTGAAAACACTTAGTAAATCCAAATAACCCCCTGAATGAAATTTTCATTAATAGATGATGAATATTTTACGAATATTTCATTTGGTTGACCCTGACTGAAGACACAATATACAAAAAAAATTATTACAACGTGTTAAAAATGTGAAAAATCTTATGAAAAATGATGATTTTACCTCTCTGGATATATTATAAAACTCTATCCAAGGGCTAAAATCATCATTTATAGAAGGCATTATAGGTTTTTTTTGGTATACCGTTGAGGAGAATATTTTTTCCTTCAATTAAACTATCGGTCTTTGGAGCCTCCCTTCACGAACTTGGTCCCGATTAGGAAGTGGATCATGCATTCACAATGAAATCGGAGGGACACCGGTGTGGTGCCAGCCAAAGGACCTCCGAAGAATATATCAATCAGGGATTTAAAACAAAACTCACTTAAATTTTTGTGGCTTGAGAGTAGGAAAATTAGATATTCAATTCAACACCTTAGCTTTTTGGATTACCTCCCCTTTTATAGGGTCAACTTGGCTAGATTGCCACTTCCACTCTTCTTTGGCTGTTGTAACCGTTTCCCCACTAAACACTTAGTGGACATTTTTCAGGGGGAACTCTACGTGTTAATGAGGCACGTTGTGCTACTAATTGCCCATGTCCAATAAGTAATGGGCCTTAATTATCTCCTTGTCAGTTACAGACATTACAATTGTCTCACCGTTTCCTTGGTTCTGCTCGTGGCCTTGGGCCTGATCGTGGTTCTGTTATATCTTTGAGTGTATCCGCGAGGTGAAAAATCACCCGACTAGACCTCTTGTCTGGTCGAGTCTCTCCTGCTCGTCCGCGAGGAGTAAGGTCGTCCGACCAGACCTCTAATCTAATCGTGCCTTATCTACTCGTGGTGACATTTGCCCGTGATGTGTTCTGACTGTCCGACTAGACCTTCAATCTAGTCGTGTCAGCCTACCCAGGAGTGTCATCATTGCAACCCGGATTTGGATCCGGGTTTGTGGGCTTTGGTTTTGACTGTCCAAGTCCGTCTTGACTTGACATGTGTCATTCGCTTAACATGGTCCAGATTTTTACCTCCACAACTGTGCTTTCTATCAGGGTTAATCAAACATAATATTCACAAAATATCCATCATCTGTAAACGTAAATTTTATTCAGGGGTTTATTTGGATTTATTAGGTGTTTTTAGGGGGTTAGATAGATTTTAAGAAAAGTCAAGGAACTATATGGATTTCAGTCAGTTTACAAGGCATTATATGGATTTTTTCCTTTTTTATATTGATATTATTTTCAATTAGATGATGGTGTGAAAAGTTTTAAATATAATAAAAAGAGCTTATAAGAGTTAAGGGCATTTGTAACATTTTAGGTTATGAGATTATTAAATGAGACTTTTTTCAATAGAATTCTTAAAAGTAGAAGTTTTTGGTATTTTTTATTTTTAGAAGAATTTTTTTTATATTTTCCCTCCAAAAAATTCTAGTATTACATTAAAATAAAATTAATAATAATATTATAGGTTAATAGATTTCTAATAAAAATCTAGAAACAAAAATAAAATAAAACCAATATGATGATTAAACCCCTTTAATCCCAATAAATTCATTTTTTTTAATTAAATAAAATATAATATAACATAATAAATGAACCCCACCCACATGTGAGAGAAAAAAACATGGGGTCCACTATTGGTGTTCTGGACCTAAATTTTTATAGAGGTTTGTTTCTTGGGGCCGGATATATCCACCACCTATTTTATCTGTCACACCACCATGTTAAATGCACCTCCTATCATTTATTTTCTCATAAACACGCCACTTTATATATATATACATACACACACACACACACACACACACACTGGCAGGTTCTTAGATGAACGCCCGCAAATCATTTTTTTGCTGACGTCCGTCTGGACCGTCCGATCGCATGTGATCGGGTGGTCCAATTTTTTTTTAAAAAAAAAGCAAAAAAATAAAAAGTGATGGATGAAAAACACCTGACCTTATAGACCATCCGATCAGATATGATCAGACGGTCCAGAAAAAAGAAAAAAAAATCCCACTCACCACCCCCCACAACCCCGACTCTCTCCAAAACAGAAAACCAGCTAAAAAAAAAGACCCCTTGTGAGGTGCGGCCTCGACCACCCGGCAACCGACCCCGGCGACCCCTCTTTCTCTCTCTTGTTCTTCCCTCTCTCCTCTCACTCTTACACACACTCTCCCACACTCCCTCGCCTCTCTCTCCGTCTCAGATCCCCACCCCCTCCGCCCTGTCACTCTCTCATAGACGCGTCGGATCTGATTGGAGACGTCGACATCGACGCGCCGGATCTAATCTTCCATAGGCGGCACGCCGGTCAAGGATAAGAAGGGGCGATGGCTGAAGGAACTATCGGCGTGCTCTGGGCGTACCGAACCACATGAAGGAAACCAACAGGGGAGACCCCGTATGCCCTCGCGTATGGCACAGAGGCAGCCATCCCCACTGAGGTCAGGCTCCCAACCCTACGGTCAGCACTCGCTGACTCTTAGCTGAACAACGCGGCCCTCGCCGATAACCTCTCGTCCTGCTCAAAGAACGAAGGGTAGCCGCTCTCATCTGTCTGGCTGCCTACTGGCGCCAACAAGCTCTTCACTTCAACAAAAAGGTGCGCGCTTGGTCATTTGCGCCCGGCGAGTGGGTACTCCAATGTGCCATCGATAACACTCGGGAACTCAAAGTTGGGACACTCGGAGCCACCTGGGAAGGACCGTATGAGGTGGTAGAGGCTTACAGCAAGGGGCATACAAGCTTTGCACGGTCAGATTGCGAAAGGTACCCATTCCAACCCCCTGAAACACCATGAACTTGAGAAAGTATTATGTGTAAGCCGGGCGGCATTTTCAAATAATGTCTAAAACTACATTTGATTTAAATTCATTCCTTTAGCTTGCATGTGGTTGCACTAAATGATTGAATGGATGTCTGCAAATATTTGTCTATATACACTGTTAGTTATAGGGACCAGTATATTGTTTTCGGTCCTCTCCCCCAAACACGTACGACGTCAGGTTAGGTCCGCCACTAGCTGCCGCCTCCCCCCCCCCCCCCCCCCCCGCCGATCTGACGGTCGCGGAGAGACCATGTCAAACCGAGTCTAGCCACGTATGTGCGACAAGCGAGTTTAGCCACGTATGTGCGACAAGTTTAGATGGGAACGAGTCACCCTCTCACGCCCATATACGTGGTCGAATAAAGACCACACTTCCTCCAAGGGTGATGCTGCTTGGACTGTTCAAGCCAGAGGAAGAGGGGAACCCCAAAGGGTGACGCCGCTAG
This sequence comes from Acorus gramineus, assembly GCA_030737835.1. Classification (NCBI taxonomy): domain Eukaryota; kingdom Viridiplantae; phylum Streptophyta; class Magnoliopsida; order Acorales; family Acoraceae; genus Acorus; species Acorus gramineus. Next base: position 78,235 of record JAUJYN010000021.1, read on the forward strand.
CCGGTTCAAGCCAAGGGGGACCCACACTGAATCCCAAAGGGTGACGCCGCCAACCGGCTCAAGCTAGAGGTATAGACTGAATCCCAAAGGGTGATGCCGCTTGCCGATTCAAGCGAGGGATATAGACCAAATCCCAAAGGGTGATGCCGCCTAGCCGGTTCAAGCCAGGGATAGCTTGGAAGATCCCCTCTTAGGGAGACGCCGTTCGGACCACTCCAGCCAAAGGGAGTAAATTTACCCTGTAGGATGACACCGCGCAGCTAGCTCAAGCCAGGGGAAAACCCTATCCAATGGAAAGGTGCTGCACAATCAGCTCTAACCAAGGATGCATACCAGGCTCTCGTAGGCTAGCACTGTACAGTCAGCTTAAGCTAGGTCACAGACCAAATTCCTCACGGCTATGCTGCCATAACAATCCAAGCTAATGGATATGCAAGTCGACCCCCAGAAGGAAATGCTGCAAAGACAACTCAAGCAGGGGGCAAACCGAAATCCCGCTGGGAAGGCACCATGAAGGCAGCCTAGGCTGGGACGGGACAAGTCCACCTGTTGGGCTAACGTCATCCCACGGTTCGGGCCACTAACACATGGTCCAATCCCTCATGACCACGCCTTCAACGGTTCACGTCAGAGGGAAGGCCAACCCCAGAAAAACCATGCCCTAGGAAAGGCAAGGGTTAGGGGGCAATTCACTGCTTGGAAGGCAAGGCCACATTATGGTTATAGCCAAAGGGACGACCTACTAGTCCTTGGTGTCGGTATTGAAAAGGCGCGTGGGGCGTGGTTGGTCTTGGACTTGGGCTTGGTTCGTCTCACAACGAATCGGATCACCGCCCGGTGGGGGTCACTTCTTGGATGGCCTGCCAAGCCTCCCAAAATGACCGGATTGGTGTGATTGCCACCTACTTTCTCGAAAAGCAGGAAAAGTTGGTGTTTGCTATTAATGGGCTCATGGAGTAGATTATGTGGGTCCTCTTCTTTGAGACACAACCGGTTGTACATAGAGGTGAAAACGGGGAATACTTTCTGCTTGATAAGAACTTGAAAAGGGCTGTTGAAAATGTGAGAGGGTGCCAATTACTTGAACCAAGCTGTCTGGGTCCGACGGCTGATTTGAACTAGCCGCCTAGTGCCTGGTTCTTTTGGTTTTGAAAATTGGACAGAACCTAGGTAGAAAAGTGGTTTAGCTTGGCTAAAGTTAAAACAAGGTTTAACCAAGGTTTAGAGAAGGTTTATGGAGAGTGGATTTTGGAGGTTTCCTTCTTTCTCAAATAAGGCTCTCTCTCCCAAAGGGGTTTTGAAGTGGCTTGATAGGGTGTATTGGTGAATGCTATTTGTGGATTGTGGTGTGTTGATGATGTGATGATATGTTGAAAATGATGCAAGGGAGTTACCTCTGGACAATAGACTGAATTGGATAATAGGGTGGTTGATTTGACTCCCTATTAGATCTTTTTGTGTTCTGGTATTTTGTCCAGAAGGGGGGCGGCTACTTGAACTTAGCCATCGGACATGGGGTGGCTAGGTTTAACAACCCACCTTGAACCCACCTTGCATCATCATTTGCCATATGTCCTATCTCTGACAAGTGGTGGTTTGGGGCGGTTACTAGGTTGGAGCCGTAAGAGATGGGCGGTTAAAATCAACAAACCATTGCAATGATCAATCATTAAATACCAACTTTATGTCCCATCCCTGGGAAGCTGTTGGGGGGTGGTTTGTTACTTCTAGCCATCGGTGGAAGGGCAGCTAGTTTGGAGTAGCCGTCCTGCTTCTGGCCATCGGATTTTCTAAATGTTGGGCCATGTTTTCTTTCTTGTTTTTCCCTCTAGTTTCTTTAAGGTGTTTTCTATTTAATCCAAATGTGGTCATTTAAAAAATGTTACATGAAGTAAATTTTATTTTCTTTGGATGGTCAAATTTGGGGTATCTACACTTGGGTATATCACTCTCGATACTAACCCGATCTACATGAAATGGTGATAGGACTACGTCGCATGGCTGTCTTAAACTTTTCATCATACGAACGCATGGGGGCAAGTCGCATCAAGTGATTAAAAACCCTACTCCTTCGTAGTTGAAACACGCCCCCGTCACTTGGGACGTAACAGGGGATGACACAACTACGACTAAACTAGTGAGGAATCAAACATGATCGATTTGGCCGGGAATTCAAACTCAGCTACGATGCAAGTTTTGAAAAAACCCCTTCTCAAAACTCAGATGGGATTCATAATGTTTCAACATTGATTACAAAAGGGAGAGAAAAAGGGGAGAGAGAGAGGGCGGTAGCGAACTACCACCCTCGTCGAGCACCACTAGGACGATAACGGCAGTGGGCTGGGAGCTCCGGGTACATCCCTGGGCTGAAGCCCTCCTCCGCATCAACAGAGTCTGGGTGACCCTCTGGTAGATTAGCGGAGTCCCATCCTTGATGGAAACTCCTGGTGCGAGTCACCCTCAACCCGGCGTCCACCTGACACTAGCGGTCACCTTCAGATGCTTCCTGCTCCAATGCGCGAGACTGCCAGTACGTAGCTGAGCGCTAGAAGTAGTCACGCTCGGTCTGGAGTAGAGATGCATGCGTCACCGCCAGCACCGTCGCCTCAACACGAGCAAGGGCGTCTGATGACCACATCCTTGGGCCATGGACAAGGGTGGCAGAAACCACCTCCTCCACATCGTCAAAGTCCCACTCGGCATCGCTGTTCGCCTCGTCTCCGTCCTCCCGAGAAGAGGACTCGGGATCCGACCGTGGGCGACGACCACCTGCCTAGGACGAACTCTCGCCTCTTAGTGATCTCCGTGCGCAGCATAAGGCGAACAGCCCATTGGTGTTGGCCATCGGAGTGCACATATGGATCAACATTGGGAAGGACGAAACCTAGACGAAGCTCTGGAGGGCGGGTAGCACTGTTTCCTCCATAAACGGACCCGAGGCCCAGACAGCTTATTCCAAGGTTGACGCATCTTGCATGCTACAATACCATGCACGTAAAGATCAAGAAAAATAAAAAAAAAAAGAAAAAGGAAAAAGGGGGCAACCACGTGCGAATACTTATGAAGGGTCCCGAACCTCGTCGGTACGGGCAGTGTCCCATCTATTAGGCACCACTACACCCCTCCAAGAGCGACCACCTCCTCCTTCCACCTATGGTCGATGTCGGGTAGCTCGGACAGGGTGGGCCAACGTCTGTTCATGATGAAGTAGAAGCAACACTTCTCGTACGGGCACATCGCGAAGCAGTAGTAGTACATGGCATTGGCGAACCCAAGGCCATACCCCCTCATCTCATTGAGGTACAACGCCACGTGGAGGACGTTCAGGTGCACCTAAAGCGGTGCAAGCCCAAAACAAGCGAGGAAGATTGAAATAAGAGGATGGAGGGGGAGATGAATGATCGAAAGGTGGTGGTGTGAGACATACACCTTGCACAGACGGAGCCCGCTCGCACAAACGGAGTCCCTCTCCATCCTCGACCTAAGGGTCGTATCGGACCCTCCACTTGGAAATACCCCTCGGTAGAGCAGCCATTACGATCGGACAAAGAAAAAGAACAGGAACAAAAGGAAGAGAGAAATTGAGAGGGTCGATCGAGCGGTGGGCCGAGTAGCCCCTTCCTCCCCTTCTTATAGTGCCAGCAGTGACCGTCCCGAGTTCTAAGCGCCCCCTTACCGTTCAACACCCTCATTAATGCTGATCGAGCATTAATCTGCCTCAGAACAGTACGACGGGCCTCCTGAACGACGGCTCGATAACAGTTAACGAGGGGATGGGCGTTAATCCACCTCGGGAACACTCAGGTCAACGAGATGACATTCGGCGTGACAAGACGACTTAACTCCCCTCGAGAACCATAGTCTCGACTAACAGGTGGATTGACATATGTCATCCCGTCAGAACCCCACGAGCTGCTGTGAATAAAAAGAACACACAAGGATCAATGAACATTCCTCCTAATCGACCAGCACCGCCCTACACGTGTCACCCCAGGTATATTTTTCCCACCTGATAGGAGGATCATGGATCCCAATCGGATGGAAAAAATGGAGCATCTGTAGGGCCCAAAAATGAGGCTTGCGAACTATGCTCTACATACCGGCATCCCATGACCCGATTGGCAAGGGCCCACGACCCGGATCACCGACCATAAGCGGATCCGACCCGTCAACCCTTTAATGCCCAATGACCGAGCATCATTCCAAGTCAGTAAATCAAGAACTTAATTTTTAAATCAAGGATTATCAATTGTTGATTCTCTAAATCTACACAAATATATTAAATCTAGAGTCATCATGTAGCTGATCCTCTAAGATCACAATAATATATCTTAGATGTGGAATTAATCACCAATTGATCCAGAGGATCCCAACAAATCAAGTGTATTTATCAAGGAATAGTGACTGCAGATCTTGCAAATCCCACAAATGACACATAATTGATCCCCAAGAATCTGGGATCCGATCCCATCCGTCCAATGGGAGAAGGATTCCCAGAGGATTCTAGAGTTTGTTCAAAAACACTATAAATAGGGAACCAATTCTCCCTACTGAGGTAGGTGAAATTCTTTTTTACAATAACCCTAATTGTGCATTCTATTGACTTGAGCATTGGAGGGTCTTTCGCTAGTAATGTCACGCCCCAGGGCGGCCGTCCCCGGGACGCGGCAAGTGTATATATGATATCAGTGACAGGAAATCAATAATAAACCACAAACAATCACTAAAATGACACACAGATAAAAGCAGGGCTGACATAATATATACACCGAGTGCGGAAGCTAAAGGACTGAGTCTGTAGTCAAAACACACTACAGACTCGATACATAATCAAAAGTCCTGTGAGAGCCAACATGTCATAAATATACACAATAAAATCCAAATATAATCCAACTAAGTGCCCAAGCACAGAACATATACATACAACAGGAAGAAGGGTGCTGATGGCCTCAAAACTCGTGGGACGCGGCGCTGCCCTCTGCCGGTGTAGTCGCTCGGGAAGCTCCTCGCTCAGAGATCACTGAAAAGACAATATGCGAGGGGTGAGCCACACGCTCAGTGAATAGCACAACCCATGCATATAGTTCATATTAACCACATTTAATCAATTCATAAGCACAAGTGGCATAATATCACCATCCGGGGGTTCGTTCATCGCCGAAACCCCATACCCTCACCCTCACCCTCACCCTCAACAGGTGACCTAGGATGTTGGGACTTAGCGGGTTGATAATCATCCATTCATAATCCTGTGGGTCGTCGCATCGCCGGCCCACCATACCCTCACCCTCACCCTCAACAGGTGACATAGGCTCTTGGGACTGACTAGGCTGTTGGTCACCCTTGGTCCACCGATAGTCTCTCCTCACTCCGCGGTTGTTTTGTTATATTTGTGTCACTTTTAACCTGCTGGTAACCGTTGGAGCGTCCTGGCAGTTTTTAAAATTTTTAGGGTTTTTCGATCGGAACCGCATAATTTCAGACTGTTAGCTATCGTCTGAGCTAGAGGACTCCGATTGAAAATCTAACTGCATATTTGGTGTCCTGGTGCCATTTTAGACCTCTCACGAAAATTTCATCGAATTCCGGCATCGTTTGCAAAAATTTCGCAGTTCCGGGGCGTATCGGGTTTTTAAGTCGCGCTCTACTTAAAAGGAATCAAAAAAATATTTTTGCACTGTTCATTGTCTTCCTCGTCGAGATCTCTCTCTCCCCTCTCCGTTTTTCTTCCGTTCAAGCCCCTTAGACCCTTCAAAATCGAAAACCCAAAGCACGGGAAGTGTAGATCGGGTCCCGATCTACGCTCCGGTGTCTTCAAATCCGATTTCCGACGATCCTAGCCTCCCCTCTCTCTCCTCTGTTTCGAGCCAAATCGAGGGCCGTGATAGATCGGGGCGTGAGAAGGCCGTTGTGAAAGGTTTCGGCGCGCGGAGAGCGTCCGGACTTCGCTCCCTCCCCTCGGTAAGCCCTATTTCTTCACTTTTCTTGCATAGATGTATGCTAGGAGTGTGGATCTGTGTATGGGAGGAGGTCGGCGGCTGTGGGTGGCCGTCGGAGGGCGGTGGAGGTGGTCGGAGGTCGGTGGGTGGTGGTTTGGGTGGTCTCGGGCAGCAGGTGGTGGTGCTCGGGCTGGTGGGAGATGCTCTCGGGCAGCAGCAGCAGCAGCGCAGGCTGGGCGCGCGCGGGCATGCGCGCGTGCGTGCGCGGGCGCGCGTGCGCGCGGCGTGCAAGCTGGCGTGCGCGGGGGGAGGCGTGCTGTGCTGGTCGTGCAGGCGGCTGTGCTGGTCGTGCAGGCGTGCTGGGGGCCTCAGGCAGCGAACGCGAGGAGCTGGTGCGCGAGGTGCTGAGCCGGCTGGGCGTGCGCGCGAGCGTGCGCGCGCGGGCGTGCGCTCGGAGGTGCGTGCGAGGTGCGCGCGAGGTGGCGGAGGTGAGTGCGAGGTGTGCGCGAGGCGCAGCGGGGCAGGCGAGGTGCGTGCGAGGTGCGCGCGAGGTGCGGCAAGGTGGCGGAGGTGCGTGCGAGGTGCGGCAAGGTGGCGGAGATGCGTGCGGGGTGCGCGCGGGGCGAGGCGCTGCGCGCGGGGGCGTGCGGGGTGCCCCGGGAAGCTCGGCGGTGTGTCTCGACGGCGGGCAGGGGCCCGGCGGCGTGCGGGGCGCGCGGGCTGAAGCGCGGCGGTGCAACCGGGCGGTCGGGTGGCCGTGCGGGTGGTTGCCGGAGTGCTCGGGCTAACGTGCGTGCGGGTCGCGTGCACGTTTGCCCGAGTGTTAGGTGTTTGTTGTGGGTTTTGGGTATTTATTTGAGTATTTAATGATATTTGTGGATTTATACTTACCAAGTAATACCCTGTCTTGCAGATCTCGACGGGCGGTCGCGCGACGACCCAGATACTGGTGAGTGGGACAATCCAACCCAGTAGAGAGGTGTTATACGCACTTGGGCGTATACCGACCTCTCCTGGGGTGACATGGATAAATATTAACCTGTAATAATATGTATTGCATGTGAGCATGATGAAAAATGTAGAATGCATGCTACCCTAGGCTTTTATGTTAGGGACTTGCACCCTTAGGATATGCGTATGAGCCATGCAGCATGTCCCCTGTTTTCATGCTAGGAAAACCCCGGCCCATGCATGCGTCCCACTAGTTTATTTATTAAATTAAATGCTGGTATCTGTTAGATCGCATGCCTTAGGATAATATTATAGGGAGGAGCCTTGCGAGGTCAACGCTGAGACCCGTGTTAGGGTACTCCGTGTTCCTTGTTTGGTTGTCGGGATGTCCTGTATCGGGACCTCGGGCTGCCCTCCCAAGGTTCTAGTCCCAATAATATTATATGTAATGATTGTATGATTGGTATAATTATTAGCATAGTTGGTAGATATTATAGGGGAGGGGCCTTGCAAGGACAGCGGTGAGACCCGGGTTAGGGTACTCCGTGTTCCTTGTTTGGTTGTCGGGGTATCCTATAACGGGAACTCACGCCGCCCTTCCGAGTTTCTTTCCCCCAATGATATTCCAGCCTTGCTGATTTTTGTACATGTTTCCCGCATCTTGATGATGCACCTGGTTGAATTTAGAGGAATTCATGACATTTGAGTTGTAATGATATGTAGTTGGCGGATCCGAGTGGATCATATGCGTATGGATAGGCTGTTCTGTTCCCTGCGTTGGATCCGGTAGAGGCTACCCCCAGCGTTAGACAGGGCCTTCCTGACAGAGGGCTCCCATTAGTAGGCACCTCCTGATTTGGTTTCGGACTGTGCTGAATGTGGGAGTAGACCAGGCGGCCTACGGAGTGGAGGGAGAGACTATCGGTGGACCAAGGGTGACCAACAGCCTAGTCAGTCCCAAAATCCTATGTCACCCATTAATGGGTGAGGGTGAGGGTGTAGTGGGTTGGCGATGAGCGACCTACTGGATTTGTGAATAGATGATTATCAGTCCCAATAGCCTATGTCACCCATGGATGGGTGAGGGTGAGGGTGTGGTGGTTCGGCGAAGTACGAACCACTGGATTTTGTTGTTATGTATTGATGGCTGGATAAAATAATGGAATATTGTGGTAAATATTGTCTGTGTTGCGTGGGTTGTGCTGTTCACTGAGCGTGTGGCTCACCCCTCGCACATGTTTTTCCCCAGTGGTCACTGAGCCTGAGCTAGAGCCGGAGCAGCAGTTGGAGCTTTCCGAGGGATTTCTTCAGTAGCGGAGCAGCGCCACGTTCCGCGAGTGCCAGAGGTTATCAGCATCCCTTCTTGACTGTATGTATTTGATTTCCGTGCTTGGCATGTGTTTGTACATGTTCAGTTGTATTTGTGTATATTGGCTCTCACAGGACAGATGATTGAGTATCGAGTCTGTAGAATGTTTATTCACAGATTCAGTCTTTTGCTTCCGCATTTGGTGTATATATCATGTCAGTCCCTTTTGTTGCATGTGTGTCATTCTAGTTGTCTGTGTATGATATATATTATTGACCTCCTGTGTAGGCTTCTGATATGATACATACACTTGCCGCGTCCCTGGGTTGGCCGCCCTGGGGCGTGACAAAAGTTGGTATCAGAGCCTGGTCCTGTCAGAGCCAATAGTCCTCCTTTCGTAGAGATGAGTCCTAGGATTTCTATATGAGTATTCTGATCCTAGTGTCTGGTTTTCTTAGGGTGCTGATATGCCTCCTCGCAGAGGACGGCGCGGACGAGGTCCCTCTCGGTCTTTGGAGGTTTCCGGACCTACCAGAGACGAGGATGCTACCGGAGAGCCCTTGACGCAGGAGCCTCCTGCTTGGGAGCGTGCTTTCGCTCGGTTGGCTGATTTGGTGGAGACGCAGACGCGGATGTTGGCAGAGCAGGCTAGGGAGATTCAGGAGCTGAGGGCGACCCGCGAGGCAGTTCCGCCGGTCCCCTTGGTGGTAGATCCGCCTGTGGTACCCGATGTACCCCCAGTTCCTGTGGCAGTTCCGGCAGTGAGAGTTGAGGATCCCCTGCAGAGGGAGGAGGAGCTAGAGGCGGCAGCGCGAGTGCAGCAGAGCGGCCTCAACGCCTTTCTAAAGCTCCATCCTCCCGAGTTTCATGGGCAGTCGGCAGATCCTCTTGCGCCAGAGCGTTGGTTGAGGGAGGTGGACACGATTTTCGCGGCCATGCTTTGCACCGATCGCCAGCGAGTCGCCCTGGCCACCTTTATGCTGAAGGGTGACGCCGCCGACTGGTGGGCTACCCGAGTGGTGGACATTCCAGAGGGAGTGGAGCAGCTTTCTTGGGCGGGTTTCCGGAGGCATTTTCTGGACGAGTATTTTCCGTTCTCGACGCGACAGCTAGTGGAGCGGGAGTTCGAGCAGCTGACGCAGGGCTCCATGTCGGTTGCTGACTACTCTACGCGCTTTACGAGTCTGTCCAGATTTGCTCCAGCCTTGGTGATGGACGAGGTCACGAGGTGCCGGCGATTCGAGCTGGGTCTCAGCAGCGCTATCCGGGTGCACGTCACTGCCCACGCTTTCACGAGGTACTCCGACGTAGTGTCTCGGGCGAAGACCGTCGAGAGAGACCTCGGGATTCAAGTGCGGGCTCCGACCCCTTCTTCAGATCAGGGTCCTTCCGGGAGTCGGGACCAGGGGCAGCGCAAGAGGAAGAGGCCCCGCTTCGAGCAGTCAGCGGCTGCCTCTCCTCCAGCAGATGCGGTGCCAGTGTGGGATCCAGCACCCATTGCAGCATTGCCCATCCAGTCTTGGCAACCAGAGAGGCGGCGCTCTTTTCATTGTCAGCGCATCGGGCATATCAGATACAATTGCCCAGATGCTGACCGACCCCGAGTGCCACCTCAGCAGCCGCCGTTCTTGCAGCAGCAGCTTCCGCGCCAGCAGCAGCAGCAGCAGCCTCAGCGCCAGCAGCAGCCAGTGCAGCCGGCGAGGCGTGCTCCTGTTCCTCAGCCGCGGTTGGTTCAAGGCAGAGTTGCAGCGCTTACGGCCGAGGAGGCGCAGCCTTCGGGTGTCATGGTTCGGGGTATTATCCTAAGTTCCCAGCTCTCTAGTATAAGGATAGGTGTGTGTGTAATTGGTGGTTATTATGCAAGTGTGTGGGGTATCTGGATGAGTGAGTGTCAAGAGCGGTTGTTTGGGTTAAGGAAGCCGGGTTTTTAGCCGTCCTGGCAGTGAGTTCCCATCAGTAGGTACCGCCGATGCAGTCGGAGGGGTACTGAATTTGGGAGTATGCTAGGTAGGGGCTACCCGGTAAGAGATTATTGAATGGTGTCGCGAGCGTGGAATCGCTCTCCCCTTAGTTGGATCCGCGTAGTACAGCCCCGGCGTTAGACAGGCTCCCGGTCAGAGGACCAGGCGAGCTACGGAGCGGGGAGAGGCTAGGGTGGACCAGGGGTAGAGAGCAGTCTAAGTCTCTCCCAAAGTCCCAAAATGTCTCCTTTCGGGAGTGAGGGTGTGGATGAGGCGAAGGCGGGTCGCTCGTGACCCAATTTCTGTTGGACCGTTCCCAATGATGTTGGGTCCGGTCTTGCAAAGGGTGTTGAATGACATCGTTGGGTGATCATCTAGATGTAGGTGATCCGGAGGGTTAGTGGTGTATTAAATGATGTCTTCTTCCAGTGTTCCTTTCTGGATTAAGGGGCCTTGTGAGGTCGGCGTTGGAACCCGGGCTAGGGTACTTCGTGTTCCTTGTTTGGTTGTCGGGGTATCCTATATCGGGATTCCATGGTGCCCTCCCGAGGTTTCTTTTCCCAGGTAAGGGATGCCATGGAAGCATCAGATAGATGAGAGATCAAGTGCGAGTTTGGTTAGAGGTTAAGGCCTTTTGGGCTGAGTGGTTTCTGGTAAAGGCATATCTGTGGACCCGGGTAAGACGTTTGCTATGTCGAATTGGCGTAGGCCGTCGAACCCCGCAAGGATTCGGAGCTTCCCGAGTTGGAGGGTTATTGTAGGAAGCTTGACGAGGGACTCTCGAAGATAGCTGTTCCTCTTAACCGCCTTACTCGGAAGGATGTCCGGTTCGAGTGGTCCCCTTCTTGCGAGGAGAGCTTCCTGGAGTTTTATCGGAGGCTCACCTCAGCGCCAATTCTTACCTCTCCGTCTTGGAGTGGTGGGTTCGCAGTTGGGTAAAGGTGTCCGCGATCCTGCCCACGTCATCCCGTTCGAGCCGCTCGTCTCTGAGCCGGACAATCATTCGTGGAGCAGTCGATTGAGATCATGGACCGCCGCGTGAGGAGGCTCTGCACCAAGACCGTCCAGTTGGTCGAGGTGCGATGGCAGCACCGTTCCGGTGTTAAGGACACTTAGGAGCTCAAGGGATGCCAGGTGTGACGCGTCTTTTCCCCTCCTAGATGTTTTTGCATATTTTGAGGACAAAATTTCCTAAGGGGGGGAGAATGTTATATTTGTGTCACGTTTAACCTGCTGGTAACCGTTGGAGCGTCCTGGCAGTTTTTAAAATTTTTAGGGTTTTTCGATCGGAACCGCATAATTTCAGACTGTTAGCTATCGTCTGAGCTAGAGGACTCCGATTGAAAATCTAACTGCATATTTGGTGTCCTGGTGCCATTTTAGACCTCTCACGAAAATTTCATCAAATTCCGGCATCGTTTACAAAAATTTCACAGTTCCGGGGCGTATCCGGGTTTTTAAGTCGCGCTCTACTTAAAAGGAATAAAAAAAATATCTTTGCACTGTTCATTGTCTTCCTCGTCGAGATCTCTCTCTCCCCTCTCCGTTTTTCTTCCTTTCAAGCCCCCTAGACCCCTCAAAATCGAAAACCTAAAGCACGGGAAGTGTAGATCGGGTCCCGATCTACGCTCCGGTGTCTTCAAATCCGAATTCCGACGATCCTAGCCTCCCCGACCTCCCCTCTCTCTCCTCTGTTTCGAGCCAAACCGAGGGCCGTGATAGATCGGGTCGTGAGAAGGCTTGTGGGAAAGGTTTCGGCGCGCGGAGAGCGTCCGGACTTCGCTCCCTCCCCTCGGTAAGCCCTATTTCTTCACTTTTCTTGCATAGATGTATGCTAGGAGTGTGGATCTGTGTATGGGAGGAGGTCGGCGGCTGTGGGTGGCCGTTGGAGGGCGGTGGAGGTGGTCGGAGGTCGGTGGGTGGTGGTTTGGGTGGTCTCGGGCTGCAGGTGGTGGTGCTCGGGCTAGTGGGAGATGCCCTCGGGCAGCAGGCAGAGCAGCAGCAGCGCGCAGACTGGGCGCGCGCGGTCGTGCGCGCGTGCGTGCGCGGGCGCGCGTGCGCGCGGCGTGCAAGCTGGCGCGCGCGGGAGGCGTGTTGTGCTGGTCGTGCAGGCGCGCTGTGCTGGTCGTGCAGGCGTGCTGGGGGCCTCAGGCAGCGAACGCGAGGAGCTAGTGCGCGAGGTGTTGGGCCGGCTGGGCGTGCGCGCGAGCGTGCGCGCGCGGGCGTGCGCTCGGAGGTGCGTGCGAGGTGCGCGCGAGGTGCGGCAAGGTGGCGGAGGTGAGTGCGAGGTGTGCGCGAGGCGCAGCGGGGCAGGCGAGGTGCGTGCGAGGTGCGCGCGAGGTGCGGCAAGGTGGCGGAGGTGCGTGCGAGGTGCGCGCGAGGTGCGGCAAGGTGGCGGAGGTGCGTGCGAGGTGCGCGCGAGGTGCGGCAAGGTGGCGGAGGTGCGTGCGAGGTGCGGCAAGGTGGCGGAGGTGCGCGCGGGGTGCGCGCGGGGCGAGGCGCTGCGCGCGGGGGCGTGCGGGGTGCCCCGGGAAGCTCGGCGGTGTGTCTCCGCGGCGGGCAGGGGCCCGGCGGCGTGCGGGGCGCGCGGGCTGAAGCGCGGCGATGCACCCGGGCGGTCGGGTGGCCGTGCGGGTGGTTGCCGGAGTGCTCGGGCTAACGTGCGTGCGGGTCGCGTGCACGTTTGCCTGAGTGTTAGGTGTTTGTTGTGGGTTTTGGGTATTTATTTGAGTATTTAATGATATTTGTGGATTTATACTTACCAAGTAATACCCTGTCTTGCAGATCTCGACGGGCGGTCGCGCGACGACCCAGATACTGGTGAGTGGGACAATCCAACTCAGTAGAGAGGTGTTATACGCACTTGGGCGTATACCAACCTCTCCTGGGGCGACATGGATAAATATTAACCTGTAATAATATGTATTGCATGTGAGCATGATGAAAATGTAGAATGCATGCTACCCTAGGCTTTTATGTTAGGGACTTGCACCCATAGGATATGCGTATGAGCCATGCAGCATGTCCCCTGGTTTTCATGCTAGGAAACCCCGGCCTATGCATGCGTCCTACTAGTTTATTTATTAAATTAAATGCTGGTATCTGTTAGATCGCATGCCTTAGGATAATATTATAGGGAGGAGCCTTGCGAGGTCAACGCTGAGACCCGTGTTAGGGTACTCCGTGTTCCTTGTTTGGTTGTCGGGATGTCCTGTATCGGGACCTCGGGCTGCCCTCCCAAGGTTCTAGTCCCAATAATATTATATGTAATGATTGTATGATTGGTATAATTATTAGCATAGTTGGTAGATATTATAGGGGAGGGGCCTTGCAAGGACAGCGGTGAGACCCGGGTTAGGGTACTCCGTGTTCCTTGTTTGGTTGTCGGGGTATCCTATAACGGGAACTCACGCCGCCCTTCCGAGTTTCTTTCCCCCAATGATATTCCAGCCTTGCTGATTTTTGTACATGTTCCCGCATCTTGATGATGCACCTGGTTGAATTCAGAGGAATTCATGACATTTGAGTTGTAATGATATGTAGTTGGCGGATCCGAGTGGATCATATGCGTATGGATAGGCTGTTCTGTTCCCTGCGTTGGATCCGGTAGAGGCTACCCCCAACGTTAGACAGGGCCTTCCTGACAGAGGGCTCCCATTAGTAGGCACCTCCTGATTTGGTTTCGGACTGTGCTGAATGTGGGAGTAGACCAGGCGGCCTACGGAGTGGAGGGAGAGACTATCGGTGGACCAAGGGTGACCAACAGCCTAGTCAGTCCCAAAATCCTATGTCACCCATTAATGGGTGAGGGTGAGGGTGTAGTGGGTTGGCGATGAGCGACCTACTGGATTTGTGAATAGATGATTATCAGTCCCAATAGCCTATGTCACCCATGGCTGGGTGAGGGTGAGGGTGTGGTGGTTCGGCGAAGTACGAACCACTGGATTTTGTTGTTATGTATTGATGGCTGGATAAAATAATGGAATATTGTGGTAAATATTGTCTGTGTTGCGTGGGTTGTGCTGTTCACTGAGCGTGTGGCTCACCCCTCGCACATGTTTTTTCCCAGTGGTCACTGAGCCTGAGCTAGAGCCGGAGCAGCAGTTGGAGCTTTCCGAGGGATTTCTTCAGTAGCGGAGCAGCGCCACGTTCCGCGAGTGCCAGAGGTTATCAGCATCCCTTCTTGACTGTATGTATTTGATTTCCGTGCTTGGCACGTGTTTGTATATGTTCAGTTGTATTTGTGTATATTGGCTCTCACAGGACAGATGATTGAGTATCGAGTCTGTAGAATGTTTATTCACAGATTCAGTCTTTTGCTTCCGCATTTGGTGTATATATCATGTCAGTCCCTTTTGTTGCATGTGTGTCATTCTAGTTGTCTGTGTATGATATATATTATTGACCTCCTGTGTAGGCTTCTGATATGATACATACACTTGCCGCGTCCCTGGGTTGGCCGCCCTGGGGCGTGACATGTTTGGCCACTCCCATGTTCAGCGCAGTCCTTCCAAGTCAGGAGGCGCCTACTAGTGGGAGCCCCTGCACGGGACAACCTGTCTAACGCCGAGGTAGTCTCTACACGGATCCGACGAGGAGAACAGAACAGCCTATCCATCGCATATGATCCACTCGGATCCGCTGACAGCACATCTCTACGACTCTAATGTCTTGAATTCCTCAGAATTCCACCAGCGCGCATAACCAGGATGCGGGGAACATGCATTTATTAATCATAATACAGGGGTGCAATATTATTGGGAAAGTAACCTGGGGAGGGCAACGTGAGGTCCCGATACAGGACGTCCCGACAACCAAACAAGGAACACGGAGTACCCTGACCCGGGTCTCAATGTTGACCTCGCAAGGCCCCTCCCTATAATATTGACTAAAACATGCAATCCTCATTTATGCTAGCATTTGTATAAACAAATCAAACTATAGGACGCATGTAGAGGTCGGGCTTTCCTAGCATGATAGCGAGGTGGCAGGATGCACGGCTCATGCACAATCCTAAGGGTGCAAGTCCCTATCACACAATCTAGGGTGGCATGCAATTCTACACACACATCATGCATACATGGATTACATCAAAGCAGTTAATACTAACTATAAGCCCCAGGGGAGGACGGTACACGCCCAAAGCATGTAGCGCCTCCCACGCTGGGTTGAGTTGTCCCACTCACCGGGAATCGGGTCGACGCGCGACCGTCCGTCGAGATCTGCAAGACAAGGTATTAACTGGTTAGAATAAATCCACAATTACCCAAAAATACACAACATACACAAATAAACACCCAAAGATCCCAAATCAACACCCAACACCCTCGGCACCCCCGCACGGCCACCTGACCGCCCGGTGCACCGCCGCGCTCAGCCCGAGCACCCCGAGCACCGCCGGACCCTCTGCCCGCCGCCGGGACACGCCACCGCACCGACCCGGGCTCCGCGCATCCACTGCGCCCCCGCCGCCGTAGCCCGAGCGCCCCGAACACCTCGTGCCGCCCCGCGAGTACCCCGCACGGGCCCCCGCGCGCAGCACCTTCCCGCGCGCACTCCGCGCGCACCTCCGCCGCCTCGCCGCGCCTCGCGCGCACCACTGCCACCCCGCGCGCACTGCCTAGCACCTCGGCCACCACCTCGCGCACGCGTAGCACCTCGGCCAGCACCTCGCGCACGCCTGGCACCTCGGCCAGCACCTCGCGCACGCGCCACTCCTGCCCGCCAGCACCTCGCGCGTCCAGACCAGTGCCCAGACCAGCTCGCCATCAGCCCCTCGCGCACAACTGCACGAACAGACCCGCGCACAGCACCACCCGAGCAGCTCGCACGCCTCGCACCGCCGCGACCAGCTCCCCCGAGCGCACGCCCGCGCGCACGCTCGCGCGTACGCACGCGCGCACGCCCAGCTGGCTCCTGTGCTCATTGCCTGTGCTGCCTGAGGCCCCCAGCCCACGAATCAGCGCTGCCAGCCCATCCAGCGCGCCCAGCACGACCAGCCCCACGCACCAGACCCGCGCACACCCACGCACACGCCGCGCGCACGCACACCCGCGCACGCACGCGCGCATGCCCGCGCGCGCCCGGCCTGCACGCTGCCTGGCCGCTGCCGCTGCTGCCTGCTGCCCGGGACAGTGACCCAGCCTGCCGAGCACCTCCAACCACCCCTCCCACAGCCGCCGACCACCTCCAACCACCCTCCGACGACCCCCACTGCCACCAACCACCTCCCAAACACAAAACCCTCCCCTAGCAATCATCTTGACAAGAAAAAAGAGGGAAAGGAGGCTTACCGAGGGGAGGAAGAGGCGTCCGGTGGATCTCCACGCGCCGAAACCCTTCCCAAAAGCCTTCTCACGCCCCGATCTAGCTTGTCCCTCGGAATGGGCCAAATCAGAGGACGAAAAGGGGAGGTCGGGGAGGCTAGGATCGTCGGAATTCGGATTTGAAGACACCGGAGCGTAGATCGGGACCCGATCTACACTTCCCGTGCTTTGGGTTTTTGGTTTTGAGGGGTGTAGGGGGCTCAAACGGAAGAAAAACGGAAGAAAAACAAGAGAGAGAGCAAGTCGGGAAGATGATGAATAGTGTTTAGATATTTTTGATTCCTTTTAAATAGAGCGCGACTTAAAAACCCGGATACGCCCCGGAACTGCGAAATTTTTGCAAACGATGCCAAAATTCGATGAAATTTTCATGAGTGGCTTAAAATGGCACTAGGACACATAATATGCAGTTAGATTTTCAATCGGAGTCCTCTAGCTCAGACGATAGCTAACAGTCTGAAATTATGCGGTTCCGATCGAAAAACCCTAAAAATTTTAAAACTGCCAAAAATGCTCCAATGATTGCCAATAGGCCAAAAAGTGACACATATATAACAAGTAACCCCCAACCCTGTTTCCGACAATGTTCGAGGAGAATGAGTGCCGGCAACACCAAGGAAGTCTTCGAGAGGAGCGGAGCAGATGGATCCTGACAACCCAAACCCGATTCGTCACTTTTTGCCCCCTCCAAATTCTTTAGTAAACATTTTTTTATTTTTAAAGTACCGCATATAGTTTGACACATGATCATTTACATTTTCTTTTTTCCCATCAGTGTCAGTTTGCAAACCTTATACGGGTTGTTTGTTTTTCATTTTGTATATTATTGTTAATTAATAAATATCTCCCATCCATGCATGTTCTTCAAAATCGGGTAACGTGAATTCTGAAAAATCCAATTGCTCACAAAATGATCCGTGCATTGGTGCATGTGTATATCAATTTACATGTTTATCAAACCCGGTTGACTGTCATGTCCGGTTCAATTTATAAAATATTAGATTTAATGCATCACCGTCTTATGAAGAGCATCTATCTATGTTGACCATGGAATAATGTTTTATTGTTTCAAGTATTCCTTACATATGTGTTACGAATTAATTTTTGAGCATCTTAATATTTCAGTAATACTTCTCTTCGTAGATATTTTATGTGTCCCTACATGATTATATTGGTCCCAGAAGGACCATGCAAAAATCATTAATATTACATATGTCTCTGTGGGACTGTGTAAAATTATTATGATTACATGAGTCCTTGAAACACCATACAAAAGTTATAATAACATATACCCCTGAAAGACTATAAAATAAATAATGGTTATTTGTGTCCCTGTAGGACCATACACCCAGCAGAAACATGTAAAAATTCTTTTGGTTATTTTGTTCACGACTTCATTTGAAAGATATGATTAAAAGCGTCTATATACAATTTTGTTATCCCTAAAGGACTATACAAAAATAATGACTACTTGTCCCTACGGAACCAAAGAAAAATTATGATATATTTTTGTTCGGATCCTTGAAGGATTAAAACAAAAAGATTTATGTACTTAGCAAAACCTGTAAAAAAATTATGAAGAGGATTTAAATATAAGTATCTCATTAACAAAGGTCTACCGATCATTATGCCTCAAATATTCTCTAGTTGTAGCAATATTAGAGCATCAATTTTATATATTCTCATTGTCGAACAACGATTTGAAGAAAAATCATGTAACCCAACTCATTGGTGTAGCATCATTGCTTGAAGAAAATGATTTTATTTTATTTTAAATAATGGTTATTTGTGTCCCTGTAGGACCATACACCCAGCAGAAACATGTAAAAATTCTTTTGGTTATTTTGTTCACGACTTCATTTGAAAGATATGATTAAAAGCGTCTATATACAATTTTGTTATCCCTAAAGGACTATACAAAAATAATGACTACTTGTCCCTACGGAACCAAAGAAAAATTATGATATATTTTTGTTCGGATCCTTGAAGGATTAAAACAAAAAGATTTATGTACTTAGCAAAACCTGTAAAAAAATTATGAAGAGGATTTAAATATAAGTATCTCATTAACAAAGGTCTACCGATCATTATGCCTCAAATATTCTCTAGTTGTAGCAATATTGAGAGCATCAATTTTATATATTCTCATTGTCGAACAACGATTTGAAGAAAAATCATGTAACCCAACTCATTGGTGTAGCATCATTGCTTGAAGAAAATGAATTTTATTTTATTTTCGTCATGGAAGTTGTGATCAAGAATGATGAGATCATGATTTATGTAGTTGAAAGCACAACAATCATAGAGTTTGTAATGTCACGCCCCAGGGCGGCCATCCCCGAGATGTGGCAATAATGAATATCAGCTATCGATACTTGAGGTCAATAAGGACACCAACAACAATACACAAGGCGGCAAAGCAAGATAATGATAACTGACTGAAAAGCGGAAGCATAACATATAACAATGTCTGTAAATCAAAAACATTATTACGGACCCGAATACACAATCAATGTCCTGTTATATATGTGTCACTTTTAGCCTTCTGGTAACCATTGGGACATTTTGGCAGTTTTTCAGTTTTTTTCGATCGGAACCACTAAAATTTTGGACTGTTAGCTATCATCCTGAGTTTGAGGACTCTGATTAAAAATCTAACTGCATATTATGTGTCCTGGTGCCATTTCAAGCCACTCACGAAAATTTCATCGAATTCCGGTACGTTTTAGAATTTCGCAGTTCCGAAGCGTATCCAGGTTTTGACCGAGCGAGAAGTCATTGGGAGACTTGACTTGGTCAAATGTGGGCCCATGACTTGGTCAACCCCCTTTTTGTTTTCTAGTGTGGATGGGTTGACCCAAGTCAAAGTGCCCTTAAACCACACTTAAACCTCCCTAATCCTAGCTTAACCTAATCTAATTGGGTGGAGTGAGTGTGTGTGGAGTGGGTGTGAGTATAAAGAAATCCCACGACAACATTTATGTCCCTATTCATCATCTTCTCCACTCAATCCCTCTCTCTCCTCTCTTTAAATCCACATTTAGACCTAGCTAGGGTGCGTGCTTGAAACCAAAAACCCTAAGAAGAGAAAAGATAGGTGAGCTCCCAATCTACCTTCCGGTGGTCTCGGATTCGAGTTCCCTCAAGTGTGACCCCCTCTAATGCCCTCTTTTCTCCTCTGATTTCAGCCATTTCGAGGGCTGAAGGAGATCTTGGTGGTGGTGGTCTTTGAGGTGGTGTTTCAGTGCGCGAAGAGCAACCGATCTTCCCTTCCTTCATTTCCTTCCTTGGGTGAGGTTTCCTTTCCTTCCTTTCTTGTTTAGATGCTTGATTAGGAGGTGCTTTTGGGTGTGTATGGCTTTCATGGTGGGTTGGGTGGCTGTCGGTGGCTGTGGGTGGTGGTTGGGGTGGTTGGTTGGCTCGGGTAGGTTGGTAGGGCAGGCGGGCTGGCAGGCGTAGGGCAGGGCGCTGTCGGGCAGGCTGGCAGGGCGCTGTCTGGCAAGCTGGCAGGGCACGCGCACGTGCGCGCGGGTGGAGCAGGAGCGTGCGGGTGCTGCGCGCTGGGCGCCGTGCGGGGGTGTGCCGTGCGCACGGAGCCGTGTGAGGGTGCTGCGCGCAGGGTGCCGTGCGGGGGCGTGCGAGCGGAGCGCTGCGTAGAGGCGCAGGCGTGCTGTGCGCGCGGGGTGAGGGACTGGGGCGCAGGGCGTGCGGGTGTGCGCGCGGGTTGCTGCGCTGGGGGCGCAGTGAGCGC
The DNA here is from genome assembly GCA_030737835.1 of Acorus gramineus. NCBI lineage: Eukaryota > Viridiplantae > Streptophyta > Magnoliopsida > Acorales > Acoraceae > Acorus > Acorus gramineus. The sequence continues at coordinate 98,472 of JAUJYN010000021.1, forward strand.
GCGGTGCACCCGGGGGGCTCGGCAGCGGGTCCGGGCGTGTGGGCAGGGGCGGCAGTGCGTCTGGGCGCGCGGGCTGGGGCGCGGCTGTGCGCCTGGGTCGGGTGGCCGTGCGTACGGCTGCCCGGGGGGTTCGGGAGTGAGTCGTGGTGCTCGGACTCGCGTGCGTATAGGCCGTATGTACGCTTGTCCGAGTGTTGGGTATTTTAGTGTATTTTGTTATATTTGTGTATTTTACTCACCGAGTTGATTACCCTGTCTTGCAGATCTTGACGGACGGTCGCGCGACGACCCAGTTATCGGTGAGTGGTACAATCCAACCCAGTAGGGAGGCGCTATATGCACTTGGGCATATATCGTCCTCCCCTGGGGCACCATAGTCTAATATTAACATGATTAATATGTAGTATGCATGCACCCCTAGACTTTGTATGTTAGGGACTTGCACCCTTAGGATATGTGTAAGGGCCATGCATCCTGTCACCCTGTTCTCATGCTAGGAAGCCTCGACCTATGCATGTGTCCTACTAGTTTAATTTATTAATTTAAATGCAAACTTATGGTATTTTAGCATGCCTTAGGGAATATTAAGGGGCCTTGCGAGGTCAACATTGAGACCCGGGCTAGGGTACTCCGTGTTCCTTGTTTGGTTGTCGGGATGTCCTATATCGGGACCTCATGGTGCCCTCCCAAGGTTTTTTTTCCCAATAATATCATATATGTTCCCCGCATCTTGGTTATGCGCCCTGGAGGAATTCTGAAGAATTCATGACATTAGAGTTGTTGAGATGTGTTGTCAACGGATCCGAGTGGATCATATGCGTATGGATAGGCTGTTTCTGTACCCTTCGTTGGATCCGTGTAGAGACTGCCCCAGCGTTAGAAAGGCCGTCCCATGAGAGGGCTCCCATCAGTAGGTACCTCCTGATTTTGGATTCGAACTGTGCTGAATGTGGGAGTGGCCAAGCGGCCTACGGAGTGGAGGAGAGACTATCGGTGGACCAAGGGTGATTAACAGCCTAGTCAGTCCCAATATCCTATGTCACCATATTGAGGGGTGAGGGTGAGGGTGTGGTGGGTCGGCGATGTAGCAACCCACCGGATTTGTTTTGTTCCTGCCACTTTGAGACTTTTAATGATTATTTGTGGTTAATATGAATTGTGATACATGGGTTGTGCTATTCACTGAGCGTGTGGCTCACCCCTCGCATAATTTTTCTCCAGTTATCACTGAGTCGGACTTGAAGGAGGAGTTCCCTGAGAGACTTCATCAGTAGCGGAGTAGCGCCACGTCCCGCGAGTGTTAGAGGCCATCAGCATCCTTTCTTTTGATCGTATGTATATATTTCCGTGCTTGGGCACTGTTTGTATATTATTTGGATGTATGTGTGTATATTGGCTCTCACAGGACAGTTGATTATATATCGAGTCTGTAGTATGTTTTTGAATTACAGACTCAGTCTTTTAGCTTCCGCTATCTGTGTATATATCATGTCAGCCTTGATTTCGTCTATGTTGTCATTTTAGTTGTTGTTTAGAGTATTTTATTGATCTCCTGTATAGACTGCTGATATCATGTATACACTTGCCGCGTCCCGGGGACGGCCGCCCTGGGGCGTGACATGACCTGTGAAAGTCAAGTCTAGACCAAAGAAAATACAACCTGTGCCACATGCACGATTTACAAAGCATAAAATGACTCTAGGAATGCTGATAGCCTCGCACTCGCCATCCGCCGGCAGAACGCTCCACGCCCATAAGACCACGCCACAGAAAGCTCAAGCTCCACGCCCAACACTGCCCCTGAAAAGAAACAATATGCGAGGGGTGAGCTACAAGCTTAGTGAGTGGCTGGAAACCAATCACCATTCTACAGTTCAATACATAATCAATTTCCTTTCAAGGAAAACATGGGTAAAAACCCATGGATAACTGGGTCACGCGACGGCGCGACCAACCTCACCCCCACCCTCACTCCCGGAGGGAGTCTTTTGGGACTTATGGGGAGAGACCATACCATCGGTCGAAGAGACCCGGATTTACTGGTCTAGAGACCATACCGTCGGTCGAAGAGACCCGGATTTACTGGTCTACTCAACACTACTGGATCATCTACATCTAGATAATCGCCCAACGATGTCCTTCAACATCGATCACGAGACCGGACCCAACAACTATGGGAACGGTCGAACAACGAATGGGTCACGAGGTGACGTGTCTTCGCCTCATCCACACCCTCACTCCTGAAAGGAGACATCTTGGGACTTTGGGAAGAGACTTAGACTGCTCTACACCCCTGGTCCACCGGTAGCCTCTCCCACCCTCGTGGCCTCCGCCTAGTCCTCTGACAGGTATAGCCAACGCCGGGGAGTTCCTACATCGGATCCAACGAAGGAGAGAACGATTCCACGCTCGTGACATCATTCATTAACCCTCTCCCGGGTAGTATCTACAACCCGATCTCCTCAACTCACCGCTCTACACCCTTGGTCCGCCAGTAGCCCTTTCCCACCCTCGTGGCCTCCACCTAGTCCACTCCCACCATCCGTACTGTCCGACACATCGGAGGCACCTACGGATGGGAGCCCCATGTCAGGTACAGCCAACGCCGGGTAGTTCCTACATCGGATCCAATGAAGGGGAGAGCGATCCCATGTTAGCAAAGCGAAACCCAAAGGAAAACAACCACTCTCGATACTCGCTTATCGAGATATCACACACATGCATAACAACAATCAACACACTCATATTAACCTTAAAGTAGTCATAGTCCCTAAACGGGAGTAACTACACAAGTTAGAGGGTCGTAACATCGCCGATCCACCCCACGCTCACCCTTTAGGGGTGTCATGGGTCCTTTGGGACAGACTAGACCGCTCTCCACCCCTGGTCCACCCGGTAGCCCTTTCCCACCCTCGTAGCCTCGACCTAGTCCACTCCAACTACCAGTATTGTCCGACACATCGGAGGTACCTACGGACGGGAGCCCTCTGTCAGGTACAGCCAACGCCGGGGAGTTCCTACATCAGATCCAACCAAAAAGGAGAAGACTGCCTACTCACGCGCGTACGATCCTGTTGGATCCATCGACAACGATTTCTAACACTACTAATGTCATAAATTCTCAAGAATTCCTCCAGGGCGCATAACTAAGATGCGGGGAGACATATATTATAACCACAAGGTTATAATATTCTCTAAGGCATGCTTACAACAATATAATCACATAATCCCATCTTGATTTAAATAAATTAAACTAAATGGGAACATGCATAGGTCAAGGCTTCCTAGCATGAAACATGGTGTCTAGACGTGCATAGGCCACTATACATGATATAAGGGTGCGTATCCCTAGCATACAAAGTCTAAGGTTGCATGGATATATCATATTAATCATGCATGCATAGCTTCTACATATATATAGCTAGGGGGGCCCATCGATGCGCGACGCGCGCCTATGCGGGTCGAGCGCACCCCTAGAGAGGGGGGGGGGGGATTGGAATCAAACCACTCACCTTATGACCCGGGACCTCGTGCATCCCATCCGACGAGATCTGCAAGGTAGGGGCATCCAACTGGTGAGAAACAACACCATTTACACATAAAAATCATTAGAAAAACCCAATACTCGGACAAGCATGCATACGGGCTCGCACGCATGCGAGCACGCACGTACGAACGCGAGTCCGAGTGCCCCGACACCTACCCGAACCCTCGGGCAGCCACACGCATGGCCCCCCGCACGCGCACGCACGAATGTGCATGCACGCACGCACCCCAGCACCATCGGCGCACTGCCGCGTGCCTGCCCGCGCACCCAGACGCGCTGCCGCACGCGTGCGCACGTTCGCGCGCGCCCGCGAGCACTGCGCGTCCAGCCCACGCGCCCTCGCGCAGAACCCCGCGCATGCCCCAGCACGCGCACGCACGCGCGCGCGCGCACTGGTCCCCAGCCCCGCGCCCAGGCGCACTGCTCCGCGCGCGCACGCTTGCGCGGGCCAACGCGCACCCGCGCGCACTCCCGCGCACACTCCCGCTCGCGCCAGCACCCGTGCGCATCCGAGCGCCCACTCCGCGCGCACCCGCGCACTCGCGCGCACGCACCGGCGTGCGTCTGCGCGCCCGCCAGCGCCCGCCTGCGTGCACGCCAGCGCGCGCACGCGCGCAGACGACCCGAAACATGCATGACCCTCCCACCCAACCCTTACCCCTTTTTAACCCTTCCCAACCTCTCACACACACCCTAACACATCTACCCAACATGCATGACCCTCCCAACCAACCCTAAGCCATAAAAATCAAGAAAAGAAGGGGAAAGGCTCACCTTTGGAGGGGGAATGAAAGGGGGAGACTCGGGGGCCCTCGACGCACCCGCGACCACCTCAACCACCACCACCACCTCAGCCCTCCTCAGCCTCTCCTCAGCCTCCTCCTTGGCTGAAAATCAGGGGGGGGGGAGATCATGATATGAGAGCTTGAGAGAGAGGAGATCAACAACAACACATATGCACAAACCTTCTCTTCTTCCTTCACCTCCTCCTTCTCTTTGAGTAAATTTTACAAACACTTGGGGGGGAAGGGTTTGAAAGAGAGAAGGAGAACCAAGAAGTTGTAGTCGTGGGGGTTTGGGAGGGGAAGAGAGAGAGAGAGAGATATATATTTATCACACAAATATCTAAAGAGGATGGAAAAGACCTAGTCGCCCTTTGACTAGAAATTCTGCGCATGCTTCACTGGAACAGCCATAACTTCCTCAATATAGCTCCGAATTGCACAATTCCAAGTCCGTTGGAAAGCCAAGAAGATTATCTACAACTTTCATGTTTATGCCAAGATCAAATAATCCCTCTAGCTATTCCTAAATTAGAGCTAAACATAGAGCAGGGCTGCTGCCAGAATTTTCATCCCCGGGGTATACTTGGAAAAATACCCATAACTTTTACTACAAGAATCCAGTTGATCTAATTCCACTTCTGTACGAAAGCTAACTCAAAACTGGACATCTCATAATAAAATCATATTTAAACCTCTTCATCTTGGATTTTAACAAAATCAAATCCAAATACCAAATCAGGAATACATAACTTCTAGGAAAAAAAATTATGTACCCAAATTTTCAATCAGAGTGCTCCAAATGACACAGGCACAACATGTAAAACATCTCAAACCACTGGAAGTGGATTGCTATTGAACAAAAGCATAATTAAAGGAAAAAAGGTTTGTGGAATGAACCCCTAACACAAGGAAAATTATTGTTATTTATGTTATGCTTAAAAATATGGTCACGTACTTGACGCACGATTAGACTTTTATCATTTATCTATTTACATTTTTATATTTTTTATTTATTATATGAAATGCACTTTCATGCTTTTATATTTATTTTATTTTTTGAGTTTGACATTAGTTAATACAAATGACAATATTAGTTTTGGTATTATAAACTTGATTGACAGCTTCAGAAGAGCAGCTTTATATTATATGGAGATACAAAAATTTTGAATCGAGGATAAATTTGTATTCATCTAGATCCAAAAGAATCTACTAAAATTTAAGGATATCTATCTTAATAGATATCATATTGAGACTATGAAGTATCAACGCATTAATAATATCTTATTTTAGAAGCATATATTAGAAAAGCTTTAAATTCTCTCCTATGGGGTTATAATATATGAACCGGAAGTTCTATGATATTTATGATTTAGCATGACCATCTTGGATATCCAAGGTACACGATGATGCGTCGAATTATTCATATGGGCATGATATTAAAGAACCAGAAAATTCTTTGACTCGATGATAGTTAATGCTTTTACTGCACGAATTGCGGATTGCCATTCCAATGAGAGTATTCCATCTGTTAGGGGGAGGAAATCCATCACGAGAAGAACAACGAGAAATTTTGTGAAAGACTCCATTTTTATCTCATTTTAACCCACACACTTCTCAATGTGATATTGAAGGAAAAAAGGATCACCCATCTTCGAAGAATTGCGCATCAATTGCCAGATGCATTTCCTGATGCAGCAAAAGTGACAAAGTCACATTCCATATGTAAATATTCCAACTCGAATTGATGCTTCAATTGGAAAAACTATTAGTATGCCAGCTAAGCGTGGAAACCCTATCAGTTCAAAAGATTATGGTCCCCGAAGGAATAAAATAATGCTCTAGAAGAGCTTGAAATACTTCTAAGATCAACATTAATAACTTCTGCATAAGATAAAATATATGAATAGATACATGATAAGCATATTAATTATACATTTGAACCCCTTAATCTAATTTTTTTATATCCCAATTTTATGTATAATAATAATATTCAGAATTCATTTGTTTTTGCAGGTAATTGACTTAAATGATGATTATCAATACAAGATATGCTATAAATCAATTAAAGATATGTAGAAGAATTAAGAGTTTATAGAAGATCCAAAATTATGGAAAACAATCTGGTGAAGATTGAATAAAAATCAATCCAATCAAATATTCTTCAAAATCACGTCCCACTGTTTTGACCATAACTTTTGCCTCAAGTATCGGATTTATGCTCCGGCGTTGGAAAGATAATTTCAAGATCTACAAATCAATATTTTATGAAGATTTCACAATTCCACCTTATTAGGGGTCAAAATGGCCATCCGAAGATTCTACTGAAAATCAATGACTGGAATAAAATCTAAACTTCATACGAGGAAGGTTGAGGCCAATCTTAACCACCTAATCTTTACCATCCAATCAATGGTTGGGATTCAAGGACTGGAGGCTATGAAAGGAACAAAGGCATCAATCAACAAAGAGGAAGAGGGACAACCGAAGGAGAAGAAAGATTCAAGAGTCTTGTTTTATTTTTTATTTTCTTTTCATCTTATATCTTGGGATTCTTGTATTCATTTGGTTCTAAATTTTGATATTAGTTTTGTGTTTTTATTTTCAGAATTTTTCAATAATATGGGCTCTTTTATTTTTCTTTGTTTTAGTTTAATCATGTTTTCTAGTAGCTAAATCTTCAACTAGGGTTGAAGATGAAACCATACAATGCTAGCTTAGGATTTTATATTTAGATCTGAATTCTTCATATTGTTTGCTTTATTGAGTATCAATCTATCCTTCATGTGAATTTCTTATTACATTCTTCAAAAATCTCTTGTATTTGATTTGATAAAATATGCTTTGATTGAGTTCTTTGATATTTTTTGCTCTTCTTAAAATTTTAAATATTGAGTTGATATATTTTATAAAGGGAAGGGAGATAGATCATTATATTGAGTTTTTATAAATCAATATTTTTAATGGTAAAATCAACTTCAAGGATCTCTTGTTTAGGGTTTGATATGGTATGCTTTGATTAACTCTTTTGATATCTTATGCTCTTCCTAATGTGTGAATATTCAGATGATTGTTTTGATTTCAAATATGATTTTATGAAATAATTAATATGATTCTAAATATTTATTTTCCGATTGGTATTTGATTAACGTCGATATTGATTGAGTTATATGGTAGAGTTTCATATTTGAATATAATCCCTAAATTGATATTGCATGGTGGATTCTACGACCCTAGTTATCTTTCTATATCATTATTATTTTCTTTTAAAAAAAATAACAAATTTTTTTTTTCATCAATCTTTTCCTTCTAGTTCGATTAGTTGAATCGATTAATAATTTGATTTGAACAATTCTCTGTGGGTTCGAACTGTTTTGCTAGATCTATACTTTTGTAACAATCCATGCACTTGCAGTAATTAATAACAACTTAAAAAATCAATCAATACAAGTCACTAAAGAGACACACATCCTTAAAGTGACATACATCCCTAAAGAGACACATCTCCATAGGACAAATACATGAAAGTTTTCATAAATTATGCATATACAAAGATATTGTGGGATTGCAAACAAGTGATCATCGATGATATATTTTCTTTTATTATAGCTACTAAAATCATTGAAGATGATTTAATACCATATTCAGTGGATGAATGTAGGTGGAAACATAATTGGCCTAAAAAATGTTATTAAAGTGGAATTTGATTCACTTGAAAAGTATTTGGACCAATAGTCCTAACCCTGAAAGTGATAAACCCGTAAGTTGTGAATGTGTGTTTGCAAACACAATGAGAGAAATGAGATTGTTAGATACAAAGCTCGTCTTTTGGCACAAAGTTTTCTACAAAGACTTGAGGACCAATTGAAAAAAAAAGAGTTTATTTTGAAAAAGAAAAGATTGGGACTCTTGTAGAGCTCAAATTGTCTTCTGAGTATTTTAAAAAGGAATTTGAAATGAAAGATATATCCTGGGAAAATAAAGTATTATTTAAACCAGTAGATTGTGAAAAATACAAGTTGAGTGATCCATGTCCATTAAACAATGTATGTTGAAAAAAGTCACGAAGTACTTTAATATGGACAACTGTCATCCATTAAATTCTTTTATGTTTGTTAGGTCATTTGACCCAAAGAATGATCATTTTCATCCTAAAGAAGATAACTAAAATATTTTTAATTGGTGAATTATTATATTTGATACAATGTACTAGATATAACATTGCATTTTTAATTTATTCTATTGGCCACATTTAGTTCTACTCCAACTAGAAGGCATAGGAATTGCGTGAAGCACATTCTTCATTTTAGTCATGAAACGATAAAGAGATAATTAATATGGTCTCTATGCAAGGATGACAACACAATTCGAGATATAAGTAATGTCATTAAGACACGATGGGCTTGCAACCAAGTTATTTTAATCTCATCGTTACGAGGGACAATATTATTAGATGACATTTGCGTGCTGTACTATTTTTCCTACAGGTTTTTTCTAGCAAGGTTTTAACGAGGTAATGTTAAAGTGCATACTTCAATCTAAGATAAAATATATTGTACTCTTTATTTTTGCTTTGGTTTTTTTCCACTAGGTTTTACAAGCAAGATTTTAATGAGGCAATTATCTTAGCGCGGTGGCCATCAAAGAGGGAGTGTTGTGAATATTGTGGATAACCACCACCACTTCAACTCCCACAACTTTCTCAATAAACCCCTCTTCATTTCCCTAACTTCCCACTCTCCTACCCCCCCCCCCCACTCTCTCGACCCCATGATATGCAGATTGAGCCTATAAATAAAGAGCTCCTCAATGTATTGATAACCAAGAATTAGTGAATAAAATATGTCACACCCCAGGCGTCCCCGAGACGTGGCAAAGATAATATAATATCAGCTATCAATACCTGAGGTCAATAAGGACACCAACAACAATACACAAGGCGGCAAAGCAAGATAATGATAACTGACTGAAAAGCGGAAGCATAATATATATCAATGTCTGTAAATCAAAAACATTATTACAGACCCGAATACACAATCAATATCCTGTGAAAGCCAAGTCTAGACCAAAGAAAATACAACCTGTGCCACATGCACGATTTACAAGGCATAAAAAATGACTCTAGGAATGTTGACAGCCTCGCACACTCCACCCGCCGGCAGTACTCTCCACACCCATAAGACCACGCCACAGGAAGCTCCAGCTCCACGCCCAACACTGCCCCTGAAAAGAAACAGTATGTGAGGGGTGAGCTACAAGCTCAGTGAGTGGCTGGAAACCAATCACCATTCTACAGTTCAATACACAAATCAATTTTCTTTCAAGGAAAACATGGGTGGAAACCCATGGATAACTGGGTCACGCAGCGGCGCGACTAACCTCACCCCCACCCTCACTCCCGGAGGGAGTCTTTTGGGACTTATGGGGAGAGACCATACCGTCGGTCGAAGAGACCCGGATTTACTGGTCTAGAGACCATACTGTCGGTCGAAGAGACCCGGATTTACTGGTCCACTCAACACTACTGGATCATCTATATCTATATAATCGCCCATCGATGTCCTTCAACATCCATCACGAGACCAGAACCAACATCTATGGGAACGGTCGAACAACGAATGGGTCACGAGGCGACGCGTCTTCGCCTCATCCACACCCTCACTCCTGAAAGGAGACATCTTGGGACTTTGGGAAGAGACTTAGACTGCTCTACACCCTTGGTCCACCGGTAGCCTCTCCCCGCTCCGTAGCTTACCTGGTATACTCCCACGATCAGCACTGTCCGAACACATCGGAGGTACCTACAGATGGGAGCCCTTTGTTAGAACAGCCTGTCTAACGTCGAGGCTGTACTACACGAATCCAACGAAGGGGAGAACGATTCCACGCTCGCGATATCATTCGTTAGCCCTCTTCCGGGTAGCCTCTACCTGGTATACTCCCACAATCAGTACCCCTCCGACTGCATCGGTGGTACCTACGGATGGGAGCCCTCTGTCAGGACAGCTACAACCCGGCCTCTTCAACTCGGACAACCTTGGGAGTGAACATTCCATGTTCGCAAAGCGAACCCCATGGAAACAACTACCACTCTGGAGGAGAAGAATATGCGAGGGGTGGGCCACACACTCAGTGAATGGCACCAACTATGCATTACAATTCATATCAACCTTATATAGTTTATAGCCCCTAACACGGGAGCAACCACACAATCCAGTGGGTCGTTACATCGCCGACCCACCACACCCTCACCCTCACCCTCAAAGGGGTGACATGGGCCTTTTGGGACTGACTAGACTGCTATTCACCCTTGGTCCACCGGTAGCCTCTCCCCGCTCCGTAGCTTACCTGGTATACTCCCACGATCAGCACTGTCCGAACACATCGGAGGTACCTACAGATGGGAGCCCTCTGTTAGGACAGCCTGTCTAACGCCAGGGCTGTACTACACGGATCCAACGAAGGGAAGAGAACAGCCTACCCACACGCATGCGATCCTCTTGGATCCGTCGACAACGCTTCCTAACATTTCTAATGTCATGAATTCTCAAGAATTCCTCTAGGGCGCATAACTAAGATGCGGGGAGACATATATTATAACCACAAGGTTATAATATTCTCTAAGGCATGCTTACAACAATATAATCACATAATCCCATCTTGATTTAAATAAATTAAACTAAATGGGAATTGTTATATATGTGTCACTTTTAACCTTTTGGTCACCGTTGGAGCACTCTAGCAGTTTTTCAACTTTTTCTTTTTTCGATCGGAACCGGTAAAATTTTGAACTTTTGGCTATTATGTATCATGGTGCCATTTCAAGCCACTCACTAAAATTTCATCGAATTCCGGTAACGTTTCAGAATTTCACAGTTCCGAATCGTATCCGGGTTTTGACCAAGCGAGAAGTCATTAGATGACTTTGACCAAGTCAAGTTTGACCCTTGACGTGGTCAAAATATTTTGTTTTCTAGTGTGGTTGGGTTGACTAAAGTCAAAGTGCACCTAACCTAGCTTAACCTAATTAAATTCTAAGTGTAAGTGGTGAGTGTGTGTGTGTGGTGTGTGTGTGTGGCTTTAAGTGATGTCCACGCCCAAGAATAGTGTCCCCCCCCTATTCATCTTCTCTCTCTCAAGCTCTCTCAAAACCTCTCATCCCCTCTCTTTTTTTCCCACTTTTGATCTAGTAGAGGTGGTTAAAAAGAAAAGCCATTGAAGGAGAAAAGGAAGGTATTGTCCCGATCTACCTTTCCATGGTTTCATTTTGGATTTCCCCCTTGTGAGACCTCCTCTCATGGCAGCTTTTCTCCTCTTTTTTTAGCCCCTCTTAGGCTGAGAAGAGGTCTTGGTAGTGGTGGCTTTGGTGGTGGCAAATCGGTGCGCGAAGAGCACCCGAAGATCCCTCCTTTCCTTTCCTCCCTTGGGTAAGCTTTCCTCCCCCCTATTTCTTGTTTAGATGGCTGTCTAGGAGGTGAAATGGGGTATTCAAGGTGTGCATGAGTGTTTGGGGTGAGGGAGGGCTGAGGGAGGCAGTGGGGTTGGCTCGGGCGCGCGTGCGGGGTCATCCGCGCGTGTGTGCGCGAGTCTACGCGTGCAGGTAGAGCAGGCGCGCGTAGTCGGGGGCGCTGGGCGAGTGCGCGCGGGCGTGCGCGCGAGCGTGCGCGCGGAGTGCTGCGCAGGGGCACAGTGCGTGCAGTGCGCGCAGGGGTGCGCGCGGGGCGCTGCGTAGGGGCGCAGTGCGTGTGGTTAGGCGCGGGCTGGATGCGCGGTGCGCGCGGGCGCGCGCGTAGGCGTGCGCATGAGCGTGCGGCGTGTCTGGGCGAGCGGGCAGAGGCGTGGCAGCGCGCCTGGGCGGGCGGGCTGGGACGCGACAGTGCGCCCGGGGCGCGAGTGTGCGTGCGTGCGTGCGCACCCGTGCGTGCGCGTGCGGGTGGCCGTGCGCATGGCTGCCCGGGGGTGCGGGAGTGTGTCGGGGCACTCGGACTCGCGTGCGTACGGGCCCGTATGCATGCTTGTCTGAGTGTTGGGTATTTCTAGCGTATTTCTTGTGTATTTGTGTATTTTACTCACCATTTTGGTTTCCCATGTCTTGCAGATCTTGACGGGCGGTCACGCAACGACCCGGGTATTGGTGAGTGGGACAATCCAACCCAGTAGGGAGGCGTTCGATGCACGTAGGCGTGCATTGCCCTCCCCTGGGGCACCATAGTTGCATATTAGCTATTATTAAATATAAACTGTGCTATGCATGATCATTATGTTGCATCGATGCCCCCTTAGACTTTGTATGCTAGGGATATGCACCCTTATATTATGTATGAGACCTACGCATCCTGATACCATGTTATCATGCTAGGAAATCCTCGACCTACGCATGTTTCCCATTTAGTTTAATTTATTTAAATCAAATGCGAGCTTATGGTTATTAGCATGCCTTAGAGAATATTATAACCTCGTGGTTATAATATATGTTTCCCCGCATCTTAGTTATGCACCCTGGAGGAATTCTGAAGAATTCATGACATTTGTAGAGTTGCAATCGGTGTCGGCGGATCCAAGAGGATCGTATCCATGTGGGTAGGCTGTTTCTCTTCCCTTCGTTGGATCCGTGTAGGGACTCCTCAGCGTTAGACAGGCTGTCCTGACAGAGGGCTCCCATCTGTAGGTACCTCTGATGCGTCGGACTGTGCTGATCGTGGGAGTAGACCAGGCAGCTACGGAGTGGAGGAGAGGCTATCGGTGGACCAAGGGTGATTAACAGCCTAGTCAGTCCCAAAAGACCATGTCACCAGCTTGAGGGTGAGGGTGTGGTGGGTATGTAGCGACCCACTGGATTGTGTAGTTACTGCCACTTAGAGGCTATAAATTATTTAAGGTTAATATGAATTGTGATGCATGGGTTGTGCTATTTAGTGAGCGTGTGGCTCACCCCTCGCATATATTTTTCTCCAGTTATATCTGAGTCGGATCTGAAGGAGGAGCTCCCCAAGGCACATCAGCAGTAGCGGAGCAGCGTCATGCTCCGAGTGTGAGAGGCCATTCAGCATCCCCCCCCTTTTGATTGTATGTATTGTATTCCGTGCTTGGGCACATGTTTGTATTATATTTGGATGTCGTTGTATATATATTGGCTCTCACAGGACAGTTGATTATGTATCGAGTCTGTAATATGTCTTTGAATTACAGATTCAGTCTTTAGCTTCCGCTATTTGTGTATATATTATGTCAGCCTCATTGTTGTCTGTATTGTCATTGTTGATGTTGTTTAGAGTATATTATGGACCTCCTGTTTAGACTGCTGATATCATATATACCATTGCCGCGCCTCGGGGACGGCCGCCCTGGGGTGTGATAGGAACATGCATAGGTCGAGGCTTTCTTAGCATGAAAACATGGTATCAGGATGCATAGGCCTCTATCCTCAACATTAGGGTACATATCCCTAGCATACAAGTCTAAGGTGGCATGGATACATCATATTGATCATGCATAGATCAAGGCTTTTAAGTACAGGACATGGTGTCCAGGCATGTACGGGCCTCTATACACGATACATGGATGTATATCCCTAGCATGCAAATTTCTACATATTAGTAAGGGGGCCCCATCGATGCGCGACGCGCGTCTACGCGGGTCGAGCGCATCCCTAGAGAGGGGGGGGGGGGAGATTGGAATCGAACCACTCACCTTACGACCCGGGACCTCGCGCATCCCATCCGACGAGATCTGCAAGGTAGGGGCATCCAACTGGTGAGAAACAACACAATTTACACAAGGAAAACATTAGAAATACCCAATACTCGGACAAGCATGCATACGGGCTCGCACGCATGCGAGCACGCACGTACGCATGCGAGTCCGAGTGCCCCGACACCTACCCGAACCCTCGGGCAGCCACACGCATGGCCCCCCGCACGTGCATGCACGAATGCGCACGCACGCACGCACCCCAGCACCCTCGGCGCACTGCCGTGTGCCAGCCCGCGCGCCCAGACGCGCTGCCGCGCGCACGCGCACGCTCGCGCGCGCACCTCGCGTCCAGCCCATGCGCCCCCGCGCAGCACCCCGCGCACGCCCCAGCACGCGCACCCACGCGCACGCACGCACGCGTGCGCACTGTTCCCCAGCCCCACGCCCAGGCGCACTGCACCGCGCGCGCGCACGCTCGCGTGCACGCCCGCTCGCACTCCCGCGCGCACCCCCGCTCGCGTCAGCACCCGCGCGCCGTGTCACGCCCCGGGGCGGCCAACCCCGGAACGCGGCAAATGTATATATATCATATCAAATCAGAAGCCTACACAGGAGGTCAATAATATATATCATACACAGACAACTAGAATGACACACATGCAACAAAAGGGACTGACATGATATATACACCAAATGCGGAAGCAAAAGACTGAATCTGTGAATAAACATTCTACAGACTCGATACTCAATCATACGTCCTGTGAGAGCCAATATACACAAATATACAACTGAACATATACCAACACGTGCCAAGCACGGAAATAAAATACATACAGCCAAGGAAAGGGATGCTGACAGCCTCTGGTACTCGCGGACGTAGCGCTGCTCCGCTACTGAAGAAATCCCTCGGAAAGCTCCAACTGCTGCTCCGGCTCCAGCTCAGGCTCAGTGGCAACTGGGGAAAAACATATGCGAGGGGTGAGCCACACGCTCAGTGAACGGCACAACCCATGCATCACAGACAATATTGACCACAACATATTAATCCATTCTAACCCACAATTTTTCCATAATCCAGATCATACCCTCACCCTTACCCCTCAACAAGGGACTCAGGATATTGGGACTTACAATCATTCACAAACAAAACCAGCGGGTCGCTCATCGCCAACCCACTTCACCCTCACCCTCACCTTTCCAAAGGTGACATAGGATTTTGGGACTGATAATCATCCATTCACATATCCAGTAGGTCGCTCATCGCCAACCCACTACACCCTCACCCTCACCCTACCACGGGTGACATAGGATTTTGGGACTGACTAGGCTGTTGGTCACCCTTGGTCCACCGATAGTCCCTCCCTCCACTCCGTAGGCCGCCTGGTCTACTCCCACATTCAGCACAGTCCGAAACCAAATCAGGAGGTGCCTACTAATGGGAGCCCTCTGTCAGGAAGGCCCTGTCTAACGCTGGGGGTAGCCTCCACCGGATCCAACGCAGGGAACAGAACAGCCTATCCATACGCATATGATCCACTCGGATCCGCCGACTACACGCCTCAACAATTCTAATGTCATGAACTCTTCAGAGTTCCTCCAGCGCGCATAACCAAGATGCGGGGAAACAAGTACAATCAAAAGCAGTGTTGGAATATCACTGGGGGAAAGAAACTCGGGAGGGCGGCGTGAGTTCCCGATACAGGGTACCCCGACAACCAAACAAGGAACACGGAGTACCCTAACACGGGTCTCACCGCTGTCCTCGCAAGGTCCCTCCCCTATAATATTCACTACTCATGCTAATAATCATACCAAACATACAACTCTAACGTTCTGAATTCCTCAGAACCCACCAGGGCGCATAACTACGATGCGGGGAACATGCATAAGGTTATAACAGGGTGGAATATCATTGGGGGAAAGAAACTCGGGAGGGCAGCGTGAGTTCCCATTATAGGACACCCCGACAACCAAACAAGGAACACGGTGTACCCTAACCCGGGTCTCACCGCTGTCCTCGCAAGGCCCCTCCCCTATAATATTCACTATAACATGCAATTTAACAAATACTAGCATTTAATTTAATAAATAAACTAGTAGGGTGTCATGCATCGGTCGGGCTTCCTAACATGGAACCAGGGGACATGCTGCATGGCTCATACACATATCCTAAGGGTGCAAGTCCCTAACATGCAAAGACTAGGGTAGCATGCATACTACACATGAATCATACAAGCATGGATTACATATTATTGCAGGTTAATATTTATCCATGACGCCCCAGGAGAGGTCGGTATACGTCCAAGTGCGTATAATACCTCTCTACTGGGTTGGATTGTCCCACTCACCGGAACTCGGGTCGACGCGCGACCGTCCGTCGAGATCTGCAAGACAGGGTATTATTTGGTAAGTATAAATCCACAATTATTATCAAATACACAAATAAATACCCCAAAACCCACAACAAACACCTAACACTCGGGCAAACGTGCACACGACCCGCACGCACGCTAGCCCGAGTACTCCGGCAACCACCCGCACGGCCACCCGACCGCCCGGGCGCACCGCCGCGCCTCGGCCCGCGCACCCCGCACGCTTCGCGCCGGCCCGCGAGCACCCCGCGCGCCCCCGCGCGCACCCCGCGCGCACCTCCGCCACCTTGCCGCACCTCGCGCGCACCTCGCACGCACCTCCGCCACCTCGCCGCACCTCGCGCGCACCTCGCACGCACCTCCGGCACCTCGCCGCACCTCGCGCGCACCTCGCACGCACCTCCGCCACCTCGCCGCACCTCGCGCGCACCTCGCACGCACCTCCGGGCGCACGCCCGCGCGCGCACGCTCGCGCGCACGCACGCGCGCACGCCCAGCCGGCCCCCTGCGCTCGCTGCCAGCACTGCCAGCCCGTCCCGCGCGCCCAGCACCTCCGCGCGCGCCCAGACCAGCGCCCAGACCAGCCCCTCGCGTCGGACCCGCGTGACCAGCTCCTCGCGCACCAGCCGCCCAGCTCGCCCAGCATCGGCCTCTGCTCGCCCAGCACCGGCCTCTGCTCGCCCAGCACCGGCCAGCACCCTGCACCAGGCCCGCGTGCCCTCGCGCGCACGCCGCGCGTACGCGCGCCCGCGCACGCACGCGCGCCTGCCCGCGCGCACCCGACCTGGCGCCGCCTGGGCTGCTGCTGCTGCTGCTTGCGTCCGAGACAGGGCCCCAGCCTGCCGAGCGCCTCCAACCACCTCTCCCACTGCCGCCGACCACCTCCAACCGCCTCCGACCACCCTCCGACGACCCCCACTGCCACCAACCACCTCCCAAACACAAAAACCCCTCCCTAGCATTCATCTAAGCAAGAAAAAAGAGGGAAAGAAGGCTTACCGAGGGGAGGAAGAGGCGTCCGGTGGATCTCCACGCGCCGAAACCCTTCCCAAAAGCCTTCTCACGCCCCGATCTAGCTTGTCCCTCGGAATGGGCCAAATCAGAGGACGAAAAGGGGAGGTCGGGGAGGCTAAAGTCGTCGGAATCGGGTTTTGAAGACACCGGAGTGTAGATCGGGACCCGATCTACACTTCCCGTGCTTTAGGTTTTTGATTTTGAGGGGTCTAGGGGGCTCAAACGGACGAAAAACGGAGAAGGGGAGAGGGGAAATTCACGTCGGGAAGACGATGAATAGTACCCCGGAAATTAGATTTCTTTTATATAGCACGCGACTTAAAAACCCGGATACGCCCCGGAACTGTGAAATTTTTACAAACGATGCCAGAATCCGATGAAACTTTCATGAGAGGTCTAAAATGGCGCCAGGACACCAAATATGCAGTCAGATTCCCAATCGGAATCCTCTAGCTCAGACGATAGCTAACATTCTGAAATTATGCGGTTCCGACCAAAAACCCTAAAAATTTTTAAAACTGCCAGGACGCTCTAACGGTTACCAGCAGGTTAAAAGTGACACATATATAACACGCCGACTCCGCGCGCACCCACGCACTCGCGCGCACGCACCAGCGCGCGTCTGGGCGCCCGACTGCGCCAGCCAGCGCTCGCCTGCGCGTGCACGCGCGCAGACTGCCCCCAACGCGCGCCCACTTTGCCCTAACCCCTTTTTAACCCTCCCCAACCCCTCACACACATCATAACCCATATGCATAGCATTCAAGACTTCCCCAACAGCCCCTTAAGCCATGAAAACCAAGAAAAGAAGGGGAGGAGCTCACCTTGGAGGGGGAACGAAAGGGGGAGGTTCGGGGGCCCTCGACGCACCCGCGACCACCTCAACCACCACCACCCCTACCACCACCTCCTCAGCCCTCCCTCAGCCTCCTCCTTGGCTGAAAAACAGGGGGGATGGATCATGATATGAGAGCTTGAGAGAAGAGAAGATCAACAACACCACAACAAAACCTACACATGCTTCTTCACCTTCTCCTTCACTTCTCTTTGAAACATTAAATCAAACACCTAGGGGGGGCTTGTGAAAGAGAGAAAGAGAGGCCAGCAGAGGTTGACGTGGGGAGAGGATGAGAGAGAGAGGAGATATTTATGCTACAAATATCTAAAGAGGGGGGAAATGACCTAGTCGCCCTTTGACTAGAAATTCTGCGCATGCTTCACTGGAACAGCCATAACTTCCTCAATATAGCTCCGAATTGCACAATTCCAAGTCCGTTGGAAAGCCAAGAGGATTATCTACAACTTTCATGTTTATGCCAAGATCAAATAATCCCTCTAGCTAATCCGAAATTAGAGCTAAACATAGAACAGGGCTGCTGCCAGAATTTCCCTCCCCGCGGTATACTTGGAAAAATACCCATAACTTTTACTACAAGAATCCAGTTGATCTAATTCCACTTCTGTGCGAAAGCTAACTCAAAACTGGACATCTCATAATAAAATCATAATTAAACCTCTTCATCTTGGATTTTAACAAAATCAAATCCAAATACCAAATCAGGAATACATAACTTCTAAGAAAAAAAAAAATTATGTACCCAAATTTTCAATCAGAGTGCTCCAAATGACACAAGCACAACAAAATATCTCTCTGTACTTCAATTCTCTTCTCTATATGTTTGTGCTCTTTGTTTATGTATTCTTATATTCCACTTAATTTACAACATATTAAAATTATACCTGACTGCACATATTAAAATTGTTTGTGCTCTTTGTTTATGTATTCTCTTCCCTATATTTTTTTTTAAATTTAATGAGATTTGGGGATTATGTAATATGGATTATTTTTATTGATTTTAATTAATTTGTTTGAGAATGTTATATATTAAATTTATAAAATATATTATCTATTTAAAATCTTAAGATAATAATAAGATAAGAATCTTGATTTAGGTTAAAAATGGATTTTAATAAACGTGTAAGGGTAAAAACATACAAAAAAGTTACATACATGATTGACAAGTTGAAAACACTCGTGGTTAGTATAATAGATAGATGCCTCCATTGCCATCCAGCAGCTATATACCTAGTATATACCTCGTTAATTTTTGTTATACATTTACTAAAAATTGGCACTTTCAATTCGCTATGGAGTGAACACTTTTGCAGCAAAGCATACCTTTTAGATGGTATTTATTATTTTTTTAAAATCAAAACATGTGCGGAATGTGAGTGGGATTATCCTTAATATTATTCTTTTTTGAAGTATTGTGGGTGCCAATTTTCTGGCCCACCAAAGCGGGTCATATCTGGGTAGCCCAATACCCGACTGCACGGATCTGTGGCCCAATTGATTCGAACCTGACGAGACCTGGCCCACCGGCCCACTCAGATCCGACAGCAGCATCCCAAGTTAGCATATTTTTAATGAATATTCCAGCAAGGATTATCGGCAGGGATTTCCTTAATCTCCCAGATATACTCATTTGATTTGGAATTATCACCATTTATTTCTCAAATCACAATCATATATCGCATATTCAAAATAATCATTGACTAATCCCTAAAATCCCAACAAAATATATATCTTTGACCAGGATAAGCCAATAATTAATCAGCAAATCCCAAAGATATATATTTTGTTCCCTAGGAATTACGGATCTCCCCTCATTTGTCTGATGATGAGGATATGGCCACAGACTCTACGGCAACCCAAAATAACATTATAAATAGGGAGCTAATTCTTTCTATGAAGCTATGTGAAACCTTTTTTTCAGTAACCCTAAATGGCCATCATTATTGACTTGAACGTCGAAAGGTCTTTCGTAGGTCCCCACCTCCCTGTGTCTTTGAAGAACAAGAGGAAGGTTCACTGGAAGCGAGTGCCAGAAGTGGAGCGGAAGGAAGCGAGAGTGGAGAGATGTCACGCCCCAAGAGCGGCCATCCCCAAGGTGTTAAGTTTGTGTCATTTTGGAATTTATAATGTGGGTGTTATTATTATTATTATTATTTTGGTGATTGTTCCCCGTAGTTGAATGATTTATCAGTGTTTTCTTTGGTTTGTTAATTGCCTTGGCACAATTGGAAATGTTTATTTTTTTTGGGGTTTTCAGTTCCGATTGGTATCCGGATTTTCATTTGTTACTGGTTGGTGGTGGATTAGCTATGGATAATTATAACCCTTTTGGTGTGATAGGGACACCTTAGGTGAGCTTAAGAAGTCTCACCTCCCCATTGGTTATTTTTTTTTCCTTTTATTGAATAGTTGGGTAAGCTTAGCTTAAGTTCACCTCCCTTATTAGCTTCACCACTATATAAACCCCCCCTTCAAGTGACTTTATCTCACTAAAACCCTCATTTTCTACTACTCTTTCTCTCTCTTTTGTGGCTGTCTCAGCTGATCCTTGTTGAGAGGGTTTGGTAGGTGTTTGTGAAATCATTTTTTTTGGTGGATCATTGTTGGGGGAAATGTGTGGGTTGTTCAGGTATGTTGAATAGCTTGTGTATGCTTGTATTAAGTTACTCTCCCTTCCTAACCCTTCCTTCCCATCTCTGTTTGCTCTGTTTTTGTGTTGATCAGCTGTGGTTAGTTGTGGAGAAAGTGATTATGGTGATGGGAGACTTGTTTAATGCTTAAAGAGGTATGGCAGATCTCTGTCTTCTTGAAATCCTTGTAATACTAGTACCTAGAGTCATATTCTGAGGTTCAGGTCTTCATGTTCCATGATCATGCTGATGTCTAGATTCTATGCATGAAATTTGGGGTTAAAATGTTATCTGTGTTTGAAGTTATGAGTCAATCTCTAAGGATTGTCCAGATTCGCGTGTGACATGACCAGCTTCTGAAACTAATTTATTTCTAGCAGTTAGAAGCTTAATTAGACTCCGATGTCTTCATGGATTATGATCCTCACATGTGAATGAATGGGTTTAAATTATTTCAGAATTTTTGGGCGTGTACTTGGTGCTGGAGTGAAGAAAGTTCATGGATGTTTGGGGGTAGACAAGCCAGTTCTGGTATGTGTGAGTTTTTATGCTATTATGCATGCTGTGATCTATATCTGGAGTTGGTACCTTGACGATATATGCTTGTTTATGTGTTAGGAGTTATCATATTCAATTTTAGCACCATTGGTTGTAGGATCTATAAGTTATCGATTTTCTTGCAAGTTTGTGCTGTGGTGGGAGTGTGTCGTGCTCTTCCCACTCCCGCCCTGCTCGGTATCCCACATCAACTCCTCGTGGATTGAGCGAGTGACGATTTGGTATTGGTGAGTGGTCCGACCCATGCAATAGAAGTAATAATAGCATGCTTGTTAGGCACTATAGTGTATTTTATGCAATGGGATGATATTATAGAGAACTTTTGGGTTGTATTGCTTGTATATGATGATGGATGTGCTATGTAGGATTAAATACCATGTTCTAGGATCATTTGTACATACTTATTGATATGCTCCTTCGAGTTAGCTATAATTCTTGCCTCTACTTGTCCTTACACCCTGTTTGCACGTTTGGTGGGTGCTTAATTACCTCATGCTCATAGTAATTACTTTATACTCTGTTTTTTTTAAGATAGATGGGTGTATGACTAGTTTATAAGGTCATAATTAACATTAGTAAGTGTGGAGTGTATCACCCCAACGTCATCGTGCGTTGAAGCTACCCAGCGTCGGAGCTACCCTATGAGGTGCCTCCCCGTGACTGGTACCGACGTGGGCAGGCTGCCAGGGAGAGGGCTACCTGGGAGAGGGCTACCGGATGACGTGGAGTGATTGTGGAGTATTTGTTGACAATTTGTTGTAAGTGTTGGCTATGTATTATCTTCATTGTGTGGTGGTTGACTATTCACTGAGCTTTTAGCTCATCCCTCATTTTCCCTTGTTTCTCTCCAGTGGAGGAAGAATAGGTCACAAAGGCGGAGCTCCCATGAGGTGTTTCTTGGCTGCCTATGTTACGTCCGTCTTTTGAGATTAGCGTGTGAGGTTGTCGGCAGTTGTAACGCCCCCAAATCCACGACTCCGTTTTGAAGAGTGAAATCCGGGTGCGTTAACTAAATTCCTCGAATTTCAGAGTTCTATATATATATATATTATTTTTTTCATCCAGAGAACATACGAATACATCACCATAATTATACATATATTGTCAAGGCTAAAATCCAACACAAATTCAATATACATCGAAAACAACTTAATTTATATATCCACACTATCATACATATGGGTCCTCTACATGTCAAAGAAATGACCAACACCTTTTACACAAAGTCTAGTGCTCCGGAAATAAAATACGAGCTTCAAACTCCAACGCCTTAACGAGATCGACAACCACCAACAGCTAATCTGAAAGGTTGGGAAGAGAGAGGGATGAGCTACCACACGCTCAGTGAATGGACACAAGTGTCCCAATAATATATTATACTTTAAAATAATCAGTTATAAGTGTCTATGGAACAATTGTTGTAATATAAAGCAAAGCTTATAATAAAGAAGCCATTTAAAACATTCAAGGATATAATAACATTTCTCTTTCGAATAAAATGTGATGTCATAAAAATCTTCTCATGATTTCAAACTACATGATGTATATGAATGCAACGGACACGCATGCCCGCTTTCCACGACACCTAGCCGCAGAGATTTCACTTTGGAAATCGGGCCACGTAGACATAGCCACCTAGACTTGGGTCAAATTTAGACCGCAGCCACCTAGACTGAGCCACCTAGACGATTTGATGCATGCACAATCAAAACTACTTCTTTCAAGTATACAGCATGCGACAATTTTCATAAATCCCATAATTTCCAATGCATACAATATATCCAAAATATCAACCTATATGATGATAACATGCTCATATGGTTCATACAAGATAGATTTCATAATCATAAAATAACATGATGCTTTTCAAATAATATAGAGACATCCACTCACTTCCAGTCCACGCAATACAAACCGATGCACGTGCATGAACGCTACATCCTCGCACGTGGATAACCTAGCATAACAATTATGCAATCAATAAATAAGAAAATCATTCAATCATGACAAACAACTGACAAACAGCGCTCGGCCCAAAAATCCCAAGAGCCCGTACCAAATAGACCTACAATCCGAAACTCACCTTAAAGGCCTAACAAAAATCCCAACTCCAAATAAATATTAAAATGTTCATATCTCACAATGATCCGATAATCAATATCCATTTATTTCATAAGGCCACATAATCGATCAATCCTCGAATAAAATATTTAGACAAATAACCCAATACAACTCCAATGATCCATTACGGCTCCACTATAACTCCAATGATCCAAATAACTCAATCCAATCAATTTACATCCAAATAACAATAATATCCAATTAATATTCATTGATCCCACTAAACCAAATTAATTGATTTAAAAATCCAATTTGAATCACCAAGATCAATAAAATCATCAAAACCCACAAATCAAATCATACTCATTAAACATCCATTTGGGATCCCTTAAATCTCTAAAATTCATCAAACTTGGTCATGAAGCTAAATATTTGAATTCTAAGAAACTGCACAGAAATATTTGAAAAATCATAACTTTCTACCCGTAACTCCAAATCAGACGATTCAAGATTCGTTGGAAAGATCTTTTCGAAACCTATTTCTGTTTGTGAAATACAATTTTCCCAGAAACGACTCTATCATAGTCAAAAACACGATTTAATGATCAGGTATTCAATCCACCCGAAAATAACCCTTAAATCCCAAAACCAATAAATCTAGTTTGATCTTAAGAAATCCTTCAAGATCCATTGAAATCTAATAAAAACATCATCTATTTAAAATCAATCAAACCCTAACCCTAATCCATCAACATTCTTTCCCAAATAATAGATTGACACAATCATCTCCTAACCAAACTAAATTGAAACACTAAACAATAAAAATCAATAGAGAAAGATTTATCACCTTGTGGTGCTCAATGGGTAGAGCTAGGTCATCACCCCCCTTCATGCCTCATGAGAATTCTGATGCAAACCCTAACCCAAAACGTGTTATATAAAAGGGGTTTTTACCAAATTACAAAACGACCCCTCAAGTATTACGGGTTTACAACTAGGTCCTTATCCGATTTACAGACAGATCCCTATCCGATTTACAAACAGATCCCTGAAGCCTATTAAAAGATATTCTGGATTCGCGACTAGATCCCTAGGCCCAATAACTTAACACAAAATCCTAAAAACCTAATTTCCTGAACTCCGAATCTCACCAAATTTCAACCAAAATATCTTGAGACTATAAAGATCTCCAAAAAATATAAAATAAATATTTTCACATCAATTTATAATTTTTATAATTATAAATTAAATTAGACCCGTTTGGGCCCACCATCAAATCTGAAAAATGAAATAATTAAATTTCAATTAAAATTTTCATTATATATTTAAAATAAATATATAAGGCTAAAAATACAGAGACGTTACATTCTTCCCCCCTTAAAGGAATTTAGTCCTCTAAATTCAAAGGAGAAACACAAAATAGAAGACATACGACATCCTATAATAACAAAACAATCATTCATCATACATTCAAACAATAAATGTATGAGTCAGTTAATGAATCTGACACATACACGGCAATCACAACAAATACAGACAATGGTATAAGAATCCATCTTATACGCCACAAACAATCAACAAACAAGTATATAAGTAAAATAACCAATGCTCCGCATTGAAATTCCAACTTATACCGAAACAAACAACATACAATGACAACATAACAAAACAATCATATAAGCTTGGTCCACAATGCTTCCGCTGCACCACTCTGATATACAGTGACCCAAACGACAAGTGGATTAACTTATATGACATAGACAAAAACAATAAGACATTCACAAATCACAACAATTACTGTATAGGTCAAACCCACCTACGCCCCACACTATAGGTGTTTTAACTTATACAATATAAGCAAGATCAACAATACACATAAATTGCACACAATCATTTGTATAAGCCAGGCTTACCTATGTCCCATTCCACAGGTAATCCAACTTATACCATACAAGCAATGACAAGAAAACAAATTAAGAAAAACAATATTCATCCAAATTGTACAAGTCAGGTCCATTTACGTCCCATACCATAAATGGTCCAACTTGTACAACACAAAAGGGGCAATTATGACACTAATGACATTCCTAACATTAGGAATAAGAATTAATTTACCACAATGCACATTCACGAATTTGATGTGTCTTTCACATCGCCATTAGAAACATAAATAACATTCTCGAATGTTGCAAACACTTAGCCACGTATATCATTGAAAATAAATCTCAATATCTTTGGTGTGCTTTCCAACGTGCGCTTAATCCACCAAAATTTCACAATAACAAAACAAACAAATGGTTAGAATGCAAACCCTATATGCAATGCATCTTAACATGCCCTAAGCCTATCCTAGGCTTCAAAGGAAATTCTCCTATAGGCCGCCTTAAGATCCAAAAAGGTAACTAAACATAAAAGATTACCCTAAGCTCCATAATCAAAATTCTAAGGTAACCAAAATAGCCCAACCAGATTTTTCTATAGGATAGCAAAACTTAATCTCCTTAGGTTATTCGAGCTTAGACCCTAAACTCAACAGGTCAACTAAGATGGCCATAACCTACAGTCCGAGAGTTGAACCTAGGCTCTGATACCATTCTGTAACGCCCCCAAATCCACGACTCCGTTTTGAAGCGTGAAATCCGGGTGCGTTAACTAAATTCCTCGAATCTCAGAGTTCTATATATATATATATTTTTTTTTTCATCCAGAGAACATACGAATACATCACCATAATTATACATATATTGTCAAGGCTAAAATCCAACACAAATTCAATATATATCGAAAACAACTTAATTTATATATCCACACTATCATACATATGGGTCCTCTACATGTCAAAGAAATGACCAACACCTTTTACACAAAGTCTAGTGCTCCGGAAATAAAATACGAGCTTCAAACTCCAACGCCTTAACGAGATCGACAACCACCAACAGCTAATCTGAAAGGTTGGGAAGAGAGAGGGATGAGCTACCACACGCTCAGTGAATGGACACAAGTGTCCCAATAATATATTATACTTCAAAATAATCAGTTTAAAAGTGTATATGGAACAATTGTTGTAATATAACGCAAAGCTTATAATAAAGAAGCCCTTTAAAACATTCAAGGATATAATAACATTTCTCTTTCGAATAAAATGTGATGTCATAAAAATCTTCTCATGATTTCAAACTACATGATGTATATGAATGCAACGGACACGCATGCCCGCTTTCCACGACACCTAGCCGCAGAGATTTCACTTTGGAAATCGGGCCACGTAGACATAGCCACCTAGACTTGGGTCAAATTTAGACCACAGCCACCTAGACTGAGCCACCTAGACGATTTGATGCATGCACAATCAAAACTACTTCTTTCAAGTATACAGCATGCGACAATTTTCATAAATCCCATAATTTCCAATGCATACAATATACCCAAAATATCAACCTATATGATGATAACATGCTCATATGGTTCATACAAGATAGATTTCATAATCATAAAATAACATGATGCTTTTCAAATAATATAGAGACATCCACTCACCTCCAGTCCACGCAATACAAACCGATGCACGTGCATGAACCCTATACACTCGCATGTGGATAACCTAGCATAACAATTATGCAATCAATAAATAAGAAAATCATTCAATCATGACAAACAACTGATAACAGCGCTCGGCCCAATAAATCCCAAGAGCCTGTACCAAATAGACCTACAATCCGAAACTCACCTTAAAGGCCTAACAAAAATCCCAACTCCAAATAAATATTAAAATGTTCATATCTCACAATGATCCGATAATCAATATCCATTTATTTCGTAAGGCTCACATAATCGATCAATCCTCGAATAAAATATTTAGACAAATAACCCAATACAACTCCAATGATCCACTAAGGCTCCACTACAACTCCAATGATCCAAATAACTCAATCCAATTAATTTACATCCAAATAACAATAATATCCAATTAATATTCATTGATCCCACTAAACCAAATTAATTGATTTAAAAATCCAATTTGAATCACCAAGATCAATAAAATCATCAAAACCCACAAATCAAATTATACTCATTAAACATCCATTTGGGATCCCTTAAATCTCTAAAATTCATCAAACTTGGTCATGAAGCTAAATATTTGAATTCTAAGAAACTGCACAGAAATCTTTGAAAAATCATCACTTTCTACCCGTAACTCCAAATCAGACGATTCAAGATTCGTTGGAAAGATCTTTTCGAAACCTATTTCTGTTTGTGAAATACAATTTTCCCAGAAACGACTCTATCATAGTCAAAAACACGATTTAATGATCAGTTATTCAATCCACCCGAAAATAACCCTTAAATCCCAAAACCAATAAATCTAGTTTGATCTTAAGAAATCCTTCAAGATCCATTGAAATCTAATAAAAACATCATCTATTTAAAATCAATCAAACCCTAACCCTAATCCATCAACATTCTTTCCCACATAATAGATTGACACAATCATCTCCTAACCAAAAATAAATTGAAACACTCAACATAAAAATCAATAGAGAAAGAATTACCACCTTGTGGTGCTCAATGGGTAGAGCTAGGTCATCACCCCCCTTCATGCCTCATGAGAATTCTGATGCAAACCCTAACCCAAAACGTGTTATATAAAAGGGGTTTTTACCAAATTACAAAACGACCCCTCAAGTATTACGGGTTTACAACTAGGTCCTTATCTGATTTACAGACAGATCCCTATCCGATTTACAAACAGATCCCTGAAGCCTATTAAAATATATTCTGGATTCGCGACTAGATCCTTAGGCCTAATAACTTGACACAAAATCCTAAAAACCTAATTTCTTGAACTCCGAATCTCACTAAATTTCAACCAAAATATCTTGAGACTATAAAGATCTCCAAAAAAATATAAAATAAATATTTCAACATCAATTTATAATTTTTATAATTATAAATCAAATTAGACCCATTTGGGCCTACCACCAAAATCTAAAAAATGAAATAATTAAATTTCAATTAAAATTTTCATTATATATTTGAAATAAATATATAAGGCTAAAAATACAGAGACGTTACAGCACTCTTGTTGTTTTTGTATGTATTTCTTTTTTGTGCACGGGCACATGATGTATGTATTCTCTTTGTTGATCAGACTTGGCTCACACAGGACAGTGATTGTATACCCTCTGTTTGTAATGATATTTTTGGTTACAGACTTGTTTATATTATGCTTCTGCTTCCCAGTCTAGTCTTGCTCTACCAGTCCTTATATGTGGTTATCTTGTTAGCCTCCTGTATGATATTCTGATATGACTATTATTGTTACAAACTGGGGACGGCCGCTCCGGGGTGTAACATAGTTGATATTAGAGCCTGGTCCTGTCTGAGCCTAAGTCGGGTCATGTAGTTGAGTCGTAGGATTCCTATTTGAGTATTCTGATCCTAGTGCCTCGCTTTATAGGTTGCTGACATGGCTCCTCGCGTCAAGGGACGCGGACGTGGTCGCCCCAGAGCTTCCGGAGCTTCTGGTCCTGTTGATGGAGCTGGGTCAGATGCGGGGTCCTCTGCCTTGGGGCCAAGACCTGAGCCAGAGCCTCCCGCCTGGGAGCATGCCTTCGCTCGCCTCGCTGATATGTTAGAGACTCAATCGAGGGCGTTGGAGGATCAGTCCCGTGAGATTAGGGCACTGCGTGAGGCCCGCCAGGCGGCTCCGCAGATGCCGGCTGTGCCAGACCCACCGATTGTGCCTGAGGTGCCGAGGGATCATGTGGAAATTCCTGTATCAGTAGATCAGAGACCCCTCGAGGCGGTGGAAGAGCATCGTGTGGAGGCTCAGGACCATAAGTCTGACCTTTGTACTTTCTTGAAGCTCCATCCCCCTTCTTTCCATGGTGTGACGGCGGATCCCCTTGCTCCAGAAAGGTGGTTGCGAGAGATAGATAAGATTTTCTCTACCATGCGTTGCTTGGATCGCCAGCGTATCTCTCTAGTCACGTTCATGTTGAAGGACGATGCAGCGGATTGGTGGGCCACCCGTTCGATTGATATTCTTGGAGGTGTGGAGCAGTTGGCCTGGACCGGGTTCTGTGACCTATTTTTAGGCGAGTATTTTCTTTTTCCGACGCGGCAGCGGGTGATGCAGGAGTTTGAACAGTTGACGCAGGGGTCTATGTCAGTGGCGTCTTATTCAGCGAGATTCACGACGCTATCACGTTACGCTCCTGCCCTTGTTGCTGATGAGGAGACACGTTGCAGACGCTTTGAGATGGGACTCAACAACAGGATTAGGGTGCATGTTACGTAGGCGTTGACGAGTTTCAGTGCCTTGTTATCGCGAGCTGTGACTGTCGAGCGCGACCTTGGGGCACCCCCGGTGAGTCAGACATCCCCAGCAGGCCAAGATCCTCCTCGTCAGCAAGGTGATGGACGCCGCGATGCTCACAGCAAGCGTCGCCGCTCTGATCAATCGACTGTCTCCCCTGCCCCTACTACTATGCCAACCCAAGGTGTTGTGCCTACCGTCGTCGTTCCAGTTCAGGCAAGAACCCCTGAACAACACCGCTGTTACCACTACCAGCGCGTTGGGCACATTGCGCGATTTTGTCCTGATGCTGGACGACCACGAGTTTATGATCCGAGGTTCCAGCAGCAGCAGCCGCGTCAGCCGCAACCGCAACCGCAGCGTCAACCACAACCGCCGCAGGGCGGTCATGTGGATCAGAGGAGACAGCCTCCACAGAGGAATAGGCAGATTCCACCACCACAGTTGGTTCCGGGCCGGGTAGCAACACTCATAGTTGATGAGGCACAGGCATCGGGTAGCATGGTCCGAGGTACTATTATGATCTCCCAGCACCCTGCTTATGTTTTATTTGATTCTGGGGCCACACATTCTTTTATTTCTCCTGCTTTTGCCCGCCATGTGGGAGCAGTGTCGGATCCCCTACCGGTTGCATTGGAGGTTGCTTTGCCAGTAGGCGATTACCTTATTCTCAGGACAGTTTATAGGAGTTGTTTAGTGTCGATAGGAGAGTATGAGTTTGTAGTAGAGTTGGTCGAGCTTTCCATGTCTGATTTTGACGTCATCCTAGGGATGGATTGGCTCTCTGCTTGCCATGCCAGCATCGACTGCTTTGCAAAAATAGTGGTGTTCCACATATGCCTGGTCGAAGGACCTTTCAGTTTATGGGCGATAGGGACCAAGCTCAACTAGGGTTTGTGTCCTCCCTCCGAGCATGGAAGCTCCTCCGCGGTGGATGCGAGGGTTATTTAGCATATGTATCAGCTGTCGATACACCCTTGAAGGCAGGTATCAGTGAGACTCCGGTCGTGGCAGATTACCCTTTGGTCTTTCCTGATGATCTTCTGGGACTACCACCGGACTGTGAGATCGAGTTTGAGATCAATCTGGTTCCGGGTACCGAGCCAATTTCAAAGGCTCCGTATCGGATGGCTCCTGTCGAACTGCGTGTGCTCAAGGAGCAATTAGAAGAATTGCTGGAGAAGGGGTTTGCACGTCCGAGTGTGTCTCCTTGGGGAGCCCCCGTCCTGTTCGTGAAGAAGAAGGATGGTTCGCTACGTCTTTGTATTGATTACAGGCAGCTGAACCAGCGGACAGTGAAGAACAAGTACCCCCTCCCGCGAATTGACGATCTGTTTGACTAGCTTCAGGGAGCTTGTGTCTTCTCCAAGATTGATCTTCGCTCGGGGTACTATCAATTGAAGATCCGTGAATCAGATATTCTGAAGACGGCCTTTCGAACCCGCTACGGGCATTATGAGTTTCTAGTGCTACCGTTTGGGTTGATGAATGCACCGGCAACCTTCATGGATCTTATGAACCGGGTGTTTAGGCCCTTTCTAGACTCCTTCGTGGTTGTCTTCATTGATGACATCTTGGTCTACTCAAGGAGCCATGAGGAGCATGCAGCCCACCTTCGCACTGTCTTGGAGACTTTGGCTCGACATCAGTTGTACGCCAAGTTCAACAGTGCGAGTTTTGGTTGGAACGTGTGGCCTTTTTGGGCCATGTAATTTCTGGTGAGGGCATATCCATGGACCCAGAGAAAACTCTCGCTGTGGCGAATTGGCGGCGACCGTCGAATCCCACAGAGATTCAGAGTTTCTTGGGATTGGCAGGTTACTGCCGGAGATTTGTGGAGGGATTCTCCAAGATTGTTGTTCCCCTGACCCGCCTTACACGGAAGGATGTTGGGTTTGAGTGGTCCCCAGCTTGTGAGGAGAGCTTCCTGGAGTTGAAGCGAAGGCTCACATCAGCGCCAGTTCTTACCATTCCATCTGGGAGTGGTGGCTTCGCAGTCTACTCCGATGCGTCGTGGTTGGGGTTGGGCTGTTTCCTGATGCAACATGGTAAGGTGGTGGCTTACGCATCACATCAGTTGAAGCCCCATGAACAGAATTACCTCACCCATGACTTGGAGCTAGCAGCGATTATCTTCGTGATGAAAATTTGGAGGCATTATCTGTATGGTGAGCAATTTGAACTCTTCACGGACCACAAGAGCCTTACATATTTGCAATCCTAGCCGGAGCTCAACATGCGTCAGTGACGTTGGATTGAGTTCCTAAAGGACTATGACTGCGACATTGCTTGCCATCCAGGTAAGGCAAATGTCGTGGCCGATGCTCTCAGCAGACAGCCACTGGGCTTGATTTCTCATCTAGTAGTCCGTCGTTGGCGACTATTGGAGGAGGCCGCGAATTTGTTGAGCTTTAAGGTGACACGTAGTGGCAGTTTGTTGGCTCGACTGGTGGTTCAGCCTGTTCTGCTGGATGAGATCCGTGTGGCTCAAGGGTGGGATCCTCACTTCCTGGTCATATCAGAAGGCGTCACCTGAGGTGAGCGACCGGACTATCAGATTGGCGGGGATGGCATCTTGAGATTTAGGGGTATAGTTTTCATTCCCAATGACGTAGAGCTGAAGCAGAAGATCTTTGATGAGGCTCATCGTTCTCGATACATGGTGCATCCTGGTAGCACGAAAATGCATCGGAGCCTCCATCATGGTTACTGGTGGCATGGTATGAAGGCGGATGTTGGAAGTTTCGTCGCTCGTTGCTTGGTGTGCCAGCAGGTGAAGACGGAGCATCAGCGTCCTGCTGGAAAGTTGCAGTCCATTGAGATTCCTCAGTGGAAGTGGGAGCACATTACCATGGACTTTGTGTCGGGCTTGCCAAAGTCACGTTCTGGTCGTGATGCCATTTGGGTTATCGTCGATCGACTGACCAAGTCTACACACTTCCTCCCCATCCGACTCACTGATTCTCTGGACACCTTGGCACGATTATTTATCTCTGAGATTGTTCGTCTACACGGTACCCTGTTAGTATCATTTTGGATCGAGATGCGAGATTCACTTCGAGGTTCTGGGGTAGCCTTCAGCACGCCCTGGGTACAACCCTGCATTTCAATACCGCATTCCATCCACAGACAGATGGCCAGTCAGAGAGGACAATTCTGACTTTAGAGGACATGCTACGGGCATGCGTCCTTGATTTTGGGGGTAGTTGGGAAGGTCATCTTCCGTTGGTGGAGTTTGCCTATAACAATAGCTACCATTCGAGCATTAAGATGGCACCGTATGAGGCTCTCTACGGTTGCAGTTGCAGATCTCCCTTGTGTTGGGATGAGGTTGGAGAGCGTCAGCTTGAAGGGTCGGAGATTGTCCAACGGACCTCTTAGCAAGTCAGATTGATTCGGGAGCGCATCCGCACCGCCCAGAGCCGTCAAAAGAGCTATGCTGATCATCGACGCCGTGACCTCACCTTTGAGGTTGGAGATCATGTGTTTCTGAAGGTGTCCCCACTTAAGGGCATCTTCCATTTTGGCGTTCGAGGCAAGCTAAGTCCGCGGTTTATCGGCCCATTTTTAGTGCTTGAGCGGATTGGGGAGGTGGCCTAAACGGTGGCCTTGCCCCCACAGCTGTTGCACGCTCATGATGTTTTCCATGTATCCCAGTTGAGGCAGTACGTCCATGATCCGTCGCACATCATTGCGCATGAGCCTCTCGTTTTTGAGCCGGATTTGTCCTTCATTGAGCAACCCATCGAGATCTTAGATCAGCGTGAGAAGAGGCTCCGCACCAAAATCGTGTCATTGGTCAAGGTGCATTGGCAGCATCATTGGGTGCCGAGGCCACTTGGGAGCGAGAGGATGTCATGCGTGACTCTTATCCACATCTTTTCCATTAGTTTGTAATTTTGGGGACAAAATTTCCTAAGGAGGGGAGAATGTTAAGTTTGTGTCATTTTGGAATTTATAATATGGGTGTTATTATTATTATTATTTTGGTGATTGTTCCCCCTAGTTGAATGATTTATCAGTGTTTTCTTTGGTTTGATAACTGCCTTGGCGTAATTGGAAATGTTTATTTTTTTTTTGGGTTTTCAGTTCCGATTGGTATCCGGATTTTCATTTGTTACTGGTTGGTGGTGGATTAGCTATGGATAATTATAACCCTTTTGGTGTGATAGGGACACCTTGGGTGAGCTTAAGAAGTCTCACCTCCCCATTGGTTATTTTTTTCCTTTTATTGAATAGTTGGGTAAGCTTAGCTTAAGTTCACCTCCCTTATTAGCTTCACCACTATATAAACCCCCCTTCAAGTGACTTTATCTCACTAAAACCCTCATTTTCTACTACTCTCTCTCTCTTTTGTGGCTGTCTCAGCTGATCCTTGTTGAGAGGGTTTGGTAGGGGTGTTTGTGAAATCATTTTTTTTGGTGGATCATTGTTGGGCGAAATGTGTGGGTTGTTCAGGTATGTTGAATAGCTTGTGTATGCTTGTATTAAGTTCCACACCCTTCCTAAGCCTTCCTTCCCATCTCTGTTTGCTATTTTTTGTGTTGATCAGCTGTGGTTAGTTGTGGAGAAAGTGATTATGGTGATGGGAGACTTGTTTAATGCTTAAAGAGGTATGGCAGATCTCTGTCTTCTTGAAATCCTTGTAATACTAGTACCTAGAGTCATATTCTGAGGTTCAGGTCTTCATGTTCCATGATCATGCTGATGTCTAGATTCTATGCATGAAATTTGGGGTTAAAATGTTATCTGTGTTGGAAGTTATGAGTCAATCTCTAAGGACTGTCCAGATTCGCGTGTGAAATGACCAGCTTCTGAAACTAATTTATTTCTAGCAGTTAGAAGCTTAATTAGACTCCGATGTCTTCATGGATTATGATCCTCACATGTGAATGAATGTGTAAATTATTTCAGAATTTTTGGACGTGTACTTGGTGCTGGAGTGAAGAAAGTTCATGGATGTTTGGGGGTAGACAAGCCAGTTCTGGCATGTGTGAGTTTTTATGCTATTATGCATGCTGTGATCTATATCTGGAGTTGGTGCCTTGATGATATATGCTTGTTTATGTGTCAGGAGTTATCATATTCAATTTTAGCACCATTGGTTGTAGGATCTAGAAGTTATCGATTTTCTTGCAAGTTTGTGCTGTGGTGGGAGTGTGTCGTGCTCTTCCCACTCCCGCCCTGCTCGGTATCCCACATCAACTCCTCGTGGATTGAGCGAGTGACGATTTGGTATTGGTGAGTGGTCCGACCCATGCATCTGAAGTAATAATAGCATGCTTGTTAGGCACTATAGTTTATTTTATGCAATGGGATGATATTATAGAGAACTTTTGGGTTGTATTGCTTGTATATGATGATGGATGTGCTATGTAGGATTAAATACCATGTTCTAGGATCATTTGTACATACTTATTGATATGCTCCTTCGAGTTATCTATAATTCTTGCCTCTACTTATCCTTACACCCTGTTTGGACGTTTGGTGGGTGCTTAATTACCTCATGCTCATAGTAATTACTTTATACCCTATTTTTTTAAAGATAGATGGGTGTATGACTAGTTTATAAGGTCATAATTAACATTAGTAACTGTAGAGTGTATCACCCTGACGTCATCGTGCGTTGAAGCTACCCAGCGTTGGAGCTACCCTGTGAGGTGTCTCCCCATGACTGGTACTGTCGTGGGCAGGCTGCCAGGGAGAGGGCTACCTGGGAGAGGGCTACCTGGGAGAGGGCTACCGGATGACGTGGAGTGATTGTGGAGTATTTGTTGACAATTTGTTGTAAGTGTTGGCTATGTATTATCTTCATTGTGTGGTGGTTGACTATTCACCGAGCTTTTAGCTCATCCCTCGTTTTCCTTTGTTTCTCTCCAGTGGAGGCAGAACAGGTCACGAAGGTGGAGCTCCCATGAGGTGTTTCTTGGCTGCCTGTGTTACGTCCGTCTTTTGAGATTAGCGAGTGAGGTTGTCAGCAGTCTTGTTGTTTTTGTATGTATTTCTTTTTGGTGCACGGGCACATGATGTATGTATTCTCTTTGTTGATCAGACTTGGCTCATACAGGACAGTGATTGTATACCTTCTGTCTATAATGATATTTTTGGTTACAAACTTGTTTATATTATGCTTCTGCTTTCCAGTCTAGTCTTGCTCTACCAGTCCTTATATGTGGTTATCTTGTTAGCCTCCTGTATGATATTCTGATATGACTATTATTGTTACAAACTGGGGACGGCCGCTCCGGGGTGTAAGACAAGGGGTGACACGTGGACGATACCGAGTATATCATAATCATAATAAATCATAAAGAATAAATGATTGAAGCAAATAGACAACAGTAGGAGGCCAACTCAGACTTACCTTATTATGTCCCTAACATAAAGACAGATCCGTCTGCGTCCCATACCACAGATGATCCATCCCATGTTAGCAACGCTATATATATGTGTATATACTAGTGACTAAAATGCCACTACACACAAATGCCTCACAGTTCCTCCTGTACCGCAGTGACTTGTCATAGGCGATCCGTTTCTACAAATGCATCGGCTCGGCCAATACAAGGAGCATCACTCCACCCGTTAAATCCACCAAATCCCGACTGCAACACAAACCACACCAATGAATCCCGCCTTAGGCACCACCACTTTGCGAACAGGGCTGACAAACCCAGTATCTTGGCTAAGGCTCTCCGTCATCCAACCACTCTGACGCGTAGCCGATTTGAAGTATCGGATACCGTGGGCGTCCAGGATGAACCTCAAAAATGGTCCCTTGTGAAGGATGTCACGCCCCAGGGCGGCCGTCCCCGAGACGTGGCAATAATAAAATATCAGCTATCAATACCTGAGGTCAATAAAGACTCCAACAACAATACACAAGGTGGCAAAGCAAAGATAATGATAACTGACTGAAAAGCGGAAGCATAATATATAAACAATGTCTGTAAATCAAAAACATTATTACAGACTCGAATACACAATCATTGTCCTGTGAGAGCCAAGTCTAGACCAAAGAAAATACAACCTGTGCCACATGCACGATTTACAATACATACAATGACTCTAGGACTGCTGACAGCCTCGCACTCGCCACCCGCCGAAAGAACGCTCCACGCCCATAAGACCACGCCACAGGAAAGCTCCAGCTCCACGCCCAACACTGCCCCTGAAAGGAAACAATATGCGAGGGGTGAGCTACAAGCTCAGTGAGTGGCTGGAAACCAATCATCATACAACAGTTCAATACATAACAATTCGCTTTCAAGGTAAACATGGGTGGAAACCCATGGATAACAGGGTCACGCGGCGGCGTGACCAACCTCACCCTCACTCCCGGAGGGAGACTCTTGGGACTTTCAGGGAGAGACCATACCGTCGGTAGAAGAGACCCGGAATTACTGGTCTACACAACACTACTGAATTACCAACCTCACCCTCACCCTCACTCCCAGAGGGAGACTCTTGGGTCTCTTGGGGAGAGACCATACCGTTGGTCGAAGAGACCCGGGATTACTGGTCCACGCAACACTACTGGATCATCTATGTCGAGATAAGTGCCCAACGATGTCTGTGAACATCGATACGAGACCGGACCCAACAACTATGGGAACGGACGAACAACGAATGGGTCGCGAGGCGACGTGTCTTCACCTCATCCTCACCCTCTGTTGTGCCTGTGTCATTTGGAGCGCTCTGTTTGAAGATTTTGGGTACATAATTTTTTTTCGTAAGTTATGTATTTCCAATTTGCCATTTGGATTTGATTTTGTAAAAATCCAAGATGAAGAGATTTAATTCTGATTTTATTATGAGATGTCCAGTTTTGAGTTAGCTTCCGCACAGAAGTGGAATTAGATCAACTGGATTCTTGTAGTAAAAGTTATGGGTATTCTTCCAAGTGTACCCCAGGGATGGAAATTCTGGCAACAGCCCTGTTCCATGTTTGGCTCTAAATTCGGAATATCTGGAGAGGTTATTTGATCATGTCATAAACATGAAAGTTGTAGATAATCTTCTTAGATTTCCATCAGTTTTGGAATTGAGCCATTCGGAGCTGTATCGAGGAAGTTATGGCTGTTCCAGTGAAGCTTGCGCAGAATTTCTAGTTGGAGGGCGACTTAGTAATTTTCCTTAGATATTTGTGATAAATATCTCCTCTCTCTCTCCCTTCCCCTCTCACTTCCAACCAGAATTCTGGTCCCCCTTCTCTCTTTTCATTTGCACCCCAAGTGTTTGATGATTTGTTTCAAAGAGAAGGAGGAGGTGGTGGTGGAGGTGGTGGTGGATCTTGGCTAGGTTTGGTTGTTGTTTGTTCTCCCCTCTCTCAAGCTCTCTTTGCATGATCTCCCCCCCCCCTGTTTTTGCTGCCATAGAGGGCTGAAGAGGAGGCTGAGGAGGCTGAGTGGTGGTGGTTCCGGTGGCGGCGTTTCGGTGCGCGAAGGGCCCCGAACCTCCCCCTTTCTTTTCCCTCCCAAGGTGAGCTCCTCCCCTTCTTTCTTGGTTTTCTTGGCTTGAGGGGTTGGTTGGGAGGTCATGCATGTTGGGTAGGTGTGTTAGGGAGTGTGTGAGGGGTTGGGATGGGTGAAAATGAGGTTAGAGTGGGCTGGGCGCGAGCTAGCAGACGCGCGCAGTCGGGCACGCGGGCGCGTGCGGGCGAGTGCGTCCGGAGCGGGCGCGCGGGTGCTGGCGCGAGCGGAAGTGCACGCGAGCGTGCGCGCACGCGGGCTGGGCGCCTGGGCACTGCGCCTTGGTGCTGGGCAGGGCGCCTGGGCATGCGCCTGGGCGCGGTGCTGGGGACCAGTGCGTGCGCGTGCTGGGGCGTGCGTGCAGTGCGCGCGGGGGCGTGCTGGGCTGGACGCGTGGTGAACGCGGGCGCGCAGGTAGGCGCACGGCAGTGCGCCGATGGTGCCGGGGTGTGTGCATGCGTGCGCATCCGTGCGTGCGCGTGCGCGTGCTGGGGGGCGCTGTGCGCGCAGGGCGAGTAGGCGGTGCGAGCGGGGAATGTGTGCGGGGCGCTGCACTGGGGCGCAGTGCGTGCGGGTGCAGGCGCGGTGCGCGCGGGTGCACCCGGGGGGGGGGGGGGGTTGGATGCGCGGTGCGCGCAGGCGTGCGCGTGCGTGCGCCCGAGCGCGCGGCGTGTCCAGGCGTGCGGGCAGGGGCTCGGCCGTGCGTCTGGGCATGCGGGCTGGGGCGCAGCTATGCGCCTGGGTCGGGTGGGCGTGCGGGCTGGGGCGCAGCTATGCGCCTGGGTCGGGTGGCCGTGCGTACGGTTGCCCGGGGGTTCGGGAGTGAGTCGGCTGCTCGGACTCGCGTGCGTACAGGCCGTATGTACGTTTGTCCAAGTGTTGGGTATTTTTAGTGTATTTTAGTTGTATTTGTGTATTTTACTGACCGTATTGATTACCCTGTCTTGCAGATCTTGACGGACGGTCGCGCGACGACCCGACTTCCGGTGAGTGGGACGATCCAACCCAATAGGGAGGCGTTACATACACTTGGGCGTGTACCGTCCTCCCTTGGGGCAGCATAGTAAATATTAACGTGTTTAATATGAAAACTATGTAAGCATGATAATCTGTAGTATGCATGCCACCCTAGATTTGTATGCTAGGGACTTATACCCTTAGGACCCGTATAAGAACCATGCACCCTGTTATCATGTTTCCATGCTAGGAAAGCCCCGACTGACGCATGTTCCTATTTAGTTTAATTTATTTAAATAAAATGCGAGCATGTGATTATTAGCCTGTCTTAGTGAATATTATAGGGGAGGGGCCTCGCGAGGACAGCGGTGAGACTCGGGCTAGGGTACTCCGTGTTCCTTGTTTGGTTGTCGGGATGTCCTATATCGGGACCTCACGCTGCCCTCCCAAGGTTCTTTTCCCCAATAATATTCCACCCTTATTATATTATTTGTTCCCCGCATCTTGGTTATGCGCCCTGGAGGAATTCTGAGGAATTCATGACATCAGTAGAGTCTCCCTTCTCTGGATTAAAGGGCCTTGCGAAGTCAGCGTTGAGACCCGGGCTAGGGTACTCTGTGTTCCTTGTTTGGTTGTCGGGATATCCTATATCGGGACCTCATGGTGCCCTCCCAAGGTTTCTTTATTTCAGTTAAGGGATGTCGCGGATCCGAGTGGATCATATGTGTATGGATAGGCTGTTCTGTTCCCTTCGTTGGATCCGTGTAGAGACTGTCCCAGCGTTAGAAAGGCTGTCCCGTGGAGGGGCTCCCATCAGTAGGCGCCTCCCGATATTTGTGACGGACTGTGCTGAAGTTGTGGGAGTGGCCAAGCAGCCTACGGAGTGGAGGAGAGACTATCGGTGGACCAAGGGTGACCAATAGCCTAGTCAGTCCCAAGATCCTATATGACCATATTGGGGGGTGAGGGTGAGGGTGTGGTGGGTTGGCGATGAGCGACCCACTGGATTTGGGTATGGATGATTATAAGTCCCAATATCCTATGTCACCTATTGAGGGGTGAGGGTGAGGGTGTGGTGGTTCGGCGATGTGACGAACCACTGGGTTTATGTTGTTATGCCACTTTGAGGCTGGATAAGTGTGTTTGTGGTTAATATCAATTGTGGTGCATGGGTTGTGCTATTCACTGAGCGTGTGGCTCACCCCTCGCATAATTATTATTCTCCAGTATTATCTGAGCCGGACTTGAAGGAGGAGCTCCCCGAGGGATTTCATCAGTAGCGGAGTAGCGCTACGTCCCGCGAGTACCAGAGGTTATCAGCACCCCTTTTTGATTGTATGTATTATATTTCCGTGCTTGGGCACGCGGTTGTATTTTATTTGGATGTCTTTATATATATTGGCTCTCACAGGACAGATGATTGTGTATCGAGTCTGTAGTATGTTTTATTTACAGATTCAGTCTTTTGCTTCCGCATTTGGTGTATATATCATGTCAGCCTCTTTGTTGTCCGTGTGTCATTCTAGTTGCTTGTTTATGGTATATTATTGACCTCCTGTGTAGATTCTGATCTTATATATACATTTGCCGCGTCATGGGGACGGCCGCCCTGGGGCGTGACACCCTCACTCCCGGAGGGAGACTCTTGGGACTTTTGGAAGAGACTTAGACTGCTCTACACCCTTGGTCCATCGGTAGCCCTTTCCCCACGTAGCCTCTACCTGGTATACTCCCACGATCAATACGCTTTCGAACGCATCAGTAGTACCTACGGATGGGAGCCCTCTATCAGGACAGCTTTTCCAACGCCGACGAGTTCCTACATCGGATCCAACGAAGGGGAGAACGATTCCACGCTCGCAATATCATTCGTTAACCCTCTCCGGGGTAGCCTCTACCTGTTATATATGTGTCACTTTTACTCTTCTGGTAACCATTGGAGCATTCTGGCAGTTTTTCAACTTTTTCTTTTTTCGATCGGAACCGCTAAAATTTTGGACTTTTAGCTACCATCATGAGCTTGAGAACTCCGATTGAAAATCTAACTGCACATTATGTGTCCTGCTGCGCCCCTGCCCACGCGCCCAGACACGCTGCCGTGCGCGCGCGCACGCTCGCGCTCACCCACGCGCACCGCGCGTCCAGCCCTGCGCGTACCCGCGCGTACTACGCCCCTGCGCAGCACTCCGCGCACACGCCCGTGCGCACTGCGCCTCAGCGCAGCACCCCACGCGCACGCCCGCCCGCTTGCGCGTACGCGCGCACGCCAGCCAGCGCGCCCGACTGCGAGCGCCAGCGCCTGCCTGCGCGCGCAGACTCGCGCCCGAGCCCCTCCACAGCCCTCCCTCACCCCCCCTAACACCCATGAAAGCAATGCATACTCGAACACACACCCTAAACAAGCATCTAACCTAGCTAGGGGAGGAGAAGGACTTACCCAAGGAGAGGAGAACAAAGGGAAGAAGCTCGGGTGCCCTTCGCGCACCGAAATGCCACCACCAAGACCACCACCACCCAGCCTCTAGCAAGGCCTAACAAAGGCTGAAATCAGGGGAGAAGGGAAGACATGAGGGGGAGGTAAACAAAGAGGAAAGCAAAACAAAAACCATAGGAAGATAAATCAAGCCCTTACCAATCTTTTTCCCTTCTAGGGTTTTCTTGTTCAACCTCCTCTACTAGCTCTAATGGTGGAAAAATAAGAAGAGGAGATGTGGATTTGTGTGAGAGTGAGAGAGATGGGGAGAGAAGAAGAAGGGGGACGCCTACAAGGGGGCTCACACACACACACACACTCACACACTTAGGGTATTTAGGGTTTTTGTTGAGGTTTGACCTTGAGTCAACCCAACCACACAAACAAACAAAATGATTTGACCAAGTCAATGGTCAAACTTGACTTGGTCAAGTCTCCCCATGACTTTCCGCTTGGTCAAAACCCGGATACGATTCGGAACTGCGAAATTCTGAAACGTTACCGGAATTCGATGAAATTTTTGTGAGTGGCTTGAAATGGCACTAGGACACATAATGTGCAGTTAGATTTTCAATCGGAGTTCTCAAGCTCAGGATGATAGCTAAAAGTCCAAAATTTTAGCGGTTCCGATCGAAAAAGAAAAAGTTGAAAAACTGCCAGAAATGCTCCAAAGGTGCCCAGAAGGCTAAAAGTGACACATATATAACAATGCCCTCCCCTGGGGCACCATAATTGCGTATTAACTTGTAATAAATGTAAAGCTATGCATGCATGATTATTATGATGTATCCATGCCACCTTAAACTTGTATGCTAGGGATATGTGTCACGCCCCAGGGCGGCCGTCCCCGGGACGCGGCAAGTGTATATATAATATCAGAATCTACACAGGAGGTCAATAATATATCATACACAAACAACCAGAATGACACACAGACAACAAAGAGGCTGACATGATATATACACCAAATGCGGAAGCAAAAGACTGAATCTGTAAATAAACATACTACAGACTCGATACTCAATCATCTGTCCTGTGAGAGCCAATATACACCAATACGACTGAATACATACAGACGCGTGCCAAGCACGATAATACAATACAAACAGTCAAGAAGGGATGCTGATAACCTCTGGCACTCGCGGAACGTGGCGCTGCTCCGCTACTGAAGGAATCCCTCGAAAAGCTCCAACTGCTGCTCCGGCTCCAGCTCAGGCTCAGTGGCAACTAGGGAAAAACATATGCGAGGGGTGAGCCACACGCTCAGTGAACAGCACAACCCATGCATCACAGACAATATTTACCACAATTCCATTATTTATCCAGCCTCTAAGTGGCATAACAACATAATCCAGTGGTTCGTACATCGCCGAACCACCACACCCTCACCCTCACCCATCAATGGGTGACATAGGCTATTGGGACTGATAATCATCCAATCACAAATCCAGCAGGTCGCTCATCGCCAACCCACTACACCCTCACCCTCACCCTACCACGGGTGACATAGGATTTTGGGACTGACTAGGCTGTTGGTCACCCTTGGTCCACCGATAGTCTCTCCTCCACTCCGTAGGTCGCTGGCCTTCACCCATAACTTCAGCACAGTCCGTCACAAATATCGGGAGGCGCCTACTGATGGGAGCCCTCGAAAGGGACGACCTTATCACGCTGGGGCAGTCTCTACACGGATCCAACGAAGGGAAACAGAACAGCCTATCCATACGCATATGATCCACTCGGATCCGCCGACAACACATCTCTACAACTCAAATGTCATGAACTCTTCAGAGTTCCTCCAGGGTGCATAACCAAGATGCGGGGAACATGTACAATAAAAGCAAGGTTGTAATATCATTGGGGGAAAGAACTCGGGACGGCGGTGTGAGTTCCCGATATAGGATACCCCGACAACCAAACAAGGAACACGGAGTACCCTAACCCGGGTCTCACCGCTGTCCTCGCAAGGCCCCTCCCCTATAATATTCACTAGCATTGCTAATAATCATACCAGTTATATAACATTACTTATAATATTACTGGGACTAGAAACCTTGGGAGGGCAGCATGAGGTCCCGATACAGGACGTCCCGACAACCAAACAAGGAACACGGAGTACCCTAACACGGGTCTCAATGTTGACCTCGCAAGGCTCCTCCCTATAATATTATCTAAGGCATGCGATTTAACATACACTAGCATTTAATTTAATAAATAAACTAGTAGGACGCATGCATAGGCCGAGGTTTCCCAACATGAAAACAGGGGGCATGATGCATGGCTCTTACACATATCCTAAGGGTGTAAGTCCCTAACATACAGAGTCTAGGGTAGCATGCATTCTATATTTCAATCATACAGCATGGATTACATATTACTGTTGGTTAATATACATCCATGTCGCCCCAGGAGAGGTCGGTATACGCCCAAATGCGTATGACCCCTCTCTACTGGGTTGGATTGTCCCACTCACCGAAGTTCGGGTCGTCGCGCCACCGCCCGTCAGGATCTGCAAGACAGACATTTATATGGTGAGTAAAATCCACAGATACCCAAAAATACACAACATACACAAATAAATACCCAAAATCCCAAATCAAACACCCAACACTCGGGCAAACGTGCATACGACCCGCACGCACGCTAGCCCGAGCACCCCGGCAACCACCCGCACGGCCGGCAACCCCCCCGCACGGCCACCCGACCACCCGGGTGCACCACTGCGCCTCAGCCAACGCACCCCGCGCACCGCCGGGCCCCCGCCCGCCGCCTGGACTCGCCGCCGAACCTCCCGGGTGCACCGCGCGCCCCCTGCGCCCCAGCGTAGCCGCCCACGCACACCCCGCACGCCTCGCGCTGGCCCGCGAGCACCCCGCACGCCCCGCGCGCAGCGCCTCGCCCTGCGCGCACCTCCAGTCCCCTATCCGTGCGCACTCTGCACGCACCTACCAGCCTCTACCCGCGCGCACCACGCGCGCACCACCCGCTCGCACCCACTGCACCGCGCGCACGCCTGCGCCTCAGCCCAGCGCCCGGTATCCGCGGCCCAGCACCCGACGCTCAGCGCCCAGCACCCGGGACCCTCACCCAGCGCCCACGCGCACGCACGCGTAGCACGCGCCCAGCGCGCCTGGCAGCACGCGCCCAACGCGCCTGCCAACATGCCCGCGCTGCTGCCCGCGCTGCCTACCCGCGCGCGTCGCCGAGTGGCCCGAGCACCGTTC
The DNA here is from genome assembly GCA_030737835.1 of Acorus gramineus. Taxonomy (NCBI): domain Eukaryota; kingdom Viridiplantae; phylum Streptophyta; class Magnoliopsida; order Acorales; family Acoraceae; genus Acorus; species Acorus gramineus. The sequence continues at coordinate 143,429 of JAUJYN010000021.1, forward strand.
GCCTTGCACGCCCAGCCACTGCCCGCCTGATGCCCGAGCACCCCCTGCCAGCTGCCCGAGCATGGCCTGCCCTGCCGGCCTGCCCTGCTCGCACAGCCCGCAGCCAGCCTACCCGCATGCCTCCCCCTGCACCCCCCAAGCGCACGCTCGCGCGCGCTCCCGCGCGCACGCGCTCGCGCTCCCGGCAAACTGGTGCTCCTGCTCCCAGCCTACCCGGCTAGCCCCCTCCCAGCGCGCCTATCACGCCTGCGCACAGCACCACCCGAGGGCACGCCGCGCGCACGCCTGTGCGCACGCACCCGCGCGCCCGGCCACCTGGTGCGCCCACCTGGTGCGCCTGCTGCTAACACACCCGGGACAGCCGCCCAGCCTACCCGGACAGCCCAACACCTAGAGCGAGCCACCCAACCTCCAACAACCGCCACCCCCGGCCTCCGACCACCTCCACAGCCCTCCGACGGCCACCCACCGCCGCCAACCGCCTCCCAACCCCAAAATCAACCTCCTAACAAGCATCTAAGCATGAAAAAGAGAGGAAAGAGGCTTACCAAGGGGAGGAAGGGGAGTCCGGACGCTTTCCGCGCGCCGAAACCTTTCCCAAAAGGCTTCCACCACCCGGATCTATCCTGGCCCTCAAAATGGTCCAAAACAGAGGAGAAGAGAGGGGGGACGGAGGGGCAAATCTCGCCGGAATCGGGATTTGAAAGCACCGGGGTGTAGATCGGGACCCGATCTACACTTCCTATGCTTTAGGTTTTTGGGTTTGAGGGGTCTAGGGGGCTCAAAAGTGAGAAAAGGAGAGAGGGGAGAGAGAAAAACCAAATGGTAGGGATGATGAATAGTGATTTTGAAATTAGATTACACCTATATATAGCGAGCGATTTAAAAACCCGGATACGCCCCGGAACTGTGAAATTTCGGGAACGTTACCGGAATTCGATGAAATTTTTGTGAGAGGCCTAAAATGGCACCAGGACACCAAATATGCAGTTAGATTTCCAATCGGAGTCCTCTAACTCAGGACGATAGCTAACAGTCCAAAAATTAGCGGTTCCGATCGAAAACCGAAAAAAATAAAAAAACTGCCAGAACGCTCCAACGGTTACCAGCAGGTTAAAAGTGACACATATATAACAATATGCACCCATATATCATGTATAGAGGCCTATGCATGCCTAGACACCATGCCCCGAACTATGTATGTTTCCCATCTAGTTTAATCTAATTGAATAAAACTGAGAGCATATAGTTACAGGCATGCCTTAGAGAATATTATAACCTCGTTGTTATAATATATGTTTCCCCGCATCTTAGTTATGCGCCCTGGAGGAATTCTGAAGAATTCATGACATTAGTAGAGTTACAAATCGGTGTCGACGGATCCAAGAGGATCGTATCTGTGTGAGTAGGCTGTCTTCTCCTTTTGGTTGGATCCGATGTAGGAACTCCTCGGCGTTGGCTGGCCTGACAAAGGGCTCCCGTCCGTAGGTACCTCCGATGTGTCAGACTATACTGATAGTGGGAGTATACGAGGTGGAGACTACCGGGTGGACCAGGGGTGGAGAGCCGTCTAGTATGCCCCAAGAGGCCCATGTCACGCCCCGGAAAGGGTGAGAATGAGGGCGGAGGTGGGTTGGCGATGAAACGACCCAATAGAATGTGTAGTTGCTCCCGTGTTAGGGACTATAAATTATTTAAGGTTGATATGAATTATGATGCATGGGTTTTGCATTGATAATCATCATTTATCTCAATTACCTGCAATAACAAATAAATTCTTAATATTAGTCATTATTACACATAAAATTAGGAAATAGAAAACTAAATTAAGGGGATTAAATGTGCAAATAATACGCTTATCAAGGTACAACCCGACAACGGGTCATACCCACGCCTATTTCAGATAGGCCTTATTAGTTTTAACATGCGCATATAATTTATAGGAGAATTTAATCTTAGTTATGTGCATGAACCATATGCACGATAACATATCAATTAATCATAGGGATACTCCCTAATCATAGATTTACATCATAATAAATCATACAACATGCATACATGGTCATTAATCACATAAGCACACAAGGCTTAACTTAAACATGCGTTGGATATCACCAACTTAAAAGAAAGGGTCAAGCGCGATCTCGCGCACTAACAGGTGCATGCCAATATTCCAAACGAACCTGAGTCGAGTAGGAAATCACATCTACTTACTCAGTTCGTTCAGAGGGAGAGGGCGAGAGAGATCATCATCTCATGAAGTTGGTCATAGCTTTGCCCCATTAGCATGGACGCAACAACTACACCACGCCCTCGAGTCTTATCGCAAGGGAATATTAGGCAGGTGCCCGTTATTAACCCAGACTTAATCATACTGGATATTCCAACATATATAGTGGGAGTAGTATTACAATACTACCTAAGGCATGCCATATTCTATACATCTATACACATTACCAAAAATACATACCCATACTAGAGGCGCTCATGCAACACAATCATTCATACATGAATACAATACATGTTTATAAGCCTAGCATGCAAGATATCTACATATTATAGCTTAAGCATGGCCATACTACTTATCTACACAAGTAATATAGCTAGGGCACCCCATCGATGAGCGACGCATGACTACGCGCGTCGAGCGCATCCCTAGAGAGGGGGGGGGGATTGGAATCGAACCACTCACCGATACCCGGATCGCCGCGCGTCCGGTCTACGAGATCTGCAAAACACAACCAATGATCCATAATTAAATTATGGAACCTCCTATCACACATATAAGCTTACTTCATGAAGACCCTAACCCCTGATACTTCCATATTATCACCCAAGACACATGCAACCAACTCCTTGACACTCAACCAAGCAAAACTGCTAAATCTGTTGCAACTAGCCCTACTAATTGGTCTTCACAGCACCCAATACACTTCCAAATATTATGAAATAAATCATGCACATTCTATGATATGCTGGGATCATAATCCATAAAGACATTAGAACCTAATTGTTCCTCTACAAGCCCGAAACAAATCATTTCCCGAAGCAGGTCAATTCCTACGCGAATCTGGACAGGTCATGCAAAACTGGTTCTAACTTACACCACAGATATCATAATGAGCCCACATTTCATATATAACATCTAGACACTTAGCTGATCAAATCATAAGCATACATAATCCTAAAAATATGCCGCTATATACTAGATTCACTAAGATCTTTAAAAGATAGTGAGCTGCTTTACCGAAACAGGGGGAGGGAATTGGGGAGATGCGGGGTTCTCGACACACCCACGACCACCTCAACCACCACCACCACTACCACCACCTCCTCAGCCACTCCTCAAGCCTTTATTGGCTGAAAACAGGGGTGGGGAAGAGGCATGAGAAGGAGTTAGAGAGAAGGGAATCAAGCACAAACAACAACACCTAAAGCTTGCACACACATACCTTCTCTTTTCCTTTTAAGTCTTTCTTCTTCTCCTTCTTGTTCTACTTCTATTTAGCACAAAAAAAAGAAGAGGGAATGAAGGAGAGAGTGAGAGGGAGAGGGAGATGAAGGGGACGCCCACTTCAAGCACACACACACACTCACACACACACACTCACACACTTAGGCATTAAATGGTGAAAAAGGGGGTGGGTGGGGATTGACTTTGAGTCAACCCAACCAAACTACCAAACAAAACCCATTGACCTAGTCAATAGTCTTCTTTGACTTAGTCCAAGTCTACTTGACTTGGTCAAAGTCACACTTTGACACTTCAAAATCGGTCAAAACCCAGATACGATTCGGAACTGCCAAATTTTCTAAAACGTTACCGGAATTCGATGAAATTTTTATGAGTAGTACAAAATGGCACCTGGACTCATAATATGCAGTTAGATTTTCAATCGGAGTTCTCAAACTCACGCAGATAGCTAAAAATCTAAAATTTTAGCTGCTCCGATCAAAAAAATGAAAAATTGGAAAATGGCCAGAAATGACCCAAATGTGACCAATAGGCTAAAAAGTGACACATATATAACATTCTTCCCCCCTTAGGAAATTTTGTCCACAAAATTTAATACAAAAACATCTAGGAAGGGAAAAGATGTGGATATGCGTCATGCATGGCGTCCTCGCGCTCCCAAGTGGCCTCGGCACTAGAACGGTGCTGCCAATGCACCTTAACCAACTGGACGGTCTTGGTGTGGAGCCTCTTCTCGCGTCGGTCCAGGATCTCGATCGGCTGCTCCACGAATGACAAGTCTGGCTTGAAGATGAGCGGCTCGAACGGAATAACGTGAGTAGGATCGTGGACGTAACGCCTCAGCTGTGAGACATGGAAGACGTCATGGGCTTGAGCCAACTGTGGGGGCAGGGCTATGCGATAGGCCACCTCTCCAATCCGCTCAAGGATGAGAAACAGGCCAATGTAATGCGGACTCAGCTTGCCCCGCACACCGAAACGGAAGATGCCCTTCGACGGGGACACCTTCAGGAAAACATGGTCACCAAACCCAAAGGTAAGCCCCTAGCGACGATGACCTGCGTTGCCCTTCTGTCGGTTCTGGGAGGTGCAGATGCACACACGAACCAACCTGGCCACCGAAAGGTCAAACAACTAACTTGTGGCCCTTCCAACTGGCGCTCCTCAACCGTCCCAACACAAGGGAGGTATAAAACTGCGCCTGTAGAGTGCCTTTCACAGATCCATCTGGATGCTCGAATGGCAGTCGTCTTGCAGGCATACCCCAACAAATGGGTGGTGCCTCACCCAACTGCCCTCATCATCGAGCACGCAGGCACTTAGCATGTCCTCCAAGGTCTAAATCGTCCTCTTTGTCTGGCTGTCCATCGGCGATGAAACGCTATACTTAAATGGAGGCTCGCGCCAAAGCCTACCAAGGCAGCACCACAACCTCCAAGTAACCCTCGCGTCTCAACCTGTAATAGCGCCGACTGGAGTGCCATGAAGATGAACAATCGCGAAGGTGAAAACCCACGTCAAGGCGTCCAGAGACTCAATCGGTCGGATTAGGGAGGGAAGCGCGGACTTAGTCAGTCGGTCAATGAGCACCTAGACGGTGTTGCGACCCGAACGTGACTTTAGCGAGTCCGCAACAATTCCTGATAACCCACTCCCACGTCCACTAAGGAATCTCCATGGATTGACGCTTTCCAACGCGATGATGATTCTCAAACTTTGCCTGAGGGCATGTCAGCCTGGGGAAACAAGGTCACCCATATCGCCTTTTCATCGCACCACAGCAATCTCAATGAAGACTACCCCAAAGTAGTCCACGGAAACCCAATAAAACTTTTGAGATCCACCAAGGCATCCGGCGCATTCGTCAACCCCGACAGCAGTACTTAAAACTCGCAGTGCCCGCAACGGTCACGAAAGGCCATCTGTAGGATGTCCAACTTTCGAATCTCCAACTTGTGGTACCCTTGTGCGAAGATCGATCTAATAGCAGACAACTGCTCCCAGAGCTGGTCAAACAGATCATCGATTCGCGGCAAAGGTAATTGATCTTCAACCTCCACGGGGAGATCAAAACAACACTTCGAACAATTAAGTCCAAATTCTGCTCCTTGAGCATGGCTGGTGCTCATGATGACACTTACACGCTTGGTAAGCAGCTCAACCGCACTTAATCCACAAGACACGCAATAAGGGGTCGTCGAACCTCGACAATACCTATGCGACGTCATCTATCTGATAAGACGGTTGAGTCCCATCACGAATGTTAGCATCGCGTCTTCTCCTTATTTGCGACCAATGTAGGGCAAAACGCGACAGTATCCACAACTGTGCTTCAAGTGCCGTCAGAGATGGGTCGCTCAACTATTACCATTGGAACTCCAGCATCTTGCACTCCATGGGCAGATTCATCACAGGGAGTCCACGCTCTCGACATCATCCAGTAGCACTCTCCCGGTGTGGCCTCTACCTGGTAGCCTCCCAAGCCCACTATCTCTGCCATATGGGCGCACCAACAAGCATAGTACCTGGGAGCCCCCCACAGGGCTCTGGCCCCAACCGGGCAGCTACAACGCACAATGATATATCGAAGCGACTCCAGATGCCACTATGGAACCTTGTCCACTAGCGATCGCCCACCAAGCTGCAATAGGACGCACCCAATCCCGATCGTATGCATCACCACTCACTACAGCACCTTCCAAGTGAGAGGAAAAATCCATCATCAATTTGATGCTTCAAAGGTATTCCTTGACTGGGAAAAAAACCTTGGGAGGGCACCATGAGGTCCCGATATAGGATATCTTGACAACCAAACAAGGAACACGGAGTACCCTAGCCCGGGTCTCAACGCTGACCCTACAAGGCCCCTTAATCCTGAGTAGGAAGGCTGGAAGAAGACATCATCCCTTAATGAGCAATATGCCACATCCTCAACACTTGAAACTGGCGCCGCACGCGAACTCCATGGTTACTAGCAATACCGATGCACGGGAAAGAAGCTCCATTATCGAGACGCAATCCATACCTTAGAAATTGTGACCAATTCATCACTATCATACTACTGGCTGGAATCTCCTACCCAAGCCTTAATCCCGCAACAAGGGATCCAACAACTGACCCTATTCAGTCGACCCAGTCGACAACTTAAGGGTGGGTCTAGGGGGTCACGTCCACGTCAACGGATGCGAGGAGGCATGTCAGCAACCTAAGATAACTTCTAAAACAAGAGTACTCAGATGACAATCCTACGACTCATCATCTATATGACTAGACTTAGGCTCTGACAGGACCAGGCTCTGATACCAACTTTTGTCACGCCCCAGGGCAGCCGTCCCCGAGACGTGGCAATAATAAAATATCAACTATCAATACCTGAGGTCAATAAAGACTCCAACAACAATACACAAGGTGGCAAAGCAAAGATAATGATAACTGACTGAAAAGTGGAAGCATAATATATAAACAATGTCTGTAAATCAAAAACATTATTACAGACTCGAATACACAATCACTGTCCTGTGAAAGCCAAGTCTAGACCAAAGAAAATACAACCTGTGCCACATGCACGATTTACAATACATACAATGACTCTAGGACTGCTGACAGCCTCGCACTAGCCACCCGCCGAAAGAACGCTCCACGCCCATAAGACCATGCCACAGGAAAGCTCCAGCTCCACGCCCAACATTGCCCCTGAAAAGAAACAATATGCGAGGGGTGAGCTACAAGCTCAGTGAGTGGCTGGAAACCAATCACCATAGAACAGTTCAATACATAACAATTCCCTTTCAAGGTAAACATGGGTGGAAACCCATGGATAACAGGGTCACGCGGCGGCGCGACCAACCTCACCCTCACCCTCACTCCCGGAGGGAGACTCTTGGGACTTTAAGGGAGAGACCATACCGTTGGTCGATGAGACCCGGGATTACTGGTCTACACAACACTACTGAATCACCAATCTCACCCTCACCCTCACTCCCAGAGGGAGGCTCTTGGGTCTCTTGGGGAGAGACCATACCGTTGGTCGAGGAGACCCGGGATTACTGGTCTATGCAACACTACTGGATCATCTACATCGAGATAACTGCCCAACGATGTCTTTGAACATTGATATGAGACCGGACCCAACAACAATAAGAACGGACGAACAACGAATGGGTTGCGCGGTGACGTGTCTTCACCTCATCCTCACCCTCACTCCTGGAGGGAGACTCTTGGGACTTTTGGAAGAGACTTAGACTTCTCTACACCCTTGGTCCACCGGTAGCCCTTTCCCCACGTAGCCTCTATCTGGTATACTCCCACGATCAGTACGCTTTCGAACGCATCGGTAGTACCTACGGATGGGAGCCCTCTGTCAGGATAGCTTTTCCAACGCTGGGGAGTTTCTACATGGATCCAACGAAGGGGAGAATGATTCCACGCTCGCAATATCATTCGTTAACCCTCTCCCGGGTAGCCTCTACCTGGTACACTCCCACGATCAGTACGCTCTCGAACGCATCGGTGGTACCTACGGATGGGAGCCCTCTGTCAGGACAGCTACAACCCGGCCCTCTTCAACACGGACGACATTGGGAGTAAACATTCCATGTTCGCAAAGCGAACCCAATGGAAAAATAACTACTCACGATAATCACTTATCGAGATATCGAATACTACTGTACTCCCACACCGTTGCGTCGCTCGGACACAGGGGGGGTGTCACGCCCCAACTACTGGCTTAACAATCCAATAAGATAATGAATTCTCCTGAATTCCAAACGAGTGCATCGCTCGGATGCACGGGGCGATTACATCGCTAGCGCTCTAACTAATAAGGTACAACCCGACAGCGGGTCATACCCACGCCTATTTCAGATAGGCCTGATTAGTTTTAACATGCACATATATTTTATAGGAGAATTTAATCTTAGTTATGTGCATGAACCATATGCACGATAACATATCAATTAATCATAGGGATACTCCCTAATCATAGATTTACATCATAATAAATCGTACAACATGCATACATGGTCATTAATCACATATGCACACAAGGCTTAACTTAAACATGCGTTGGATATCACCAACTTAAAAGAAAGGGTCAAGCGCGATCTCGCGCACTAACAGGTGCATGCCAATATTCCAAACGAACCTGAGTCGAGTAGGAATTCGCATCTACTTACTCAGTTCGTTCAGAGGGAGAGGGCGGGAGAGATCATCATCTCATGGAGCTGGTCATAGCTTTGCCCCTTTAGCATTGGCGCAACAACTACACCACGCCCTCGAGTCTTATCACAAGGGAATATTAGGCAGGTGCCCGTTATTAACCCTGACTTAATCATACTGGATATTCCAACATATATAGTGGGAGTAGTATTACAATACTACCTAAGGCATGCCATATTCTATACATCATACACATTACCAAAAATACATGCCCATACTAGAGGGGCTCATGCAACACAATCATTCATACATGAATACAATACATGTATATAAGCCTAGCATGCAAGATATCTACATATTATAGCTTAAGCATGGCCATACTACTTATCTACACAAGTAGTATAGCTAGGGGACCCCATCGATGCGCGACGCGCGACTACGCGCGTCGAGCGCATCCCTAGAGAGGGGGGGGGGGATTGGAATCGAACCACTCACCGATACCCGGATCGCCGCGCGTCCGGTCTACGAGATCTGCAAAACACAACCAATGATCCATAATTAAATTATGGAACCTCCTATCACGCATATAAGCTTACTTCATGAAGACCCTAACCCCTGATACTTCCATATTATCACCCAAGACACATGCAACCAACTCCTTGACACTCAACCAAGCAAAACTGCTAAATCTGCTGCAACCAGCCCTACTAATTGGTCTTCACAGCACCCAATACACTTCCAAATATTATGAAATAAATCATGCACATTCTATGATATGCTGGGATCATAATCCATGCAGAAATTAGAACCTAATTTTGCCTCTACAAGCCCGAAATCATTTCCCGAAGCAGGTCAATTCCTACGCGAATCTGGACAGGTCATGCAAAACTGGTTCTAACTTACACCACAGATATCATAATGACCCCAAATTTCATATATAACATCTAGACACATAGCCGATCATATCATATGCATACACAATCCCGAAAATATGCTACTAAATACTAGTTTCACAGAGATCTTTACAAGACAGTGAGCTGCCTTACCGAAACAGGGGGAGGGAATTGGGGAGATGCGGGGTTCTCGACACACCCACGACCACCTCAACCACCACCACCACTACCACCACCTCCTCAGCCACTCCTCAAGCCTTTATTGGCTGAAATCAGGGGTGGGGAAGAGGCATGAGAGGGAGTTAGAGAGAAGGGAATCAAGCACAAACAACAACACCTAAAGCTTGCACACACATACCTTCTCTTTTCCTTTTAAGTCTTTCTTCTTCTCCTTCTTGTTCTACTTCTATTTAGCACAAAAAAAAGAAGAGGGAGTGAAGGAGAGAGTGAGAGGGAGATGAAGGGGACGCCCACTTCAAGCACACACACACACTCACACACACACACTCACACACTTAGGCATTAAATGGTGAAAAAGGGGGTGGGTGGGGATTGACTTTGAGTCAACCCAACCAAACTACCAAACAAAACCCATTGACCTAGTCAATGGTCTTCTTTGACTTAGTCCAAGTCTACTTGAGTTGGTCAAAGTCACCCTTTGACACTTCAAAATCGGTCAAAACCCAGATACGATTCGGAACTGTCAAATTTTCTAAAACGTTACAGGAATTCGATGAAATTTTTATGAGTAGTACAAAATGGCACCAGGACTCATAATATGTAGTTAGATTTTCAATCGGAGTTCTCGAACTCACGCAGATAGCTAAAAGTCTAAAATTTTAGCGGCTCTGATCGAAAAAACAAAAAATTGGAAAATGGCCAGAAATGACCCAAATGTGACCAATAGGCTAAAAAGTTACACATATTTTGTCACGCCCCAGGCATCCCTGAGACGTGGCAAAATATAATAAAATATCAGCTATTAATACCTGAGGTCAATAAAGACTCCAACAACAATACACAAGGTGGCAAAGCAAGGTAATGATAACTGACTGAAAAGCGGAAGCATAATATATAAACAATGTCTGTAAATCAAAAACATTATTACAGACTCGAATACACAATCACTGTCTTGTGAGAGCCATGTCTAGACCAAAGAAAATACAACCTGTGCCACATGCACGATTTACAAAGCATAAAATGACTCTAGGAATGCTGACAGCCTCGCACTCGCCACCCGCCGGAAGAACGCTCCACGCCCATAAGACCACGCCACAGGAAGCTCCAGCTCCACGCCCAACACTGCCCCTGAAAAGAAACAGTTGCGAGGGGTGAGCTACAAGCTCAGTGAGTGGCTGGAAACCAATCACCATACTACAGTTCAATACATAATCAATTTCCTTTCAAGGAAAACATGGGTGGAAAACCCATGGATAACTGGGTCACGCGGCGGCGCGACCATCCTCACCCCCACCCTCACTCCCGGAGGAGTCTTTTGGGACTTTTGGGGAGAGACCATACCGTCGGTCGAAGAGACCTGGATTTACTGGTCTACACAACACTACTGGATCATCTACATCTAGATAACTGCTCAAACGATGCCTTTAAACATTGATACAGGACCGGACCCAACAACTATGGGAACGGTCGAACAACGAATGGGTCACGCGGCGATATTCTTCACCTCATCCTTACCCTCACTCCTGGAGGGAGACTCTTGGGACTTTTGGAAGAGATTTAGACTGCTCTACACCCTTGGTCCACCCGGTAGCCTCTCCCACACTCCGTAGCCTCTACCTGGTATACTCCCATGATCAGCACAGTCCGACGCATCGGAGGTACCTACAGATGGGAGCCCTCTGTCAGGTCAGCTTTCCAACGCCGGGGAGTCCCTACTCGGATCCAACGAAAGGGGAGAACGATTCCCATGCCCGTAACATCATTCGTTAACCCTCTCCCGGGTAGTATCTACAACCCGATCTCCTCAACTCACCGCTCTACACCCTTGGTCCACCGGTAGCCCTTTCCCCGGGTAGCCTCTACCTGGTATACTCCCACGATCAGTACTCTTCCGAATGCATCGGTGGTACCTACGGATGGGAGCCCTTTGTCAGGACAGCTAAACCCGAGAAGTTCCTACATCGGATCCAACGAAGGGGAGAACGATCCCATGTTCGCAAAGCGAACCCAATGGAAAACAACTACTCTCGATACTCACTTATCGAGATATCAAAACACAGGCATAACAACAATCAACAGACTCATATTAACCTTAAAATAGTCATAGTCCCTATACGGGAGTAACTACACAAGTTAGAGGGTTGTAACATCGCCGACCCATCCCACCCTCACCCCTTTTAGCTGGGGGACATTGGCCTTTTCAGACTAGACCGCTCTCCACCCCTGGTCCACCCGGTAGCCTCTCCCACACTCCGTAGCCTCTACCTGGTATACTCCCATGATCAGCACTGTCCGACGCATTGGAGGTACCTACAGATGGGAGCCCTCTGTCAGGTCAGCTTTCCAACGCCAGGGAGTCCCTACATCGGATCCAACCAAAAGGAGAAGATAGCCTACTCACGCGTATACGATCCTCTTGGATCCGTCGACAACGATTTCTAACACTACTAATGTCATGAATTCTCATGAATTCCTCCAGGGCGCATAACTAAGATGCGGGGAAACATATATTATAACAACAAGGTTATAATATTCTCTAAGGCATGCTTATAACAATATATTCACATTTGATTTAAATAAATTAAACTAAATGGGAAACATGCGTAGGTCGAGGCTTTCCAATCAAGGGACATGGTGTCTAGGCATGTATTGTTATATATGTGTCATTTTTAGCCTTCTGGTAACCATTGGAACATTCTGGCAGTTTTCAGCTTTTTCATTTTTCGATCGGAACCGCTAAAATTTTGGACTTTTAGCTATCATCCTGAGTTTGAGGACTCCGATTGAAAATCTAACTGCATATTATGTGTCCTGGTGCCATTTCAAGCCACTCACAAAAATTTCATCGAATTCCGGTAACGTTTCAGAATTTCACAGTTCTGAAGCGTATCCGGGTTTTGACCGAGCGAAAAGTCTTTGGGAGACTTGACTTGGTCAATGTGGGCCCATGACTTGGTCAATTGATTTTGGATTTTAGTGTGGTTGGGTTGACTAGGGTCAAAGTGCACTTAGATCACCTAAACCTAGCCTAAACCTAATTAGGGCTAAGTTAAGTGGGTGTGAGAGTGTGTGGTGTGTGTGTGAGCATAAATAAATCCCACGACAACAAAAAGCTCCCCCACTATTCATCATCTCTTCCAACTCTCTCAAGCTCTCTCTCTCCCTCTCTTTAATCCCCCTTTTGACCTAGTAAAAGGTGTTGGATCAAGAAACCCTAGAAGGAGAAAAGAAAGGTAAGGACCCGATCTACCTTTGCATGGTCTCGGATTCGAGTTTCCTCTTGTGTGATCCCCTCTCATAGCCCCTTTTTACCTCTGTTTTCAGCCCCTCTTTGGCTGAGAAGAGGTCTTGGTGGTGGTGGCCTTGGAGGTGGTGTTTCGGTGCGCGAAGAGCACCCGATCTCCTCCCCTTCCTTTCCTCTCCTTGGGTGAGTCTTCTTTCCTTCCTTTTCTTGTTAGATGCATGTTTAGGAGGTGTTTTTGAGTGTTCATGGCTGTTGGGTGGTTGGAGGGGGCGGTTGGGGGCGGTTGGAGGGGTTAGGGTTGGCTCGGGTGCTTGCGAGCTCACCGGCGCGTGTGCATGCAGGCCTGCGCGCGTAGGCAAGCAGGCGCTGGCTGGCAGGCGCGGACAGGCGAGCTGCGGTCCAGCGCGCTGGGCGCGTGCGGTCGGGCGTGCTGGGCGCAATGCACGGCGTGCGCGCGGAGCGCTACGCAGGGGTGCAGTGCGTGCTGTGCGTGAGGTGAGGCGAGCAGGCGTGCGCGCGGGATACTGCGCGGGGGCACAGTGCGTGCGGGTGCGCGCGCGATGTGCTGCGCTGGGGCGCAGTGCATGCGCGGTGCACCCGGGGCTGGACGCGCGGGCGCGTGGGCACGCGCGAGCGTGCGCGCGGCGTGCGGCGGGTCTGGGCGTGCGGGCTGGGCTCGGCAGTGCGTCTGGGCGCGCGGGCTGGGGCGCGGCTGTGCGCCGGGGGCGGGTATCCATGCGTATGGCTGCCCGGGGGTTCGAGAGTGAGTCGGGGTGCTCGGACTCGCGTCCGTGCGGGCCGTATGTACGCTTGTCCGAGTGTTGGGTGTTTTTAGTGTATTTTGTATGTATTTGTGTATTTTACTCACCGTGTTGAATACCCTGTCTTGCAGATTTTGACGGACGGTCACGCGACGACCCGGGTATTGGTGAGTGGGACAATCCAACCCAGTAGGGAGGCGCTATATTCACTTGGGCGTATACTGTCCTCCACTGGGGCACCATAGTTTAATATTAACTTGTAATCCATGCAAGCATGATTGTTATGTAGTATGCATGCCACCCTAGACCTTGTATGTTAGGGACTTGCACCCTTAGGATATGTGTAAGAGCCATGCATCCTGACACCATGTTTCATGCTAGGAAAGCCTCGACCTATGCATGTGTCCTATTAGTTTAATTTATTAAATTAAATGCGAACTTATGGTATTTTTGCATGCCTTAGTAAGTATTATAACCTGGTGGTTATTATATATGTTCCCCGCATCTTAGTTATGCGCCCTGGAGGAATTCTGAAGAATTCATGACATTAGTAGAGTCTCCCTTCTCTGGATTAAGGGGCCCTGCGAAGTCAGCGTTGAGACCCGGGCTAGGGTACTCTGTGTTCCTTGTTTGGTTGTCGGGATATCCTATATCGGGACCTCATGGTGCCCTCCCAAGGTTTCTTTTTCCAGTTAAGGGAATACTGCGGATCCAAGTGGATCGTATACGTGTGGATAGGCTGTTTCTTTTCCCTTCGTTGGATCCGTATAGAGACTGCCCCAGCGTTAGACATGCCTTCCTGACAGAGGGCTCCCATCAGTAGGCACCTCCTGATTTGGGTTCGGACTGTGCTGAATTGTGGGAGTAGACCAGGCGGCCTACGGAGTGGAGGAGAGACTATCGGTGGACCAAGGGTGATTAACAGCCTAGTCAGTCCCAATAACCCATGTCACCTATTGGAGGGTGAGGGTGAGGGTGTGGTGGGTCGGCGATGTAGCGACCCACTGGATTGTGTAGTTCCTGCCACTTTGAGGCTTTGAATAATTATTTGTGGTTAATATGAACTGTGATGCATGGGTTGTGCTATTCACTGAGCGTGTGGCTCACCCCTCGCATATATTTTTCTCCAGTGCTATCTGAGTCGGATCAGAAGGAGGAGCTCCCCGGGGGACTTCAGCAGTAGCGGAGCTGCGCCACATTCCTGCGAGTGTTAGAGGCTATCAACATCCCTTTTTGATTGTATGTATTGTATTCTGTGCTTGGGCACACGTTTGTATTATATTTGGATGTCGTTGTATATATTGGCTCTCACAGGACAGTTGATTATGTATCGAGTCTGTAATATGTTTTTGAATTACAGACTCAGTGTTATATATGTGTCACTTTTAACCTTCTGGTAACCGTTGGGACATTCTGGCAGTTTTTCGGTTTTTTTTCATTTTTCGATCGGAACCGCTAAAATTTCAGGCTGTTAGCTATCGCCCTGAGATTGAGGGCTCCGATTGAAAATCTAACTGCATATTATGTGTCCTGGTGCCATTCTAAGCCACTCACGAAAATTTCATCGAATTCCGGTACGTTTCAGAATTTCACAGTTCTGGGGCATATCCGGGTTTTGACCGAGCGAGAAGTCATTGGGAGACTTTGACTTGGTCAATGTGGACCCTTGACTTGGTCAAATGATTTTGGATTTTAGTGTGGTTGGGTTGACTAGGGTCAAACCACACTTAAGCCTCCCTAAGCTAGCTTAAACCCTAATTAACCTAGCTTAGCCTAATCTAAATGAAGTTTGACTTATTTAAAGAAAGCAAAAAAGTTGCCTAGCACTATTCATTGTCTTCCCCAACATATTTTCTCTCTCCCCCGCTCTCTTTTTCAAGCTTTTGAGCCACCTAGGGTGCCCAAACCTTAAAACCCAAAACATAGAAAGGGTAGATCCGGTCCCGATCTACACCCCGGTGGTTTCAAATCCCAATTCCGGCGTGTCTTGCCCTTCCTCCCGCCCTCTCTTCTCCTCAGATCTGAGCCATTTCGGAGGTGGGAAGAGGTCTTGGTGGTGGAGACCCTTGGAGAGGCGTTTCGGTGCGCGGAGAGCATCCGAGCTTCCCTTCCTTCCCTTGGTAAGCTCTTTTTCCTTCTTTTTTTTGGCTTAGATGCTTGTTAGGGGGGTGGTTTTGAGGTTGGGTGGTGGTCGGCGGCTGTGGGTGGCTGTCGGTGGTGGTTGGGGGCGGTCGGAGGCCATTGGTGGCCGGTGGTAGAGGTGCTCGGACAGGGTGGTGATCTGTCCCGGGCAGGATGGCAGCAGGCAGGCGCAGCAGGCAGCGCGCAGGCGTGCAGTGGCCGGGCGCGCGAGCGCGTGCGCGCGGGGGCGCGCGCGGGCGTGCGCTCGGGTGGTGCTGGGGGCGTGCTGGGCGCGCTGGGTAGGCTGGCAACGCTGGCGTGTAGGAGGCAGGCAGGCGGGCAGTGCTCGGGCAGCAGGCGAGCGGTACTCGGGCCACTCGGCGATGCGCGCAGGCAGGCAGCGCGGGCAGGCTGGCAGGCGCGCTGGGCGCGCGTTGCCGAGCGTGCGCATGGGCGTTGGGCGCTGGGTCGCGGATGCTGGGCGCTGGGTCGCGGATGCTGGGCTCTGGGTGTGCTGGGCGAGGGTGCTGGGTGCTGGGCGCTGGGGTGCTGGGCGCTGAACACCGAGCAAGGCATGCGCGCGGGGCGCTGGGCAGAGGGCAGGCGTGCGCGCGGTGAGGTGAGCAGTGGATGATGCGAGTTGGTGGTGCGCGCGGGGTGAGCGCGGGGTGAGGCTGGTGGTGCGCGCGGAGTGCGCGCGGAGCGAGGAGCTGGGCGAAGGCGTGCGGTGTGCGCGCGGGCTGCTGCGATGGGGCGCAGTGGGCGCGCGGTTCACCGGGTGGCTCAGCGGCATGTCCAGGCGTGTGGGCAGAGGCTCGGCGGTGCGCCTGGGTGCACGGGCTGAGGCGCGGCGGTGCATCCGGGGGCGGGTGGCCATGCGGGTGGTGCGGGAGTGAGTCGGGGTGCTCGGGCTAGCGTGCGTACGGGTCGTATGTACGTTTGCCCGAGTGTTGGGTATTTTTAGTGTATTTTTGATGTGTTTGTGGATTATACTCACCCTATTAAATACCTGTCTTGCAGATCTTGACGGGCGGTCACGCGACGACCCAGATACCGGTGAGTGGGACGATCCAACCCAATAGGAGGCATTACATGCACTTGGGCGTGTACCGTCCTCCCCTGGGGCACCATAGTAAATATTAACCTGTTTAATTTGAAAACTATGCAAGCATGATAATCTGTAGTATGCATGCCACCCTAGATTTATATGCTAGGGACTTATACCCTTAGGACCCGTATAAGATTCATGCACCCTGTTATCATGTTTCCATGCTAGGAAAGCCCCGACCGATGCATGTTCCCATTTAGTTTAATTTTTTTAAATAAAATGCGAGCACGTGATTATTAGCCTGTCTTAGTGAATATTATAGGGGAGGGGCCTCTCGAGGACAGCGGTGAGACCCGGTGGCTAGGGTACTCCGTGTTCCTTGTTTGGTTGTCGGGATGTCCTATATCAGGACCTCACGCTGCCCTCCCAAGGATTCTTTCCCCGTTAATATTCCAACCTCTTTATTATTATAACGCATGTTTCCCCGCATCCTGGTTATGCGCCCTGTTGGAATTCTGAAGAATTCAAGGCATTAGAGTTGTAGAGATGTGTGGTCGGCGGATCCGAGTGGATCATATGCGTATGGATAGGCTGTTCTGTTTCCCTTCATTGGATCCGTGTAGAGACTGCCCCAGCGTTAGAAAGGCCGTCCCTTCCGAGGGCTCCCATCAGTAGGCGCCTCCCGATATTTGTGACGGACTGTGCTGAAGTTGTGGGTGAAGGCCAAGCGGCCTACGGAGTGGAGGAGAGACTATCGGTGGACCAAGGGTGACCAACAGCCTAGTCAGTCCCAATATCCTATGTCACCCATAGAGGGGTGAGGGTGAGGGTGTGGTGGGTCAGCAATGAGGTGACCCGCTGGTTTGTGGAATTGTGGTCTAAGGATGATTATTAGATTAGTATGTCCCAATATCCTATGTCACCTATTGAGGGGTGAGGGTGAGGGTGTGGTGGTTCGGCGGTGTACGAACCACTGGATTTATGTTGTTATGCCACTTTGAGGCTGGTTGTTGTTTAATTGTTTTTAATATAGCTGTGATGCATGGGTTGTGCTGTTCACTGAGCGTGTGGCTCACCCCTCGCATATGTTTTCTCCAGTTGCCACTGAGCCGGATCAGCAGGAGGAGCCTTCCGAGGGATTCCTTCAGTAGCGGAGCAGCGCTACGTCCCGCGAGTGTTAGAGGCTATCAACATCCCTTTTTGGCTGTATGTATTTTATTTCCGTGCTTGAGCACGCGTTTGTATATATTCAGTTGTATATTGTGTATATTGGCTCTCACAGGACAGATGATTGTGTATCGAGTCTGTAGTATGTTTTATTTACAGATTCAGTCTTTCGCTTCCGCATTTGGTGCATATATCATGTCAGCTTCTTTGTTGTCTGTGTGTCATTCTAGTTGCTTGTTTATGGTATATTATTGACCTCCTGTGAAGATTCTGATATTATATATACACTTGCCGCGTCACGGGGACGGCCGCCCTGGGGCGTGACACTCAGTCTTTTAGCTTCCGCTATTTGTGTATATATCCTGTCAGCCCTGCTTTTGTCTGTGTTGTTATTGTTGATGTTGTTTAGGGTATGTTATTGACCTCCTGTTTAGACTGCTGATATCATATATACACTTGCCGCGTCCCGGGGACGGCCGCCCTGGGGCGTGACAATACATGATATATGAGTGCATATCCCTAGCATACAAGGTCTAATGTTGCATGGTTACATCATATTAATCATGCATTGCATAGTTTCTACATATTATAACTAGGGGGCCCCATCGATGCACGACGCGCGTCCATGCGGGTCGAGCGCATCCCTAGAGAGGGGGGGGGGGGGAGATTGGAATCGAACCACTCACCTTACAACCCGGGACCTCGCGCATCCCATCAGACGAGATCTGCATGGTAGGGCATCCAACTTGGTGAGTAACAACACAATTTACACATAGAAATCAATAGAAATACCAAATACTCGGACAAGCATGCATACGGACTCGCACGCATGCGAGCACGCACGTAGGCACGCGAGTCCGAGTGCCCCGATGTCATGCCCCAGGGCGGCTGTCCTCGAGACGTGGCAAGTATATATATAATATCAGCAGTCTAAATAGGAGATCAATAAAATACTCTAAACAACATCGAAATGACAACACAGACCATAAGGTGGCTGACATAATATATACAAATAGCGGAAGCTCAAACGACTGAGTCTGTAATTCAAAGACATATTACAGACACGATACATAATAAACTGTCCTGTGAGAGCCAATATATACAATGACATCCAAATAAAAGTATGTGCCCAAGCACGGAATACAATACATACAATCAAAAGGGGATGCTGATGGCCTCTCACTTGCAGAACGTGACGCTGCTCCGCTACTGCTGATGTTCCTCGGGGAGCTCCTCCTCAGATCCGACTCAGACAAAACTGGAGAAAAATATGTGAGGGGTGAGCCACACGCTCAGTGAATAGCACAACCCATGCATCACAATTCATATCATCCACAAATAATTTATAGCCCCTAACACGGGAGCAACTACACATTCTAGTGGGTCGTTTCATCGCCAACCCAGCTCTCCCCTCACCCTCACCCTTTTCGGGGGGTGACATGGGCCTCTTGGGGCATACTAGACCGCTCTCCGCCCCTGGTCCACCCGGTAGCCTCTCCCACCCTCGGGCCTCCACCTGGTATACTCCCGCTATCAATACTGTCCGACGCATCGGAGGTACCTACGGACGGGAGCCCTCTGTCAGGTACAGCCAACGCCGGGGAGTACCTACATCGGATCCAACCAAAAGGAGAAGACAGCCTACTCACACGGATACGATCCTCTTGGATCCGTCGACACCGATTTGTAACTCTACTAATGTCATGAATTCTCAAGAATTCCTCCAGGGCGCATAACTAAGATGCGGGGAGACATATATTATGACAACAAGGTTATAATATTCTCTAAGGCATGCTCGCATTTTGATTTAATTAGATTAAACTAGATGGGAACATGCATGGTTCGGGGCTTGGTGTCTAGGCATGCATAGGCCTCTATATATGACATAAGGGTGCATATCCCTAGCATACAAGTCTAAGGTGGCATGGATATGTCATGTTAATCATGCATACATAGCTTTATATTTATTACATGTTAATATACAATTATGATGCCCCAGGGGAGGACAATACACGCCTACGTGCATCGAACGCCTCCCTACTGGGTTGGATTGTCCCACTCACCGAAGCCCGGGTCGCTACGTGACCGTCTGTCAAGATCTGCAAGACATGGGCATTCAATATAGTGAGTAAACTACACAAATACAAAATAAATTTCCTAGAAATACCCAATACTCGGACAAGCATGCATACGGGCCCGCACGCACGCGAGCACGTGCGTACGCACGCGAGTCCGAGTGCCCCGACACCCTACCGAACCCACGGGCAGCCATACGCACGGCCACCCGCACGCGCACGCACGAATGCGCACGCACGCACGCACGCCTGCACCCAGGGTGCACAGCTACGCCCTTGCCGCGCGCCCAGACGCGCTGCTGCGCCCCTGCCCACGCGCCCAGACACACTGCAGCGCGCTCGCGCACTCTCGCGCGCGCCTGTGCGCACCTCGCGTCCAGCCCTGGCGTACCCGCGCGCACTGCGCCCCCACGCAGCACTCCGCGCGCACTGGACCCCCACGCAGCACTCCGCGCGCACGCCCGCGCGCACGCCCGCGCGTTTGCGTGTTCACTCGGGCGCCAGCTAGCGTGCCCGTCTGCACGCGCCAGCGACTGCTTGCTCGCACAGACTCGCGCGCACGCGCACAGATGACCCCGCACGTGCGCCCGAGCCCCCTCCACCCCCTCCTCAGCCCTCCCACACCCCCCTAGCACACATGCATACATGCATAACCATTTACACACCCAAATCAAGCATTTAACAAGCATAGGGAGGAGAAAAGCTTACCCAAAGAGAGGAAAGGAAAGGGAGGGAACCCGGGTGCTCTTCGCTCACCAAATCGCCGCCATCGAGACCACCACCACCAAGCCACCCTCAGCCCTAACAATGGCTGAAAACAGGGGAGGAGAAGCCATGAGAGGGAGGTAGGGAAAAGGGGAAAACCAAAATAAAAACCATGGGAAGGTAGATCAAGCCCTTACCAATCTTTTCTCCTTCTAGGGTTTTCTTGTTCAACCTCTTCTACTAGCTCTAATGGAAGGAAATAACAAGAGGGGGTGAGAGATTTTGTGTGTGAGAGAGAGAGGAAGAGAAGAGAAGAGAAGATGAACAAGATGGGGACGCCCACTTAAAGGCCACACACACACACACACACTCACACTTAGAAAAAATTAGGTTTTGGTGGTTTGATTTTGGGTCAACCTAACCACACTAACAAACAAAAGGATTTGACCAAGTCAATGGTCAAACTTAACTTGGTCAAAGTCATCTTTGACTTGGTCAAGTCTCCCCATGACTTTCCGCTTGGTCAAAACCTGGATACGATTCGGAACTGCGAAATTCTGAAACGTTACTGGAATTCGATGAAATTTTCGTGAGTGGCTTGAAATGGCACCAGGACACATAATGTGCAGTTAGATTTTCAATCGGAGTTCTCAAGCTCATAATGATAGCCAAAAGTCCAAAATTTTAGCGGTTCCGATCAAAAAAAGAAAAAGTTGAAAAACTGCCAGAAATGCTCCAATGGTGACCAGAAGGCTAAAAGTGACACATATATAACATTCTTCCCCCCTCAGGAAATTTTGTCCTCAAAATAAATACAAAAACATCTAGGAAAGGAAAAGATGCGGATATGCGCCACGCATGGCGTCCTCGCGCTCCCAAGTGGCCTCGGCACCAGAACGGTGCTGCCATCGCACCTTGACCAGCTGGACGGTCTTGGTGCGGAGCCTCTTCTCGCGGCGGTCCAGGATCTCAATCGGCTGCTCCACGAATGACAAGTCCGGCTCGAAGACGAGCGGCTCGAACGGGATAACGTGAGCAAGATCGTGGACGTAACGCCTCAGCTGCAAGACATGGAAGACGTCATGGGCCTGAGCCAAATGTGGGGGCAGGGCTATGCGATAGGCCACCTCTCCAACCCGCCCGAGGATGAGAAACGGCCCAATGAATCGCGGACTCAGCTTGCCCCGCACACCGAAACGGAAGATGCCCTTCATCGGGGACACCTTTAGGAAAACATGGTCACCAACCTCGAAGGCGAGCTCACGGCGATGACGATCGGCGTAGCTCTTCTGACAGCTCTGAGCGACTCGGATACGCTCGCAAATTGTCTTGACCATCTCTGAGGTCTGGTGGATGATCTCTGGTCCCTCCAACTGGCGCTCTCCGACCTCGTCCCAACACAAGGGGGACCTGCAGCTGCGGCCATAGAGCGCCTCGTATGGTGCCATCCGGATACTCGAGTGGTAGCTGTTGTTGTAGGCAAACTCCACCAACGGAAGATGCCTCTCCCAACTGCCCCCAAAGTCGAGAACGCAAGCTCGCAGCATGTCCTCCAGGGTCTGAATCGTCCTCTCCGACTGGCCGTCCGTCTGCGGATGAAACGCTGTACTGAAGTGGAGGTTCGTACCAAGGGCGTGCTGAAGGCTACGCCAGAACCTCGAAGTAAATCTCGCGTCTCTATCAGAAATGATGCTGACGGGAGTGCCATGGAGACGAACAATCTCGGAGACAAACAACTGCGCCAAGGTGTCCAGAGAATCGGTGAGTCAGATGGGGAGGAAATGAGCGGACTTAGTCAGTCGGTCGACGATTACCCAGATGGCATCGCGACCTGAATGTGACCTCGGCAAGCCCGAAACGAAGTCCATGGTGATTTGCTCCCACTTCCACTGAGGAATCTCAATGGACTGCAGCTTCCCCGCAGGACGCTGATGTTCCAACTTCACCTGCTGGCATACCAAGCAACGGGCAACAAAACGGCCAATATCCGTCTTCATCCCGCGCCACCAGTAGCCACAACGAAGGCCCCTGTACATCTTCGTGCCACCAGGATGCACTGTGTACCTCGAACGATGGGCCTCGTCCAAGATCTTCTGCTTCAGCTCTGCGTCGTCAGGAATGCATACTCGACCTCTGAACCGCAGGATCCCGTCCTCGCAAATCTGGTAGTCCGGACGCTCGCCCCGGGCGACGCCTTTAGAGAGGACTAGAAAGTGAGGATTCCGCCTCTGAGCCGTGCGGATCTCGTCGAGAAGAACGGGCTGCACAACTTGCCTGGCCAAAAAGCCACCCGCAGGTGTCTCTCAAACACTGATCCAGCAAGCGGCCTCCTCCAGAAGCCTCCAACGACGTACAGCCAAGTGGGCGGCCATGCCCAAGGGCTGCTTGCTGAGAGCATCGGCCACGACATTCGCCTTACCCGGATGGTAAGCGATGTCACAGTCATAGTCCTTCAGGAACTCGACCCAACGTCGCTGACGCATGTTGAGCTCCGGCTGGGACTGCAAGTAAGTCAGGCTCTTGTGATCCGTGAAGAGCTCGAACTCCTCGCCATAGAGGTAGTGCCTCCATATCTTCAGCGCAAAGATGGTCGCTAATAACTCTAAGTTGTGGGTGGGGTAATTCTGCTCATGAGGCTTCAATTGACGCGACGCGTAAGCAACAACCTTACCGTACTGCATTAGGACGCAACCCAAACCCATCCGTGATGCATCGGAGTAGACTGTGAACCCACCACTCCCAAACGGAATGGTAAGAACTGGCGCTGAGGTGAGTCTCCACTTCAACTCTAGGAAGCTTTCCTCGCAAGATGGGGACCACACGAACCGGACATCCTTCCACGTGAGGCGGGTCAGAGGGACATCTATCTTCGAGAAACCCTTGACAAACCTCCGATAATATCCCACTAAACCCAGGAAGCTCCGAATCTCTGTGGGGTTCGACGGTCGACGCCAATTCGACACGGCGAGCGTCTTGTCCGAGTCCACAGATATGCCCTCGCTGGAAATCACGTGGCCTAGAAAGGCCATACGCTCCAACCAAAACTCGCACTTACTGAACTTGGTGAACAACTGATGTCGGGCCAAAGTCTCCAAGACAGTGCGGAGATGGTGAGCGTGCTCCTCAAGACTCCTTGAGTACACCAGAATATCATCGATGAAGACTACTACGAAGGAGTCGAGGAAGGGCCGAAACACCCGGTTCATCAGATCCATGAAGGCTGCCGGCGCATTCGTCAACCCAAATGGCAGTACTCGAAACTCGTAGTGCCCATAACGGGTACGAAAGGCCGTCTTCGGAATATCTGACTCCCGGATCTTCAGCTGATAGTAGCCCGAACGGAGATCGATCTTAGAAAAGACACGCGCTCCCTGGAGCTGGTCAAACAGATCGTCAATCCGTGGCAAGGGGTACTTGTTCTTCACGGTCCGCTTGTTCAGCTGCCTATAATCAATACAAAGCCGCAGCGAACCGTCCTTCTTCTGGACGAACAGAACAGGGGCCCCCCATGGAGAAACACTCGGACGTGCGAAGCCCTTCTCTAGCAACTCCTCCAACTGCTCCTTGAGCACCTTCAGCTCTGCTGGGGCCATCTGGTACGGAGCTCTCAAAATCGGCTCGGTCCCCGAAATTAGATTAATCTCAAACTCGATCGCGTGATTCGGCGGTAATCCTGAAAGATCATCGAAGAAAACCTCTGGATATTCTGCAACGATCGGAGTCTGACTGATATCTGCCCGCAGTGGTGCGTCCTCCTCAGCAATATACGCCAGAAAGCCCTCGCATCCTCCCTGAAGGAGTCTCCACGCCTGGATAGATGACACGAACCCCAAAGGGGCTATGTCACGATCGCCCACGAACTGGAAAGACCTCCGACCTGGAAGGTGGAAAGACACCGACTTCGCGAAACAGTCGATGCTGGCGTGACTAGCTGAGAGCCAATCCATTCCCAGGATGGCATCGAAGTCTGTCATGGCGAGCTCTACCAACTCCACTGGAAACTCATGCTCCGCAATCACCACGGTACACCCTCGGTATACAGAACGGAGGAGAATACGGTCTCCGATGGGCAATGATATCTCCAGCATAACATCAAGAGGGGCGGACACCACGCCCATCCGTCTCGCAAAAATGGGAGACACGAACGAGTGCGTGGCTCCGGAATCAAATAACACATATGCAGGGAGCTGGGAGATCAAAACAATACCTCGGACCACGCTACCCGAAGCCTGTGCCTCCTCGGCTGAAAGTGCTGCAACTCGGCCCTGAACAAACTGCGGTTGAGGAGCAAGGGCACGCCTCACAGGCTGTACTCGCTACCTCCTCTGGTCAACTCGGCCACCCTGTGGCTGCTGCTGCTGACGCTGTGGCTGCTGCTGCTGGCGTGGCTGCTGCTGGTGCGGCTGCTGCTGCAGAGGCAGCACACGGGGTCGGCCAGCATCAGGGCAATTATATAAAATATGCCCGACGCACTGACAATGGAAAACGCGCCGCTTCTCCGGCTGCCTGGCCTGGACTGGTACTGCCGCAATGGGTGTTGGACCTCGCACTGGCACCACATCGACTGGAGTAGCGGCAGCCGCTGACTGATCAAAGCGGGGCCGCTTCTTCTTGCGATGTCCCTGGTCCTGGCTCCTGGGGGGTCTCTGGTCTGCAGAAGGGGTCGGAACCCCCAAAGGGACCCCAAGGTCTCGCTCGACTGTCTTTGCCCGAGACACCAAGTCCGAGTACCTCGTGAATGCCTGAAAGGTGACATGCACCCGAATGGTGATAATGAGACCCATCTTGAAACGACGGCACCGCTCCTCATCCATCACCAAGGCGGGGGCGAACCTGGAAAGCCTCGTGAAGCGTGTGGAGTAGTCCGCGACTGACATGGAGCCCTGCGTCAGCTGCTCGAACTCTCGCATCATGATCTAGCGCGTCGAAAACGGGAAGTACTCCTCCAAGAAATACCTCCAGAACCCCGCCCATAACAGCCACTCCACTACCTTGGGAATGTCCACCGATCGGGTAGCCCACCAGTCGGCGGCGCTACCCTTCAGCATGAAGGTGGCCAGGGAGACACGCTGGCGGTCGGTGCAGTGCATAGTCGAGAAGATCTTGTCTACCTCCATCAACCAACGCTCAGGGGCAAGGGGATCCGCCGTCTGGCCATGGAACTCGGGAGGGTGGAGCTTCAGAAAGGCAGTGAGGCCACTCTGATGCACCCGTGCTGCAGCCTCTAGCTCCACCTCCCTCTCCAGGGGATCCTGAACTCCCACCACTGGAATCACCACGGGGACAGGGGGTACGTCGGGCACCGCCGGTGGATCTGCCACCAAGGGGACTTGTGAAACAGCCTCGCGGGCCGCCCGCAACTCCTGAATCTCTCGTGCCTGATCAGCTAACGCCCTAGTCTGGGCCTCCAGTGCTCTAGTCTGAGTCTCCACCAGATCTGCTATACGAGCGTAAGCACGCTCCCATGCAGGAGGCTCCTGCGCCGGTCCTGGCCCCATGGCCGAGGACTCTCCAGTAGCATCCTCGCCTCTGGTAGGTCCGGGAACCTCCAAAGGCCGAGAGGGACCACGCCCACGCATTCCTCTGCGAGGAGGCATATCAGCAACCTAAGAAAACCAGACACTAGGATCAGAATACTCATATAGAAATCCTAGGACTCATCTCTAAGAAAACAATTGGCTCTGACAGGACCAGGCTTTGATACCAACTTTTGTCACGCCCCAGGGCGGCCGTCCCCGAGACGTGGCAAGTATATATAATATCAGCAGTCTAAACAGGAGATCAATAACATACTCTAAACAACATCGAAATGACAACACAGACCATAAGGTGGCTGACATAATATATACAAATAGCGGAAGCTCAAACGACTGAGTCTGTAATTCAAAGACATATTACAGACCCGATACATAATCAACTGTCCTGTGAGAGCCAATATACACAATGACATCCAAATACAAGTATGTGCCAAGCACGGATAACAATACATACAATCAAAAGGGGATGCTGATGGCCTCTCACTCGCAGAACGTGACGCTGCTCCGCTACTGCTGATGTGCCTCGGGGAGCTCCTCCTTCAGATCCGACTCAGACAAAACTGGAGAAAAATATGTGAGGGGTGAGCCACACGCTCAGTGAATAGCACAACCCATGCATCACAATTCATATTAACCACAAATAATTTATAATCCCTAACACGGGAGCAACTACACATTCTAGTGGATCGTTTCATCGCCAACCCACCTCCCCCCTCACCCTCACCCTTTCCGGGGAGTGACATGGGCCTCTTGGGGCATACTAGACCGCTCTCCGCCCCTGGTCCACCCGGTAGCCTCTCCCACCCTCGGGCCTCCACCTGGTATACTCCCGCTATCAGTACTGTCCGAATCATCGGAGGTACCTACGGATGGGAGCCCTCTGTCAGGTACAGCCAACATCGGGGAGTACCTACCTCGGATCCAACCAAAAGGAGAAGACAGCCTACTCACACGGATACGATCCTCTTGGATCCGTCGACACCGATTTGTAACTCTACTAATGTCATGAATTCTCAAGAATTCCTCCAGGGCGCATAACTAAGATGCGGGGAGACATATATTATAACAACAAGGTTATAATATTCTCTAAGGCATGCTCGTATTTTGATTTAATTAGATTAAACTAGATGGGAACATGCATGGTTCGGGGATTGGTGTCTAGGCATGCATAGGCCTCTATATATGACATAAGGGTGCATATCCCTAGCATACAAATTCTAAGGTAGCATGGATATATCATATTAATCATGCATGCATAGCTTTACATTTATTACATGTTAATACATAATTATGGTGCCTCAGGGGAGGGCAATGCACGCCTACGTGCATCGAACGCCTCCCTACTGGGTTGGATTGTCCCACTCACCGAAGCCCGGGTCCCTACGTGACCGTCCGTCAAGATCTGCAAGACAGGGCATTCAATATGGTGAGTAAACTACACAACTACATAATAAATTTCCTAGAAATACCCAATACTCGGACAAGCATGCATACGGGCCCGCACGCACGCGAGCACGCGCGTACGCACGCGAGTCCGAGTGCCCCGACACCCTCCCGAACCCACGGGCAGCCATACGCACGGCCACCCGCACGCACACACGCGCCCCTGCACCTCGGGCGCACTGCTGCGCCCTTGCCCGCGCGCCCAGACGCGCTACTGCGCCCTTGCCCGCGCGCCCAGACGTGCTGCTGCGCCCATGCCCGTGCGCCCAGACGTGCTGCTGCGCCCCTGCCCGCGCGCCCAGACACGCTGCCGCGCGCGCACGCACTCTGGCGAGCGCCCGCGTGCACCGCGCTTCCAACCCTGGCGTACCCGCGCGCACTGCGCCCCAGCGCAACACTCCGCGTGCACCCCCGCGTGCACCGCACGCACTGCGCCCCCGCGCAACACTCCGCGCCCACGCCCGCGCGCACGCTCACGCGTCTGCGCGTAAGCCCCCGCTCCAGCCAGCGCGCTCGTCTGCGCGCGCAGACTCGCTCGCACGCGCGCGGATGACCCCACACGTGCGCCCGAGCCCCCTCCACCCCCTCCCCAGCCCTCCCACACCCCCTTAGCACACATGCATACATGCATAACCATTTACACACCCAAATCAAGCATTTAAACAAGCATAGGGAGGAGAAAAGCTTACCCAAAGAGAGGCAAGGAAAGGTAGGGAACTCGAGTGCCCTTCGCGCACCAAACCACCGCCACCGAGACCACCACCACCAAGACCAACCTCAGCCCTAATATGGCTGAAAACAGGGGAGGAGAAGCCATGAGAGGGAGGTAGAGAAAGGGGAAATCCAAAAACAAAACCATGGAAAGGTAGATCAAGCCCTTACCAATCTTTTCTCCTTCTAGGGTTTTCTTGTTCAACCTCTTCTACTAGCTCTAATGGAAAGAAATAACAAGAGGGGATGAGAGGATTTGTGTGTAGAGAGATGAAGAAGAGAAAAGAAGATGAACATGAAGGGGACGCCCACTTAAGGGTCACACACACACACACACACACTCACACACTTAGGGCAAATTAGGTTTTGGTTGTTTGACTTTGGGTCAACCTAACCACACTAACAAACAAAATGATTTGACCAAGTCAATGGTCAAACTTGACTTGGTCAAAGTCATCTTTGACTTGGTCAAGTCTCCCCATGACTTTCCGCTTGGTCAAAACCCGGATACGATTCAGAACTGCCAAATTCTGAAACGTTACCAGAATTTGATGAAATTTTCTTGGGAGGCTTGAAATGGCACCAGGACACATAATGTGCAGTTAGATTTTCAATCGGAGTTCTCAAGCTCAGGATGATAGCCAAAAGTCCAAAATTTTAGCGGTTCCGATCGAAAAAAGAAAAAGTTGAAAAACTGTCAGAAATGCTCCAAAGTGCCCAAAAGGCTAAAAGTGACACATATATGACACCCGACACCTATCCGAACCCTCGAGCAGCCACACGCATGGCCCCCCACACGTTCACGCACGAATGCGCACACACACACGCGCCCCAGCACCCTCGGGGCACTGCCGCGCGCCTGCCCGCGCGCACAGACGCGCTGCCGCGTGCTCGCACTGGTCCCCAGCCCCGCGCTCAGGCGCATGCCCAGGTGCACTGCCCCGCGTGCGTGCACTCGCACGCACTCCCGCGCGCACTCACCCGCGCGCGTCTACGCGCCCGCCAGCGCCTGCCACCGTCCGCCTGCGCGCACACGCGCGCAGACAGACCCAAACGCGCGCCCAGCCAACCCTAACCCCATTTTAACCCTCCCCAACCCCTCACACACACTCTAACCCCTATGCATAGCATGCATGACTTCCCCAACCATCCCAACAGCCCTTACAAATCAAAAAGAAGGGGAAGAGGACTTACCAAAAGAGGGAAACGGAAAGGGGGAGGTGCGGGGCTCTCGACGCGCCCACGGCCACCTCAACCACCACCACCACCACCACCACCACCACCTCTTCAGCCTCTCCTCAGCCTCCTCCTTGGCTGAAAATCAGGGGGGAAGGATCATGAGGGGGAGCTTGAGAGAAGAGAAGATCAACAACAACAACACATGAACAACCCTTCTCTTCTTCCTTCACCATCTCCTTCTCTTTGGGGAATTAAAACAAACACCTAGGGGGGGCTTTGAAAAGAGAGAAGAGAGGGCCAAGAAAATGGACGTGGAAGTGAGAGGGAGAGAGAGAGAGAGAAGATATTTGTTGCAACTAAATATCTAAAGAGGGATGGAAATGACCATTTCATCCCTGACTTAGAAATTCTGCGCATGCTTCACTGGAACAGCCATAACTTCCTCGATATAGCTCCGAATTGCACAATTCCAATTCCGTTGGAAAGCCAAGAAGATTATCTACAACTTTTATGTTTATGCCAAGATCAAATAATCTCTCCAGCTATTCCAAAATTAGAGCTAAACATAGAACAGGGCTGCTGCCAGAATTTTCATCCCCGGGGTATACTTGGAAAAATACCCATAACTTTTACTACAGGAATCCAGTTGACCTAATTCAACTTCTATACGAAAGCTAACTCAAAACTGGACATCTCATAATAAAATCATATTTAAACCTCTTCATCTTGGATTTTAACAAAATCAAATCCAAATACCAAATTGGAAATACATAACTTTGAGGAAAAAAATTATGTACCTAAATTTTCCAATCAAAGCGCTCCAAATGACACATGCACAACATATATAACAAAGGACACCCAGAGTTTAACCTCACCTCAACTGCAGGTGCACACTCTTAACTCACACGGAGCATCACAATGCAAAATAAACCGTCAAACCCAGTGTCTTGGCTAGGCTCTCTGTCATCAAACCACTTTGACGCATAGCTGATTTGAACTATCGGATACCGTGGGCATCAAGGATGAACCTTGAAAACGGTCCCTTGTGATGGACCCCCAAAGTTTACCCTCACCTCAACTGCAGGTGCGCACTCATGACTCACGTGAAGCATCATAATGCTAACTGAACCGTCAAACCTAGTATCTTGACTAAGGCTCTCTGTCATCCAACCACTTTGACGCGTAGCCAATTTGAACTATCAGGTACCGTGGGCGTCCAAAATGAACCTCAAAAACGCTCCCCTCATGAAGGACACCCAGAGTTTATCCTCACCTCAACTACAGGTTCGCACTCATAACTCACACGAAATATCATAATTAGCCCACCTCGAATAGGCTATACACAGACTGGTCGATGACTTCCGAGGTAAACCACAACAAGCAACAAGATTCTGACCCATACGATCAGAGCCCCCCTATCCCTAGCGCTGGCTTTAACCAGATCATGAGACAAAGATCTATAAAGCATGCTAATGCCAGAACATAAAATGCAATTGATAAAGTAATAGATCATGATCATGCATTCAGGATGATAATATTAAATCCTCCATTTAACTACATATTCCAAGTTAATTATATATAGCAAGATAAACATGAACTTCAATTATAATCTACTTAACCATGTCATATTATCATTTATGGATGGCACCATAGTCATGCATACTGGATTAAGATAAAAGATACCATAGACATGACTTAGCATGGAGCTATACTATCAAAATGTTACGTTAGATCCACTCAGAGATACAAGTATTGCGTCCCGCAATGAATCACACGCCTCGGACAGTCCAACGGTAACGCGATCGCTACTGGACTTGTGAGAGTATAGCAATTCCCACCACAAGCTTAGACACAAGATCATCACATTTTCTCATATTGAGGAGACCCCTCTAACACACAAACATCATCAAATCAGCCAAAAATAAAGCATCCATGCATGAAAAAATAATCCAGAACATATCCTAAGATCCTAGCCAACAAATGCAAAATACACCCTATATTTCCAACTATTAAACCAATTATTCTACACCATTAAAAGCTATTCATCCATAGGCTATCCTACAATTAAATTCCCTATAAATCAGCAAGAAAACATCACACCTTCACAATGAACAAACCTGGGCAGCAATTATATAAAATTTGGGCAGCAATTATATAAAATCTGGGCAACAATTATATTAACCCGAAATCACTCATTATCAATCAATTACATACCAAACTTCAAAACCAAAGTCTATACTTTAGCCCAATCACATAGAACATGAGTTAGCAACTAAAATATCACAAAGATAACTCATTTCCATTCCCAAATTCATGAACTTCAAAGATAAGATGATGAACATACAATGCTAATGATATGGAACCAAAGAATGAAGCTTGTGTCTTTCAAATCCTCCAAATCATTCATAAAACCTCAACACTCATTAAAAACACCATATTTTAGCCCCAAAAGCATATCCTAACAAATAACCACAACCATGAAAAGAAATAAGACAAGAAGAACTCTTACCAAGGATCCATATTTGCTCCAACTCCTGCTTATCCTTCTTCTTCTTCTCCAAATCAACAAATAAAACCCTAGAACAAAATGAATATAACCTCCCCCCAAATAAGAATCCAAATCAACAAACTAAAACAAGTCACAAAAGGAAATCAAAGGATTAAATGATCTCACCAAAACTCTCTTCAATCTCTTCTCCTCTTCTATTTTTTTTTTCTGTTCAAGATTTGCTGCTAGAGACCCAGCAGAAACCCCCTTTTTAAGTCCATGTAAAGGTGTTGAGAGGAAAGAGAAATGACAATACTACCCCTGACTTAAAATTCTGCACAGCCTTTGGTAAAACAGTTATAACTTTCACAATCTAGCTTCGAATTATTCAATTCAACTTCCATTGGAAATCCAAGAAGATTATTTACAACTTTCATGTTTAAGCCAATCTCTAATAACCCCTCTAACTGTTCTAAACTGTGATCTAAACATCGAACAAGGCTGCTGCCAGGCTTTTCTTATCCCATGTATAATTGGAAAAACACTCATAACTTTTGCTACAAGAATCCAAATGATCTGATTCCACTTTTGTATGAAAGCTAACTCAAAACTGAATGCCCCAAGACAAAATCAGATTTAAACTACATCATCTTGGGCATTAATGAAATTAAATCTGAATCATGCCAAACATCCAACTTAGGATATAACCTAAGCATACATGAGCATAATACACTCCAAATATATAATAATATGAAATAACACATCATTGTGCTATCCATCAATCCAAACATATAAAAGAATAACATAAGCCTGAATAGAGGTTTGGGTTATCACAACAGATCCGAGTGCCCGAACCCGGTACATCAATTTTTACCCCTCCATCTTGGCGCCGTCTGTGGGACTCAAACAAAAATAAGCTTACCTCTTCTCTATGCCTTCCAAGAGAATTCTTCCACCTGCTTCTGCCCCGGACAATACATCAGCGGCCAATCCCGGTGGAGCGGGAGGGGACAACCCCGATCCCAAAGCCATCACCCTGCAGCAGATCTGTGACGAAGCTCTGGCTCAAGCGGCACAAGCCGAACGAACGGCTGAGGAGCTTGTTCTCACCATCGAGGTGGCGTGGGAAGAAAACGAACGCCTTCGGGTAGAACGAGACAACACCAATCCTTCGGGTCCACACCATTCTGTTCCTCCCACAGCCAATGATCACCCGCACTCCAACGGGAAAATCCATCATCCAGAGGATGAGCCTTCTAGCCCCCAATCGACTGGCAGTTTCCTCCAACATGGTCGTAACCTCCAAATTCCCGCGAGAGGTAGACCAAGTCTGGCAGGAAAGGCAGGACAACATGATGAAGGAGGTTGATCGGCGCATCCTCCACAAGTTGAAGCCTCGACCCCCGCGGACATAGCTTTGCATACCGTGGTTCTCATCAATCGTTCTCCCTTCACTGAGGACATCATCTGAGCACCGAAGCCTAGCAAGTTTACGCCTCCTAAGTTCAAGCTATTTGAGGGTAAGTCGGACCTGACCGAGCACATCTTCCATTACCAACAACAAATGTCGCTCAATTCCGGGGATGATGCGCTCATCTACAAGGTCTTTCTACAAATCTTGGGCAGTCAGGCCTTGACTTGGTTTCAGAAGCTGCCGACCACATCCATCCCCAACTTCCGCATTTTTTGCGAAGCCTTCATCAGCCACTACATATGCCATTATAAGCCCAAGAAGGATGTGGCGAGCCTGTTCAGGATGAAACAAGCTAAGGGTGAGCGACTCAGGGATTACCTCATGTGGTTCAGCATCGAGATGACCGAGATAGAGTCATGTTACCCTCAAACCGCAGCGATGGCTTTCCGCGGGGGTCTGATCCCTTTCATACACCTCTATGAGTAGTTGTGATGCCTAGTCGATGTTGTGACGCCTCCAACAAGCATGGCCGACGTTGTGACACATGGCCTAGGCCCAAGAGGCCCATGGATTGGGTGAGGATGAAGGTGTTTAGTCCCACATCGCCTAATGGCCACAAGACTCATTTTAAACCCGTGAGCCCATTTAGGGGCAAAGCGGACAATTTCTTGCTGTGTAAGCCTGGGGCGTTACAATTGGTATTAGAGCGTAGGTTCAACTCTCGGACTGTAGGTTATGGCTATCCTAGTTAATCTGTTGAGTTCAGAGTTTGAGCTCAATTAACTAAAGGAGTTTAGGTTTAGCTACCCTACCCTATATATAAAAATGTTTTGGTTATCTTTTTTAGCCTAGAACTTTGATTTCAGGTTCCTTTTTCTTAATTGACCTATGTAGTTCAGTGTTTGAGTTGATCAACCTAAGGAGTTTAAGTTTTGCTATCCTATAAAGAAATTATTTGGGCCATTTGGTTACCCTATATTTTTTTTCTGGAGCCGAGGATATCTTTTATGTCTAGTTATCCTATCGGATCTTAAGATGGCCTATTGGAGAATTTCCTTTGAAGCCTCGAATAGGCTTAGAGTGTGTTTCGATGCATTGCATATAGCGTTTGCATTCTAACAATTTGTTTTTTTTGTTATAGTGAGATTTTGGTATAGCAAGCGCACATGAGGAGCGCACCAAAGTTGTTATCATTTTTTTAGAGTGTTAATGTGGCTAGGCATTTGCGACCTTCAAGAATGTTTGCATGTTTCTGATTGCAATGTCAAAGGCACATTAAAATCTGTGAATGTGCAAGGTGGTAAATTAATGTTATTTTTTCATGTTAGAAATGTCATTAGGGTTGTTGTCATCATAATTGCTCCTTTTGTATTGTACAAGTTGGACCATGTATGGTATGGGACGTAAATGGACCTCACTTGTACAATTTGGATGAAAATTGTTTGTATGGTATAAGTTGGACTACCTGTGGAATGGGACATAGGTAGGCCTGACTTATACACACGATTGTGTGTAATTATGTGTATTGTTGTTCTTGTTTGTACTATATAAGTTAAAACACCTATAGTGTGGGGCGTAGGTGGGCTTAACCTACATAGTAATTGTTTGTGATTTGTGCATGTTTTGTTGCCTTTGTCTATGTGATATAAGTTAATCCATTTGTGGTTTGGGTCACTATGTATCAAAGTGGCGCAGCAGAAGCATTGTGGACCAAGCTTATATGATTGTTTTGTTGTTGTGTCATTGCATGATTGTTTGCTTGATATAAGTTGAAGCTTCCATGCAGAGCATTGGTGGTTTGACTTATAAATTAGTTGTTTGTTTGTTTGTGGTGTATAAGTTGGCTACTTATATCGTTGTGTTATATATGTGTCACTTTTTAGCCTATTGGTCACATTTGGGTCATTTCTGGCCATTTTCCAATTTTTCTTTTTTCGATCGGAGCCGCTAAAATTTTGGACTTTTAGCTATCTGCGTGAGTTCGAGTACTCCGATTGAAAATCTAACTGCATATTATGAGTCCTGGTGCC
The DNA here is from genome assembly GCA_030737835.1 of Acorus gramineus. Classification (NCBI taxonomy): domain Eukaryota; kingdom Viridiplantae; phylum Streptophyta; class Magnoliopsida; order Acorales; family Acoraceae; genus Acorus; species Acorus gramineus. The sequence goes on from JAUJYN010000021.1 coordinate 179,057, forward strand.
ATTTTGTGCTACTCACAAAAATTTCATCGAATTCCGGTAACGTTTTAGAAAATTATGCAGTTCTGAAACACATCCGGGTTTGGTCGTTACTGGATTGTCAAAGGGTGACTTTGACCAAGTCAAAGTAGACTTGGACCAAGTCAAAGAAGACCATTGACTAGGTCAATGAGTTTTGTTTTCTTGCTTGGTTGAGTTGACTAGGTCAAGTCTCACCAACCCCCTTTTTCACCATTAAATGGTAAAGTGTGTGTATGAGTGTGTGTGTGCTATGTGTGGGCGTCCCCTTCTCATCCTCTCCCTCTCACTCTCTCCTTCACTCCCCCCTTTTTTTTGTTGCTAAATAAAAGAAGAACAAGAAGGAGAAGAAGAATCACTAAAAAGGAAAAGAGAAAGGTGTGTGTGTGCAAGCTTAGGGTGTTGTTGTTGTGCTTTGATTCTCTTCTCTCTAACTCCCTCTCATGCCCCTTCCCCCCCCTGTTTTCAGCCAATAAAGACTTGAGGAGTGGCTGAGGAGGTGGTGGTGTAGGTGGTGGCGGTTGAGGTGGTTTGGTGCGCCAAGGGCACCCGAATACCTCCCCTTTCTTTCCCCTCCTTTGGTAAGCTCTCCTCCTCCCTTATCCTTGTTTTAAATGGTTGTAAGGGCTCTTAGGGTGTTCATGCATGCCATGCATAGGTAGTAGGGTGAGTGTGAGGGCTGAGGAGGGGGTGGGAGAGGTTTGGGCGCGCGCGCGGGGCCATCCGCGCGCGTGCGCGCGCGTCTGCGCGCGTAGAGGGGCGCTGGCGAGCGCGCGCGAGTATGCGCAGGCTCGCGAACGTGCGCGCGAGGTACTGAACGGGCGCGCAGTGCGTGTGCGCGGCAGCGCGTCTGGGCGCGCGGTAGTGCGCCAAGGGGTGCTGGGGCGCGTGCGTGCGTGCGTATGCGTGCGTACGCGTGCGGGGGCCATGCGTGTGGCTGCCCGAGGGTTCGGGTAGGTGTCGGGGCACTCGGACTTGCGTGCGTACGTGCGTACTCGCATGCGTGCGAGCCCGTATGCATGCTTGTCCGAGTTTTTGGCATTTCTAGTAAATTCCATGTATATTTGTGTAGTTATACTCACCATATTGAATGCCCTTGTCTTGCAGATCTTGGCGAACGGTCACGCAACGACCTGGGTTGCGGTGAGTGGGTCGATCCAACCCAGTTGGGAGGCGTTCAATGCACGTAGGCGTGCATTGCCCTCCCCTGGGGCACCATAACTACATATTAACTTGTGTGAATAAAAACTTATGATAACGCATGTTTTGCTATGATGTAACCATGCCATGTTAGACATTGTATGCTAGGGATATACATCCATGTATCATGTATAGAAGCCCTTACATGCCTAGATACCATGTCCCATGTTTGAAAAGCCTTGATGTATGCATGTTCCCATCTAGTTTAATTTAATTAAACCAAAATGAGAATATATTAGTATAAGCATGCCTTAGAAAATATTATAACCTTGTTATTATAATATGTTTTTCCCCGCATCTTAGTTATGCGCCCTGGAGGAATTCTTGAGAATTCATTACCTTAGCAGTGTTTAGTAATCGTTGTCGACGGATCCAAGAGGATCGTATCCGTGAGAGTAGATTGTTTTCTCCCCTTCGTTGGATCCGTGTAGGAACTAACCGGGTTGGGAAAAGCTGTCCTGACAGAGGGCTCCCATCTGTAGGTACTACCGATGCATTCGGGAACGTACTGACCATGGGAGTATACCAGGTAGAGGCTACCCGGGGAAAGGGCTACCGGTGGACCAAGGGTGTAGAGCAGTCTAATCTGTCCCAAAAGTCCTATGTCACCTCTAAAGGGTGAGGGTGAGGGTGTGGTGGGTCGGCGTCGTTATGACCCACCAGTTTGTACAGTTACTCCCATCTTGGGACTTTAATGATTTTTAAGGTTAATATGAGTTGTGTTGCATAGATTGTACCATTCACTGAGCGTGTGGCTCACCCCTCGCATATCTTTTTCCTCCAGTTGTCACTGAGTCGGATCTGAAGGAGGAGCTCCCCGAGGCATCACACCAGTAGCGGAGCAGCGTTCGCGTATTTGGGTCTTGCGAGTGAGAGGCCATCAGCATCCCCCTTTTTGCTTGTATGTATTGTTACTCGTGCTTGGGCACAATACTTGTATGTGGATCCTTTGTCTTATATTGGCTCTCACAGGACAGTTGATTATGTATTCTGGTATGTAATATGTCTTTGAATTACAGACTCAGTCGTTTAAGCTTCCGCTATATGTATATATATTATGTCAGCTACATTGTTAATTGTGTTATTACCTTCGATGTTGTTTAGAGTCTTTTATTGATCTCGTGTATGGGCTGCTGATATTATATATATTTGCCACGTATCGGGGACGGCCGCCCTGGGGTGTGACAAAAGTTGGTATCAGAGCCTGGTCCTGTCAGAGCCAATTGTTTTCTTAGAGATGAGTCCTAGGATTTCTATATGAGTATTCTGATCCTAGTGTCTGTTTCTTAGGTTGCTGATATGCCTCCTCGCAGACGGATGCGTGGACGTGGTCCCCCTCAGGCCTCGGAGTCTACTGAAGGGTCCTCGGCTATTGGGCCAGGACCAGCGCAGGAGCCTCCTGCATGGGAGCGTGCTTATGCTCGTATAGCAGATCTATTGGAGACTCAGACTAGGGCATTGGAGGCCCAGACTAGGGCGTTGGCTGATCAGGCGCGAGAGATCCAGGAGCTGCGGGCGGCCCGTGAGGCAGTCCCACAGGTCCCCTTGGTATCAGATCCACCGGAGGTGCCTGAGGAACCCCTGCCCCGGTGGAGATTCCAGTAGAGGGAATTCAGGATCCCCTGGAGAGGGAGGTGGAGCTAGAGGCTGCGGCACGTGTGCATCAGACCGGCCTCACCGCCTTTCTGAAGCTTCACCCTCCTGAGTTCCATGGCTTGTCAGCTGATCCCCTTGCCCCTGAGCGTTGGCTGATGGAGATAGACAAGATCTTCTCGACCATGCACTGCACCGACCGCCAGCATGTCTCACTGGCCACCTTCATGTTGAAGGGTAGCGCCGCCGACTGGTGGGCTACCCGATCGGTGGACATCCCCGAGGGTGTGGGGCGACTTCTATGGGCTGGATTCCGGAGTTACTTTCTAGAGGAGTACTTCCCATTTTTGACACGTCAGATCGTGATGCGAGAGTTCGAGCAGCTGACGCAGGGCTCCATGTCAGTCGCTGATTACTCTACACGTTTCACGAGGCTTTCTCAGTTCGCCCCCACCTTAGTGATGGATGAGGAGACGCGATGCCGTCGGTTCGGGATGGGTCTCATTAGCACCATCAGGGTGCACGTCACCTCACAGGCGTTCTCAAGGTACTCAGACTTGGTGTCTCATGCGAGGACAGTTGAGCGAGACCTTGGGGTTCCTTCGGGGGTTCAAACCCCTTCTGCAGACCAGAGGCCCCCCAGGAGCAAGGACCAGGGACGTCGCAAGAACAAGCGGCCCCGCTTTGATTAGCCAGCGGCCGCCACTACTCCAGTCGATGTGGTGCCAGTGCGGGGTCCAACACCCATTGCTGCAGTACCAGTCCAGGCTAGGCGACCGGAGACGCGACGTTGTTACCATTGTCAACGGGTCGGACATATTTCCTATGATTGCCCTGATGCTGGCAGACCCCCTGTGCCTCGACAGCAGCCGCGCCAGTAGCAGCAGCTGCAGCAGCAGCAGCCACGCCAGCAGCAGCAGCCGCAGCGTCAGCAGCAGCAGCCACAGGGTGGCCGAGTTGACCAGAGGAGGCAGCCAGTGCAGCCTGCGAGGCGTGCCCCTGCTCCTCAGCCGCAGCTTGTTCAGGGTCGTGTTGCAGCACTTACGGTCGAGGAGGCGCAGGCTTCGGGTAGCGTTGTCCGAGGTATTGTTCTGATCTCCCAGCTTCCTGCATATGTGCTATTTGATTCCGGAGCCACGCACTCGTTCGTGTCTCCCGTTTTCGTGAGACGGATGGGCGTGGTGTCCGCCCCTCTTGATGTTATGCTGGAGATATCATTGCCCGTCGAAGACCGTATTCTCCTCCGTTCTGTTTACCGGGGGTGTACCGTGGCGATTGCGGAGCATGAGTTTCCATTAGAGTTGGTCGAGCTCGCCATGACGGACTTCGATGCCATCCTGGGAATGGATTGGCTCTCAGCTAGCCATGCCAGTATTGACTGCTTTGCGAAGTCGGTGTCTTTTTACATCCCTGGTCAGAGATCTTTCCAGTTCGTGGGCGATCGGGACATAGCCCCTTTGGGGTTCGTGTCATCCATCCAGGCGTGGAGACTCCTTCAGGGAGGATGTGAGGGTTTTCTGGCGTACATTGCTGAGGAGGATGCACCATTGCGGGCAGATATCAGTCAGACTCCGGTCGTGGCAGAATATCTAGAGGTTTTTCCCGATGATCTTCTGGGACTACCGCCGGATCGCGCGATCGAGTTTGAGATTAATCTAATTCTGGGGACCAAGCCAATTTCGAGAGCTCCGTACCGGATGGCCCCAGCAGAGCTGAAGGTGCTCAAGGAGCAGCTGGAAGAGTTGCTCGAGAAGGGCTTCGCACGTCTGAGTGTCTCTCCGTGGGGAGCCCTTGTTTTATTCGTTCGGAAGAAGGACGGTTCGCTGCGTCTTTGTATTGATTACAGGCAGCTGAACAAGCGGACCGTGAAGAACAAGTACCCCTTACCGCGGATTGACGATCTGTTTGACCAGCTCCAGGGAGCGCGTGTCTTTTCAAAGATCGATCTCCGTTCGGGCTACTATCAGCTGAAGATCCGGGAGTCGAATATTCCGAAGACGGCCTTTCGTACCCGTTATGGGCACTACGAGTTCCGAGTACTGCCGTTTGGGTTGACGAATGCGCCGGCGGCTTTCATGGATCTGATGAACCGGGTGTTTCATCCCTTCCTCGACCCTTCGTGGTAGTCTTCATCGATGATATTCTGGTGTACTCGAGGAGTCTTGAGGAGCACGCTGACCATCTCCGCACTGTCTTGGAGACTTTGGCCCGACATCAGTTGTTCGCCAAGTTCAGTAAGTGCAAGTTCTGGTTGGAGCGTGTGGCCTTTCTAGGCCACATGATTTTCGGCGAGGGTATATCTGTGGACCCGGACAAGACGCTCGCCGTGTCGAATTGGCGGCGACTGTCGAACCCCATCGAGATTCGGAGCTTCCTGGGTTTGGCGGGTTATTATCGGAGGTTTGTCGAGGGTTTCTCAAAGATAGCCGTGCCTCTGACCCGCCTCACATGGAAGGATGTCCGGTTCGAGTGGTCCCCATCTTGCGAGGAGAGCTTCCTGGAGTTGAAGCGCAGACTCACCTCAGCGCCAGTTCTTACCATTCCGTCTGGGAGTGGTGGGTTCACAGTCTACTCCGATGCATCACGGCTGGGTTTGGGTTGCGTCCTGATGCAGTACGGTAAGGTTGTGGCTTACGCGTCACGTCAGTTGAAGCCCCATGAGCAGAATTACCCCACCCACGATTTGGAGTTAGCAGCGATCATCTTTGCGCTGAAGATATGGAGGCACTACCTCTATGGCGAGGAGTTCGAGCTCTTCACGGATCACAAGAGCCTGACTTACTTGCAGTCCCAGCCGAAGCTCAACATGCGTCAGCGACGTTGGGTCGAGTTCCTGAAGGACTATGACTGTGACATCGCTTACCATCCGGGTAAGGCGAATGTCGTGGCCGATGCTCTCAGCAGGCAGCCCTTGGGCATGGCCGCCCACTTGGCTGTACGTCGTTGGAGGCTTCTGGAGGAGGCCGCTTGCTGGATCAGCGTTCGAGAGACGCCTGCGGGTGGCTTTTTGGCCAGGCTAGTGGTGCAGCCCGTTCTTCTCGATGAGATCCGCACGGCTCAGGGGGGGATCCTCACTTTCTAGTCCTCTTTGAAGGCGTCGCCCGGGGCGAGCGTCCGGACTACCAGATTCGCGAGGACGGAATCCTGCGGTTCAGAGGTCGGGTATGCATTCCTGACGACGCAGAGCTGAAGCAGAAGATCTTAGACGAGGCCCATCGTTCGAGGTACACAGTGCATCCTGGTGGCACGAAGATGTACAGGGGCCTTCGTCGTGGCTACTGGTGGCGCGGGATGAAGGCGGATATTGGCCGTTTCGTTGCCCGTTGCTTGGTATGCCAGCAGGTGAAGTCGGAACATCAGCGTCCTGCGGGAAGCTGCAGTCCATTGAGATTCCTCAGTGGAAGTGGGAGCAGATCACCATGGACTTCGTTTCGGGTCTGCCGAGGTCACGTTCGGGTCGCGATGCCATCTGGGTGATCGTCGACCGACTGACTAAGTCCGCTCATTTCCTCCCCATTCGACTCACCGATTCTCTGGACACCCTGGCACAGTTGTTTGTCTCCGAGATTGTTCGTCTCCATGGCACTCCCGTCAGCATCATTTCTGATAGAGACGCGAGGTTTACTTCGAGGTTCTGGCGCAGCCTCCAGCACGCCCTTGGTACGAACCTCCACTTCAGTACAGCGTTTCATCCGCAGACGGACGGCCAGTCGGAGAGGACGATACAGACCCTGGAGGACATGCTGCGAGCTTGCGTTCTCGACTTTGGGGGCAGTTGGGAGAGGCACCTCCCGTTGGTGGAGTTCGCCTACAACAACAGCTACCACTCGAGTATTCGGATGGCACCATATGAAGCACTCTATGGCCGCAGCTGCAGGTACTCCTTGTGTTGGGACGAGGTCGGAGAGCGCCAGTTGGAGGGACCAGAGATCGTCCGCCAGACCTCAGAGAAGGTCAAGACGATTCGTGAGCATATCCGAATCGCTCAGAGCCGTCAGAAGAGCTACGCCGATCGTCGTCGCCGTGAGCTCGCCTTCGAGGTTGGTGACCATGTTTTCCTGAAGGTGTCCCCGTCGAAGGGCATCTTCCGTTTCGGTGTGCGGGGCAAGCTGAGTCCGCGTTACATTGGCCTGTTTCTCATCCTTGAGCGGATTGGAGAGGTGGCCTATCGCATAGCCCTGCCCCCACAGTTGGCTCAAGCCCATGACGTCTTCCATGTCTCGCAGCTGAGGCGTTACGTCCACGATCCTGCTCACGTTATCTTGTTCGAGCCGCTCGTCTTCGAGCCGGACTTGTCATTCGTGGAGCAGCCGATCGAGATCCTGGACCGACGCGAGAAGAGGCTCCGCACCAAGACCGTCCAGTTGGTTAAGGTGCGATGGCAGCACCGTTCTGGTGCCGAGGCCACTTGGGAGCGCGAGGACGCCATGCGTGACGCATATCCACATCTTTTCCCTTCCTAGATGTTTTTGTATTAAATTTTGTGGACAAAATTTCCTAAGGGGGGAAGAATGTTATATATGTGTCACTTTTTAGCCTATTGGTCACATTTGGGTCATTTCTGGCCATTTTCCAATTTTTCTTTTTTCGATCGGAGCCGCTAAAATTTTAGACTTTTAGCTATCCGCGTGAGTTCGAGTACTCCGATTGAAAATCTAACTGCATATTATGAGTCCTGGTGCCATTTTGTGCTAGTCATAAAAATTTCATCGAATTCTGATAACGTTTTAGAAAATTATGCAGTTCCAAAACACATTTATGTTTGGTCGTTACTGGATTGTCAGAGGGGGACTTTGACCAAGTCAAAGTAGACTTGGAACAAGTCAAAGAAGACCATTGACTAGGTCAATGAGGTTTTTTTTTTCTTGGTTGAGTTGACTAGGTCAAGTCTCACCAACCCCCTTTTTCACCATTAAATGGCAAAGTGTGTGTATGAGTGTGTGTGCTAGGTGTGGGCGTCCCTTTCTCATCCTCTCCCTCTCACTCTCTCCTTCACTCCCCCCTTTTTTTTGTTGCAAAATAAAAGAACAAGAAGGAGAAGAAGAATCACCAAAAAGGAAAAGAGTGTGTGTGTGAAAGCTTAGGGTGTTGTTGTTGTTGTGCTTTGATTCACTTCTCTCTGACTCCCTCTCATGCCCCTTTCCCCCCCTGTTTTCATCCAATAAAGACTTGAGGAGTGGCTGAGGAGGTGGTTGTGTAGGTGGTGGCGGTTGAGGTGGTTTGGTGCGCCAAGGGCACCCGAATACTTCCCCTTTCTTTCCCCTCCTTTGGTAAGCTCTCCTCCTCCCTTATCCTTGTTTTAAATGGTTGTAAGGGCTCTTAGGGTGTTCATGCATGCCATGCATAGGTAGTAGGGTGAGTGTGAGGGCTGAGGAGGGGGTGGGAGAGGTTTGGACGCGCGCGCGGGGCCATCCGACCCAGTTGGGAGGCGTTCGATGCACGTAGGCGTGCATTGCCCTCCCCTGGGGCACCATAACTACATATTAACTTGTGTGAATAAAAAACTTATGATAACGCATGTTTTGCTATGATGTAACCATGCCATGTTAGACATTGTATGCTAGGGATATACATCCATGTATCATGTATAGAAGCCCATACATGCCTAGATACCATGTCCCATGTTTGAAAAGCCTTGATGTATGCATGTTCCCATCTAGTTTAATTTAATTAAACCAAAATGAGAATATATTAGTATAAGCATGCCTTAGAAAATATTATAACCTTGTTATTATAATATGTTTTTCCCCGCATCTTAGTTATGCGCCCTGGAGGAATTCTCGAGAATTCATTACCTTAGCAGTGTTTAGTAATCGTTGTCGACGGATCCAAGAGGATCGTATCCGTGAGAGTAGATTGTTTTCTCCCCTTCGTTGGATCCGTGTAGGAACTAACCGGGTTGGGAAAAGCTGTCCTGACAGAGGGCTCCCACTTGTAGGTACTACCGATGCATTCGGGAACGTACTGACCATGGGAGTATACCAGGTAGAGGCTACCCGGGGAAAGGGCTACCGGTGGACCAAGGGTGTAGAGCAGTCTAATCTGTCCCAAAAGTCCTATGTCACCTCTAAAGGGTGAGGGTGTGGTGCGTCGGTGTCGTTACAACCCACTAGTTTGTACAGTTACTCCCATCTTGGGACTTTAATGATTTTTAAGGTTAATATGAGTTGTGTTGCATAGATTGTACCATTCACTGAGCGTGTGGCTGACCCCTCGCATATCTTTTTCCTCCAGTTGTCACTGAGTCGGATCTAAAGGAGGAGCTCCCCGAGGCATCACACCAATAGCGGAGCAGCGTTCACGTATTTGGGTCTTGCGAGTGAGAGGCCATCAGCATCCCCCTTTTTGCTTGTATGTATTGTTACTCGTGCTTGGGCACAATACTTGTATGTGGATGTCTTTGTCTTATATTGGCTCTCATAGGACAGTTGATTATGTATTCTGGTCTGTAATATGTCTTTGAATTACAGACTCAGTCGTTTAAGCTTCCGCTATATGTATATATATTATGTCAGCTACATTGTTAGTTGTGTTATTACCTTCGATGTTGTTTAGAGTCTTTTATTGATCTCGTGTATGGACTGCTGATATTATATATATTTGCCACGTATCGGGGACGGCTGCCCTGGGGCGTGACACATGGTTTGTTGTGCATTGGGTAGTATGAGTGGGACGCATGAGCCGATTCATACTATCGTTGTTTGAATGATTGTTTTGTTGACAATGGATATCATATGTCCTTTATTTAGGCCCTCCCTTGAATTTTGAGGACAAAATTCCTTTATGGGAGAAAGAATGTAATGACTATAGTTTTCCTAGTTGTTTCTTGATTTTGTGCATTGGGTCATATTTCTGTAAGGTTTTGGAGGACTTATATATCTCCAATATCAGAATTTAAGGCATGGAGAATCGTTATTCTGTTTGCCTTCAAACTCTTTTTATGGATCATGAATCGGATGAGTATCGATCAAGTTATGAGTCAAACTGTACCGAGAGGTCGAGCAGAGAAATAGTGACGGCTCTAGGGGGAGCCGTCGATTTTCTGATGGGTCCGATAGGAGCCGTCGATCTGGAAACAATTTCAAACCCGAATATTTCTGTTTATAGAAGGTTTTAATGTGATTTATTGGATTGATTGGTGTCGATTTGTTGTCCCCACGTGTATAAGCTTATATATACCCTCTTTCTCTCCTTCCTTTGCATTGAAACCTTAAACCCTAAAGCCTCTCTTTCTTCTTCTCTTGTTTTCAGCACCATTGTTGAGGAGCTTGGGAAGGGAGTTCGAACAAGGGATTTTTGTGAGTATTATCCTCTATTTTGAAGAGCTTTTGAATGATATAGATGCCCTTTAGAAGTCCATTGCATGTGTTCCCGTTTTTTAATTTTCCCAACAAAAGAATGGTTTCTTCTTGTTGATTTTAAGTGTTTTTGTGTGATTTCGGATCCTTATATTATACCAATGATATGTCGATGATTTCATGATTTTTTTAGAAGTTTTGATGGTGTATTAGATCTCATGTATGTACTTCGGATTTCATTGATCTCTTAAGTTTTCTTCTTGAGTTTTTCATAGTTTTTATGGATTTCATATGATTTTCGGATCCTTATGTTATAGCTATGAAATTATGAAGTTTTCAATGTATTTTACAAATATTTCATGTCAAAAGAAAGGGGATAGGTATATATCATGCCTAGGGTTGTTTATTAAGAATAGAAAGCATGTTTACTGATAAGCATATTAATTATACATTTGAACCCCTTAATATAATTTTCTATATATTTATTTTATGTATAATAATAATTAATATTAAGAATTCATGTGTTATTGCAGGTAATTGACTTAAATGACGATTATCAATGCAAGATATTATACAAATAAGTTAAAGGTATTGTTACACCCCGGAGCGGCCGTCCCCAGTTTGTAACAATAATAGTCATATCAGAATATCATACAGGAGGCTAACAAGATAACCACATATAAGGACTGGTAGAGCAAGACTAGACTAGGAAGCAGAAGCATAATATAAACAAGTCTGTAACCAAAAATATCATTACAGACAGAGGGTATACAATCACTGTCCTGTGTGAGCCAAGTCTGATCAACAAAGAGGATACATACATCATGTGCCCATGCACCAAAAAGAAATACATACAAAAACAACAAGACTGCTGACGACCTCGCTCGCTAATCTCAAAAGACGGACGTAACACAGGCAACCAAGAAATACCTCATGGGAGCTCCGCCTTCGTGACCTGTTCTGCCTCCACTCGAGAGAAACAAAGGAAAACGAGGGATAAGCTAAAAGCTCAGTGAATAGTCAACCACCACACAATGAAGATAATACTACATAGTCAACACTTAAACGAATACACAACAAGTTGTCAACAAATACTCCACAATCACTCCACGTCATCCGGTAGCCCTCTCCCAGGTAGCCCTCTCCCTGGCAGCTTGCCCATGACGGTACCAGTCACGGGGAGGCACCTCACAGGGTAGCTCCGACGCTGGGTAGCTTCAATGCACGATGACGTCGGGGTGATACACTCCACACTTACTAATGTTAATTATGACCTTATAAACTAGTCATACACCCATCTATCAAAAAAAAAAAAAGGGTATAAAGTAATTACTATGAGCATGAGGTAATTAAGCACCCACCAAACGTGCAAACAGGGTGTAAGGACAAGTAGAGGCAAGAATTATAGCTCACTCGAAGGAGCATATCAATAAGTATGTACAAATGATCCTAGAACATGGTATTTAATCCTACATAGCACATCCATCATCATATACAAGCAATACAACCCAAAAGTTCTCTATAATATCATCCCATTGCATAAAATACACTATAGTGCCTAACAAGCATGCTATTATTACTTCTATTGCATGGGTCGGACCACTCACCAATACCGAATCGTCACTCACTCAATCCATGAGGAGTTGATGTGGGATAGCGAGCAGGGCGGGAGTGGGAAGAGCACAACGCACTCCCACCACAGCACAAACTTGCAAGAAAATCAATAACTTCTAGATCCTACAACCAATGGTTCTAAAATTGAATATGATAACTCCTGACCCATAAACAAGCATATATCATCAAGGCACCAACTTCAGATATAGATCACAACTTGCATAATAGCATAAAAACTCACACATGCCAGAACTGGCTCGTCTACCCCCAAACATCCATGAACTTTCTTCACTCCAGCACCAAGTACATGTCCAAAAATTCTGAAATAATTTACACACATTCATTCACATGTGAGGATCATAATCCATGAAGACATCGGAGTCTAATTAAGCTTCTAACTGCTAGAAATAAATTAGTTTCAGAAGCTGGTCATTTCACACGCGAATCTGGACAGTCCTTAGAGATTGACTCATAACTTCCAACACAGATAACATTTTAACCCCAAATTTCATGCATAGAATCTAGACATCAGCATGATCATGGAACATGAAGACCTGAACCTCAGAATATGACTCTAGGTACTAGTATTACAAGGATTTCAAGAAGACAGAGATCTGCCATACCTCTTTAAGCATTAAACAAGTCTCCCATCACCATAATCACTTTCTCCACAACTAACCACAGCTGATCAACACAAAAACAGAGCAAACAGAGATGGGAAGGAAGGGTTAGGAAGGGAGAGTAACTTAATACAAGCATACACAAGCTATTCAACATACCTGAACAACCCACACATTTCCCCCAACAATGATCCACCAAAAAAAATGATTTCACAAACACCTACCAAACCTTCTCAACAAGGATCAACTGAGATAGCCACAAAATAGAGAGAAAGAGTAGTAGAAAATGAGGGTTTAGATGACATAAAGTTCCTATAGAAGGGTTTATATAGTGGTTAAGGTAATAAGGGGGGTGAACTTAAGCTAATCCTACCCAACCAATTACCAAAAAAAAAAAACCAACCAATGGGAGGTGAGACTTCTTAAGCTCACCCAAGGTGTCCCTATCACACCAAAAGGGTTATAATTATCCATAGCTAATCCACCACCAACCAGTAACAAATGAAAATCCGGATACCAATCGGAACTGAAAACCCAAAAAAAAATAAACATTTCCAATTACGCCGAGGCAGTTATCAAATCAAAGAAAACACTGATAAATCATTCAACTAGGGGGAACAATCACCAAAATATTAATAATAATAATAACACCCATATTATAAATTCCAAAATGACACAAACTTAACATTCTCCCCTCAGGAAATTTTATCCCCAAAATTACAAACTAAGAAGGGAAAAGATGTTGATAAGAGTCACGCTTGATGTCTTCTCGCTCCCAAGTGGTCTCAGCACCCGATCGATGCTGCCAATGCACCTTGACCAATGACACGGTTTTGGTACAGAGCCTCTTCTCACGCTGATCTAAGATCTCGATGGGTTGCTCAACGAAGGACAAATCCGGCTCGAAAATGAGAGGCTCATGCGCAATGATGTGCGACGGATCATGGACGTACTGCCTCAACTGGGATACATGGAAAACATCATGAGCGTGCGACAGCTGTGGGGGCAAGGCCACCCTATAGGCCACCTCCCCAATCTGCTCAAGCACTAAAAATGGGCCGATGAACCGCGGACTTAGCTTGCCTCGAACGCCAAAACGGAAGATGCCCTTAAGTGGGGACACCTTCAGAAACACATGATCTCCAACCTCAAAGGTGAGGTCACGGCGTCGATGATCAGCATAGCTCTTTTGACGGCTCTGGGCGGTGCGGATGCGCTCCCGAATCAATCTGACTTGCTCAGAGGTCCGCTGGATAATCTCTGGCCCTTCAAGTTGACACTCTCCAACCTTGTCCCAACACAAGGGAGATCTGCATCTATGACCGTAGAGAGCCTCATACGGTGCCATCTTAATGCTCGAATGGTAGCTGTTGTTATAGGCAAACTCCACCAACGGAAGATGACCTTCCCAACTACCCCCAAAATCAAGGACGCATGCCCGTAGCATGTCCTCTAAAGTCAGAATTGTCCTCTCTGACTGGCCGTCTGTCTGCGGATGGAATGCGGTACTGAAATGCAGGGTCGTACCCAGGGCGTGCTGAAGACTACCCCAAAACCTCGAAGTGAATCTCGCATCTCGATCCGAAATGATGCTGACAGGGTACTGTGCAGACGAACAATCTCAGAGATAAATAATCGTGCCAAGGTGTCCAGAGAATCGGTGAGTCGGATGGGGAGGAAGTGTGCAGACTTGGTCAGTCGATCGACGATCACCCAAATGGCATCACGACCAGAACGTGACTTTGGCAAGCCCGACACAAAGTCCATGGTAATGTGCTCCCACTTCCACTGAGGAATCTCAATGAACTGCAGTTTTCCAGCGGGACGCTGATGCTCTGTCTTCATCTGCTCGCACACCAAGCAATGAGCGACGAAACTTCCAACATCCGCCTTCATACCATGCCACCAGTAACCATGACGGAGGCTCCGATACATTTTCGTGCTACCAGGATGCACCATGTATCGAGAACGATGAGCCTCATCCAAGATCTTCTGCTTCAGCTCTGTGTCATTGGGAATGCAAACTCTACCCCTGAATCTCAAGATGCCATCCCTGCCAATCTGATAATCCGGTCGCTCACCTCGGGTGATGCCTTCTGATATGACCAGGAAGTGAGGATCCTGCCCTTGCGCCACGCGGATCTCATCAAGCAGAACAGGCTGAACCACCAGTCGAGCCAACAAACTGCCAGTACATGTCACCTTAAAGCTCAACAAATTCACGGCCTCCTCCCATAGTCACCAACGACGGACTACTAGATGAGAAATCAAGCCCAAGGGCTGTCTGCTGAGAGCATCGGCCACGACATTTGCCTTACCTAGATGGTAACCAATGTCGCAGTCATAGTCCTTCAGGAACTCAATCCAACGTCGCTGACGCATGTTGAGCTCCGGCTGGGATTGCAAATATGTAAGGCTCTTGTGGTCCGTGAAGAGTTCAAATTGCTCACCATACAGATAATGCCTCCAAATTTTCACTGCGAAAATAATCGCTGCTAGCTCCAAGTCGTGGGTGGGGTAATTCTGTTCATGGGGCTTCAACTGACGTGATGCGTAAGCCACCACCTTACCATGTTGCATCAGGACACAGCCCAACCCCAACCGCGACGCATCGGAGTAGACTGCGAAGCCGCCACTCCCAGATGGAATGGTAAGAACTGGCGCTGATGTGAGCCTTCGCTTCAACTCCAGGAAGCTCTCCTCACAAGCTGGGGACCACTCAAACCGAACATCCTTCCGTGTAAGGCGGGTCAGGGGAACAGCAATCTTGGAGAATCCCTCCACAAATCTCCGGTAGTAACCTGCCAATCCCAAGAAACTCTGAATCTCTGTGGGATTCGACGGTCGCCGCCAATTCGCCACAGCGAGAGTTTTCTCCGGGTCCACGGATATGCCCTCACCGGAAATTACATGGCCCAAAAAGGCCACACGTTCCAACCAAAACTCGCACTTGCTGAACTTGGCGTACAACTGATGTCGAGCCAAAGTCTCCAAGACAGTGCGAAGGTGGGCTGCATGCTCCTCATGGCTCCTCGAGTAGACCAGGATGTCATCAATGAAGACAACCACGAAGGAGTCTAGAAAGGGCCTAAACACCCGGTTCATAAGATCCATGAAGGCCGCCGGTGCATTCGTCAACCCAAACGGTAGCACTAGAAACTCATAATGCCCATAGCGGGTTTGAAAGGCCGTCTTCGGAATATCTGATTCACGGATCTTCAATTGATAGTACCCCGAGCGAAGATCAATCTTGGAGAGGACACAAGCTCCCTGAAGCTAGTCAAACAGATCGTCAATTCGCGGGAGGGGGTACTTGTTCTTCACTGTCCGCTGGTTCAGTTGCCTGTAATCAATACAAAGACGTAGCGAACCATCCTTCTTCTTCACGAATAGGACGGGGGCTCCCCAAGGAGACACACTCGGACGTGCAAACCCCTTCTCCAGCAATTCTTCCAATTGCTCCTTGAGCACACGCAGTTCGGCAGGAGCCATCCGATACGGAGCCTTTGAAATCGGATCGGTACCCGGAAGTAGATTGATCTCAAACTTGGTCTCACGGTCCGGTGGTAGTCCCTGAAGATCGTCAAGAAAGACCAAAGGGTAATCTGCCACGACCGGAGTCTCACTGATACCTGCCTTCAAGGGTGTATCGACAGCTGATACATATGCCAAATAACCCTCGCATCCGCCGCGGAGGAGCTTCCATGCTCGGAGGGAGGACACAAACCCCAGTGGAGCTTGGTCCCTATCGCCCATAAACTGAAAGGTCCTTCGACCAGGGATGTGGAACACCACTGTTTTTGCAAAGCAGTCGATGCTGGCATGGCAAGCAGAGAGCCAATCCATCCCCAGGATGACATCAAAATCACACATGGAAAGCTCGACTAACTCTACTGCAAACTCATACTCTCCTATCGACACTAAACAACTCCTATAAACTGTCCTGAGAATAAGGCGATCGCCTACTGGCAAAGCAACCTCCAATGCAACCGGTAGGGGATCCGACACTGCTCCCACATGGCGGGCAAAAGCAGGAGAAATAAAAGAATGCGTGGCCCCAGAATCAAATAAAACATAAGCGGGGTGCTGGGAGATCATAATAGTACCTTGGACCACCCTACCCGATGCCTGTGCCTCATCAACTGTGAGTGTCGCTACCCGGCCCGGAACCAACTGTGGTGGGGGCTGAATCTATCGACTCCACTGCGGAGGCTGTCTCCTCTGATCCACATGACCGCCCTGCGGCGGTTGTGGTTGACGCTGCAGTTGCGGTTGCAGTTGCGGCTGACGCGGCTGCTGCTGCTGGAACCTCGGATCATAAACTCGTGGTCGTCCAGCATTAGGACAAAATTGCACAATGTGCCCAACGCGCTGGCAGTGGTAACAGCGGCGTTGTTCAGGGGTTCTTGCCTGAACTGGAACGACGGCGGTAGGCGCAGCACCTTGGGTTGGCATAGTAGTAGAGGCAGGGGAGACAGTCGATCGATCAGAGCGGCGACGCTTGCTGCGAGCATCGCGGCGTCCATCACCTTGCTGACGAGGAGGATCTTGGCCTGCTGGGGATGTCTGACTCACCGGGGGTGCCCCAAGGTCGCGCTCGACAGTCACAGCTCGCGATAACAAGGCACTGAAACTTGTCAACGCCTGCGACGTAACATGCACCCTAATCCTGCTGTTGAGTCCCATCTCAAAGCGTCTGCAACGTGTCTCCTCATCAGCAACAAGGGCAGGAGCGTAACGTGATAGCGTCGTGAATCTCGCTGAATAAGACGCCACTGACATAGACCCCTGCGTCAACTGTTCAAACTCCTGCATCACCCGCTGCCGCGTCGGAAAAGGAAAATACTCGCCTAAAAATAGGTCACAGAACCCGGTCCAGGCCAACTGCTCCACACCTCCAGGAATATCAATCGAACGGGTGGCCCACCAATCCGCTGCATCGTCCTTCAGCATGAACGTGGCTAGAGAGATACGCTGGCGATCCGAGCAACGCATGGTAGAGAAAATCTTATCTATCTCTCGCAACCACCTTTCTGGAGCAAGGGGATCCGCCGTCACACCATGGAAAGAAGGGGGATGGAGCTTCAAGAAAGTACAAAGGTCAGACTTATGGTCCTGAGCCTCCACACGATGCTCTTCCACCACCTCGAGGGGTCTCTGATCTACTGATACAGGAATTTCCACATGATCCCTCGGCACCTCAGGCACAATCGGTGGGTCTGGCACAGCCGACATCTGCGGAGCTACCTGGCGGGCCTCACGCAGTGCCCTAATCTCACGGGACTGCTCCTCCAACGCCCTCGATTGAGTCTCTAACATATCAGCGAGGCGAGCGAAGGCATGCTCCCAAGCAGGAGGCTCCGGCTCAGGTCTTGGCCTCAACGCAGAGGACCCCGCATCTGATTCAGCTCCATCATTAGGACCAGAAGCTCCGGAAGCTCTGGGGTGACCACTTCTACATGTTATGCCTGTGTCATTTGGAGCCATTTCGGTTAAGCCTTGGTCACATCTGGGTCATTCAGGGCCTTTTTCTTTTTCGATCGGAGTCGCTAAAATTTTTGCTTTTAGCCACCTGCGGGAGTTAGAGTACTCTGATTGGAAATCTAACTGCATATTATGGGTCCTGGTACTGTTTAGTACTACCCATAAAAATTTCATCGAATTCTGGTAACGTTTTGAAAAATATGCAGTTTCGAACCGTATCCGGGTTTTAAGAGTTCCTGGTTGGTCGAATAGTGTGAGATATTTTGGGGATGTGGTGACCTTTGGTAACCTTACCCCCACCTTGCTTAGGGATGAAGAAACCTTTGGTTATTTGATATGTGAGTGGGTGAGCCTAACCCTAACCTCACCCCCCTTATTGTCACCCCTAGGCACTATTTGGGCATGAAAATGACTTTTGTGCCCTCTCTCTCTTCCCCTTCTTTTTGATTTTTAGAACTGTTGGGATGGTTGGGGAGGTCATGCATGTTAGGTAGATGGGTTAGAGTGTGTGTGAGGGGTTGGGGAGGGGTTAAAGAGTGCTGGGCGCGCGCGGGGGTCTGTCTGCCCATGTGCGCGCGCAGAGGGGCGCTGGCAGGCGCAGGCGGGCGCACAGGTGCGAGCGGGGCGGGCACGCGGTGCATGCAAGATGTGCGCGCAGGCGCGCGGGAGCCTGCGCGCCCGCGGGGCACTGCGTCTGGGCGTGCGCCTGGGCATGTGGCAGGGTGCCGGTGCGCGCGCGCGCGTGCGTGTGCGTGCTGGGGCATGCGCGGGGCTACCCAGGGTCTCGAGTAGGTGCTGGGGCACTCGGGCATGCTTGCGTACGCGCGTGCTCGCATGCGTGCGAGCCCGTATGCGTGCATGTCTAAGTCTTTGGTATTTCTAGTAATTTCTAAGTGTTATAATGTGATGTTACTCACCAAATTTGATGCCCTTACCTTGCAGATCTCATCCAAAGGGATGCGCGAGGTCCCGGGTTGCGGTGAGTGGTTTGATCCAATCCCGATGGGGCCCCCTAGCTATACTACTTGTGTAGATAAGTAGTATGGTCATGCTTAAACTATAATATGTTAGATATCTTGCATGCTAGGCTTATATGGCATGTATTGTATCCATGTATGTATGATTGTATTGCATGCGCCCCTCTAGTATGGGCATGTATTTCTGTAATGTGTATGGATGTATAGAATATGGCATGCCTTAGGTAGTATTGTAATACTACTCCCACCATATTAATTGGAATATCCAGCATGATTAAGTCTGGGTTAATAACGGGCACCTGCCTAATATTCCCTTGCAATAAGACTCGAGGGCGTGGTGTAGTTGTTGCGCCCATGCTAATGGGGCAAAGCTATGACCAGCTTCATGAGATGATGATCTCTCTCGCCCTCTCCCTCTGCACGAACTGAGTAAGTAGATGCGATTTCCTACTCGACTCAGGTTCGTTTGGAATATTGGCATGCACCTGTTAGTGCGCGAGATCGCGCTTAACGTTTTCTTTTAAGTTGGTGATATCCAACGCATGCTTAAGTTATGCCTTGTGTGCTTATATGATTAATGGTCACGTATGCATGTTTAAGTGGGCCATACCATGTATGCATATTGTATGATTTGTTGTTTATGATGTAAATCCATGTTAGGGGTCACCCTTATGGTCAATTATTAGATGATTGTGCATATGGTTCATGCACATAGCTAGATAAAATTCTCCTGGATATATATATATGCGCATGTTAAAACTGATAGGCCTATCTGAAATAGGCATGGGTATGACCCGCTGTCGGATTGTACCTTATTAGTTAGAGTGCTAGTGATGTAATCGCCCCGTGCATCCGAGCAATGCACTCGTTTGGAATTCAGGAGAATTCATTATCTTATCGATTTTGTTAAGCCGGTAGTTGGGGCATTAAGCTAGGCCTACCCGTGCTAGGTGCGTATATGAACCGCCTATTGGGTTATGTGCCTTGGGATTATTTCTACGTGAGAGCAGATGCAACCCCCTTGTGTCCGAGCGACGCAACCGTGTGGGAGTACAATAGTATTCGCTATCATCGATATGTGATTATCGAGAGTAGTTATTTTTTCTGTTATGCCTGTATCATTTGGAGCCATTTCGGTTAAGCCTTGGTCACTTCTGGGTCATTCAATGTCTTTTTCTTTTTCGATCGGAGTCGCTAAAATTTGGGCTTTTAGCCACCTGCGGAAGTTAGAATACTCTGATTGGAAATCTAACTGCATATTATGGGTCCTGGTACCGTTTAGTACTACCCATAAAAATTTCATCGAATTTCGGTAACGTTTTGAAAAATATGCAGTTCTGAATCGTATCTGGGTTTTTGAGAGTTCCTGGTTTGATTAGTCGAATAGTGTGAGATATTTTGGTGAATGTGGTGACCTTGGGTAACCTTACCCCCCTTTGCTTAGAGGTGAAGCAACCACTTGGTTATTTTGCTTGTTAGAGGGTGAGAATAGGTTAGGTTCACCCCCACATTTTTCCATTACACTCACCCCCCCCCCCCATGTGAGAAAAGTCTCTCTCTCTCTCTCTCCCTCTCCCTCTCCCTCTCCCACTCCCCACGTGGACTCTCTTTGGGGCTCTCTTTCTCTCTTTCACACACTCCCCAAGTGTTTGATGAAATGCATAAGAGAAAAGATGGAGCAAGAAGAAGAGGTGCAAGTGCAAAACTAGGTGAGTGTGTGTGCTTGTGTTATTGATTGTTTCTCCTCCCTCTCCTCCTCCCATGGTGGATCCCCTTATTTTCTTTCCCCTCCCCTTTGGTTCAGCCATGAAGAAGAGAAGCAAAGATGGAGGTGGTGGTAGTGGTGGTGGCGGTCGAGGTGGTCAAGGGTGCGTTTGCGAGCCCCTACATCTCCCCCTTCCCTCCCCCTCTCTTTTGGTGAGTTTCCCTCTTCTTTAATTGGCTTTTATGCATGTTAGGGTGTTTGGGAGGGCATGTATGTGAGGTGTTTTGAGTTGGGTGCATGTAGGGGCAAGGGGGGAGGGTTAGGAATGGATGGGCGTGCGCAGGGGTC
Source organism: Acorus gramineus (assembly GCA_030737835.1). Taxonomy (NCBI): domain Eukaryota; kingdom Viridiplantae; phylum Streptophyta; class Magnoliopsida; order Acorales; family Acoraceae; genus Acorus; species Acorus gramineus. Next base: position 199,911 of record JAUJYN010000021.1, read on the forward strand.
TGTCCGCGTGGGTGCGCGCGTAGGCGCGCGCGCAGAGGGGTGCTGGCAAGCGCAGGCGGGCGGGGGTTCGTGCGGGAGTGCGCGCGGGAGTATTCGAGTCTATAATAAGAAATTTACTAGAAATTTAAAGATCTCAGTGAATCTATTATTTAGAGGCATATCTTTAGGATTATGTCTTCTTATGATTTGATCAGCTATGTGTCTAGATGTTATATATGAAATTTGGGGTCATTATGATATCTGTGGTGTAAGTTAGAACCAGTTTTGCATGACCTGTCCAGATTCGCGTAGGAATTGACCTGCTTCGGGAAATGATTTGTTTCGGGCTTGTAGAGGAAAATTTAGGTTCTAATATCTTCATGGATTATGATCCCAGCATATCATAGAATGTGCATGATTTATTTCATAATTTTTGGAAGTGTATTGGGTGCTGTGAAGACCAATTAGTAGGGCTGGTTGCAGCAGGTTTAGCAGTTTCGCTTGGTTGAGTGTCAAGGAGTTGGTTGCATGTGTCTTGGGTGATAATATGGAAGTATCAATTGTTATATATGTGTCACTTTTAGCCTTTTGGTCACCTTTGGGACATTTCTGGCAGTTTTTCAATTTTTCTTTTTTCGATCGGAACCGCTAAAATTTTGGACTTTTAGCTATCTTCATGAGCTCGAGAACTCCGATTGAAAATCTAACTGCACATTATGTGTCCTGGTGCCATTTTGAACCACTCACGAAAATTTCATCGAATTCTGGTAACGTTTTAGAATTTGGCAGTTCCGAATCGTATCCGGGTTTTGACCGAGTGGGAATGTCAAAGGGGGGACTTGACCAAGTCAAGAAGACTTGGACCAAGTCAAATTTGACCATTGACTTGGTCAAATAGTTTTGTTTTTTTTTGTGTGGTTGGGTTGACTCAAAGTCAATCCCCACCAACCCAAATTGTTCCTTAAGTGTGTGAGTGTGTGTGTGTGTGTGTGTGGCCCTATTTGTGGGCGTCCCCTTCTTCTTCCCCATCTCTATCTCCCTCTCACACACTCCATCACTCATTCCCTCTCCTTTTTGTTCCATTAGAGGTAGTAGAAGAAGAAGAAGAAGAAAACCCTAGAAAGGAAAAAGAAAGGTAAGAGTGTGATCTACCTTTGCATGGTGTTTGTTTTGTTTTCCCTTTTCTCTATCTCCCTCTCATGGCTTCCCCCACCCCTGTTTTCAGCCATTTTTAGGGCTTGAGAGTGGCTGAGGAGGTGGTGGTGTTGGTGGTGGCGAAAGAGGTGGTTTGGTGCGCAAAGGGCACCCGAGCTTCCTCCCTTTTTCCTTCCCCTCCTTGTTGGTAAGTCCTCCTCCTCCCTTAGCTTGTTTAGATGATTGTTAGGGTGTTTAAGTGGTCATGCATGCCTTGCATGGGTGGTAAGGGGTGTGGGTGGGCGGAGGAGGGGGTGGAAGGGGTTCGGGTGTGCGCGCGGAGCCATCCGCGCACATGCGCGCGCGTCTAAGCGCGCAGACGGGCGCGCTGGCGGGCGCGCGCGTACGCGCAGACGCGCGGGCGTGCGCGCGGGGTGCTGCACTGGGGCGCAGTGCGCGCGGGTACGCGCGGGCTGGAAGCGCTATGCGCGCCTGCGCGGTAGCGCATCTGGGCGCGCGGCAGGGGCGCGGCAGTGCGCCAGGGGTGCTGGGGCGCATGCGTGCGTGCGCATTCGTGCGTGCGCGTGCGGGGGGCCATGCGTGTGGCTGCCCGAGGGTTCGGGTGGGTGTCGGGGCACTCGGACTCGCGTGCGTACGTGCGTGCTCGCATGCGTGCGAGTCCGTATGCATGCTTGTCCGAGTATTGGGTATTTCTAGTAAATTTCATGTGTAATTGTGTAGTTTACTCACCATATTGAATGCCCATGTCTTGCAGATCTTGGCGAACGGTCACGCAACGACCCAGGTTTCGGTGAGTGGGTCAATCCAACCCAGTATGGAGGCGTTCGATGCACGTAGGCGTGTGTTGCCCTCCTCTGGGGCACCATAATTGTATATTAACTTGTGCAAAATGAAAAGCTATGTGATGCATGTTTTAATATGATGTAACCATGCCATATTAGACCTTGTATGCTAGAGATATACATCATGCATAGAGGCCCATACATGCCTAGACACCATGTTCCATGCTAGGAAAGCCTTGACCTACGCATGATTCCCATTTAGTTTAATTTATTTAAATCAAATGAGAATATATTGTTATAAGCATGCCTTAGAGAATATTATAACCTTGTTGTTATAATATATGTTTCCCCGCATCTTAGTTATGCGCCCTGGAGGAATTCTTGAGAATTCATGACATTAGAAATGTTAGGAAGCGTTGTCGACGGATCCAAGAGGATCGTATCCGTGTGGGTAGGCTGTTTTCTCCCCTTCGTTGGATCCGAGTAGGGACTCCCCGGCGTTAGAAAGCTGTCCTGACAGAGGGCTCCCATCTGTAGGTACCTCCGATGCGTGCGTCGGACAGTGCTGATCGTGGGAGTATACCAGGTAGAGGCTACGGAGTGTGGGAGAGGCTACCGGTGGACCAAGGGTGGAGAGCAGTCTAGTCTGTCCCAAAAGGCCCATGTCACCCCTTAAAGGGTGAGGGTGAGGGTGGGGTGGGTCGGCGATGTTACGACCCACTAGCTTGTGTAGTTACTCCCGTTTAGGGACTATAATTATTTAAGGTTAATATGAGTTGTGTTGCATAGATTGTGCCATTCACTGAGCGTGTGGCTCACCCCTCGCATATTCTTTTCCTCTAGTTGTATCTGAGTCGGATCTGAAGGAGGAGCTCCCTGAGGCATCACAGCAGTAGCGGAGCAGCGTCACGTTTTGGGTTCTGCGAGTGAGAGGCCATCAGCATCCCCTTCTTGCTTGTATATATTGTTGTCCGTGCTTGGGCACACACTTGTATTTGGATGTCTTTGTTTATATTGGCTCTCACAGGACAGTTGATTATGTATTCTGGTCTGTAATATGTTTTTGAATTACAGACTCAGTCGTTTAAGCTTCCGCTATATGTATATATATTATGTCAGCTACATTATTGATTGTGTTGTCACTCTTGATGTTGTTTAGAGTATTTTATTGATCTCCTGTATAGACTGCTGATATTATATATATTTGCCACGTATCGGGGATGGCCACCCTGGGGCGTGACATATCAGGGGTTAGGGTCTTCATGAAGTAAGCTTATATGTGTGATAGGAGGTTCCATAATTTAATTATGGATCATTGGTTGTGTTTTGCAGATCTCGTAGACCGGACGCGCGGAGATCTGGGTATCGGTGAGTGGTTCGATCCAATCCCCCCCCTCGGGATGCGCGTAGTCGCGCGTCGTGCATCGATGGGGCCCCCTAGCTATACTACTTGTGTAGATAAGTAGTATGGCCATGCTTAAGCTATAATATGTAGATATCTTGCATGCTAGGCTTATATACATGTATTGTATTAATGTATGAATGATTGTGTTGCATGAGCCCTCTAGTATGGGCATGTATTTTTGGTAATGTGTATGGATGTATAGAATATGGCATGCCTTAGGTAGTTTTGTAATAATACTCCCACCATATTAATTGGAATATTCAGCATGAATAAGTCTGGGTTAATAACGGGCACCTGCCTAATATTCCCTTGCGATAAGACTCGAGGGCGTGGTGTAGTTGTTGCGCCCATGCTAATGGGGCAAAGCTATGACCAGCTTCATGAGATGATGATCTCTCCCACCCTCTCCCTCTGAACGAACTGAGTAAGTAGATGCGATTTTCTACTCGACTCAGGTTCGTTTGGAATATTGGCATGCACCTGTTAGTGCGCGAGATCGCGCTTGACCCTTTCTTTTAAGTTGGTGATATCCAACGCACATTTAAGTTAGGCCTTGTGTGCTTATGTGATTAATGACCACGTATGCATGTTGTATGATTTATTATGATGTAAATCCATGTTTGGGAGTGTCCCTATAATTATTAGATGATTGTGCATATGGTTCATGCACATAGCTAGATATAAAATTCTCCTGAATATATTAATTATGCTCATGTTAAAACTGATTAGGCCTATCTGGAATAAGCGTGGGTATGACCCGTTGTCGGGTTGTACCTTATTAGTTAGAGCCCTAGTGATATAATCGCCCCGTGCATCCGAGCGATGCACTCGTTTGGAATTCAGGAGAATTCATTATCTTATCGGATTGTTAAGCCGGTAGTTGGGGCGTGACACCCCCCTGTGTCCGAGCGACGCAACGGTGTGGGAGTACAGTAGTATTCGATATCTCGATAAGTGATTATCGAGAGTAGTTGTTTTTCCATTGGGTTCGCTTTGCGAACATGGAATGTTTACTCCCAATGTCGTCCGTGTTGAAGAGGGCCGGGTTGTAGCTGTCCTGACAGAGGGCTCCTATCCGTAGGTACCACCGATGCGTTCAGGAGCGTACTGATCGTGGGAGTGTACCAGGTAGAGGCTACCCGGGAGAGGGTTAACGAATGATATTGTGAGCGTGGAATCGTTCTCCCCTTCGTTGGATCCGATGTAGGAACTCCCCGACGTTGGAAAAGCTGTCCTGACAGAGGGCTCCCATCCGTAGGTACCACCGATGCGTTCGGAAGCGTACTGATCGTGGGAGTATACCAGGTAGAGGCTACGCGGGGGAAAGGGCTACCTGTGGACCAAGGGTGTAGAGCAGTCTAAGTCTCTTCCAAAAGTCCCAAGAGTCTCCCTCCGGGAGTGAGGGTGAGGATGAGGTGAAGACATGTCGCCTCGTGACCCATTCGTTGTTCATCCGTTCCCATAGTTGTTGGGTCCGGTCTCGTATCGATGTTCAAAGACATCGTTGGGCAGTTATCTCGATGTAGATGATCCAGTAGTGTTGCGTAGACCAGTAATCCCGGGTCTCCTTGACCAACGGTATGGTCTCTCCCCAAAAGTCCCAAGAGTCTCCCTCCGGGAGTGAGGGTGAGGGTGAGGTTGGTGATCCAGTAGTGTTGTGTGGACCAGTAATCCTGGGTCTCCTCGACCAACGGTATGGTCTCTCCCTAAAAGTCCCAAGAGTCTCCCTTCGGGAGTGAGGGTGAGGGTGAGGTTGGTCGCGCCACCGCGTGACCCTGTTATCCATGGGTTTCCACCCATGTTTACCTTGAGAGGGAATTGTTATGTATTGAAGGGTTGTATGGTGATTGGTTTCCAGCCACTCACTGAGGTTGTAGCTCACCCCTCGCATACTGTTTCTTTTCAGGGGTAGTGTTGGGCGTGGAGCTAGAGCTTTCCTGTGGCGTGGTCTTATGGGCGTGGAGCGTTCTTCCGACGGATGGCGAGTGTGAGGCTGTCAGCAGTCCTAGAGTCATTGTATGTATTGTAAATCGTGCATGTGGCACAGGTTGTATTTTCTTTGGTCTAGACTTGGCTCTCACAGGACAGTGATTGTGTATTCGAGTCTGTAATAATGTTTTGGTTTACAGACATTGTTTATATATTATGCTTCCGCTTTTCAGTCAGTTATCATTATCCTTGCTTTGCCACTTTGTGTGTTGTTGGTGGAGTCTTTATTGACCTCAGGTATTTATAGCTGATATTTTATTATTGCCACGTCTCGGGGACGGCCGCCCTGGGGCGTGACACATAGGGTTCACTTTGCAAACGTGGGGTGCTTCCTCTCGACATTGTCGTGCGTCGAACACCCTAGCGTCGAAGCTGTCCTGTTTGGGTGCCACCACTTGTAGGTGTTACTGATGCGTATCGCCGTACACATCAGGCTGATGTACCGATCGTGGAAGGCCGACAAGTAGAGGCTACGCGGGAGAGGGCTACCGGATGTTTTTGCGAGCGTGGAATCGTTCTCCCCTTCTTCGGATCGGCGTTGAAGGTACCTGACGTTAAAGTTGTCCTGACAGAGGGCTCCCACCTGTAGGTACTACCGATGCGTTCAGCAGATGTACTGATCATGGGAGTATACCAGGTAGAGGCTACTCGGGAGAGGGCTACCGGATGATGAAGGGAGTGGGACAAAAGGTTTTCTTCCAACAGTCCTATCTCACCCTTAGGGCTGAGGGTGGGGATGAGATGAAGTCACGTCGCCGTGTGACCCATTCATTTTCGTCCGTTCCCATAGTTGTTGGGTCCGGTTACGTATCGATGTTCAAAGACATCGTTGGGCAGTTATCTCGATGTAGATGATCCAATAGTGTTGTGTAGACCAGTAATTCCGCGTCTCTTCAACCAACGATATGGTCTCTCCCCAAGAGTCCCAAGAGTCTCCCTCCGGGAGTGAGGGTGAGGGTGAGGTTGGTCGCGCCGCCACATGACCTTGTTATCCATTGGGTTTCCACCCATGTTTTCCTTGAAAGGAAATTGCCTTATCATTTAAATTGTTGTAATAGTGTTTGGTTTTCAGCCACTCACTGAGCTTGTAGCTCACCCCTCGCATACTGTTTCTTTTCAGGGGCAGTGTTGGGCGTGGAGCTGGAGCTTCCCTGTGGCGTGGTCTTATGTGCGTGGAGCGTTATGTCCGGCGGTGTTATGCCTGTGTCATTTGGAGCCTTATTTTTTGATCGGAGTCGCTAAAATTTTAGCTTTTAACCACCTTCAGAAGTTGGAGAGCTTTGATTGAAAATTTGGCTACATAATTTTTCTCCTAGAAGTTATGTATTTCCGATTTGGTATTTGGATTTAATTTTGTTAAAATCCAAGATGAAGAGGTTTAAATATGATTTTATCATGAGATGCTCAGTTTTGAGTTAGCTTTCGTACAAAAGTTGAATTAGATAAACTGGATTCATGTAGTAAAAGTTATGGGTATTTTTCCAAGTATACCCCGGGGATGAAAATTCTGGTAGCAGCCCTGTTCAATGTTTAGCCCTCATTTCGGAATAGCTGGAGGGATTATTTTGATCTTGGAATAAACATGAAAGTGTTAGATAATTTTCTAGGCTTTCCAGTGGATTTTGAATTGTGCAATTCGGAGCTATATTGAGAAAGTTATGGCTGTTCTAGTGAATCATGTACAGAATTTCTAGTCAGGGACGAATTGGTCATTTGAATCCCTCTTTTGGCTATTTATTGGCCCAAAAAAATATCTCTCCCTCTCTCTCCCACTCCCCACGTCTACCTCTCTTGCCTCTCTTTCTCTCTTTCACACATTTCCCCCCATGTGTTTGATGAAATGCCTAAGAGAAAAAGATGGAGCAAGAAGAGGAGGTGCAAGTGCAAGCAAGGTAAGTGTGTGTGCTAGTGTTGATTGTTCCTTCTCCCTCTCCTCCTCCCATAGTGGATCCCCTTATTTTCTTTCCTCTCCCCTTGGTTCAGCCATGAAGAAGAGACGCATAGATGGAGGGGGTGGTAGAGGTGGTCGCGGTCGAGGTGGTCAAGGGTGCGCTTGGGAGCCCCTACATCTCCCCCTTCCCTCCCCCACTCTTTTGGTGAGTTTTCCCTCTTCTTTGTTTGTTTTTTATGCATGCTAGGGTGTTTGGGACGGCATGCATGTGAGGTGTTTTGTGTTGGGTACATATGGGGGCAAGGGGGGAGGGTTGGGGAGTGCTGGGAGCGCGCGCGGGTCTGTCCACGCGCGTGCGCCGCAGACGCGCGGGCAGAGGGGCACTGGCAGGCGCAGGCGGGCGAGCAGGCGCGCCAGTGTGCGTGCGGGAGGGCGCGCGGGTGTGCGCGAAGCGGGTGCACGCTGACGCTGGCAGCGAGCGGGGTGCGAGCAGGGCGTGTGCGCGTGTTATACATGTGTCACTTTTTGCCTTCTAGTAACCATTGGGACATTTTGGCAGTTTTTCAATTTTTTTCGTTTTTCGATCGGAACCGCTAAAATTTTGGACTGTTAGCTATCATCCTGAGTTTGAGGACTCTGATTGAAAATCTAACTGCATATTATGTGTCCTGGTGCCATTTCAAGCCACTCACGAAAATTTCATCGAATTCCGGTAACGTTTCAGAATTTCACAGTTCTGAAGCGTATCCGGGTTTTGACCGAGCGAGAAGTCATTGTGAGACTTGACTTGGTCAAATGTGGGCCCATGACTTGGTCAACCCCCTTTGTTTTCTAGTGTGGATGGGTTGACCCAAGTCAAAGTGCCCTTAAACCTCACTTAAACCCCCCTAATCCTAGCTTAATCTAATCTTTTTTTCACTAATTGAGGGTGTGAGTGTGGGTGGAGTGGGTGTGAGTATAAAGAAATCCCACGACAACATTTATGTCCCTATTCATCATCTTCTCCACTCAATCCCTCTCTCTCTCCTCTCTTTAAATCCACTATTTGACCTAGCTAGGGTGCTTGAAACCAAAAACCCTAAGAAGAGAAAAGATAGGTGAGCTCCCGATCTACCTTCCGGTGGTCTCGGATTCGAGTTCCCTCAAGTGTGACCCCCTCTAATGCCCTCTTTTCTCCTCTGATTTCAGCCATTTCGAGGGCTGAAGGAGATCGTGGTGGTGGTGGTCCTTGAGGTTGTTTTTCGGTGCGCGAAGAGCAACCGATCTTCCCTTCCTTCCTTTCCTTCCTCGGGTGAGGTTTCCTTTCCTTCCTTTCTTGTTTAGATTCTTGATTAGGAGGTGTTTTTGGGTGTGTATGGCTTTTATGGTGGTTTGGGTGGCTGTTGGTGGTAGTGGGTGCCGGTTGGGGTGGTTGGTTGGCTCGGGTAGGCTGGCAGGGCAGGCGGGCTGGCAGGCGCAGGGCAGGCGGGCTGGCAGGTCCCGCGTGCTGCCTCCGCAGCAGCCATTCCAGCAGCAGCAGCCTCCGCGCGAGCAGCAGCAGCAGCCTCAGCGTCAGCAGCAGCCACAGGGTGGCCGAGCTGACCAAAGGAGGCAGCCGATGAGGCGCGCCCCTGCTCCTCAACCGCAGTTTGTCCAGGGCCGAGTGGCAGCGCTTTCAGCAGAGGAGGCTAGGGCATCAGGCAGCGTGGTCCGAGGTATTGTTCAGATCTCCCAGCTCCCTGCATATGTGTTGTTTGATTCCGGAGCCACACACTCGTTCGTGTCTCCCGCTTTTGCGAGACGGACGGGCGTGGCGTCCGCCCCTTTAGATGCTATCCTGGAGATATCATTGCCCGTAGGAGACCGTATTCTCCTCCGTTCTGTGTATCGAGGGTGTACGGTGGTGGTTGCGGAGCATGAGTTTCCAGTGGAGTTGGTGGAGCTCGCTATGATGGACTTTGATGCCATCCTGGGAATGGATTGGCTTGCAGCTAGTCACGCCAACATCGACTGTTTTGCCAAGTTGTCTTTCCACCTTCCGGGTCGGAGGTCTTTCCAGTTCGTGGGCGATCGTGACGTAGCCCCTTTGGGGTTCGTGTCGTCCATGCAGGCGTGGAGACTCCTTCAGGGAGGATGCGAGGGCTTTCTAGCGTACATTGCTCAGGAGGATGCACCGCTGCAGGCAGATATCAGTCAGACTCCAGTCGTGGCAGAGTATCCCGAGGTTTTCCCCGATGATCTTCCGGGATTACCGCCGGATCGCGCGATCGAGTTTGAGATCAATCTGATTCTGGGGACGAGCCGATTTCGAGAGCTCCGTACCGGATGGCCCCTGCAGAGTTGAGGGTGCTCAAGGAGCAGTTGGAGGAGTTGCTGGAGAAGGGCTTCGCACGTCCGAGTGTTTCTCCGTGGGGAGCCCCTGTTCTGTTCGTCCGGAAGAAGGACGGTTCGCTGCGACTTTGTATCGATTACAGGCAGCTGAACAAGCGGACAGTGAAGAACAAGTACCCCTTGCCGCGGATCGACGATCTGTTTGACCAGCTCCAGGGAGCGCGGGTCTTTTCTAAGATCGATCTCCGCTCGGGCTACTATCAGCTGAAGATCCGGGAGTCAGACATTCCGAAGACGGCCTTTCGTACCCGGTATGGGCACTACGAGTTCAGAGTACTGCCGTTCGGGTTGACGAATGCGCCAGCGACCTTCATGGATCTGATGAACCGGGTGTTTCGGCCCTTCCTCGACTCCTTTGTGGTAGTATTCATCGATGACATATTGGTGTACTCGAGGAGTCTAGAGGAGCACGCTCACCATCTCCGCACTGTCTTGGAGACTTTGGCCAGACATCAGTTGTTCGCCAAGTTCAGCAAGTGCGAGTTCTGGTTGGAGCGTATGGCCTTTCTGGGCCATGTGATTTCTGGCGAGGGCATATCTGTGGACCCGGAGAAGACGCTCGCCGTGTCGAATTGGCGTCGACCGTCGAACCCCACAGAGATTCGGAGCTTCCTGGGCTTGGCGGGTTATTTGTCGAGGGTTTCTCGAAGATAGCTGTACCTCTTACCCGCCTCACTCGGAAGGATGTCCGGTTCGAGTGGTCCCCGTCTTGCGAGGAGAGCTTCCAGGAGTTGAAGCGAAGGCTCACCTCAGCGCCAGTTCTTACCCTTCCGTCTGGGAGTGGTGGGTTCGCAGTTTACACCGATGCATCGCAGTTGGGTGTGGGTTGCGTCCTGATGCAGCACGGTAAGGTTGTGGCTTACGCGTCGCGTCAGTTGAAGCCCCATGAGCAGAATTACCCCACCCACGACCTTGAGTTGGCAGCGATCATCTTTGCGCTGAAGATGTGGAGGCATTACCTCTATGGCGAGGAGTTCGAGCTCTTTACTGATCATAAGAGCTTGACATATTTGCAGTCCCAGCCGGAGCTCAACATGCGTCAGAGACGTTGGGTCGAGTTCCTGACGGACTATGATTGTGACATATCTTACCATCCGGGTAAGGCGAATGTCGTGGCGGATGCTCTCAGTAGGCAGCCCTTGGGCATGGCCGCCCACATGGCTGTACGTCATTGGAGGCTTCTGGAGGAGGCCGCTTGCTGGATCAATGTTCGAGAGACTCCTGCGGGTGGCTTTTTGGCCAGGCTAGTGGTGCAGTCAGTCCTTCTCGACGATATCCGCACGGCTCAGGCTCATGATCGGCATTTTATAGTCCTCTCTGAGGGCGTCGCCCGGGGCGAGTGTCCGGACTACCAGATTTGTGAGGACGGGATCCTGCGATTCAGAGGATGAGTATGCATTCCTGACGACGCAGAGCTGAAGCAGAAGATTCTGGACGAGGCCCATCGTTCGAGGTACACAGTGCATCCTGGTGGCACGAAGATGTACAGGGGCCTTCGTCGTGGCTACTGGTGGCACGGGATGAAGACGGATATTGCCCGTTTCGTTGCCCGATGCTTAGTATGCCAGCAGGTGAAGTCGGAGCATCAGCGCCCTGCGGGGAAGCTGCAGTCCATTGAGATCCCTCAGTGGAAGTGGGAGCAGATCACCATGGACTTTGTCTCGGGTTTGCCGAGGTCACGTTCGGGTCACGATGCCATCTGGGTGATCGTCGACCGGCTGACGAAGTCCGCTCATTTCCTCCCCATCCGACTCACCGATTCTCTGGACACCCTGGCGCAGTTGTTCGTCTCAGAGATTGTTCGTCTCCATGGCACTCCCGTCAGCATCATTTCCGATCGAGACGCGCGTTTTACTTTGAGGTTCTGGCGTACCCTTCACCACGCCCTTGGTACGAACCTCCACTTCAGTACAGCGTTTCATCCGCAGACGGACGGCTAGTCGGAGAGGACGATCTAGTCTCTTGAGGATATGATGCAAGCCTGTGTTCTCGATTTTGGGGGAAGTTGGGAAAGGAACCTTCCGTTGGTGGAGTTTGCCTACAACAACAGCTACCACTCGAGTATCCGGATGGCTCCTTATGAGGCGCTCTATGGCCGCAGCTGCAGGTCCCCCTTGTGTTGGGACGAGGTCGGAGAGCGCCAGTTGGAGGGACCAGAGATCGTTCACCAGACCTCAGAGATGGTGAAGACGATTCGTGAGCGTATCCGAGTCGCTCAGAGTCGTCAGAAGAGCTACGCCGACCGTCGTCGCCGTGAGCTCGCCTTCGAGGTTGGTGATCATGTCTTCCTGAAGGTGTCCCCGATGAAGGGCATCTTCCGTTTCGGTGTGCGGGGCAAGCTGAGTCCGCGTTTCATTGGGCCGTTCCTCATCCTCGAGCGAGTTGGGGAGGTAGCCTATCGCATAGCTCTGCCCCCACAGTTGGCTCAGGCCCATGACGTCTTCCATGTCTCGCAGCAAGGCGTTATGTCCACAATCCTGCTCACATCATCCCGTTCGAGCCGCTCGTCTTCGAGCCAGACTTGTCATTCGTCGAGCAGCCGATTGAGATCCTGGACCACCGCCAGATGAGGCTCCGCACCAAGACCGTCCAGCTGGTCAAGGTGCGATGGCAGCACCGTTCCGGTGCAGAGGCCACTTGGGAGCTCGAGGACGCCATGCGTGACGCGTATCTACATCTTTTCCCTTCTTAGATGTTCTTGTATTTATTTTGAGGACAAAATTTCCTAAGGGGGGGAGAATGTTATATATGTGTCACTTTTAGCCTTCTGGTAACCATTGGGACATTTTGGCAGTTTTTCAGTTTTTTTGTTTTTCGATCGGAACCGCTAAAATTTTGGACTGTTAGCTATCATCCTGAGTTTGAGGACTCCGATTGAAAATCTAACTGCATATTATGTGTCCTGGTGCCATTTCAAGCCACTCACGAAAATTTCATCGAATTCCGGTAACGTTTCAGAATTTCACAGTTCTGAAGCGTATCCGGGTTTTGACCGAGCGAGAAGTCATTGTGAGACTTGACTTGGTCAAATGTGGGCCCATGACTTGGTCAACCCCCTTTGTTTTCTAGTGTGGATGGGTTGACCCAAGTCAAAGTGCCCTTAAACCTCACTTAAACCTCCCTAATCCTAGCTTAACCTAATCTTTTTTTCACTAATTGATGGTGTGAGTGTGTGTGGTGTGGGTGTGTGCATAATAAAATCCCACGACAACATTTATGTCCCTATTCATCATCTTCTCCACTCAATCCCTCTCTCTTCCCTCTCTTTAAATCCACATTTAGACCTAGCTAGGGTGCTTGAAACCAAAAACCCTAAGAAGAGAAAAGATAGGTGAGCTCCCGATCTACCATCCGGTGGTCTCGGATTCGAGTTCCCTCAAGTGTGACCCCCTCTAATGCCCTCTTTTCTCCTCTGATTTCAGCCATTTCGAGGGCTGAAGGAGATCGTGGTGGTGGTGGTCCTTGAGGTTGTTTTTCGGTGCGCGAAGAGCAACCGATCTTCCCTTCCTTCCTTTCCTTCCTCGGGTGAGGTTTCCTTTCCTTCCTTTCTTGTTTAGATGCTTGATTAGGAGGTGTTTGTGGGTGTGTATGGCTTTTATGGTGGTTTGGGTGGCTGTTTGTGGTAGTGGGTGCCGGTTGGAGTGGTTGGTTGGCTCGGGTAGGCTGGCAGGGCAGACGGGCTGGCAGGCGAAGGGCAGGGCGCTGTCCGGCAGGCTGGCAGGGCGCGCAGGCATGCGCGCAAGTGTGCGCGTGGGTGGAGCAGGAGCGTGCTGGTGCTACGCGCTGGGCGCTGGGCGCCGTGCTGGGGCGTGCGCGTAGGGCGCTGCGCAGAGGCGCAGTGCGTGCCTCGCGCAGGGGCCGCGTGCGGATGCTGCGCGCAGGGCACCGTGCGGGGGCGTGCGCGCGGCGGGCTGCGCAGAGGCGCATGCGTGCTGTTCGCGTGCGGTGAGGCGAGGCTGGTGGTGCGCGCGGGGTGAGGCGCTGGGGCGCAGGGCGTGCGGGTGTGAGCGCGGGTTGTTACGCTGGGGCGCAGTGAACGCGCGGTGCACCCGGGGGGCTGGGCAACGGGTCCGGGCATGCGGGCAGGGGCTCGACGTGCGTCTGGGCACGTGGGCTGGGGCGTGGCTATGTGCCTGGGTCGGGTGGCCGTGCGTACGGCTGCCCGGGGGTTCGGGAGTGAGTCGGGGTGCTCGGACTCGCGTGCGTACAAGCTGTATGTACGCTTGTCCGAGTGTTGGATATTTTAGTGTATTTTTGTATATATTTGTGTATTTTACTCACCGAGTTGATTACCCTGTCTTGCAGATCTTGACGGACGGTCGCGCGATGACCCGGTTATCGGTGAGTGGTACAATCCAACCCAGTAGGGAGGCGCTATATGCACTTGGGCGTGTACCGTCCTCCCCTGCGGCACCGTGGTTTATCATTAACATGATTAATATGTAGTATGCATGCTACCCTAGACTTTGTATGTTAGGGACTTGCACCCTTAGGATATGTGTAAGGGCCATGCATCCTGTCACTCTGTTCTCATGCTAGGAAGCCTCAACCTGTGCATGTGTCCTATTAGTTTAATTTATTAATTTAAATGCAAACTTATGGTATTTTAGCATGCCTTAGGGAATATTAAGGGGCCTTGCGAGGTCAACATTGAGACCCGGGCTAGGGTACTCCGTGTTCCTTGTTTGGTTGTCGGGATGTCCTATATCGGGACCTCATGGTGCCCTCCCAAGGTTTCTTTTCCCAATAATATTATATATGTTCCCCGCATCTTGGTTATGCGCCCTGGAGGAATTCTGAAGAATTCATGACATTAGAGTTGTTGAGATGCGTTGTCGACGGATCCGAGTGGATCATATGCGTATGGATAGGCTGTTTCTGTTCCCTTCGTTGGATCCGTGTAGAGACTGCCCCAGCGTTAGAAAGGCCGTCCCATGAGAGGGCTCCCATCAGTAGGTACCTCCTGATTTTGGATTCGGACTGTGCTGAATGTGGGAGTGGCCAAGTGGCCTACGGAGTGGAGGAGAGACTATCGGTGGACCAAGGGTGATTAAGAGCCTAGTCAGTCCCAATATCCTATGTCACCATATTGAGGGGTGAGGGTGACGGTGTGGTAGGTCGGCGATGTAGCGACCCACTGGACTGTGTAGCTCCTGCCACTTTGAGGCTTTTACTGATTAATTGTGGTTAATATAAATTGTGATGCATGAGTTGTGCTATTCACTGAGCGTGTGGCTCACCCCTCGCATAATTTTTCTCCAGTTATCACTGAGTCGGACTTGAAGGAGGAGCTCCCCGAGAGACTTCATCAGTAGCGGAGCAGCGCCACGTCCCGCGAGTATTAGAGGCCATCAGCATCCTTTCTTTGATTGTATGTATTATATTTCCATGCTTGGGCACCGTTTGTATATTATTTGGATGTATGTGTGTATATTGGCTCTCACAGGACAGTTGATTATGTATCGAGTCTGTAGTATGTTTTTGAATTACAGACTCAGTCTTTTAGCTTCCGCTATCTGTGTATATATCATGTCAGCCTTGCTTTCGTCTGTGTTGTTATTTTAGCTGTTGTTTAGAGTATATTATTGATCGCCTGTATAGACTGCTGATATCACGTATACACTTGCCGCGTCCCAGGGACGGCCGCCCTGGGGCGTGACAGCGCGGGCCTGGGCATGTGCCTGGGCGCGCGGCTGGGCACCAGTGCGCGCGCGCGCGTGCGTGCCTGTGCTGGGGCATGCGTGGGGCTGCCCAGGGTCTCGGGTAGGTGCTGGGGCACCCGGGCATGCGTGCGTACGCGCGTGCTCACATGCGTGCGAGCCCGTATGCGTGCATGTCTAAGTCTTTGGTAATTCTAGTGATTTCTAAGTGTTAAATTGTGATGTTACTCACCAAATTTGATGCCCTTACCTTGCAGATCTCGTTGGATGGGATGCGCGAGGTCCCGGGTTGAGGTGAGTGGTTCGATCCAATCCCCCCCCCCCCCCCCTCTCGGGATGCGCTCGACGCGCGTAGTCGCGTGTCGCGCATCGATGGGGCCCCCTAGCTATACTACTTGTCTAGATAAGTAGTATGGCCATGCTTAAGCTATAATATGTAGATATCTTGCATGCTAGGTTTCTATACATGTATGGATGATTGTGTTGCATGAGCCCTCTAGTATGGGCATGTATTTTTGAAATGTGTATGGATGTATAGAATATGGCATGCTTTTGGTAGTATTGTAATACTACTCCCACCATATTAATTGGAATATCGAACATGATTAAGTCTGGGTTAATAACGGGCACCTGCCTAATATTCCCTTGCGATAAGACTCGAGGGCGTGGTGTAGATGTTGCGCCCATGCTAATGGGGCAAAGCTGCGACTCAAGTTCGTTTGGAATATTGGCATGCACCTATTTGTGTGCGAGATCGCGCTTGACCCTTTCTTTTAAGTTGGTGATATCCAACGCATGTTTAAGTTAGGCCGTGTGTGCTTATGTGATTAATGACCATGTATGCATGTTGTATGATTTATTATGATGTAAATTTATGATTAGGGAGTATCCCTATGATTAATTGATATCTTATCGTGCATATGGTTCATGCACATAGGTAAGATTAAATTCTCCTATAAAATATATGCGCATGTTAAAAACTAATTAGGCCTAGCTGGAATAGGCGTGGCTATGACCCGCTGTCGGGTTGTACCTTATCAGTTAGAGCGTTGGCGATTTAATCTCCTCGTGCATCCGAGCGATGCACGCGTTTGGAATTCAGGAAAATTCATTATCTTATCGGATTGTTAAGCCGGTAGTTGGGGCGTGACACCCCCCTGTGTCCGAGCGACGCAACCGTGTGGGAGTACAGTAGTATTCGATATCTCGATAAGTGATTATCAAGAGTAGTTGTTTTTCCATTGGGTTCGCTTTGCGAACATGGAATGTTTACTCCCAATGTCGTCCGTGTTGAAGAGGGCCGGGTTGTAGCTGTCCTGACAGAGGGTTCCCATCCGTAGGTACCACCGATGCGTTCGGGAGCGTACTGATCGTGGGAGTGTACCAGGTAGAGGCTACCTGGGAGAGGGTTAACGAATGATATTGCGAGTGTGGAATCGTTCTCCCCTTCGTTGGATCCGATGTAGGAACTCCCCGGCGTTGGAAAAGCTGTCCTGACAGAGGGATCCCATCCGTAGGTACCACCGATGCGTTCGGAAGCGTACTGATCGTGGGAGTATACCAGGTAGAGGCTATGCGGGGGAAAGGGCTACTGGTGGACCAAGGGTGTAGAGCAGTCTAAGTCTCTTCCAAAAGTCCCAAGAGTCTCCCTCCGGGAGTGAGGGTGAGGATGAGGTGAAGACACGTCGCCTCGTGACCCATTCATTGTTCGTCCGTTCCCATAGTTGTTGGGTCCGGTCTCGTATCGATGTTCAAAGACATTGTTGGGCAGTTATCTCGATGTAGATGATCCAGTAGTGTTGCGTAGACCAGTAATCCCGGGTTTCCTCGACCAACGGTATGGTCTCTCCCCAAAAGTCCCAAGTGTCTCCCTCCGGGAGTGAGGGTGAGGGTGAGGTTGGTGATCCAGTAGTGTTGTGTGGACCAGTAATCCCAGGTCTCCTCGACCAACGGTATGGTCTCTCCCTAAAAGTCCCAAGAGTCTCCCTCCGGGAGTGAGGGTGAGGGTGAGGTTGGTCACGCCGCCGCGTGACCCTGTTATCCATGGGTTTCCACCCATGGTTACCTTGAAAGGGATTGTTATGTATTGAATTGTTGTATGGTGATTGGTTTCCAGCCACTCACTGAGCTTTTAGCTTACCCCTCGCATACTGTTTCTTTTTAGGGGCAGTGTTGGGCGTGGAGCTGGAGCTTTCCTGTGGCGTGGTCTTATGGGCGTGGAGCGTTCTTTCGGCGGGTGGCGAGTGCGAGGCTGTCAGCAGTCCTAGAGTCATTGTATGTATTGTAAATTGTGCATGTGGCACAGGTTGTATTTTCTTTGGTCTAGACTTGGCTCTCACAGGACAGTGATTGTGTATTCGGGTCTGTAATAATGTTTTTGGTTTACAGACATTGTTTATATATTATGCTTCCGCTTTTCAGTCAGTTATCATTATCCTTGCTTTTCCACCTTGTGTGTTGTTGTTGGAGTCTTTATTGACCTCAGGTATTGATAGCTGATATTTTATTATTGCCACGTCTCGGGGACGGCCGCCCTGGGGCGTGACACGGCGGGTGGGGAGTGCGAGGCTGTCAGTAGTCCTAGAGTCATTTTATGTATTGTAAATTGTGCATGTGGCACAGGTTGTATTTTATTTGGACTAGACTTGGCTCTCAGAGGACATTGATTGTGTATTCGAGTCTGTAATAATATTTTTGGTTTACAGACTTATTGATATTTTTACTCTTCCGCTTTATAGTTGAGTTATCAGTTATCATTGCTTTGCCAGCTTGTATGTTATTTATTGGAGTTATTGTTGACCTCTTGTTCTTGATAGCCACGTCTCGGGGACGGTCGCCCTGGGGCATGACATAATTAAACCTCTAACTTGTAGAAATAAATTAGTTTTAGAAGCTGTTCATTTAACGCGCGAATCTGGACAATCCTTAGAGATTGGCTTATAACTTCCAACCTAGATAACATTTTAACCCCAAATTTAACACATAGAATCTAGACATAAGCAAGATCATGGAACATGAAGACCTGAACCTCTGAATATGACTCTAGGTACTCGTCTTACAAGGATTTCAAGAAGACAGAGATCTGCCATACCTCTCTAAACATTAAACAAGCCTCCCATAACCATAATCACTTTCTCCACAACTAAACACAGATGATCCACACAAAAACAAAGCAAACAGAGAGGGAAGGAAGGTGTAACGTCTCTATATTTTTAGCCTTATATATTTATTTTAAATGTATAATAGATTTTTTAATTGAAATTTAATTATTTCATTTTTAGATTTGGCGGTGGGTCCAAATCGGTCCAATTTGATTTATAATTATAATAATTATAAATTGATGTTGAAATATTTATTTTATATTTTTCTGAAGATCTTTATAGTCTTAAGATATTTGGTTGAAATTTGGTGAGATTCAGAGTTCAGGAAATTATGTTTTTAGGATTTTGTGTTAAGTTATTGGGCCCAGGGATCTAGTTGCGAATCCAGAATATCTTTTAATGGGATTCAGGGATTTGTCTGTAAATCGGATAGGGATCATTATGTAAATCGGATAAGGACCTAGTTGTAAACCCGTAATACTTGAGGGGTCGTTTTGTAATTTGGTAAAAACCCCTTTTATATAACACGTTTTGGGTTAGGGTTTGCATCAGAATTCTCATGAGCCAAGAGGGTGGTGATGACCTAGCTCTACCCGTCGAGCACTACAAGGTGATAAATCTTTCTCTATTGATTTTTATTGTTTAGTGTTTCAATTTAGTTTGGTTAGGAGATGATTGTGTCAATCGATTATTTAGGGAAGAAGGTTGATGGATTAGGGTTAGGGTTTGATTGATTTTAAATAGATGATGTTTTTATTAGATTTCAATGGATCTTGAAGGATTTCTTAAGATCAAACTAGATTTATTGGTTTTGGGATTTAAGGGTTATTTTCGGGTTGATTGTATACCTGATCATTAAATCATGTTTTTGACTATGATAGAGTCGTTTCTGGGAAAATTGTATTTCACAAACAGAAATAGGTTTCGAAAAGCTCTTTCCGACGAATCTTGAATCGTTTGATTTGGAGTTACGGGTAGAAAGTTATGATTTTTCAAAGATTTCTGTGCAGTTTCCTAGAATTTAAATATTTTGCTTTATGACCAAGTTTGATGAATTTTAGAGATTTAAGAGATCCCAAATGGATGTTTAATGAGTATAATTTGATTTGTGGGTTTTGATGATTTTGTTGATCTCGGTGACTCAAATTGGATCTTAAATCGATAATTTGGTTTAGTGGGATCAATGAATATTAATTGGATATTATTGTTATTTGGATGTAAATTGATTGGATTGAGTTATTTGGATCATTGGAGTTGTAGTGGAGCCTTAGTGGATCATTGGAGTTGTAATGGATTATTTGTCTAAATATTTTATTCGAGGATTGATTGATTATGTGGGCTTTATGAAATAAATGGATATTGATTATCGGATCATTGTGAGATATGAACATTTTAATTTTTATTCGGAGTTGGGATTTTTGTTAGGCCTTTAAGGTGAGTTGCGGATTGTAGGTCTATTTGGTACGGGCTCTTGGGATTATTGGGCCGAGTGTTGTTGTAAGTTGTTTGTCATGATTGAATGATTTTCTTATTTATTGATTGCATAATTGTTATGCTAGGTTATCCACGTGCGAGTGTGTAGCGTTCATGCACGTGCATCGGTTTGTATTGCGTGGACTGGAGGTGAGTGGATGTCTCTATATTATTTGAAAAGCATCATGTTATTTTATGATTATGAAATCTATCTTGTATGAACCATATGAGCATGTTATCATCATATATGTTGATATTTTGGATATATTGTATGCATTGAAAATTATGGGATTTATGAAAATTGTCGCATGCTGTATACTTGAAAGAAGTAGTTTTGATTGTGCATGCATCAAATCGTCTAGGTGGCTCAGTCTAGGTGGCTGCGGTCTAAATTTGACCCAAGTCTAGGTGGCTATGTCTACGTGGCCCGATTTCCAAAGTGAAATCTCTACGGCTAGGTGTCGTGGAAAGCGGGCATGCGTGTCCGTTGCATTCATACACATCATGTAGTTTGAAATCA
Source organism: Acorus gramineus (assembly GCA_030737835.1). Lineage (NCBI taxonomy): Eukaryota > Viridiplantae > Streptophyta > Magnoliopsida > Acorales > Acoraceae > Acorus > Acorus gramineus. The sequence goes on from JAUJYN010000021.1 coordinate 220,236, forward strand.
TGAGAAGATTTTTATGACATCATATTTTATTCGAAAGAGAAATGTTATTATATCCTTGAATGTTTTAAATGGTTTCTTTATTATAAGCTTTGCTTTATATTACAACAATTGTTCCATAGACACTTTTTAACTGATTATTTTGAAGTATAATATATTATTGGGACACTTGTGTCCATTCACTGAGCGTGTGGTAGCTCATCCCTCTCTCTTCCCAACCTTTTAGATTAGCTGTTGCTGGTTGTCGATCTCGTTAAGGCGTTGGAGGTTGAAGCTCGTATTTTATTTCCGGAGCACTAGACTTGTGTAAAAGGTGTTGGTCATTTCTTTGGCATGTAGAGGACCCATATGTATGATAGTATGGATATATATAAATTAAGTTGTTTCCGATGTATATTGAATTTGTGTTGGATTTTAGCCTTGACAATGTATGTATAATTATGGTGATGTATTCTTATGTTCTCTGGATGAAAATATATATATATATATATATATAGAACTCTGAGATTCGAGGAATTTAGTTAACGCAACCGGATTTCACGCTTCAAAACGGGGCCGTGGATCCGGGGGCGTTACAGAATGGTATCAGAGCCTAGGTTCAACCCTCGGACTGTAGGTTATGGATATATTAGTTGGCTTAGAGCTTAGGTTTACGATTCCATGTAAACTTGGACTTAATTATCCTCTGGAGTTATGGAGTAGATTTTTTTTTATTTGGCTCTGATACAGAATGGTATCAGAGCCTAGGTTCAACCCTCGGACTGTAGGTTATGGATATATTAGTTGGCTTAGTGCTTAGGTTTACGATTCCTTGTAAGCTTGGGCTTAATTATCCTCTGGAGTTATAGAGTAGATGTATTTTTATCTGGCTCTGATACAGAATGGTATCAGAGCGTAGGTTCAACCCTCGGACTGTAGGTTATGGATATATTAGTTGGCTTAGAGCTTTGGTTTACGATTCCATGTAAACTTGGACTTAATTATCCTCTGGAGTTATGGAGTAGATGTATTTTTATCTGGCTCTGATACAGAGTGGTATCGGAGCGTAGGTTCAACTCTCGGACTGTAGGTTATGGCCATCTTAGTTGACCTGTTGAGTTTAGGGTCTAAGCTCGAATAACCTAAGGAGATTAAGTTTTGCTATCCTATAGAAAAATCTGGTTGGGCACTTTTGGTTACCTTAGAATTTTGATTATGGAGCTTAGAGTAATCTTTTATGTTTAATTATCTTATCGGATCTTAAGGCGGCCTATAGGAGAATTTCCTTTGAAGCCTAGGATAAGCTTAGGGCATGTTAAGATGCATTGCATATAGGGTTTGCATTCTAACCATTTGTTTGTTTTGTTATTGTGAAATTTTGGTGGATTAAGCGCACGTTGGAAAGCGCACCAAAGAGATTGAGATTTATTTTCAATGATATACGTGGCTAAGCGTTTGCAACATTCGAGAATGTTATTTATGTTTCTAATGGCGATGTGAAAGACACATCAAATTCGTGAATGTGCATTGTGGTAAATTAATTCTTATTCCTAATGTTAGGAATGTCATTAGTGTCATAATTGCCCCTTTTGTGTTGTACAAGTTGGACCATTTATGGTATGGGACGTAAATGGACCTGGCTTGTACAATTTGGATGAAATTGTTTTTCTTAATTTGTTTTCTTGTCATTGCTTGTAGGGTATAAGTTGGATTACCTGTGGAATGGGACATAGGTAGGCCTGGCTTATACAAATGATTGTGTGCAATTTATGTGTATTGTTGATCTTGCTTATATTGTATAAGTTAAAACACCTATAGTGTGGGGCGTAGGTGGGTTTGACCTATACAGTAATTGTTGTGATTTGTGAATGTCTTATTGTTTTTGTCTATGTCATATAAGTTAATCCACTTGTCGTTTGGGTCACTGTATATCAGAGTGGTGCAGCGGAAGCATTGTGGACCAAGCTTATATGATTGTTTTGTTATGTTGTCATTGTATGTTGTTTGTTTCGGTATAAGTTGGAATTTCAATGCGGAGCATTGGTTGTTTTACTTATACACTTGTTTGTTTGATTGTTTGTGACGTATAAGATGGATTCTTATACCATTGTCTGTATTTGTTGTGATTGCCGTGTATGTGTCAGATTCATTAACTGACTCATACATTTATTGTTTGAATGTATGATGAATGATTGTTTTGTTATTATAGGATGTCGTATGTCTTCTATTTTGTGTTTCTCCTTTGAATTTAGAGGACTAAATTCCTTTAAGGGGGGAAGAATGTAACGTCTCTGTATTTTTAGCCTTATATATTTATTTTAAATATATAATGGAAATTTTAATTGAAATTTAATTATTTCATTTTTAGATTTGGCGGTAGGCCCAAATGGGTCCAATTTGATTTATAATTATAAAAATTATAAATTGATGTTGAAATATTTATTTTATATTTTTTGGAGATCTTTATAGTCTCAAGATATTTTGGTTGAAATTTGGTGAGATTCGGAGTTCAGAAATTAGGTTTTTAGGATTTTGTGTTAAGTTATTGGGCCCAGGGATCTAGTTGCGAATCCAGAATATCTTTTAATAGGCTTCAGGGATCTGTTTGTAAATCGGATAGGGATCTGTCTGTAAATCGGATAAGGACCTAGTTGTAAACCCGTAATACTTGAGGGGTCGTTTTGTAATTTGGTAAAAACCCCTTTTATATAACACGTTTTGGGTTAGGGTTTGCATCAGAATTCTCATGAGGCAAGAAAGGTGGTGATGACTTAGCTCTACCGATCGAGCACTACAAGGTGATAAATCTTTCTCTATTGATTTTTATTGTTTAGTGTTTCAATTTAGTTTGGTTAGGAGATGATTGTGTCAATCGATTATTTGGGGAAGGAGATTGATGGATTAGGGTTAGGGTTTGATTGATTTTAAATAGATGATGTTTTTATTAGATTTCAATGGATCTCGAAGGATTTCTTAAGATCAAACTAGATTTATTGGTTTTGGGATTTAAGGGTTATTTTCGGGTTGATTGTATACCTGATCATTAAATCGTGTTTTTGACTATGATAGAGTCGTTTCTGGGAAAATTGTATTTCACAAACAGAAATAGGTTTCGAAAAGATCTTTCCAACGAATCATGAATCGTCCGATTTGGAGTTACGGTAGAAAGTTATGATTTTTCAAAGATTTCTGTGCAGTTTCCTAGAATTTAAATATTTAGCTTTATGACCAAGTTTGATGAATTTTAGAGATTAAAGGGATCCCAAATGGATGTTTAATGAGTATAATTTGATTTGTGGGTTTTGATGATTTTATTGATCTTGGTGACTCAAATTGGATCTTAAATCAATTAATTTGGTTTAGTGGGATCAATGAATATTAATTGGATATTATTGTTATTTGGATGTAAATTGATTGGATTGAGTTATTTCGATCATTGGAATTATAGTGTAGCCTCATCGGATTTGTCTAAATATTTTATTCGAGATTGATCGATTATGTGGGCCTTATGAAATAAATGGATATTGATTATCGGATCATTGTGAGATATGAACATTTTAATATTTATTTGGAGTTGGGATTTTTGTTAGGCCTTTAAGGTGAGTTGCGGATTGTAGGTCTATTTGGTACGGGCTCTTGGGATTATTGGGCTGAGTGTTGTAAGCTGTTGTCAGTTGTTTGTCATGATTGAATGATTTTCTTATTTATTGATTGCATAATTGTTATGCTAGGTTATCCACGTGCGAGTGTGTAGCGTTCATGCACGTGCATTGGTTTGTATTGCGTGGACTGGAGGTGAGTGGATGTCTCTATATTATTTGAAAAGCATCATATTATTTTATGATTATGAAATCTATCTTGTATGAACATATGAGCATGTTATCATCATATAGGTTGATATTTTGGATATATTGTATGCATTGGAAATTATGGGATTTATGAAAATTGTCGCATGCTGTATACTTGAAAGAAGTAGTTTTGATTGTGCATGCATCAAATCGTCTAGGTGGCTCAGTCTAGGTGGCTGCGGTCTAAATTTGACCCAAGTCTAGGTGGCTATGTCTACGTGGCCCGATTTCCAAAGTGAAATCTCTGCGGCTAGGTGTCGTGGAAAGCGGGCATGCGTGTCCGTTGCATTCATATACATCATGTAGTTTGAAATCATGAGAAGATTTTTATGACATCATATTTTATTCGAAAGAGAAATGTTATTATATCCTTGATGTTTTAAATGGTTTATTTATTATAAGCTTTGCTCTATATTACAACAATTGTTCCATAGACACTTTTTAACTGATTATTTTGAAGTATAATATATTATTGGGACACTTGTGTCCATTCACTGAGCGTGTGGTAGCTCATCCCTCTCTCTTCCCAACCTTTCAGATTAGCTGTTGGTGGTTGTCGATCTCGTTAAGGCGTTGGAGGTTGAAGCTCGTATTTTATTTCCGGAGCACTAGACTTGTGTAAAAGGTGTTGGTCATTTCTTTGGCATGTAGAGGACCCATATGTATGATAGTGTGGATATATAAATTTAGTTGTTCCCGATGTATATTGAATTTGTGTTGGATTTTTGCCTTGACAATATATGTATAATTATGGTGATGTATTCTTATGTTCTCTTGATGAATATATATATATATATATATATATATATATATATATATATATTCATAGAACTCTGAGATTTGAGAAATTAAGTTAACGCAACCGGATTTCACGCTTCGAAACGGAGCCATGGATCTGGGGGCGTTACACGTCTCCAGTCTTCCCGAGAGCAGAGGGGGGCTGTCTCGGGGTCTAGCTCGTCGGAGAGAGACGTGGTGGAGAGGAGGGTCGTGGAGGAGGCGACCCAAACAGTGGAAACGTCGTAGGTGGGCATGGATGGAGGTGTGGGTCCCCAGGGCGGCCGTCCCCGAGACGTGGCAATAATGAAATATCAGCTATCAACACCTGAGGTCAATAAAGACTCCAACAACAACACACAAGGTGGCAAAGCAAGGATAATGATAACTGACTGAAAAGCGGAAGCATAATATATAAACAATGTCTGTAAACCAAAAACATTATTACAGACTCGAATACACAATCACTGTCCTGTGATAGCCAAGTCTAGACCAAATAAAATACAACTTGTGCTACATACATGATTTACAATACATAAAATGACTCTAGGATTGCTGACAGCCTTGCACTCGCCACCCGCCAGAAGAACGCTCCACGCCCATAAGACCACGCCACAGGAATGCTACAACTCCACACCCAACACTGCCCCTGAAAAGAAACAGTATGCGAGGGGTGAGCTACAAGCTCAGTGAGTGGCTGAAAACCAATCACCATACAACAGTTCAATACTCAAACAATTTCCTCTCAAGGAAAACATGGGTAGAAACCCAATGGATAACAAGGCCACGCGACGGCGCGACCAACCTCACCCTCACCCTCACTCCCAGAGGAAGACTCTTGGGACTTTTGGGGAGAGACCATACTATTGGTCGAAGAGACCCAGAATTACTGGTCTACACAACACTACTGGATCATCTACGTCGAGATAACTGCCCAACGATGTCTTTGAACATCGATACGCAACCGGACCCAACACTTTGGGAATGGACGAACAACGAATGGGTCACGCGGCGACGTGTCTTCACCTCATCCTCACCCTCACTCCCGGAGGGAGACTCTTGGGACTTTTGGAAGAGACCTAGACTGCTCTACACCCTTGGTCCACCGGTAGCCCTTTCCCCGGGTAGTCACTACCTGGTATACTCCCACGATCAGTACGCTTCCAAACGCCTCGGTGGTACCTACGGATGGGAGCCCTCTGTCAGGACAGCTTTTCCAACGCCGGGAAGTTCCTACATCAGATCCAACTAAGGGGAGAACGATTTCCACGCTCGCAATGTCATTCACTAACCCTCCCCCGGGTAGCCTCTACCTGGTACACTCCCACGATCAGTACGCTTCCGAACGCATCGGTGGTACCTACGGATGGGAGCCCTCTGTCAGGACAGCTACAACCCGGGCCTCTTCAACTCGGACGACATTGGGAGTAAACATTCCATGTTCGCAAAGCGAACCCAATGGAAAAATAACTACTCTCGATAATCACATATCGATGATAGCGAACACTATTGTACTCCCACACGGTTGCGTCGCTCGGACACAAGGGGGGGTTGCCTCTGCTCACACGCAAAAATAATCCCAAGGCACATAACCCAACAGGCGGTTCATATACATGCCTAGCACGGGTAGGCCTAGCTTAATGCCCCAACTACCGGCTTAACAAAACCGATAAGATAATTGAATTCTCCTGAATTCCAAACGAGTGCATCGCTCGGATGCACGGGGCGATTACATCGCTAGCGCTCTAACTAATAAGGTACAACCCGACAGTGGGTCATATCCACATCTATTTCAGATAGGCCTGATTAGTTTTAACATGCGCATAATTATTACAGGAGAATTCTATCACTGAAGGAACTTGATCCACATGCACAATAACCTATGCTTAACTATAGGGGTTCTCCCTAACATGAGTATATGGCATAAACAACACATCATGCAACATACATACAAGGCAAGGCCTAACTACACATACATATGAGGGCACTAATCGTATAACATACAAAATATACTCTAACATGCGTTGGATATCACCAACTTAAAAGAAAGGGTCAAGCGCGATCTCGCGCACTAACAGGTGCATGCCAATATTCCAAACGAACCTGAGTCGAGTAGGAAATCACATCTACTTACTCAGTTCGTTCAGAGGGAGAGGGCGAGAGAGATCATCATCTCATGAAGCTGGTCATAGCTTTGCCCCATTAGCATGGGCGCAACAACTACACCACGCCCTCGAGTCTTATCGCAATGGAATATTAGGCAGGTGCCCGTTATTAACCCAGACTTAATCATACTGGATATTTCAATTAATATGGTGGGAGTAGTATTACAATACTACCTAAGGCATGCCATATTCTATACATCCATACACATTACAAAAAATACATGCCCATACTAGAGGGGCGCATGCAACACAATCATTCATACATGGATACAATACATGTATATAAGCCTAGCATGCAAGATATCTAACATATTATAGCTTAAGCATGGCCATACTACTTATCTACACAAGTAGTATAGCTAAGATGCCCCATCGATGCGCGACGCACGACTACGCGCGTCGAGCGCATCTCGAGAGGGGGGGGATTGGATCAAACCACTCACAGATACCCGGATCGTCGCGCGTCCGGTCTACGAGATCTGCAAAACACAACCAATGATCCACAATTAAAATATGGAACCTCCTATCACACATATAAGCCTACTTCATGTAGGCCCTAACCCCTGATACTTCCATATTATCTGTTATATATGTGTCACTTTTATTTATATATGTGTCACTTCCATATTTCGGTTTTTACCGGTTTTCGATCGGAACCGCAAATTTTTGGACTGTTAGCCATCGTCCTAAGCTAGAGGACTCCGATTGGAAATCTAACTGCATATTTGGTGTCCCGGTGCCATTTTAGGCCTCTCACGAAAATTTTATCGAATTCCGGTAACGTTTTCGGAATTTCGCAGTTCCGAGGCGTATCCGGGTTTTTAAGTGACTTGGTATAAATAGCGGGTGAGAAAATATCTTATGTCACTATTCATCATCCCTACCAAATCCCTCTCTCTCCTCCCTCTCTCTTTTTCTTCCATTAGAGGCCCTCAGACCCCTCAAACCCTAAAACCTAAAGCACGAGAAGTGTAGATCGGGTCCCGATCTACACTCCGGTGTTTTCAAATCCCTTTTCCGACGAGTCTAGCCACTCCGACCTCCTCTCTTTCTCCTCAGTTTTGGCCCGGTTCGAAGGCCGTGGTAGATCGGGGCGTAAGAGGGCCTTTGGGAATGGTTTCGGCGCGCGGAGAGCGTCCGGACTTCCCTTCCTCCCTTGGTAAGCCCTATTTTCCCCTCTTTTCTTGTTTAGATGGACGTTAGGAGGGGGGGGGGGGAAATGAGGTTGGGTGGTGGTCGGAGGCGGTGGATGGCCGTCGGAGGGCTGGGGTGGTGGTCGGAGGCCGGGGGTGGCAAGTGGTGGTGAGTGGGTGCTCGGGTAAGGGAGCTAGGCTGCTCGGGTAGATGAGGTGGCTGTCCCGGGAGCGCTGGCAGCAGGCGCAGCAGCGTGGAGCACCAGGAGGTCGGGCGTGCGGGTGCGTGCGCGCAGGCGTGCGCGCGGCGTGCGCTCGGGTGGTGCTGCAGGCGCTGGGCGTGCTGGTCGAGCGGCTGGAGCTGGGCGGCGGTGCTGGGGGTGATGGCTGTGAGGGCGGGGCGCGCGCGGGTGCTGCGCATGGGGCGCAGGGCACTCGGGCGTGCGGCAGGCAGCAGGCGCACCAGTTTGCCCGGGCGATCGGGTGGCCGTGCGGGTGGTTGCCGGCCGTGCGGGTGTTTGCCGGGATGCTCGGGCTAGCGTGCGTGCGGGTCGTATGCACATTTGCCCGAGTGTTGGGAGTTTAGTTGTGGGTTTATGTAAGTTCTTGTGTATTTTATAGTATTTGTGGAGTTTAACTCACCATATTGAATGTCTATCTTGCAGATCTAGACGGACGGTCGCGCGACGACCCAGATACTGGTGAGTGGGACAATCCAACCCAGTAGAGAGGCGTTATACGCACTTGGGCGTATACCGACCTCTCCTGGGGCGTCATGGATTATATTAACCTGTTGTAATATGTATTCCATGCTTGCATGATTTAAATGTAGAATGCATGCTACCCTAGACTTGTATGTTAGGGACTTGCATCCTTAGGATATGTGTATGAGCCATGCAGCATGTCCCCTGTTTACATGCTAGGAAACCCGGCCTATGTATGCGTCCTACTAGTTTATTTATTAAATTAAATGCTAGTGTATGTTAAATCGCATGCCTTAGGTAATATTATCGGGAGGAGCCTTGCGAGGTCAACATTGAGACCCATGTTAGGGTACTCCGTGTTCCTTGTTTGGTTGTCGGGTGTCCTGTATCGGGAACTCACGCTGCCCTCCCAAGGTTTCTAGTCCCAATAATATTATAAGTAATGTAGTATGATTGGTATGATTATTAGCATGATTAGTGAATATTATAGGGGAGGGGCCTTGCGAGGACAGCGGTGAGACACGTGTTAGGGTACTCCGTGTTCCTTGTTTGGTTGTCGGGGTATCCTGTATCGGGAACTCACGCCGCCCTCTTGAGTTTCTTTCCCCCAATGATATTCCAACATTGCTTTTGATTGTACTTATTCCCCGCATCTTGGATATGCGCCCTGGAGGAACTCTGAAGAGTTCATGACATTTGAGTGGTAGAGATGTGTTGTCGGCGGATCCGAGTGGATCATATGCGTATGGATAGGCTGTTCTGTTCCCTGCGTTGGATCCGGTAGAGGCTACCCCAGCGTTAGAAAGGCTGTCCTTCGGAGGACCCACATCAGTAGGCACCTCCTGATTTGGTTTCGACTGTGCTGAAGTTGTGGGTGGAGACCAAGCGGCCTACGGAGTGGAGGAGAGACTATCGGTGGACCAAGGGTGACCAACAGCCTAGTCAGTCCCAAAATCCTATGTCACCCGTGGTAGGGTGAGGGTGAGGGTGTAGTGGGTTGGCGATGAGCGACCTACTGGATCTGTGAATGGATGATTATCAGTCCCAATAGCCTATGTCACCCATTGATGGGTGAGGGTGAGGGTGTGGTGGTTCGGCGAAGTACGAACCACTGGATTATGTTGTTATGTCTTGGAGATTGGATAAATAATGGAATTGTGGTAAATATTGTCTGTGATGCATGGGTTGTGCCGTTCACTGAGCGTGTGGCTCACCCCTCGCATATGTTTTTCCCCAGTTGTCACTGAGCCTGAGCTGGAGCCGGAGCAGCAGTTGGAGCTTTCCGAGGGATTCTTCAGTAGCGGAGCAGCGCCACGTTCCGCGAGTGCCAGAGGCTATCAGCATCCCTTTTCTTGACTGTATGAATATTATTTCCGTGCTTGGCACGCGTCTGTATATATATTCAGTTGTTTCTGTATATTGGCTCTCATAGGACGTATGATTGTGTATCCAGTCTGTAATATGTTTTGGGTTACAGACTCAGTTTTAGCTTCCGCTATATTGTGTATATATTATGTCAGCCTTGTTTGATCTATGTTGTCATTTTTATCTGTGGTTTAGAGTATATGTATTTGACCTCATGTGTAGGCTCTGATATGATATATACACCTGCCGCGTCCCGGGGACGGCCGCCCTGGGGCGTGACAAAAGTTGGTATCAGAGCCTGGTCCTGTCAGAGCCAATAGTCTTCCCTTCGTAGAGATGAGTCCTAGGATTTTGATATGAGTATTCTGATCCTAGTGTCTGGTTTTCTTAGGGTGCTGATATGCCTCCTCGCAGAGGACGGCGCGGACGAGGTCCCTCTCGGTCTTTGGAGGTTTCCGGACCTACCAGAGACGAGGATGCTACCGGAGAGCCCTTGACGCAGGAGCCTCCTGCTTGGGAGCGTGCTTTCGCTCGGTTGGCTGATTTGGTGGAGACACAGACGAGGATGTTGGCAGAGCAGGCTAGAGAGATTCAGGAGCTGAGGGTGACCCGCGAGGCAGTTCCGCCGGTCCCCTTGGTGGCAGATCCGCCTGTGGTACCCGATGTACCCCCAGTTCCTGTGGCAGTTCCGGCAGTGAGAGTTGAGGATCCCCTGCAGAGGGAGGAGGAGCTAGAGGCGGCAGCGCGAGTGCAGCAGAGCGGCCTCAACGCCTTTCTAAAGCTCCATCCTCCCGAGTTTCATGGGCAGTCGGCAGATCCTCTTGCGCCAGAGCGTTGGTTGAGGGAGGTGGATACCATTTTCGCGGCCATGCTTTGCACCGATCGCCAGCGAGTCGCCCTGGCCACCTTTATGCTGAAGGGTGACGCCGCCGACTGGTGGGCTACCCGAGTGGTGGACGTCCCCGAGGGAGTGGCGCGGCTCACATGGGCGGGTTTCCAGAGGTATTTCTTGGAGGAGTATTTCCCGTTCTCGACGCGACAGCTAGTGGAGCGGGAGTTTGAGCAGCTGACGCAGGGTTCCATGTCGGTTGCTGACTACTCTGCGCGCTTCACGAGGCTTTCCAGGTTCGCTCCAGCCTTGGTGGCAGACCAGGAGGCGCGGTGTCGTCGTTTTGAGTTGGGTCTCAGCAGCGCTATCAGGGTGCACGTCACCGCCCAGGCATTCTCGAGGTTCTCCGACTTGGTGTCTCGAGCGAAGACAGTCGAGCGAGATCTCGGGATCATGGTGACGGTTCCGACCCCTTCTTTAGATCAGGGTCCTTCCGGGGAGTCGGGACCAGGGGCAGCGCAAGAGGAAGAGGCCCCGCTTCGATTAGTCAGCGGCTGCCTCTCCTCCAGCAGATGTGGTGCCAGTGTGGGATCCAGCACCCATTGCAGCAGTGCCCATCCAGTCCGTGCGGCCGGAGAAGCGGCGCTGCTTCCATTGTCAGCGCATCGGGCATATCAGATACCATTGCCCTGATGCTGGCCGACCCCGAGTGCCACCTCAGCAGCCGCAGTTCTTGCAGCAGCAGCTTCCGCGCCAGCAGCAGCAGCCAGCAGCCTCAGCGTCAGCAGCAGCCAGTGCAGCCGGCGAGGCGTGCCCCTGCTCCTCAGCCGCGGTTGGTCCAAGGCAGAGTTGCAGCGCTTACGGCCGAGGAGGCGCAGCCTTCGGGTGTCATGGTTCGAGGTATCATCTTGTGTTCCCAGCTCTCTAGTATAAGGATAGGTGTGTGTGTAGTTGATGGTTATTATGCAAGTGTGTGGGGTATCTGGATGAGTGAATGTTAAGAGTGGTTGTTTGGGTTAAGGAAGCCGGGTTTAGCCGTCCTGGCAGCGAGTTCCCATCAGTAGGTACCACCGATGCAGTCGGAGGTACTGAATTTGGGAGTATGCTAGGTAGGGGCTACCCGGTAAGAGATTATTGAATGGTGTCGCGAGCGTGGAATCGCTCTCCCCTTCGTTGGATCCGCGTAGTACAGCCCCGGCGTTAGACAGGCTCCCGGTCAGAGGACCAGGCGAGCTACGGAGCAGGGAGAGGCTACCGGTGGACCAGGGGTAGAGAGCAGTCTAAGTCTCTCCCAAAGTCCCAAAATGTCTCCTTTTTGGAGTGAGGGTGTGGATGAGGCGAAGACGGGTCGCTCGTGACCCAAGTTCTATTGGACCATTCCCAATGATGTTGGGTCCGGTCTTGTAGTGGATGTTGAATGACATCGTTGGGTGATCATCTAGATGTAGATGATCCGGAGGGGTTAGTGGTGTTATTTAAAATGATGTCTTCTTCTAGTGTTCCTTTCTGGATTAAGGGGCCTTGTGAGGTCAGCGTTGGAACCCGGGCTAGGGTACTTCGTGTTCCTTGTTTGGTTGTCGGGGTATCCTATATCGGGATTTCATGGTGCCCTCCCGAGGTTTCTTTTCCCAGGCAAGGGATACCATGGAAGCATCAGATAGATGAGAGATCAAGTGCGAGTTTGGTTAGAGGTTAAGGCCTTTTGGGTGAGTGGTTTCTGGTGAAGGCATATCTGTGGACCCGGGTAAGACGCTTGCTATGTCGAATTGGCGTAGGCCGTCGAACCCCGCAAGGATTCGGAGCTTCCCAAGTTTGGAGGGTTATTGCAGGAAGCTTGACGAGGGACTCTCGAAGATAGCTGTTCCTCTTAACCGCCTTACTCGGAAGGATGTCCGGTTCGAGTGGTCCCCGTCTTGCGAGGAGAGCTTCCTGGAGTTTTATCGGAGGCTCACCTCAGCGCCAATTCTTACCTCTCCGTCTTGGAGTGGTGGGTTCGCAGTTGGGTAAAGGTGGTCCGCGATCCTGCCCACGTCATCCCGTTCGAGCCGCTCGTCTCTGAGCCGGACAGTCATTCGTGGAGCAGTCGATTGAGATCATGGACCGCCGCGTGAGGAGGTTCTGCACCAAGACCGTCCAGTTGGTCGAGGTGCGATGGCAGCACCGTTCCGGTGTTAAGGACACTTAGGAGCTCAAGGGATGCCAGGTGTGACGCATCTTTTCCCCTCCTAGATGTTTTTGCATATTTTGAGGATAAAATTTCCTAAGGGGGGAAGAATGTTATATATGTGTCACTTTTAGCCTGCTGGTAACCGTTGGAGCATTCTGGCAGTTTTTCGATTTTTACCGGTTTTCGATCGGAACCGCTAATTTTTGGACTGTTAGCTATCGTCCTGAGCTAGAGGACTCCGATTGGAAATCTAACTGTATATTTGGTGTCCTGGTGCCATTTTAGGCCTCTCACGAAAATTTCATCGAATTCCGGTAACGTTCCCGAAATTTCACAGTTTCGGGGTGTATATGGGTTTTAAGTGACTTGGTATAAATAGCGGGTGAGAAAATATCTTATGTCACTATTCATCATCCCTACCAAATCCCTCTCTCTCCTCCCTCTCTCTTTTTCTTCCATTAGAGGCCCTTAGACCCCTCAAACCCAAAAACCTAAAGCACGAGAAGTGTAGATCGGGTCCCGATCTACACTCCGGTGTTTTCAAATCCCCTTTCCGACGAGTCTAGCCACTCCGACCTCCTCTCTTTCTCCTCTGTTTTGGCCCGGTTCGAAGGTCGTGGTAGATCGGGGCGTAAGAGGGCCTTTGGGAAAGGTTTCGGCGCGCGGAGAGCGTCCGGACTTCCCTTCCTCCCTTGGTAAGCCCTATTTTCCCCTCTTTTCTTGTTTAGATGGATGTTAGGAGGGGGGAAATGAGGTTGGGTGGTGGTCGGAGGCGGTGGATGGCCGTCGGAGGGCTGGGGTGGTGGTCGGAGGCCGTGGGTTGTCGGTGGTGGTGAATGGGTGCTCGGGTAGGGGAGCTAGGCTGCTCGGGTAGGTGAGGTGGCTGTCCCGGGAGCGCTGGCAGCAGGCGCAGCAGCGTGGGGCACCATGTGGTCGGGCGTGCGGGTGCGTGCGCGCGCGTGCGTGCGCTCGGGTGGTGCTGCAGGCGCTGGGCGTGCTGGTCGAGCGGCTGGAGCTGGGCGGCGGTGCTGGGCGGCGGTGCTGGGGGTGATGGCCGTGAGGGCGGGGCGCGCGCGGGTGCCGCGCATGGGGCGCAGGGCACTCGGGCGTGCGGCAGGCAGCAGGCGCACCAGTTTGTTGGGCGCGCGAGGGGCGCGCGCGCGGGCGTGCGCTCGGGGGGTGCAGGGAGAGGCATGCGGGTAGGCAGGCTGTGGGCTGTGCGTGCGGGCAGGCCGGGCTGGCAGGCTGGGCGCGCAGGCGAGCAGGGCAGGAGGTGCTCGGGCATCAGGCGAGCAGTGCCGGGCGTGCAGGCGAACGGTGCTCGGGCCACTCAGCGACGCGTGCAGGCAGGCAACGCGGGCAGCAGCGTGGGCATGCTGGCAGGCACGCTGGGCGCGTGCTGCGGGTGCGTGCGCGTGGGCGCTGGGTGAGGGTCCCGGGTGCTGGGCGCTGAGCGTCGGGTGCTGGGCAACGGATACCGGGCGCTGGGGGGAGGCGCAGGCGTGCGCGGGGTGCAGTGGGTGCGAGCGGGTGGCGCGCGGGGTGGTGCGCGCGGCTAGAGGGTGGTAGGTGCGCGCGGAGTGCGTGCGGATGGGGGGGCTGGAGATGCGCGCGGGGTGCGCGCGGGGCGAGACGCTGCGCGCGGGGCGTGCGGGGTGCTCGCGGGCCAGCGATGGCGTGCGGGGTGTGCGCGGGCGGCTGCGCTGGGGCGCAGGGGGCGAGCGGTGCACACGGGAGGCTCGGCGGCGTGTCTCGGCGACGGGCTGAGGCGCGGCGGTGCACCCGGGCGGTCGGGTGGCCGGGCGGGTGGTTGCCGGCCGTGCGGGTGTTTGCCGGGATGCTCGGGCTAGCGTGCGTGCGGGTCGTATGCACGTTTGCCCGAGTGTTGGGAGTTTAGTTGTGGGTTTATGTAAGTTCTTGTGTATTTTGTAGTATTTGTGGAGTTTAACTCACCATATTGAATGTCTATCTTGCAGATCTAGACGGGCGGTCGCGCGACGACCCAGATACTGGTGAGTGGGACAATCCAACCCAGTAGAGAGGCGTTATACGCACTTGGGCGTATACCGACCTCTCCTGGGGCGTTATGGTTATATTAACCAATTGTAATATGTAATCCATGCTTGTATGATTCAAGTGTAGAATGCATGATACCCTAGTCTTTGTATGTTAGGGACTTGCACCCTTAGGATATGTGTATGAGCCATGCACAATGTCCCCTGTTTACATGCTAGGAAACCCGGCCTATGTATGCGTCCTACTAGTTTATTTATTAAATTAAATGCTAGTGTATGTTAAATCGCATGCCTTAGGTAATATTATCAGGAGGAGCCTTGCGAGGTCAACATTGAGACCCATGTTAGGGTACTCCGTGTTCCTTGTTTGGTTGTCGGGGTGTCCTGTATCGGGAACTCACGCTGCCCTCCCAAGGTTTCTAGTCCCAATAATATTATAAGTAATGTTGTATGATTGGTATGATTATTAGCATGATTAGTGAATATTATAGGGGAGGGGCCTTGCGAGGAGAGCGGTGAGACCCGTGTTAGGGTACTCCGTGTTCCTTGTTTGGTTGTCGGGGTATCCTGTATCGGGAACTCACGCCGCCCTCCTGAATTTCTTTCCCCCAATGATATTCTAACATTGCTTTTGATTGTACTTATTCCCCGCATCTTGGATATGCGCCCTGGAGGAACTCTGAAGAGTTCATGACATTTGAGTGGTAGAGATGTGTTGTCGGCGGATCCGAGTGGATCATATGCGTATGGATAGGCTGTTCTGTTCCCTGCGTTGGATCCGGTAGAGGCTACCCCAGCGTTAGAAAGGCTGTCCTTCGGAGGACCCACATCAGTAGGCACCTCCTGATTTTGTTTCGGACTGTGCTGAAGTTGTGGGTGGAGACCAAGCGGCCTACGGAGTGGAGGAGAGACTATCGGTGGACCAAGGGTGACCAACAGCCTAGTCAGTCCCAAAATCCTATGTCACCCGTGGTAGGGTGAGGGTGAGGGTGTAGTGGGTTGGCGATGAGCGACCTACTGAATCTGTGAATGGATGATTATCAGTCCCAATAGCCTATGTCACCCATTGATGGGTGAGGGTGAGGGTGTGGTGGTTCGGCGAAGTACGAACTACTGGATTATGTTGTTATGTCTTGGAGATTGGATAAATAATGGAATTGTGGTAAATATTGTCTGTGATGCATGGGTTGTGCCGTTCACTGAGCGTGTGGCTCACCCCTCGCATATGTTTTTCCCCAGTGGTCACTGAGCCTGAGCTGGAGCCGGAGCAGCAGTTGGAGCTTTCCGAGGGATTTCTTCAGTAGCGGAGTAGCGCCACGTTCCGCGAGTGCTAGAGGCTATCAGCATCCCTTTTTCTTGACTGTATGTACTCTATTTTCGTGCTTGGCACGCGTCTGTATATATATTCAGTTGTTTCTCTGTATATTGGCTCTCACAGGACGTATGATTGTGTATCAAGTCTGTAATATGTTTTGGGTTACAGACTCAGTTTTAGCTTCCGCTATATTGTGTATATATTATGTCAGCCTTGTTTGATCTGTGTTGTCATTTTTATCTGTGGTTTAGAGTATAAATGTTTGACCTCTTGTGTAGGCATATGATATGATATATACACCTGCCGCGTCTCGGGGACGGCCGCCCTGGGGCGTGACACTTTTAACCTTCTGGTCACCGTTGGGACATTCTCGCAGTTTTTCGGTTTTTTTCGTTTTTCGATCGGAACCGCTAAAATTTCGTGCTTTTAGCTATCACCCTGAGTTTGAGGGCTCCGATTGAAAATCTAACTGCATATTATGTTGCCTGGTGACATTCCAAGCCACTCGCAAAAATTTCATCGAATTCCGGTGCGTTTCAGAATTTCACAGTTTCAGGGTGTATCCGGGTTTTGACCGAGCGAGAAGTCATTGAGAGAGTTGACTTGGTCAAGTGGGCCCATGACTTGGTCAACCCCTTTTGTTTTTATTTGTGGTTGGGTTGACCCAAGTCAAAACCCACTTAAACCCTCCCAATCCTAGCTTAACCTAATCTTTTTTTTCACTAATCAAGTGGTGTGAGTGTGTGTGGTGTGGGTGTGAGTATAAAGAAATCCCACGACCAAGACAAAAACTCCCCCACTATTCATCTTCTTCTCCAAATTTCTCTCTCTCTCTCCCTCTCTTTAAAACAACCATTTGACCTAGTTCAAGGGGTCAAAACCTAAAACCCAAAGAAGAGAAAGGTTAGATCTCATCCCGATCTATCCACCGGTGGTCTCAGATTCGAGTTCGGACGAGTTTGACCCCCTCTAACACCCTCTTTTCTCCTCTGATTTCAGCCCCTTTGAGGGTGGAAAGAGTTCTTGGTGGTGGAGGGCTTTGGGGAGGTATTTCGGTGCACGAAGAGCTCTCGGTCTCCCCTTCCTTCCCTTCCTTCCTTGGGTAAGGTTTTCTTTCCTTCCTTTCTTGTTTAGATGCTTGTTAGGAGGATGTTTTTGAGTGTGTGGTGGCTGTTGGTGGTGGTTAGTGGCCATTTGGTGGCCGGTGAGGGGTGGTAGGGTGGCTCGGGCGGGCTGGCAGGCTGTCCCGGGTAGGCTGGCAGGCAGTGCTCGGGCAGCGTGGGCGCGCGCGCGGGCGTGCGCAAGGGCGTGCGCGGGTGTGCGCGCGGGTGGAGCTCGGTTCGGGCGCATGCGGGCAGCGGCGCGCGCAGGCAGGCAGGCGCAGGCGGTCATGTATAGGCAGGCAGGCGCAGGCGGGCGAGCTGCGGGCAGGCGCGCTAGGCGCGTGCTGACGGGCTCGCTGGGCGCGTGCGGTCAGGCGCGCTGGGCGCAGTGCGCGGCGTGCGCGCGGAGCGCTGCGCAGGGGCGCGTGGACGAGCGGGTGGTCTGCGGGTGCTGCGCAGGGGGTGGTGCGTGCAGGGCGAGCAGGTGGTGCACCCGGGGCTGGACGAGCAAGTGGTGCGAGCGGGTGGTGCGCGCGGGGGCGCGCGGGGTGCGCTCGGGTGTGCACGCGGGTCGCTGCGCTGGGGCACAGTGAGCGCGTGGTGCACTCGGGGGGCTCGACAGGGTGTCCGGGCCTGCGGGTTGGGCTCGGCAGTGCGTCTGGGCGCGCGGGCCGGGGCTCGGCTGTGCGCCCGGGGCGGGTGGCCGTGCGTACGGCTGCCCGGGGGTTCGGGAGTGAGTTGGGATGCTCGGGCTCGCGTGCGTACAGGCCATATGTACGCTTGTCCGAGTGTTGTGTATTTTAATGTATTTTTAAATTCATTTGTGTATTTTACTCACCGAATTGGTTACCCTATTTTGCAGATCTTGACGGACGGTCGCGCGACAACCCGGTCTTCGGTGAGTGGGACAATCCAACCCAGTAGGGAGGCGTACTACTCACTTGGGAGTGTATTGCCCTCCCCTGGGGCACCATGGATTTATATTAACCTGTTGTAATGTGTAATCCATGCAAGCATGATAAAAATGTAGTATGCATGCTACCCTAGACTTTGTATGTTAGGGACTTGCACCCTTAGGATTTGTGTAAGAGCCATGCATCCAGTCACCCTGTTCTCATGCTAGGAAGCCTCGGCCTATGCATGTGTCCTACTAGTTTAATTTGTTAAATTAAATGCTAGCATATGTTTAATTGCATGCCTTAGATAATCTGGACAGGCCATGCAAAACTGGTTCTAACTTACACCACAGATATCATAATGACCCCAAATTTCATATATAATAACTAGACACATAGATGATCATATCATATGAAGACATAATCCTAAAAATGTGCCTCTAAATACTAGATTCACTGAGATCTTCAAAATGAAAAGTGCTGCCTTACCAAAACAGGGGGAGGGAAATGGGGAGATGCGGGGTTCTCTACACACCCACGACCACCTCAACCACCACCACCACTACCACCACCTCATCAACATCTCCTCAAGCTCTTCATGGCAGAAAACAGGGGTGCAAGGGCATGAGAAGGGGATTGAGAGAAGAGAAACAACAACAACAACAACAACAACAACACATACTCACCCTTTCTCACCCTTTCTCACTCTTTCTTGAGCTTCTTCTTCATCCTTTCCTCCATTAACAACACACACACAACCATAAAAAACAGAGAGGGAGAGGGAGATGAGAGTGAGAGAGTGAGAGGTTTCCACAAAAAAGGGGGCTTTAAATGGAAATAAAGTGAGTTAGTGGGGTGGGGGGGGGGGGGGGGGGAACAAGACCAAATCGTCCCTGACCAGAAATTCTGGATGGGCTTCACTAGAACAGCCATAACTTCCCCGATATAGCTCTGAATTGCACAATTCAAAATCCTTTGGAAAGCCAAGAAGATTATCTACAACTTTCGTGTTTATTCCAAGATCAGATAATCTCTCCAGCTATTCCGAAATGAGGGCTAAACATTGAACATGGCTGCTGCCAGAATTTTTCATCCCCGGGTTATACTTGGAAAAATACCCATAACTTTTACTACATGAATCCAGTTGATCTAATTCCACTTTTGTACGAAAGCTAACTCAAAACTGAGCATCTCATAGAAAAATCATATTTAAACCTCTTCATCTTAGATTTTAACAAAATTAAATCCAAATACCAAATTGGAAATACATAACTTCCAGAAGAAAATAATGTAGCCAAATTTTCAATCAGAGCGTTCCAACTCCAGCAGGTGGCTAAAAGCTAAAATTTTAGCGACTCCGATCGAAAAATAAGGCTCCAAATGACACATGCATAAAAAGTAGGGGGTGGTGTGATTGGGTATACACGCAAGAGGATGCGTGGCGACCGATCGACGGTGGCCGAGGGCGCGGGTTTGGAGGCCGGAGGGTCGGCCGTAGGTGTAGGTGGAGAAGTGGGGGCCGAGGGAGTTAGTGAGGGGGTGAGGGCATTTTTGGACGCTATAGTGGGGATGTTGGATAGGGAGGCCACAAAGGCTTGGACTAAGGAGGAGGAGAGAAGGGCTATGGGTGTTATATATGTGTCACTTTTAGACTTCTGGTTACCTTTGGGACATTTCTGGCAGTTTTTTAACTTTTTCCTTTTTCGATCGGAACCGCTAAAATTTTGGACTTTTAGCTATCATCAGGAGCTTGAGAACTCCGATTGAAAATTTAACTGCACATTATGTGTCCTGGTGCCATTTCAAACCACTCACGAAAATTTCATCGAATTCCGGTAACGTTCAGAATTTGGCAGTTCTGAATCGTATCCGGGTTTTGACCAAGTGGGAATGTCAAAGGGGGGACTTGACCAAGTCAAAGAGGACTTTGACCAAGTCAAAGAGGACTTTGACCAAGTCAAGTTTGATCGTTGACTTGGTCAATTGGTTTTGTTTGTTTGTGCGGTTGGGTTGACCTAAAGTCAAACACCAAAAGTGTGTGTGTGTGTGTGTGTGTGTGTGTGTGTGAGTGTGTGTGCCCTAAAGTGGGCGCCCACTTCTTCTTCCCTTCTCTTCTCTTCTCTTCTTTATCTCTCACACACAAAAAGATCCACCTCTCCCTCTTCTTTATTTCCCCCATTAGAGCTAGTAGGAGAAGAAAAAATAGGAAGCCATTGAAGGGGAAATGATAGGTAAGCTTGTGATCTATCTTTCCATGGCTTTTATTTTGGATTTCCCCTTTCTCTACCTCCCTCTCATGGCTTCTCCTCCCCTGTTTTCAGCCATCTTTTAGGCCTTGCTAGAGGCTGAGGTGGTGGTGGTCTCGGTGGCGGCGATTTGGTGCGCGAAGAGCACCCGAGTTCCCTTCCTTTCCTTTCCTCTCTTTGGGTAAGTTTTCCTCCTCCCCTAGCTAGTTTAGATGCTTGTTTAGGGTGTGTGATTGGGTGTGCATGCTTGCATGGGTGTTAGGGGGGTGTGGGAGGGCTGAGGAGGGGGTGGAAAGGGCTCGGGCGAGTGTGCGGAGTCATCCACGCGCGTGCGCGGTCATCTGCGCGCGCAGGCAGGCGCTGGCGCGCGCAGACGGGCACGTTGGTGGGCGTGCGCGTGGAGTGCTGCTCAGAGGCGTAGTACGCGCGGGTACGCGCAGGGCTGGACGCGCGGTGAGCGTGCACGCGCGCGCGCAGCGTGTCTGGGTGCGCGGGCAGGGGCTCAGCAGCGCTTCTGGGCACGCGGGCAGGGGCTCGGCAGTGCGCCTGGGGCGCAAGGGTGCATGCGTGCGTGCGCATTCGTGCGTGCGCGTGCGGGTGGCCATGCGTATGGCTGCCCGAGGGTTTGGGAGAGTGTCGGGGCACTCGGACTCGCGTGTGTACGCGCATGCGGGTCAGTATGCATGCTTGTCCGAGTATTGGGTATTTCTATTAAATTTCTTGTGTAATGTGTAGTTTACTCACCATATTGAATGCCCATGTCTTGCAGATCTTGACGGACGGTCACGCGACGACCCGGGTTTCGGTGAGTGGGACAATCCAACCCAGTAGGGAGGTGTTCGGTGCACGTAGGCGTGCATTGCCCTCCCCTGGGGCACCATAATTGTGTATTAACATGTGATAAATGTAAAACTATGCATGCATGATTATTATGATGTAACCATGCCACCTTAGACTTTGTATGCTAGGGATATGCACCCTTATATCATGTATAGAGGCCTATGCATGCCTAGTCACCATGCCCCGAACTATGTATGTTTCCCATCTAGTTTAATTTAATTAAATAAAAATGAGAGCATATAGTTACAAGCATGCCTTAGAGAATATTATAACCTCGTAGTTATAATATATGTTTCCCTGCATCTTAGTTATGCGCCCTGGAGGAATTCTGGAGAATTCATGACATTAGTAGAGTTACAATCGGTGTCGACGGATCCAAGAGGATCGTATCCGTGTGAGTAGGCTGTCTTCTCCTTTTGATTGGATCCGATGTAGGAACTCCCCGGCGATGGCTGACTTGACAGAGGGCTCCCGTCCGTAGGTACCTCCGATGTGTCGGACAGTACTGATAGTGGGAGTGTACTAGGTGGAGGCTACGAGGGTGGGAGAGGCTACCGGGTGGACCAGGGGTGGAGAGCGGTCTAGTATGCCCCAAGAGGCCCATGTCACCCCCAGTAAAGGGTGAGGGTGAGGGGGGAGGTGGGTTGGCGATGAAACGACCCATTAGAATGTGTAGTTGCTCTAGTTTTTAGGGGCTATGAATTTATATAAGGTTAATATGAATTGTGATGCATGGGTTGTGCTATTCACTGAGCGTGTGGCTCACCCCCTCGCATTTCTTTTCTTGTAGTTATATCTGAGTCGGATCTGAAGGAGGAGCTCCCCGAGGCACTACAGCAATAGCGGAGCAGCGTCACGTTCTGCGAGTGAGAGACCATCAGCATCCCTTTTTGATTGTATGTATTGTTATCCGTGCTTGGGCACATACTTGTATTTGGATGTCATTGTATATATATTGGCTCTCACAGGACAGTTGATTATGTATCGGGTCTGTAATATGTCTTTGAATTACAGACTCAGTCGTTTGAGCTTCCTCTATTTGTATATATTATGTCAGCTACCTTATTGTCTGTGATGTCATTTTCGATGTTGTTTAGAGTATGTTATTGATCTCCTGTATAGACTGCTGATATTATATATACCTGCCACGTCTCGGGGACGGCCGCCCTGGGGCGTGACAATGGGTGCCTTTGAGGCTTTAGCCTCCGGCGCGGTGGGCGCGGAGGAAGGTGAGGGTGTTGGGCTTGAGGCCGAAGAGGCCATGGGTGTTCATGTTGGGGTTGGGGCCGAAGAGGCCGTGGGTGTGGACACTGGGGCCGAAGAGGCCGTGGGTGTGGACCCACGCGCACGCACCCGAACGCGACTGCGCGCCCGACTGCGCCCGCCAGCGCCCAGCATCCGCGCCCAGCGCCCAGCGTCTAGCGCCCACTCGTACACGCCCGCGCGCACGCGTGCGCGCCCTGCCATCTGCTCCGCCTGCTGCGCTGCCTGCCTGCCAGCCTACCCGAGACAGCCTGCCAGCCCGCCCGAGACAGCCAACCCCCTGCCCGAGCCACCCTACCTCCTCTAACCGGCCACCAATGCCCCCTAACCACCACCAACCACACCAACAGCCACCACACACCCAAAACCACCCTCCTAACAAGCATCTAAGCAAGAAAAGGAAGGAAAGAGAGCTTACCCAAGGAAGGAAGGGAAGGAAGGGAAGTTCGGTTGCTCTCCGCGCACCGAAACACTTCCCCAAAGGCCACCAACACCAAGATCTCCCTCAGCCCCAAAACCAGCTGAAATCTGAGGAGAAAAGAGGGTGTGAGAAGGGGCTAAACACACCGGAACTCGAATCCGAAACCACCGGTGGATAGATCGGGAGCTCCCCTTACCTTTCTCTTCTTTGGGTTTTGAGGTCCAAGCTCTCTAACTAGCTCTAAATCAAGAAAAAGAGAGAGGGGGAGAGAGAAAAACCATTTGAGAAGATGATGAATAGTGGAGGGCAACTTTCCTACTCACTTAAATAAGTCAACACCCCCTAATTAGGGTTAACTAGGATTAGGAGAGGATTAGGTGAACTTAAGTGAGTTTTGACTTGGGTCAACTCAACCACAAATAAAAACAAAAGGGGTTGACCAAGTCTATGGGCCCACTTTGACCAAGTCAACTCTCCCAATGACTTCTCGCTCGGTCAAAACCCGGATACACCCCGGAACTGTGAAATTCTGAAACGTTACCGGAATTCGACAAAATTTTCGTGAGCGGCTTGGAATGGCACCAGGACACATAATATGCAGTTACATTTTCAATCGGAGCCCTCAATCTCAGGGCGATAGCTAAAAGCCCGAAATTTTAGCGGTTCCGATCAAAAAATGAAAAAACTGAAAAACTGCCAGAATGTCCCAACGGTTACCAGAAGGTTAAAAGTGACACATATATAACATTCTCCCCCCCTTAGGAAATTTGTCCTCAAAATAATACAAAAACATCTAGGAAGGGAAGAGATGCGGATACACGTCACGCAAGGCGTCCTCGAGCTCTCAAGGGCCTTGGCACCGGAACGGTGCAGCCATCCCACCTTGACCAGATGGACGGTCTTGGTGCGGAGCCTCTTCTCGCGGCGGTCCATGATCTCAATCGGCTGCTCCACGAATGACAAGCCCGGCTCGAAGACGAGCGGCTCGAACGGGATGATGTGAGCAGGATCATGGACGCAACACACACCCAACCGCGATGCCTCAGAGCAACCTGCGAACCCACCCCTCCTAGACGGAAGGGTAAGAATTGGCACTGAGGTGAGCCTTCACTTAAACTCTAGGAAGCTCTCCTCGCAAGACGGGGACCGTTCGAACCGGACATCCTTCAAAGCGAGGCGGTTAGGAGGTACAGCTATCCTCGAGAAACCCTCGACAGACCTCCCGCAATAACCCGCCAGGCCCAGGAAGCTCCGAATCTCTCCAGGGTTCGACGGTCGACGCCAATTTGACACGGCGAGCAACTTGACCGGGTCCACAAATATGCCCTTGCAGGAAATCACGTGGCCCAGAAGACCATCCGCTCCAACCAAAACTCGCACTAATCCACCACCCGCTGATGCTTCCAGGGTATTCCTTGACTGGGAAAAGAAACCTCGGGAGGGCACCTTGAGGTCCCGATATAGGATACCCCGACAACCAAACAAGGAACACGAAGTACCCTAGCCCGGGTCTCAACGCTGACCTCACACGGCCCCTTAAACCAGAAAAGGAACACTAGAAGAAGACATCACTCTTAAAGAACACCACCAACCGCACTTAATCATCTACATCAAGATAATCACCCACTGATATCCTTCAACATCCATCACTAGGCCGGACCCAACATCCTTGGGAACGGTCGAACAACAATTGGGTCACGAGACGACGCGTCTTCGCCTCATCCACACCCTCACTCCCAAAAGGAGACATATTGGGACTTTGGGAGAGACTTAGACTGCTCTTCACCCCTGGTCCACCGGTAGCCTCTCCTCCACACCGTAGGCCGCCTGGTCCGCTCCCACAATTTAGCACAGTCCGAACCCAAATCAGGAGGTGCCTACTAATGGGAGCCCTCTGTCAGGAAGGCCTGTCTAACGCTGAGGAGTTCCCACACCGGATCCAACGAAGGGGAGAACGATTCCACGCTCGCGACATCATTCCTTAATCTTCTTCCGGGTAGCCTCTACCTGGCATACTCCCATGATCAGTACCCCTCCGACTGCATCGGTGGTACCTACGGATGGGAGCCTTCAGCCAGGATGGCAACAACCCGGCCTCTTCAACTCGAACCACCACTCTTAATACCCGCTCATCGAGATATTACACACAAGCATAACAGCAACAAACACACATATATATTTATAGGGAGCTGGGAAAACAAAACATTACCTCGAACCATGACAACCGGAACCTGCGCCTCCTCGGCCAAAAGAGCTGTAACTCTGCCCTGAACAAATTGCGGCTGAGGAGAAGGGGCACGCCTCGCTGGCTGCACTGGCTGCTGACGCTGAGGCTGCACGCGGGGTCGGCCAGCATCTGGGCAATTATACGAGATATGCCCGATGCGCTGACAATGGTAACAGCGTCGTGTCTCTGGCCGCCAAGACTGGATTGGCACTGCTGCAATGGGTGATGGATCCCACACTGGCACCACATCAGCTGGAGGAGAGGCAGCCGCTAACTGATCAAAGCGGGGCCTCCTCCTCTTGTGCTGTCCCTGGTCCTGGCTCCTGGGAGGACTCTGATCTGCAGGTGGGGTCGGAACCCTCACGAGGATCCCGAGGTCTCGCTCGACTGTCTTCGCCCGAGACACCAAGTCCGAGAACCTCGAGAAAGCCTGGGAGGAGACATGCACCCGAATGGCGCTGCAGAGGCCAAGCTCGAAACAGCGGCACCTCGTCTCTTCGTGCATCACCAAGGCTGGAGCGAATCTGGATAGCCTCGTGAAGCACGCGCACGCACGAATGCACACGCACGCACGCACCCCGGCACCATCGGCGCACTGCCGTGCGCCTCCCCGCGCGCCCGACGCACTACCGCACGCACGCGCAGGCTCGCGCGCATCCGCACGCACCGCGCGTCCAGCCCAGCGCGCCCCCGCGGGCAATGCACGCACGCCCCAGCACGGCACGCACTGGTCCCCAGCTCCGTGCCCAGGCGCATGCCCAGGCGCCCTGCCCCGCACCCAGGCGCAGTGCCCAGGTGCCCTGCCCACGCGCACGCACGCTCGCGCGCCCGCCCGCGCGCACCCGCGCACACCCTCGTTCGCGCCAGCACCCGCGCGCACCGGCACGACCACTCCGCTCGCACCCGCGCGTGACTGCGCGCCCGGCTGCTCCCGCCAGCGTCCAGCGCCCAGCACCCGCGCCCAGCGCCCCGCGCCCTGCACCCAGCGCCCACTCCTGCACGCCCGCGCGCACGCACGCTCGCCCTGCCATCTGCTCCGCCTGCTGCGCTGCTTGCCTGCCAGCCTACCCGGGACAGCCTGCCAACCCGCCCGAGACAGCCAACCCCCTGCCCGAGCCACCCTACCTCCTCTAACCGGCCACCAATGGCCCCTAACCACCACCGACCACTACCAACAGCCACCAACAGCCACCACACACCCAAAACCACCCTCCTAACAAGTATCTAAGCAAAGAAAAGGAAGGAAAGAGAGCTTACCCAAGGAAGGAAAGGAAGGAAGGGAAGACCGGGAGCTCTTCGTGCACCGAAACACTTCCCCAAAGGCCACCAACACCAAGATCTCCCTCAGCCCCAAAACCAGCTGAAATCTGAGGAGAAAAGAGGGTGTGAGAAGGGACTAAACACACCGGAACTCGAATCCGAAACCACCGGTGGATAGATTGGGAGCTCCCCTTACCTTTCTCTTCTTTGGGTTTTGAGGTCCAAGCTCTGTAACTAGCTCTAAATCAAGAAAAAGAGAGAGGGGGAGAGAGAAAAACCATTTGAGAAGATGATGAATAGTGGAGGGCAACTTTCCTACTCACTTAAATAAGTCAACACCCCCTAATTAGGGTTAACTAGGATTAGGAGAGGATTAGGTGAACTTAAGTTGGTTTTGACTTGGGTCAACTCAACCACAAATAAAAACAAAAGGGGTTGACCAAGTCATGGGTCCACTTTGACCAAGTCAACTCTCCCAATGACTTCTCGCTCGGTCAAAACCCGGATACGCCCCGAAACTGTGAAATTCTGAAACGTTATCGGAATTCGACGAAATTTTCGTGAGCGGCTTGGAATGGCACCAGGGCACATAATATGCAGTTACATTTTCAATCGGAGCCCTCAATCTAAGGGCGATAGCTAAAAGCCCGAAATTTTAGCGTTTCCGACCGAAAAACGAAAAAAAAAACGAAAAACTGCCAGAATGTCCCAACGGTTACCAGAAGGTTAAAAGTGACACATGTAAAACAATAAGCATGCTTTACATGGCAAGAAGAAAGTGTATTAATGTAGTTTTAAGTATGGTGAATTTTGATTTGTAGATAGACCACGGTGGGAGTGTTTAAAAAGAAGAGGTGTATTCATGTTTCATGCTTGCATATGTATATGTAATCCTCTAAGCATGGTTTAAAAATGAAATTTTCGTTTAGGATTCTCATTTTTCGGACGTCTTCGGACTTGTCACGACCTAGGGCGGCCGTCCCCGAGACGCAGCAATATATATAGTATCAGCTATCAATACTTGAGGTCAACAAAGACTCCAACAACAACACACAAGGTGGCAAAGCAAAGATAAATGATAACTGACTGAAAAGCGGAAGCATAAGATATCAACAATGTCTGTAAACCAAAAACATTATTATAGACTCGAATACACAATCACTGTCTTGTGAGAGCTAAGTCTAGTCCAAATAAAATACAACCTATGCCACATGCACGATTTACAATACATAAAATGACTCTAGGACAGCTGATAGCCTCGCACTCTCCACCCGCCGGACAGAACGCTCCACGCACATAAGACCACGCCACAGGGAAGCTCCAGCTCCACGCCCAACACTGCCCCTGAAAAGAAACAGTATGCGAGGGGTGAGCTACAAGCTCAGTGAGTGGCTGGAAACCAATCACCATTACAACAGTTCAATGTTAAGGCAATTTCCTTTCAAGGAAAACATGGGTGGAAACCCAATGGATAACAAGGTCACGCGGCAGCACGACCAACCTCACCTTCACTCTCACTCCCGGAGGAAGACTCTTGGGACTTT
This sequence comes from Acorus gramineus, assembly GCA_030737835.1. Classification (NCBI taxonomy): domain Eukaryota; kingdom Viridiplantae; phylum Streptophyta; class Magnoliopsida; order Acorales; family Acoraceae; genus Acorus; species Acorus gramineus. The sequence continues at coordinate 248,330 of JAUJYN010000021.1, forward strand.
TGGGGAGAGACCATACCGTTGGTCGAAGAGACGAGGAATTACTGGTCTGCACAACACTACTGGATCACCGACTTCACCCTCACCCTCACTCCCGGAGGAAGACTCTTGGGACTTTTGAGGAGAGACCATACCGTTGGTTGAAAAGACGCGGAATTACTGGTCTACACAACACTACTGGATCATCTACATCGAGATAACTGTCCAACGATATATTTGAACATCGATACACAACCGAACCCAACAACTATGGGAACGGACGAACAACGAATGGGTCATGCGGCGATGTGTCTTCACCTCATCCTCACCCTCACCCTTTAGAGGTGACATAGGACTTTTGGAAGAGATTAGACTGCTCTACACCCTTGGTCCACCGGTAGCCCTTTCCCCGGGTAGCCTCTACCTGGTATACTCTCACGATCAATACGTTCCCGAACGCATCGGTAGTACCTACGGATGGGAGCCCTCTGTAAGAACAACTTTTCCAACGCTGGGGAGTTCCTACATTGGATCCAACGAAGGGGAGAACGATTTCACGCTCACAATATCATTCGTTAGCCCTCTCCCGGGTAGCCTCTACCTGGTATACCCCCATGATCAGTACATCTTGCCGCATGCATCGATAGTACCTACAGGTGGGGGCCCTCTGTCAGGACAGCTACAACCCGGCCCGCTTCAACACGGACGACATTGGGAGGAAACACTCCATGTTTGCAAAGCGAACTCAATGGAAAGGCAACTACTCTCGATAATCGCCTAACTTAATGCCCAAGCTACCGGTTTAACAAAACCGATACAACAAATGAATTCTCCTGAATTCCATTCAAGTGCATCACACGGATGCAGGGGCAATTACATCGCTCGCACACTAACTAATGAGGTACATCCCAACGGCGGGTCGTACCCACGCCGGCTTCAGATAGGCCTAATTAGTTTTAACATGTGCGCATATATAACAGGAGAATCATATCATAGCTATGTGCATGAACCATATGCACGATCACCTAACAATTGACTATAAGGGTAACCCCTTACATTGATTTACATCATAAACAAATAATCATACAACATGCATACAAGGTATGGCTCACTTAAACATGCATACATGGCCATTAATCATATAAGCACACAAGGCATAACTTAAGCATGCGTTGGATATCACCAACTTAAAAGGGAAGGGTCAAGCGCGATCTCGCACACTAACAGATGCATGCCAATATTTAAGGTTAATATGAGTTGTGTTGCATAGATTGTGCCATTCACTGAGCGTGTGGCTCACCCCTCGCATATTCTTTTCCTCCAGTTGTATCTGAGTCGGATCTGAAGGAGGAGCTCCCCGAGGCATCACAGCAGTAGCGGAGCAGCATCACGTTTTGGGTTCTACGAGTGAGAGGCCATCAGCATCCCCTTCTTGCTTGTATGTATTGTTGTCCGTGCTTGGGCACACACTTGTATTTGGATGTCTTTGTTTATATTGGCTCTCACAGGACAGTTGATTATGTATTCTGGTCTGTAATATGTCTTTGAATTACAGACTCAGTCATTTAAGCTTCCGCTATATGTATATATATTATGTCAGCTACATTATTGATTGTGTTGTCACTCTTGATGTTGTTTAGAGTATTTTATTGATCTCCTGTATAGACTGCTGATATTATATATATTTGCCACGTCACAGGGACGGCCGCCGTGGGGAGTGACAAAAGTTGGTATTAGAGCCTGGTCCTGTCAGAGCCAAGTGTTTTCTTAGAGATGAATCCTAGGGTTTCTATATGAGTATTCTGATCCTAGTGTCTGTTTTCTTAGGTTGCTAATATGCCTCCTCGCAGAGGAATGCGTGGACGTGGCCCCCCTCGGCCCTTGGAGGTTTCCGAACCTACCAGAGGCGAGGAGTCTACTGGAGGGTCCTCGGCTATTGGGCCAGGACCAGTGCAGGAGCCTCCTGCATGGGAGCGTGCTTACGCTCGTATCGCAGATCTAGTGGAGACTCAGACTAGGGCACTGGAGGCCCAAACTAGGGCGTTAGCTGATCAGACACGAGAGATCCAGGAGCTGCAGGCGGCCCGCGAGGTAGTTCCACGGGTCCCCTTGGTGGCAGATCCACCGGTGGTGACCGAGGTACCCCCTGTCCCAGTGGAGATTCCGGTGGTGGGAGTTCAGGATCCCCTGGAGAGGGAGGTGGAGCTAGAGGCTGCGGCACGAGTGCATCAGAGCGGCCTCACTGCCTTTCTGAAGCTCCACCCTCCCGAGTTCCATGGCCAGACGGCGGACCCCCTTGCCCCTGAGCGTTGGTTGATGGAGGTAGACAAGATCTTCTCGACCATGCACTGCACCGACCGCCAGCATGTCTCACTGGCCACCTTCATGTTGAAGGGTAGCGCCACCGACTGGTGGGCTACCCGATCGGTGGACATCCCCGAGGGAGTGGAGCGACTTCTATGGGCTGGATTCTGGAGATACTTTCTGGAGGAGTACTTCCCATTTTCGACACGCCAGATCATGATGCGAGAGTTCGAGCAGCTGACGCAGGGCTCCATGTCAGTCGCTGATTACTCCACATGTTTCACGAGGCTTTCTCGGTTTGCCCCCGCCTTGGTGATGGATGAGGAGACGCGATGCCGTCGTTTTGAGATGGGTCTCCTTAGCACCATCCAGGTGCATGTCACCTCACAGGCGTTCACGAGGTACTCAAACTTAGTGTCTCGTGCAAGGACAAATGAGCGAGACCTTGGGGTCCCTTTGGGGGTTCCAACCCCTTCTGCAGACCAGAGACCCCCCAGGAGCCAGGACCAGGGACATCGCAAGAAGAAGCGGCCCCGCTTTGATCAGTCAGTGGCCGCTGCTACTCCAGTCGATGTGGTGCAAGCGCGAGGTCCCGCACCCATTGCGGCAGTACCAGTCCAGGCCAGGCGATTGGAGATGCGGCGCTGTTACCATTGCCAGCGCATCAGGCATATATTATATAATTGCTCTGATGCTGGCTGACCCCATCAGCAGCAGCAGCCACGCAATCAGCAGCAGCCACAGCGTCAGCAGCAGCAGCCACAGGGTGGCTGAGTTGACCAGAGGAGGCAGCCAGTGCAGCCTGCGAGGCGTGCCCCTGCTCCTCAGCCACAGCTTGTTCAGGGTAGTGTTGCAGCACTTACAGCCGAGGAGGCGCAGGCTTCAGGTAGCGTGGTCCGAGGTATTGTATGGATCATTGGTTGTGTTTTACAGATCTCGTAGACCGGACGCGCGGCGATCCGGGTATCGGTGAGTGGTTCGATCCAATCCCCCCCCTCTCGGGATGCGCTAGACACGCGTAGACGCCCGTCGCGCATCGATGGGGCCCCTAGCTATACTACTTGTGTAGATAAGTAGTATGGGCATGCTTAAACTATAATATGTTAGATATCTTGCATGCTAGGCTTATATACATGTATTGTATCCATGTATGAATGATTGTGTTGCATGCGCCCCTCTAGTATGGGCATGTATTTTTGTAATGTGTATGGATGTATAGAATATGGCCTGCCTTAGGTAGTATTGTAATACAACTCCCACCATATTAATTCGAATATCCAGTATGATTAAGTCTGGGTTAATAAACGAGGCATCGCGGTTGGGTGTGGGTTGTGTCCACGATCCTGCTCCCGTCATCCCGTTCGAGCCGCTCGTCTTCGAGCTGGACTTGTCATTCGGGGAGCAGCCGATTGAGATCATGGACCGCCGCGAGAAGAGGCTCCGCACCAAGACCGTCCATCTGGTCAAGGTGCGATGGCTGCACCGTTCCGGTGCCGAGGCCCTTGAGAGCTCGAGGACGCCTTGCGTGACGCGTATGCGCATCTTTTCCCCTCCTAGATGTTTTTGTATTATTTTGAGGATAAAATTTCCTAAGGGGGGAAGAATGTTATATATGTGTCACTTTTAACCTTCTGGTCACCATTGGGACATTCTGGCAGTTTTTCGGTTTTTTTTTTCGTTTTTCGATCGGAACCGCTAAAATTTTAGGCTTTTAGCTATCACCCTGAGGTTGAGGGCTCCGATTGAAAATCTAACTGCATATTATGTGTCCTGGTGCCATTCCAAGCCACTCATGAAAGTTTCATCGAATTCTGGTACGTTTCAGAATTTCCCAGTTCCGGGGAGTATCCAGGTTTTGACTGAGCGAGAAGTCATTGGGAGAGTTGACTTGGTCAAAGTGGGCCCATGACTTGGTCAACCCCTTTTGTTTTATTGTGTGGTTGGGTTGACCCAAGTCAAATCCCACTTAAAGCATCCTAATCCTCTCCTAACCCTGATTAACCCTAATCTAAGTGTGGGATTATATATATAAGTGAATCTAAAATATCTCCCCACTATTCATCATTTTCCCCACTTGATTTTCTCTCTCTCCCTCTCTCAAAAACCTTTTTTTGACCTAGTTAGAGAGCTTGGACCTCAAAACCCAAAGAAGAGAAAGGTAAGGGGAGCTCCCGATCTATCCACCGGTGGTTTCATATTCGAGTTCTGGTGTGTTTAGCCCCTTCTCACGCCCTCTTTTCTCCTCAGATTTCAGCTGGTTTTGGGGCTGAGGGAGATCTTGGTGCTGGTGGCCTTTGGGGAGGTGTTTCGGTGCGCGGAGAGCAACCGAACCTCCCTTCCTTCCCTTCCTTCCTTGGGTAAGCTCTCTTTCCTTCGTTTTCTTGCTTAGATGCTTGTTAGGAGGGTGGTTTTGGGTGTGTGGTGGCTGTTGGTGGTGGTTAGGGGCCATTGGTGGCCGGTTAGAGGAGGTAGGGTGGCTCGGGCAGGGGGTTGGCTGTCTCGGGCAGGATGGCAGCACAGGCAGCTCAGGCAGCGCAACAGGCGGAGAAGGTGGCAGGGCGCGCCTACGCGTGCGCGCGGGGGTGCGCTCGGGTGCTGGGCGCTGGTCGCAGGTGCTGGTCGCCGGTGCTGGGCGCTGGGCACCGTGCGGGAGCGTGCGCGCGGAGCGCTGCGTGGAGGAGCAGGCGTGCTGTGCGCGCGCGGTGGCGAGCAGGTGGTGTGCGGGGCACTGCGCTGGGGCGCAGTGCGGGCAGGTGCGCGTGCGGGGCGCTGTGCTGGGGCGTAGGGCGCACGGGTGCACCCGGGGCTGGACGAACGAGTGGTGCGAGCGGGTGGCGCGAGCGGGTGGTGCGCGTGGGGGTGCGCGGGGTGCGCTCGGGTGTGCGCGCGAGTTGCTGCGCTGGGGCGCAGTGAGCGCGCGGTGCACCCGGGGCGCTCGGCAGAGTGTCTGGGCGTGCGGGCTGGGCTCGGCAGTGCGTCTAGGAGCGCGGGCCGGGGATCGGCTGTGCACCCTGGGCGGGTGGCCGCGTGTACGGCTGCCCGGGGGTTCGGGAGTGAGTTGGGATGCTCGGGCTCGCGTGCGTACAGGCCGTATGTACGCTTGTCCGAGTGTTGTGTATTTTTAATGTATTTTTATCGTATTTGTGTATTTTACTCACCAATTTGATTACCCTGTCTTGCAGATCTTGACGGACGGTCGCGCGATGACTCGATTACCGGTGAGTGGGACAATCCAACCCAGTAGGGAGGCGTACTACTCACTTGGGAGTGTATTACCCTGTTATATATGTGTCACTTTTAGCCTGCTGGTAACCGTTGGAGCGTTCTGGCAGTTTTTCGTTTTTTTCAGTTTTCGATCGGAACCGCTAATTTTTGGACTGTTAGCTATCGTCCTGAGTTAGAGGACTCCGATTGGAAATCTAATTGCATATTTGGTGTCCTGGTGCCATTTTAGGCCTCTCACAAAAATTTCATCGAATTCCGGCAACGTTTCCAAAATTTTGCAGTTCCAGGGCGTATCCGGGTTTTAAGTGAGTTGACTTTATATAAGAGGGGTGAGAAAAGTCTAGCACTATTCATCATCTTCCTCCTTGAGCTCTCTCTCTCTCCTTCTCCATTTTTCTTGCTTTTAAGCCCCTTGGAGGGCTTGAAACTCAAAACCCATAACATAGAAAGAGTAGATCGGGTCCCGATCTACGCCCCGGTGTTCTCGGATTCGAATTCCGAGAAGATTGGCCCCTCCATCCCCCCTCTTTTCTCCTCTGATTTGGGCCAATTCGAGGGCCAAGGAAGATCCCGGCGTTGGAGGCCTTTGGGGAAAGGTTTTGGTGCGCGGAGAGCAACCGAACATCTCTTCCTCCCCTTGGTAAGCCCTTTTTCCTCTCTTTTCATGCTTAGATGTATGTTAGGAGGGTGGATTTGAGGTTGGGTGGTGGTCGGCGACTGTGGGTGGCCGTCGGAGGGCTGTGGGTGGTGGTCGGAGGCCTTGGGGTGGCCGGTGGTGGGTGGTAGAGGAGCTCGGGTAGGGAGGCTAGCAGTCCCAGGTGAGTTGGCAACGGGCGCAGCAGGCAGGTGCACCAGCTGGCCGGGCGCGCGAGTGTGTGCGCGCAGGCGTGCGCGCGGCGTGCGCTCGGGTGGTGCTGCGGGCGTGCTGGGCGCGCTGGGTAGGGTCGACAGGGCTAGGCGTGCGGGGTAGGCTGGCTGGGCTGTGCGTGCTAGCAGGCCGGGCAGGCAGGCTAGGCGCGCAGGCGTGCTGGGTAGGAGGTGCTCGGGCATCAGGCGGGCAGTGCCGGGCGTGCAGGCGAGCGGTGCTCGGGCCACTCGGTGATGCGCGCAGGCAGGCAGCGCGGGCAGGCTGGCAGGCGCGCTGGGCGCGTGCTGCCAGGCGCGCTGGGCGCGTGTTGCGCGGGCGTGCGCGTGGGCGCTGGGTGAGGGTCCCGGGTGCTGGGCGCTGAGCGTCGAGCGCTGGGTCGCGGATACCGGGTGCTGGGCGAGGGTGCTAAGCGCTGGGCGCTGGGGCGCTGGGCGCTTGGCACTGCAGAGGAGTATGCGCGCGGGGCGCTGGGCTGAGGCGCAGGCATGCGCGCGGGTAGAGGCTGGTGGTGCGCGCGGGACGGAGCTGGTGGTGCGTGCGGGGTGCGATAGGGGCGAGGCGCTGGGCGCGCAGGTCGTGCGATGTGCTCGCATGGTGCGCGCGGGGGCGTGTGGGGTGCGCGCGGGCTGCTGTGGCGGGGCATAGTGGGCGCGCGGTGCACCCGGGTGGCTCGGCTGCATGTCCAGGCAGGCGGGCAGGGGCCCGGCGGTGCGCCTGGGTGCGCGGGCTGTGGCGCGGCGGTGCATCCGGGGGCGGGTGGCCGTGCGGATGGTTGCCGGGGGTGCGGGAGTGTGTCGGGGTGCTCGAGCTAGCGTGCGTACGGGTCGTATGTACGTTTGCCCGAGTGGTGTTGGGTATTTATTTGTCTAGCTTGGTATATTTTGTACTGTTTTTGGGTTTTACTCACCAAGTTACTACCCTGTCTTGCAGATCTTGACGGACGGTCGCGCGACGACTCGGTTTCTGGTTAGTGGGACAATCCAACCCAGTAGGGAGGCATACTACTCACTTGGGAGTGTATTGCCCTCCCCTGGGGCACCATGGATGTATATTAGCCTGTTATAAATATTAATCCATGCTGCATGATTTATGTGTAGAATGCATGCTACCCTAGACTTGCATGTTAGGGACTTGCACCCTTAGCATAGGTGTAAGAGCCTGTATCATGTCCCCCTGTTCTCATGCGAGGAAGCCTTGGCCTATGCATGTGTCCTACTAGTTTATTTATTAAATTAAATGCTAGTATATGTTAATTGCATGCTTTAGATAATATTATAGGGAGGGGCCTTGCGAGGTCAACATTGAGACCCGGGTTAGGGTACTCCGTGTTCCTTGTTTGGTTGTCGGGATGTCCTGTATCGGGACCTCATGCTGCCCTTCCAAGGTTCTTGTCCCAATAATATTATATCTCTAGTTGATAATTAATGATTTATCCATTGTATGATTATTAGCATAATTAGTGAATATTATAGGGGAGGGGCCTCGCGAGGACAGCGGTGAGACCCGGGCTAGGGTACTCCGTGTTCCTTGTGTCCTATATCGAGAACTCACGCTGCCCTCCCAAGTTTCTTTCCCCCAGTAATATTCCACCCTTGCTATTACTGTACATGTTCCCCGCATCTTGGTTATGCGCCCTGGAGGAATTCTGAGGAATTCAGGACATTAGAGTCGTTAAGATGTGTAGTCGGCGGATCCGAGTGGATCATGTGCGTATGGATAGGCTGTTCTGTCCCCTTCGTTAGATCCGGTAGAGGCTGCCCCAGCGTTAGAAAGGCCGTCCCTTCCAAGGGTTCCCATCAGTAGGCGCCTCCTGATTTTGGTTTCGGACTGTGCTGAAGTTGTGGGTGAGGGCTCCCATCAGTAGGCACCTCCTGATTTGGTTTCAGACTGTGCTGAATGTGGGAGTAGACCAAGCGGCCTACGGAGTGGAGGAGAGACTATCGGTGGACCAAGGGTGACCAACAGCCTAGTCAGTCCCAAAATCCTATGTCACCCGTGGTAGGGTGAGGGTGAGGGTGTAGTGGGTTGGCGATGAGCGACCCGCGGGTTTTGTGATTGGATGATTATCAGTCCCAATATCTGCGTCACCTGTTGAGGGTGAGGTGAGGGTGTGGTGGGTCGTCGATGGAGCGACCCACTGGGTTATTTGTTATGCCACTTAGAGGCTGGATAAATAAATGAATTTTGGTCAATATTGTCTGTGATGCATGGGTTGTGCTGTTCACTGAGCGTGTGGCTCACCCCTTGCATATGTTTTTCCCCAGTTGCCACTGAGCCTGAGCTGGAGCCGGAGCAGCAGGTGGAGCCGTCTGAGGGATTCCTTCAGTAGCGGAGCAGCGCTACGTTCCGCGAGTGCCAGAGGCTATCAGCATCCCTTCTTGACTGTATGTATTTTATTTCCGTGCTTGGCACGCGTTTGTATATATTCAGTTGTATTTGTGTATATTGGCTCTCACAGGACAGATGAATGAGTATCGAGTCTGTAGTATGTTTATTTACAGATTCAGCCTTTTACTTCTGCATTTGGTGTATATATCATGTCAGCCTCTTTGTTGTCTGTGTGTCATTCTGGTTGCTTGTGTATGATATATTATTGACCTCCTGTATAGATTCTGATATTTTATATACACTTGCCGCGTCCCGGGGACGGCCGCCTTGGGGCGTGACACCCCTGGGGCACCATGGATTTATATTAACCTGTTGTAATATGTAATCCATGCAAGCATGATAAAAATGTAGTATGCATGCTACCTTAGACTTTGTATGTTAGGGACTTGCACCCTTAGGATATGTGTAAGAGCCATGCATCCTGTCACCCTGTTCTCATGCTAGGAAGCCTCGGCCTATGCATGCGTCCTACTAGTTTATTTTATTAAATTAAATGCTAGTATATGTTTAATTGCATGCCTTAGATAATATTATAGGGAGGGGCCTTGCGAGGTCAACATTGAGACCCGGGTTAGGGTACTCCGTGTTCCTTGTTTGGTTGTCGGGATGTCCTATATCGGGACCTCACGCTGCCCTCCCAAGGTTTTTTTTCCCAATAATATTGTCACCTTGCTATTATTATTGTTATTCATGTTCCCCGCATCTTGGTTATGCGACCTGGTGGAATTCTGAAGAATTCATGACATTAGATTTATTGTGATGTGTTGTCTGCGGATCCGAGTGGATCATATGCGTATGGATAGGCTGTTCTGTTCCCTTCGTTGGATCCGTTAGAGACTGCCCCGGCGTTAGAAAGGCTGTCCCGTGAAGGGGCTCCCATCAGTAGGCACCTCCTGATTTGGGACAGACTGTGCTGAATGTGGGAGTGGCCGAACGGTTTACGGAGTGGGGAGAGACTATCGGTGGACCAAGGGCGACCATCAGCCTAGTCAGTCCCAATATCCTATGTCACCTATTGAGGGGTGAGGGTGAGGGTGCGGTGGGCCGGCGATGTAGCGACCCACTAGATTGTAAGTCCCAATATCCTTTGTCACCTATTGAGGGGTGAGGGTGAGGGTGTAGTGGGTTGGCGATAGCGACCCGCTGGATTTGCGTAGTTAGTCCCAATATCCTATGTCACCTATTGAGGGGTGAGGGTGAGGGTGTAGTGGGTTGGCGGTAGCGACCCACTGGACTGTATAGCTGTTGCCATTTAGTGGCTTTTATTAATGGGATTGTGGTTAATAATATCTGGTGGTTAATGTAAATTGTGATGCATGGGTTGTGCTGTTCACTGAGCGTGTGGCTCACCCCTCGCATAATATTTTCTCCAGTGTCATCTGAGTCGGATCTGGAGGAAGAGCTCCCCGAGGGACTTCATCAGTAGCGGAGTAGCGCCACGTCCCGCGAGTATCAGAGGCTATCAGCATCCCTTTTGCTTGTATGTATTATATTCCGTGCTTGGGCACGCGTTTGTATTGTATTTGGATGTCTTTGTATATATTGGCTCTCACAGGACAGTTGATTATGTATCGAGTCTGTAATATGTTTTTGGATTACAGATTCAGTCTTTTAGCTTCCGCTATTGGTGTATATATCATGTCAGCCCTGCTTTTGTTGTCTTTGTTGTCATTTTAGCTGTTGTGTGAGTATATTATTGAACTCCTGTTTATACTGATATCATATATACACTTGCCGCGTCCCGGGGACGGCCGGCCCTGGGGCGTGACAAAAGTTGGTATCAGAGCCTGGTCTTGTCAGAGCCAATGGTCTTCTTTTCGTAGAGATGAGTCCTATGATTTCTATATGAGTATTCTGATCCTAGTGTCTGGTTTTCTTAGGTTGCTGATATGCCTCCTCGCAGAGGATGGCGCGGACATGGTCCCTCTCGACCTTTGGAGGTTTCCGGACCTACTAGAGGCGAGGATGCTACTGGAGAGTCCACGGCTGTGAGGCCAAGATCGGCGCAAGCCTCCCGCATGGGAATGTGCGTTCGCTCGGATAGCGGATTTAGTGGAGACTCAGACCAAGGCACTGGAGGCCCAGACCAGAGTGTTGGTAGAGCAGGCGCGGGAGATCCAGGAGCTGAGGGCGGCCCGTGATGCAGTTCCACAGGTCCCCTTGGTGGCAGATCCGCCTGTGGTACCCGAAGTACCCCCAATCCCCGTGGTGGTTCTGGCGGTGAGAGTTCAGGATCCCCTGGCGAGGGAGGTGGAGCTAGAGGCTGCAGCGCGAGTGCAGCAGAGTGGCCTTGCAGCCTTTCTGAAGGTCCACCCTCCCGAGTTCTATGGCCAGTTGGCGGATCCCCTTGCCCCAGAGTGATGGTTGATGGAGGTGGATACGATCTTCTCGACTATGCATTGCACGGATCGCCAGCGAGTCTCCCTTGCCACCTTCATGCTGAAGGGTAGCGCTGCCGACTGGTGGGCTACCCGAGTGGTGGACATCCCCGAGGGATTGGAGCAGCTTTCATGGGCGGGATTCCGGAGGTATTTCCTGGAGGAGTACTTCCCGTTCTCAACGCGGCAGATCGTGATGCAGGAGTTCGAACAGCTGACTCAGGGCTCTATGTCTGTCGCTGATTACTCCACGCGCTTCACGAGGCTATCCAGATTCGCTCCAGCCTTGGTGATGGATGAGGAGACGCGGTGCCGTCGTTTCGAGCTTGGTCTCTGTAGCGCCATTCGGATGCATGTATCCTCCCAGGCTTTCTCGAGGTTCTCGGACTTGGTGTCTTGGGCGAAGACAGTCGAGCGAGACCTCGGGATCCTCGTGAGGGTTCCGACCCCTTCTGCAGATCAGAGTCCTCCCAGGAGCCAGGACCAGGGACAGCGCAAGAGGAGGAGGCCCCGCTTTGATCAGTTAGCGGCTGCCTCTCCTCCAGCTGATGTGGTGCCAGAGTGGGATCCAGCACCCATTGTGGCAGTGCCAATCCAGTCCTGGCGACCAGAGACGCGGTGCTGTTACCATTGTCAGAGCATCGGGCATATCTCGTATAATTGGCTAGATGCTGGCCGACCCCGCGTGTAGCCTCAGCGTCAGCAGCCAGTGCAGCCGACGAGGCGTGCCCCTGCTCCTCAGCCGCAGTTCGTTCAAGGCAGAGTTGCAGCACTTTCGGCCGAGGAGGCGCAGGTTCCGGGTGTCATGGTTCAAGGTAATGTTTTGTTTCCCCAGCTCCCTATAAATATATGTGTGTTGTTTGCGGTTAAGCATGTGTGTGATATCTCGCTGAGCGAGTATCGAGAGTGGTTGTTCGAGTTAAGGAGGCCGGGTTGTAGCTGTCCTGGCAGAGGGCTCCCATCCGTAGGTACCACCGATGCAGTCGGAGGGGTACTGATCCTGGGAGTATGCCCGGTAGAGGCTACCCGAAAGATGATTAATGAATGATGTCGCGAGCGTGGAATCGTTCTCCCCTTCTTTGGATCCGTGTAGGGACTCCTCAGCGTTAGACAGGCCTTCCTGACAGAGGGCTCCCATCAGTAGGCACCTCCTGATTTGGGTTCGGACTGTGCTGAATTGTGGGAGCGGACCAGGCGGCCTACGGTGTGGAGGAGAGGCTACCGGTGGACCAGGGGTGGAGAGCAGTCTAAGTCTCTCCCAAAGTCCCAATATGTCTCTTGAAGAGAGTGAGGGTGTGGATGAGGCGAAGACGCGTCGCCTCGTGACCCAATTGTTGTTTGACCGTTCCCAAGGATGTTGGGTCCGGTCTTGTGATGGATGTTGAAGGATATCGGTGGGTGATTATCTAGATGTAGATGATCCAGTGCGGTTGGTAATGTTCTTTAAGAGTGATGTCTTCTTCTAGTGTTCCTTTTCTGGTTTAAGGGGCCGTGTGAGGTCAGCGTTGAGACCCGGGCTAGGGTACTTCGTGTTCCTTGTTTGGTTGTCGGGGTATCCTATATCGGGACCTCATGCTGCTCTCCCGAGGTTTCTTTTCCCAGTCAAGGAATACCCTGGAAGCATCAGCTGATGGTGGATTAAGTGCGAGATTTGGTTGGAGCGGATGGTTTTCTGGGCCACGAGATTTTCTGGCAAGGGCATATCTGTGGACCCGGTCAAGTTGCTCGCTGTGTCAATTGGCGTCGACCGTCGAACCCTGCTGGGATTCGGAGCTTCCTGGGCTTGGCGGGTTATTGCGGGAGGTTTGTCGAGGGTTTCTCGAAGATAGCTGTACCTCCTAACCGCCTCGCTTGGAAGGATGTCCGGTTCGAACGGTCCCCGTCTTGCGAGGAGAGCTTCCCGGAGTTTAAGCGAAGGCTCACCTCAGCGCCAGTTCTTACCCTTCCGTTTAAGAGGAGTGGGTTCGCAGGTTGCTCCGAGGCATCGCGGTTGGGTGTGAGTTGTGTCCACGATCCTGCTCCCGTCATCCCGTTCGAGCCGCTCGTCTTTGAGCTGGACTTGTCATTCGTGGAGCAGCCAATTTAGATCACGGACCGCCGCGAGAAGAGGCTCCGCACCAAGACTGTCCATTTGGTCAAGGTGCGATGGCTGCACCGTTCTGGTGCCGAGGCCCTTGAGAGCTCGAGGACGCCTTGCGTGACGCGTATCCGCATCTTTTCCCCTCCTAGAGGTTTTTGTATTATTTTGAGGACAAAATTTCCTAAGGGGGGAAGAATGTTATATATGTGTCACTTTTAACCTTCTGGTCACCGTTGGGACATTCTGACAGTTTTTCGGTTTTTTTTGTTTTTCGATCGGAACCGCTAAAATTTCTGACTTTTAGCTATCACCCTGAGGTTGAGGGCTCCGATTGAAAATCTAACTGCATATTATGTGTCCTGATGCCATTCCAAGCCACTCGTGAAAGTTTCATCGAATTCCGGTAATGTCTCAGAATTTCACAGTTCCGGGGCATATCCGGGTTTTGACTGAGCGAGAAGTCATTGGGAGAGTTGACTTGGTCAAAGTGGGCCCATGACTTACTCAACCCCTTTTGTTTTTTTGTGTGGTTGGGTTGACCCAAGTCAAATCCCACTTAAAGCATCCTAATCCTCTCCTAACCCTAGTTAACCCTAATCTAAGTGTGGGGTTATATTTAAGTGAATCTAAAAATATCTCCCCACTATTCATCATCTTCCCCATTTGATTTTCTCTCTCTCCCTCTATCAAAAACCTTCTTTTGACCTAGTTAGAGAGCTTGGACCTTAAAACCCAAAGAAGAGAAAGGTAAGGGGAGCTCCCGATCTATCCACCGGTGGTTACGGATTCGAGTTTTGGAATGTTTAGCCCCTTCTCACGCCCTCTTTTCTCCTCAGATTTCAGCTGGTTTTGGGGCTGAGGGAGATCTTGGTGTTGGTGGCCTTGGAGGAGGTGTTTCGGTGCGCGAAGAGCAACCGAACTTCCCTTCCTTCCCTTCCTTCCTTGGGTAAGCTCTCCTTCCTTCCTTTTCTTGCTTAGATGCTTGTTAAAAGGGTGGTTTTGGGTGTGTGGTGGCTGTTGGTGGTGGTTGGTGGTGGTTAGGGGCCATTGGTGGCCGGTTAGAGGAGGTAGGGTGGCTCGGGCAGGGGGTAGGCTGTCTCGGGCAGGATGGCAGCACAGGCAGCGCAACAGGCGGAGCAGGTGGCAGGGCGCGCGTGCGCGTGCGCGCTGGCGTGCGCTCGGGTGCTGGTCGCGGGTGCTGGGCGCTGGGCCCTGGTCGCGGGTGCTGGGCGTTGGGCGCTGGTCGCGGGTGCTGGGCGCTGGGCGCAGGGCACCATGCGGGAGCGTGCGCGCGGAGCGTTGTGCAGAGGCGCAGGGGTGCTGTGCAGGCGCGGTGGTGAGCAGGTGGTGTGCGGGGCACTGCGCTAGGGCGCAGTGCAGGCGGGTGCGCGTGCGGGGCGCTGCACTGGAGCGCAGTGCGCACGGGTGCACCCGGGGTTGGACGAGCGAGTGGTGCGAGCGGGTGGTGCGCGCGGGGGCGCGCTGGGTGTGCGCGGGTGTGCGCGCGGGTTGCTGCGCTGGGACGCAGTGAGCGCGCGGTGCACCCGGGGGGCTCGGCAGGGTGTCCGGGCTTGCGGGCTGGGCTCAGCAGTGCGTCTGGGCGCGCGGGCCGGGGATCGACTGTGCGCCCTGGGCGGGTGGCCGTGTGTACGGCTGCCCAGGGGTTCGGGAGTGGGTTGGGATGCTCGGGCTCGCGTGCGTACAGGCCGTATGTACGCTTGTCCGAGTGTTGTATATTTTTAATGTATTTTTATCGTATTTGTGTATTTTACTCACCAATTTGATTACCCTATCTTGTAGATCTTAACGGACGGTCGCGAGACGACCCAACTATCTGTGAGTGGGACAATCCAACCCAGTAGGGAGGCGTACTACTCACTTGGGAGTGTATTGCCCTCCCTTGGGGCACCATGGATTTATATTAACCTATTGTAATGTGTAATCCATGCAAGCATGATAAAAATGTAGTATGCATGCTATCCTAGACTTTGTAGGTTAGGGACTTGCACCCTTAGGATATGTGTAAGAGCCATGCAACCTGTCACCCTGTTCTCATGCTAGGAAGCCTCGGCCTATGCATGCGTCCTACCAGTTTATTTTATTAAATTAAATGCTAGTATATGTTTAATTGCATGCCTTAGATAATATTGTAGGGAGGGGCCTTGCGAGGTCAACATTGAGACCCGGGTTAGGGTACTCCGTGTTCCTTGTTTGGTTGTCGGGATGTCCTATATCGGGACCTCACGCTGCCTTCCCAAGGTTTCTTTTCCCAATAATATTGTCACCTTGCTATTATTATTATTATTCATGTTCCCCGCATCTTGGTTATGCGCCCTGGTGGAATTCTGAAGAATTCATGACATTAGAGTTTGTTGTGATGTGTTGTCTGCGGATCCGAGTGGATCATATGCGTATGGATAGGCTGTTCTGTTCCCTTCGTTGGATCCGTTAGAGACTGCCCCGGCGTTAGAAAGGCTGTCCCGTGAAGGGGCTCCCATCAGTAGGCACCTCCTGATTTGGGACGGACTGTGCTGAATGTGGGAGTGGCCGAACGGCCTACGGAGTGGGGAGAGACTATCGGTGGACCAAGGGCGACCATCAGCCTAGTCAGTCCCAATATCCTATGTCACCTATTGAGGGGTGAGGGTGAGGGTGCGGTGGGCCGGCGATGTAGCGACCCACTGGATTGTAAGTCCCAATATCCTATGTCACCTATTGAGGGGTGAGGGTGAGGGTGTAGTGGGTTGGCGATAGCGACCCACTGGATTGTATAGCTGTTGCCATTTTGTGGCTTTTAATAATGTGATGGTGGTTAATAAATCTGGTGGTTAATGTAAATTGTGATGCATGGGTTGTGCTGTTCACTGAGCGTGTGGCTCACCCCTCGCATAATATTTTCTCCAGTGTCATCTGAGTCGGATCTGGAGGAAGAGCTCCCCGAGGGACTTCATCAGTAGCGGAGTAGCGCCACGTCCCGCGAGTATCAGAGGCTATCAGCATCCCTTTTGCTTGTATGTGTTATATTCCGTGCTTGGGCACGCGTTTGTATTGTATTTGGATGTCTTTGTATATATTGGCTCTCACAGGACAGTTGATTATGTATCGAGTCTGTAATATGTTTTTGGATTACAGATTCAGTCTTTTAGCTTCCGCTATTGGCATATATATCATGTCAGCCCTGCTTTTGTTGTCTGTGTTGTCATTTTAGCTGTTGTGTGAGTATGTTATTGAACTCCTGTTTATACTGATATCATATATACACTTGCCGTGTCCCGGGGACGGCCGGCCCTGGGGCGTGACAGAGCTCCCCGAGGCGTAGCACTGGTAGAGGAGCAGCATTCACGTTTTGGGTCTTGCGAGTGAGAGGCCATCAGCATCCCCCTTTTTCCTTGTATGTATTGTTACTCGTGCTTGGGCACAGTACTTGTATATATATTATGTCAGCTACCTTGTTAATTGCATTATTACCTTTGATGTTCTGTGGAGTCTTTTATTGATCTCGTGTATGGACTGCTGATTTTATATATATTTGGCACGTATCGGGGATGGCCGTCCTGGGGCGTGACACCTTTGGGGCAACATTTTAGAATTGTCCTAGTCTGGCATATGTCTTTACTTCCTAGGTCCCTCTGGTTTTCTTCTTTTTACCACTTCTTTATTTGGGTGGAGAGTACAGCCCGCCAGGCGTGTACCTGTATTTCTAGTGGAGAGTACAATCCATTTTCTTGGATGTGTACTAGTATAGCCTTTTGTTCAGCATATACTGTGCATAAAGGAGTTCATGCCTGCTAAAGGAGATAGTTTAACCCGTTGTCTGGGTGTTGTTTTGATTTTTGGCCTCTCATTGCCTTTCTTTTGTTTTGTTTTGTTTTGAGGGGGGGGGCTTTTCTGTTTTTCACCCCTATTCTTTTCCAGCTTCCCCTCTAGAAGTGTTTACATAGTGCTAGACCCAGTTTTGGCATATATGCCAGGCCCAGGTAATTCCTCATTTTGCCTTTGGGTTGATACGAGTGAGGGCGAAAATAGGGGGAGACGCTTTGGGTTTATAAAATTGTCCCAGTCTATAGGGTAGGCAATTTCTCCTTTTATCAGATAAACCAGTTCTTAAGTCATACTAGTGTGATGGAGGTGGCATGAGTGGCAGATATTTGAGTCCAAGTAAAATACAAGTTATCTTTGAGAGTCTTACAATTCTATCATCAGGTTTAAACACTGGAAATCACAGGACGGAAGAATAATATTTCTCAAGTATCGAGAGTTTCTATGTATGGAATTTCTTTAGATAAAGTGCATTCCACGAACTTGAGACTTCAACTCCTTCGGCGTCCACCAAGCGGTAGGCATTCCCGGAATAGGCATGGGTGATCACATAGGGTCCCTCCCATGTGGGTTGCAGCTTGCCTTTGGGGTGGGGCTGCCTTGATGGCATGATTTGCTTAAGTACAAGCTCCCCAATTTTAAATTTTCTCTCTATTACTTTCTTTTCAAATGCCCTTGCCACCCTCCTCTGGTAGGCCTGGGCATGGTCTGCGGCTCTTAACTTCTTTTCATTTTTTTTTTTGTTTTGGTTTGTGGGTTTTTTTTTTTAGGAAAGCATGTAAACAAATATGTGCATGAATGAGGAATGAAGTATCATTAGCATTGTATTTTTGGATTTTTTTTTTGTTTTGGAAAGCATGGAAATAAATATGTATAGGATTCAGAAAGCATGAAAGCTGATAAACAAATCTTTTTGTTTTGTTGTTTTGACAGCGTGTAAACAAATATGTACAGGATTTAGAAATGAAAGCTGTTTAGCATTGTATTTTGTTTTGGAAAAGCAGAAAACAAATATATACAGGATTTTGGAAAGTATGAAAGTTGATAAACAAATCTTTTGTGTTGTTTTTTTTTTTTTTTTTTTGAAAGCACGTAAACAAATATGTATAAGAGGTAGGGGACAAAAGCTGATTAGCATTATATTTTTGGATTTTTTTTTTTTTTTTGGAAAGCATGTAAACAAATATGTACAGGAGTTGAAGTGTGAAGGCTTACTTGGGTGGATCAGTCCCAGGCTTGTGGATTTGAACCACTTCTTCAAGTCGGCTAGCCTTTGCGGGCTGACTCATCTCTGGTGGAGGTTCTGCAGGTTCGGCTCCTTCTTCTTCTCTTGTCCTCTTGGGTTTTCGTCCCTGACCGAGCATATCTTCGGGCGAGTAATTCTTCATCCCGTATGAGTATATCTCCCACTTGATGTGCATGGCGCAGATGGTCCAGTTGCGGACTCACGCTCCATTGAAGCGTGCCTCACCCCAGATAGATACCACTTCTCCGTGATATGAGAAGCCGAGGCATTGGTGCCGGGTCGATGAGACAGCTTCGATACCGTTGAGCCAGGTCCTTCCGACAATTAGGGGATGTAGTGGCATGATGTCCATCACCATGCAATTGACTATGCTGGAAGCTGGACCAATCTTCAGAGGAAGTGTTACTAATCCGCAAACGCCTCTCCATGTGTTGTCGAAAGCGAAGATGAATTCGTCGGTCGGCTGCAGCTTGTAGGTTCTGCTTTTGATTTTGTTGTAGGCTGAGTAGGTCAGGACATTGGTTTCTACCCCGGTGTCCACCAAGATGTGTTGGAATTCCCTCCCTCCGAGGCTTGCAGTGATCATGAGGGGTGTTATATATGTGTCACTTTTAGCCTGCTGGTAACCGTTGGAGCGTTCTGGCAGTTTTTCATTTTTTTCGGTTTTCGATCAGAACCGCTAATTTTTGGACTGTTAGCTATCGTCCTGAGTTAGAGGACTCCGATTGGAAATCTAACTACATATTTGGTGTCCTGGTGCCATTTTAGGCCTCTCATGAAAATTTCATCGAATTCCGGCAATGTTTCCGGAATTTCACAGTTCCGGGGCGTATCCGGGTTTTTAAGTTAGGTTTGACTTTATATAAGTGAGATCTAAAAATGGTTGCCACTATTCATCATCCCCTCCAAATGAATTTTCTCTCTCCCCTCTCTCCTTTTCTTTGATTTGAGCCCCCTAGAGTCCTCAAACCCAAAAACCTAAAGCATAGAAAGTGTAGATCGGGTCCCGATCTACACCCCGGTGCTTTCAAATCCGGATTCCGGTGAGTTTTGCCCCTTCTCCCCCTCTCTTTTCTCCTATGTTTTGGGCCATTTCGAGGGCCAAGGGAGATCCCGGCTGTCACGCCCCAGGGCGGCCGTCCCCGGGACGCGGCAGGTGTATATATCATATCAGAAGCCTACACATGAGGTCAAATACATATACTCTAAACCACAGATAAAAATGACAACATAGATAAACAAGGCTGACATAATATATACACAATATAGCGGAAGCTAAAAACTGAGTCTGTAACCCAAAACATATTACAGACTCGATACACAATCATACGTCCTGTGAGAGCCAATATACATGAAAACAACTGAATATATACAGACGCGTACCAAGCACGGAAATAAAATACATACAGCCAAGAAAAGGGATGCTGATAGCCTCTGGCACTCGCGGAACGTAGCGCTGCTCCGCTACTGAAGGAATCCCTCGGACGGCTCCAACTACTGCTCCGGCTCCAGCTCAGGCTCAGTGACAACTGGGGAAAAACATATGCGAGGGGTGAGCCACACGCTCAGTGAACGGCACAACCCATGCATCACAGACAATATTGACCATCTCATATTAATCCAGCTATTCGTCCCGCCCCAAAGGGCAGGAACAACATAACCATTTATCCATCTTAAACCACAATTTCCATAACCCATATCATACCCTCACCTTCACCCCTCAACAGGGGACTCAGGATGTTGGGACTAACAATCAACCATAAACAAAACCAGCGGGTCGCTCATCGCCAACCCACCACACCCTCACCCTCACCTTTCCAAAGGTGACATAGGATTTTGGGACTGACTAGGCTGTTGGTCACCCTTCGTCCACCGATAGTCCCTCCTCCACTCCGTAGGCCGCTTGGTCTCCACCCACAACTTCAGCACAGTCCGTCACAAATATCGGGAGGCGCCTACTGATGTGGGTCCTCCGAAGGACGACCTTTCTAACGCTGGAGGTAGCCTCTACCGGATCCAACGTGGGGAACAGAACAGCCTATCCATACGCATATGATCCACTCGGATCCGTCGACAACACATCTCTACCACTCAAATGTCATGAACTCTTCAGAGTTCCTCCAAGGTGCATATCCAAGATGCGGGGAAAATAGTACAATCAAAAGCAGTGTTGGAATATCATTGGGGGAAAGAAACTCGGGAGGGCGGCGTGAGTTCCTGATACAGGATACCCCGACAACCAAACAAGGAACACGGAGTACCCTAACAGGGTCTCACCGCTGTCCTCGCAAGGCCCCTCCCCTATAATATTCACTACTCATGCTAATAATCATACCAAATATATAACATTTCTTATAATATTATTGGGACTAGAAACCTTGGGAGAGCAGCATGAGGTCCCGATACAGGACATCCCGACAACCAAACAAGGAACACGGAGTACCCTAACACGGGTCTCACCGCTGTCCTCGCAAGGCTCCTCCCTATAATATTATCCTAAGGCATGCGATTTAACATACACTAGTATTTAATTCAATAAATAAACTAGTAGGACGCATACATAGGTCGAGGTTTCCTAACATGAAACAGGGGACATGGTGCATGGCTCATACACCTATCCTAAGGGTGCAAGTCCCTAACATACAAGTCTAGGGTAGCATGCATTCTACATTTAAATCATGCAAGCATGGAATACATATTACAACAGGTTAATATAATCCATGACGCCCCAGGAGAGGTCGGTATACGCCCAAGCGCGTATAACGCCTCTCTACTGGGTTGGATTGTCCCACTCACCAGTATCTGGGTCGTCGCGCGACCGTCCGTCTAGATCTGCAAGACAGACATTCAATATGGTGAGTTAAACTCCACAAATACTACAAAATACACAAGGACTTACATAAACCCACAACTAAACTCCCAACACTCGGGCAAACGTGCATACGACCCGCACGCACGCTAGCCCGAGCATCCCGGCAAACACCCGCACGGCCGGCAACCACCCGCACGGCCACCCGACCGCCCGGCGCACCGCCGCGCCTCGGCCCGCGCACTCCGCGAACCGCCGCGCCTCGGCCCGCGCACTCCGCGCACCGCCGGGACCCTACCCGCCGCCGAGACACGCCGCCGAGCCTCCCGTGTGCACCGCGCGCCCCCTGCGCCCCAGCGCAGCCGCCCGCGCACACCCCGCACGCCATCGCTGGCCCGCGAGCACCCCGCATGCCCCGCGCGCAGCGCCTCGCCACGCGCGCACCCCGCGCGCACCACCTGCCTCTACCCGCACGCACCACGCGCGCACCGCCAGCTCCGCCCAGCAGCGGTGCCCAGCGCCCAGCATCCCAGCGCCCAGCGCCCAGCACCCTCGGCCAGCACCCGGTACCCGCGACCCAGCGCCCATCGCTCAGCGCCCAGCACCCGGGACCCTCACCCAGCGTCCACGCGCACGCACGCGCAACACGCGCCCAGCGCGCCTGCCAGCCTGCCCGCGCTGCTGCCCGCGTTGCCTGCCTGCGCGCGTCGCCGAGTGGCCCGAGCACCGCTCGCCTGCACGCCCGGGGCACTGCCCGCCTGATACCCGAGCGCCCCTGCCCTGCCGCCTGCGCGCCCAGCCTGCTCGCCCGGCCTGCCAGCGCGCACAGCCCAGCTAGCCTACCCGAATGCATCTCCCTGCACCCCCTAAGCGCACGCCCGCGCGCGCGCCCGCCCCACGCCCTCGCGCGCCCGACAAACTGGTGCGCCTGCCGCCTGCCGCACGCCCGAGTGCCCTGCGCCCCATGCGCAGCACCCGCGCGCGCCCCGCCCTCACGGCCATCACCCCCAGCACCGCCGCCCAGCTCCAGCCGCTCGACCAGCACGCCCAGCGCCTGCAGCACCACCCGAGCGCACGCCGCGCGCACGCCGCGCGCACGCACCCGCACGCCCGACCACCTTGTGCCCCACGCTGCTGCGCCTGCTGCCAGCGCTCCCGGGACAGCCACCTTACCTACCCGAGCAGCCTAGCTCCCCTACCCGAGCACCCACTCACCACCACCGACCACCCACGGCCTCCGACCACCACCCCAACCCTCCGACGGCCACCCACCGCCTCCGACCTCCACCCAACCTCATTTCCCACCTCCTAACATCCATCTAAACAAGAAAAGAGGGGAAAATAGGGCTTACCAAGGGAGGGAGCGAAGTCCGGTTGCTCTCCACGCGCCGAAACCCTTCTCAACGGCTCTCTTATGCCCCGATCTACCACGGCCCTCGAAATGGCCCGAATCAGAGGACAAAGAGAGGGGGACGGAGTGGCTAGAGTCGTCGGAAATCGGATTTGAAGACACCGGTGTGTAGATCGGGACCCGATCTACACTTCCCGTGCTTTGGGTTTCAAGCTTTGAGGGGTCTAAGGGCCTCTAATGGAAGAAAAAGAGAGAGGGAGGAGAGAGAGGGATTTGGTAGGGATGATGAACAGTGCATGGGATATTTTCTCACCCACTATTTATACCAAGTCACTTAAAAACCCGGATACGCCCCGGAACTGCGAAATTTCAGGAACGTTACCGGAATTCGATGAAATTTTCGTGAGAGGCATAAAATGGCACCAGGACACCAAATATGCAGTTAGATTTTCAATCGGAGTCCTCTAACTCAGGACGATAGCTAACAGTCCAAAAATAAGCGGTTCCGATCGAAAACCCTAAAAATTTTAAAAACTGCCAGAACGCTCTAACGGTTACCAACAGGCTAAAAGTGACACATATATAACACCGGCGTTGGAGGCCTTAGGGGAAAGGTTTCGGTGCGCGGAGAGCAACCGAACATCTCTTCCTCCCCTTGGTAAGCCCTTTTTCCTCTCTTTTCATGCTTAGATGTATGTTAGGAGGGTGGATTTGAGGTTGGGTGGTCGTCGGCGGCGGTGGGTGGCCGTCGGAGGGCTGTGGGTGGTGGTCGGAGGCCTTGGGGTGGCCGGTGGTTGGTGGTAGAGGAGCTCGGGTAAGGGGGGGCTGGCAGTCCCGGGCACAGGCAGCGTTCAGGCAGGCGCAGCAGGCGAGCAGCGGCAGGGCGCGCGCGCGCGTGCGAGTAGACGTGCGCGCTGGCGTGCGCTCGGGTTGGCGCTGGGTGTGCTGGGTGCTGGGCGTGCTGGGCACGCTGGGTAGGCTGGCAGGGTTAGCTCGGGTAGGATGGCTGGGGTGTGCGCACTGGCAGGCCGGGCTGGCAGGCTGGGCGCGCAGGCGTGCAGGGCAGGCAGTGCTCGGTCATCAGGCGGGCAGTGGCCGGGTGTGCAGGCGAGCGGTGCTCGGGCCACTCGGCGATGCGCGCGGGCAGCAGCGCGGACAAGCTGGTAGGCGCGCTGGGCGCGTGCTGCCAGGCGCGTGGGCGCGTGTCGCGCGGGCGTGCGAGTGGGCGCTGGGTGAGGGTCGCGGGTGCTGGGCGCTGAACGCTGGGAGCTGGTCGCGGGTGTTGAGCGCTGGGCGCTGGGCACCGTAGAGGAGCATGCGCGCGGGGCGCTGGGCAGGGGCGCAGGCGTGCGCGCGGTGAGGAGGGCAGTGGGTGCAAGCGGGTGGTGCGTGCGTGGTGCGCGCGGGGTGAGGCTGGTGGTGCACGCGGAGCGGGGCTGGAGGTGCGTGCGGGGTGCGCGCGGGGGAGGCGCTGGGCGCGCGGGGCGTGCGGTGTGCTCGCGGGCCAGCGCAGGGCGTGCGGGTGCGCGCGGGCTGCTGTGATGGGGCGCAGTGGGCGCGCGGTGCACTCGGGTGGCTCAGCGGCGTGTCCAGGCGGTGGGCAGGGGCCCGGCGGTGCGCCTGGGTGCGCGGGCTGAGGCGCGACGGTGCATCCGGGGGCGGGTGGCCGTGCGGGTGGTTGCCGGGGGTGCGGGTGTGAGCCGGAGGGCTCGGGCTAGCGTGCGTACGGGCTGTATGTACGTTTGCCCGAGTGTTGGGTATTTTTAGAGTATTTTTAATGTATTTTTGGGTATTTTATTGTGTTTGTGGATTTTACTCACCGAATTGATTACCCTGTCTTGCAGATCTTGACGGACGGTCGCGCGACGACCCGATCTCCGGTAAGTGGGATGATCCAACCCAGTAGGGAGGCGTTACATGCACTTGGGTGTGTACCGCCCTCCCCTGGGGCACCATAGTAGATATTAACCTGTTTAATATGAACTATGCAAGCATGATAATGTGTAGTATGCATGCCACCCTAGACTTTGTATGCTAGGGACTTGTACCCTTAGGACCCGTATAAGAACCATGCACCCTGTTATCATGTTTCCATGTTAGGAAAGCCCCAACCGATGCATGTTTCCCATTTAATTTAATTTATATAAATAAAAATGCGAGCATGTGATTATTAGCCTGTCTTAGTGAATATCATAGGGGAGGGGCCTCGCGAGGACAGCGGTGAGACCCGGGCTAGGGTACTCTGTGTTCCTTGTTTGGTTGTCCGGATGTCCTATATCGGGACCTCACGCTGCCCTCCCAAGGATTCTATCCCCGTTAATATTCCAACCTTGTTATTACTATTATGCATGCTCCCCGCATTTTAGTTATGCGCCCCGGTGGAATTCTGAGGAATTCAGGACATTAGAGTTGTTAAGATGTGTTGTCTGCGGATCCGAGTGGATCATATGCAATGGATAGGCTGTTCTGTTGCCTTCGTTGGATCCGTGTAGAGACTACCCCGGCGTTGGAAAGGTCGTCCCGTGCAAAGGCTCCCATCAGTAGGCGCCTCCTGATTTGGCAGAAGGACTGTGCTGAATGTGGGAGTGGCCAAACGGCCTACGGAGTGGGGAGAGACTATCGGTGGACCAAGGGCGACCATCAGCCTAGTCAGTCCCAATATCCTATGTCACCATATTGAGGGGTGAGGGTGAGGGATGCGGTGGGCCGGCGATGTAGCGACCCACTGGATTGTAAGTCCCAATATCCTTGGTCACCTATTGAGGGGTGAGGGTGTGGGTGTAGCGGGTTGGCAGTAGCGACCCGCTGGTTTTGTGTAGTTAGTCCCAATATCCTTGGTCACCCATTGAGGGGTGAGGGTGAGGGTGTAGTGGGTTGGCGGTAGCGACCCACTGGATTGCGGAGTTGTTGCCATTTTGTGGCTTGAGTAATGTGATTGTGGATTAATAATATCTGGTTGTGGTTAATATAAATTGTGATGCATGGGTCGTGCTGTTCACTGAGCGTGTGGCTCACCCCTCGCATAATATTTTTCTCCAGAGTCATCTGAGTCGGATCTGGAGGAGGAGCTCCCCGAGGGACTTCATCAGTAGCGGAGTAGCGCCACGTCCCGCGAGTATCAGAGGCTATCAGCATCCCTTGTGCTTGTATGTATTATTTTCCGTGCTTGGGCACGCGTTTGTGTTGTATTTGGATGTCTTTGTATATATTGGCTCTCACAGGACATATGATTATGTATCGAGTCTGTAGTATGCTTTGATTACATATTCAGTCTTTTTAGCTTCCACATTTGGTGTGCATATCATGTCAGCCCTGCTTTTGTCTGTGTTGTCATTTTGGCTGTTGTGTGAGTATGTTATTGAACTCTTGTTACTGATATCATATATACACCTGCCGCGTCCCGGGGTCGACTGGCCCTGGGGCGTGACAAGGGGTGCTGAGCATACTCTAGCTGGTGCGACTTCGTCGGGTAGGAAAGCAATGGGGTTGGGACCCATGTCGTTGTCAGCAGAATTCATGGTCCCAACTGGTCCCTCGACTGAACATAAGCCGTTGTGGGGTGACCTGGGCAGACTGGTGTCTTCGGATTCAGCTCCTGGATGTATGGTGAATGTGAACATATTATGCAGTACCCAGTTGTCTTTGTTCTTGTATCGGAGGCATGCTTCTCCCCAGATGGTTAGTATGTGGCCCATGAATGGTAGTCGGAGACAATGATGTCATGGGGAGCAGATGGCCTGGATGTTGTCTAGCCATGGACACCCTAGCATCAGAGGGTATCTTGTGTCGATGTCAGCTACAAAGCACTCCATCTCGCAAATCAGGGGATCGACGACCAGTTCGAATATCCCGGTACTGTAGATGGTCTTTCCGGAATGGTTGAAAGCCTGGATAGTGGAGCGTACCAGCTTAACAAAGGGGCAACCTCCCTAGGGCATTTCTTGGTAGGTAGAACAAGTCATGATATTCATCCCTGATCCTGGATCGTTGAAGATGTTGTTTAGTTGAATGGCCTGGAGTTGTCACGCCCCAGGGCGGCCGTCCCCGAGACGTGGCAATAATGAAGTATCAGCTATCAAGTACATGAGGTCAATAATGACTCCAATAAACAACACACAAGCTGGCAAACCAATGATAACTGATAACCAACAAAAAAGGCAGAAGCATAAAATATCAATAAGTCTGTAAATAAAAAATATCATTACAGACTTGAATATACAATCAATGTCCTGTGAGAGCCAAGTCTAGTCCAAATAAAATACACCCTATGCCACATGCACTATTTACAATACATAAAATGGCTCTAGGACTGCTGACAGCCTCGCACTCGCCACCCGCCGGACAGAACGCTCCACGCACATAAGACCACGCCACAAGAAAACTCCAGCTCCATGCCCAACACTGCCCTTGAAAAGAAACAGTATGCGAGGGGTGAGCTACAAGCTCAGTGAGTGGCTAGAAACCAATCACCAATACAACAGTTCAATACTAAAACAATTTCCTTTCAAGGAAAAACATGGGTGGAAACCCAATGGATAACAAGGTCACGCGGCGGCGCGACCAACCTCACCCTCACCCTCACTCCTGGAGGGAGACTCTTGAGACTTTTGGGGAGAGACCATACCGTTGGTCGAGGAGACCCGGAATTACTGGTCCACACAACACTACTAGATCACCAACCTCACCCTCACCCTCACTTTCAGAGGGAGACTCTTGGGACTCTTGGGGAGAGACCATACCGTTGGTCGAAGAGACCCGGAATTACTGTCACGCCCCAGGGCCGGCCGACCCCGGGACGCGACAAGTGTATATATGATATCAGTAAACAGGAGTTCAATAACATACTCACACAACAGCTAAAAATGACAACACAGGTAAAAGCAGGGCTGACATGATATATACACCAAATGCGGAAGCTAAAGACTGAATCTGTAATTCAAAAACATATTACAGACTCGATACATAATCAACTGTCCTGTGACAGCCAATATATACAAAGACATTCGAATACAATACAAACGCGTGCCCAAGCACGGGATAAATACATACAATCACAAGGGATGCTGATAGCCTCTGAAACTCGCGGGACGTGGCGCTACTCCGCTACTGATGAAATCCCTCGGGGAGCTCCTCCTCTGGATCCGACTCGGATGACTCTGGAGAAAAATAATATGCGAGGGGTGAGCCACACGCTCAGTGAACAGCACAACCCATGCATCATAGCTTATATTAACCACAACCAGATGCTATAATCCACAATCATCATTTTACAAGCCACAAAATGGCAACAACTATACAATCCAGTGGGTCGCTACCGCCAACCCACTACACCCTCACCCTCACCCCTCAATAGGTGACAAGGATGTTGGGACTTCACAAACCAGTGCGTCGCTATCGCCAACCCACTGCACCCTCACCCTCACCCTCACCCTCACCCCTCAATAGGTGACGTAGGATATTGGGACTTAATAGGCTGATAATCATCCTACACAAACCCAGTGGGTCGCCACATCGCCGGCCCACCACACCCTCACCGTCACCCCTCAATATGGTGACATAGGATATTGGGACTGACTAGGTTGATGGTCGCCCTTGGTCCACCGATAGTCTCTCCCCACTCCGTAGGCCGTTTGGCCACTCCCACATTCAGCACAGTCCATCTACCAAATCAGGAGGTGCCTACTGATGGGAGCCCCTGCACGGGACAGCCTTTCCAACGCTGGGGTAGTCTCTAAAGGATCCAATGAAGGGAACAGATCGGCCTATCCATCGCATATGATCCACTCGGATCCGCAGACAACACATCCTAACAACTCTGATGTCATGAATTCTTCAGAATTCCTCCAGGGCGCATAACCAAGATGCGGGGAACATGCATAGTAATAATTACTAACAAGGGATATCATATTAATTATTAACAAGAGTTATAATATTATTGGGACAAGAAACCTTGGGAGGGCAGCATGAGGTCCCGATACAGGACATCCCGACAACCAAACAAGGAACACGGAGTACCCTAACCCGGGTCTCAATGTTGACCTCACAAGGCCCCTCCCTATAATATTATACAAGGCATGCTAACATTTAATTTAATAATCAAACTAAATAGGACGCATGCATAGGCCGAGGCTTCCTAGCATGGGAACAGGGTGCATGGCTCTTACATATATTCCTAAGGGTGCAAGTCCCTAACATACAAGTCTAGGGTAGCATGCATACTACATTTTAATCATGATCGCATGGATTACACGTTACAACAGTTAATATAAATCCACGGTGCCCCAGGGGAGGACGGTACACGCCCAAGTGCGTATAGCGCCTCCCTACTGGGTTGGATTGTCCCACTCACCGGTAACCGGGTCGTCGCGCGATCGTCCGTCAAGATCTGCAAGACAGGGTAACCAACTAGGTGAGTAAAATACACAAGAATACCACAAAATACTCTAAAAATACTCTAAAAATACCCAACACTCGGGCAAACGTGCATACGGCCCGTACGCACGCTAGCCCGGGCACCCCGACTCACTCCCGCACCCCCGGCAACCACCCGCACGGCCACCCGCCCCCGGATGCACGGCCACACCTCAGCCCGCGCACCCAGGCGCACCGCCGGGCCCCTGCCCGCACGCCTGGACATGCAGCAGAGCCACCCGGGTGCACCGCGCGCTCACTGCGCCCCAGCGCAGCAGCCCGCGCGCACACCGCAGGCCTCGCGCTAGCCCGCGCGCACACCACACGCCCCGCGCCCAACGCCTCGCCCCGCGCGCACCCCGCGCGCACCTCCGCTGCCCTCGCCTCGCTCCGCGCGCACCACCGGCTCGCACCATCCGCTCGACCAGCCCCGCACCGGTGCACCCGCGCGCACTGCGCCCCAGCGCAGCGCCTTGCACGCGCACCCCGCCCGCTCGCATCCGCTGCTCACCTCACCCCGCGCACGCCTGCGCCTCTACCCAGCGCCCCGCGCGCATGCTCATGCTCGGTGCTCAGCGCCCAGCACCCAGCACCCGGGACCCTCACCCAGCGCCCATGCGTTACCCCCTCGCCCCGCGCGCACCCCGCGCGCACCTCCGCTGCCTTCGCCTCGCTCCGCGCGTACCACCGGCTCGCACCATTCGCTCGACCAGCCCCGCACCGGTGCACCCGCGCGCACTGCGCCCCAGCGCAGTGCCTTGCACGCGCACCCCGCCCGCTCGCATCCGCTGCTCACCTCACCCCGCGCACGCCTGCGCCTCTACCCAGCGCCCCGCGCGCATGCTCATGCTCGGTGCTCAGCGCCCAGCACCCAGCACCCTCGCCCAGCACACCCAGTGCCCAGCACCCAGCACCCGGGACCCTCACCCAGCGCCCATGCGCACGCCCGGTAACGCAAGCCCAGCGCGCCTGGCAGCACGCGCCCAGCGCGCCTGCTAGCCTGCCCGCGCTGCTTGCCCGCGCTGCCTGCCTGCGCGCATCGCCGAGTGGCCCGAGTACCGTTCGCCTGCTGCCCGAGGACTGCCCGCCTGCCTGATGCGCTACCTGTGCTGCCTGCTTGCCCGGCCTGCCAACGCGCACAGCCAACACGAGCCAGCCCTGCTACCCGCCCGGAGCAGCCCTGCCAGCCCTGGCATCCTGCCCGGGACTGCCCAACACCCCGTCCGAGCACCTCCACCACCAACCACCGGCCACCCATGGCCTCCGACCGCCCCCCAACCACCACCAATAGCCACCCACAGCCGTCGACCACCACCGAACCCCAAAACCACCCTCCTAACAAGCATCTAAGCCAAAAAGAAGAGGAAAAAAGGGTTTACCAAGGGAAAGAAGGGATGTTCGGATGCTCTCCGCACACCGAAACGCCTCTCCAAGGGTCTCCACCACCAAGACCCCTTCCCACCTCCGAAATGGCTCAGATCTGAGGAGAAGAGAGGGCGGAAGAAAGGGCTAGACACGCCGGAATTCGAATCCGAAAACACCAGGGTGTAGATCAGGACCGGATCTACCCTTTCTATGATTTGGGTTTTAAGCTTTGAGGACCCTAGGTGGCTCAAAAGCTTGAAAAAGAGAGAGGGGGAGAGAGAAAAAGAGTTGGAGAAGACAATGAATAATGAAGAGCACCTTTTTGCTTTCTTTAAATAAGTCAAACCCCATTTAGATTAGGCTAAGCTAGGTTAATTAGGGTTTAAGCTAGCTTAGGGAGGCTTAAGTGTGGTTTGACCCAAGCCAACCCAACCACACTAAAATCCAAAATCATTTGACCAATTCAAGGGTCTACATTGACCAAGTCAAAGTCTCCCAATGACTTCTCGCTCGATCAAAACCCGGATATGCCCCGGAACTGCGAAATTCTGAAACGTACAGGAATTCGATGAGATTTTCGTGAGTAGCTTAAAATGGTACCAGGACACATAATATGCAGTTAGATTTTCAATCGGAGCCCTCAATCTCAGGCCGATAGCTAACAGCCTAAAATTTTAGCGGTTCCGACCGAAAAATGAAAAAAACCGAAAAACTGCCAGAATGGTCCAACGGTTACCAGATGGTTAAAAATGACACATATATAACAGGAATTACAGGTCTACACAACACTACTGGATCATCCACATCTAGATAACTGTCCAACGATGTCTTTGAACATCGCAAAGCAACCGGATTCAACAACTATGGGAACGGACGAACAACGAATGGGTCACGCGGCGACGTGTCTTCACCTCATCCTCACCCTCACCCTTTAGAGGTGACATAGGACTTTTGGAAGAGACTTAGACTGCTCTACACCCTTGGTCCACCGGTAGCCCTTTCCCCACGTAGCCTCTACCTGGTATACTCCCACGATTAGTACGCTTCCGAACGCATCGGTGGTACCTACGGATGGGAGCCCTCTGTCAGGATAGCTTTTCCAATGCCGGGGAGTTCCTACATCGGATCCAACGAAGGGGAGAACGATCCCACGCTCGCAATATCATTCGTTAGCCCTCTCCCAGGTAGCCTCTACCTGGTATACCCCCATGATCAGTACATCTTGCTGCATGCATCGATAGTACCTACAGGTGGGGGCCCTCTGTCAGGACAGCTACAACCTGGGCCGCTTCAACACGGACGACATTGGGAGGAAACACTCCATGTTCGCAAAGTGAACCCAATGGAAAAACAACTACTCTCGATAATCACATATCGATGATATCAAATACTATTGTACTCCCACACGGTTGCATCGCTCGGACACAAGGGGTTGCCTCTGCTCTCACGCAGAAATAATCCCAAGGCACATAACCCAACAGGCGGTTCATATACACGCCTAGCACGGGTAGGCCTAGCTTAATGCCACAACTACCGGCTTAACAAAACTGATAAGATAATGAATTCTCCTGAATTCCAAACGAGTGCATCGCTCGGATGCACGGGGGCGATTACATCGCTAGCGCTCTAACTAATAAGGTACAACCCAACAACGGGTCATACCCACGCCTATTTTAGATAGGCCTAATCAGTTTTAACATGCGCATATATATCCAGGAGAATTATATCTTAGTTATGTACATGAACTACATGCACGATAACCTATTAATTATAGGGATACTCCCTAACATGGATTTACATCATAAACAACAAATCATACAACATGCATACATGGCCATTAATCACATAAGCACACAAGGCATAACTTAAGCATGTGTTGGATATCACCAACTTAAAAGGGAAGGGTCAAGCGCGATCTCGCGCACTAACAGGTGCATGCCAATATTCCAAACGAACCCGAGTCAAGTAGGAAATCGCCTCTACTTACTCAGTTCGTGCAGAGGGAGAGGGCGAGAGAGAGATCATCATCTCTTGAAGTTGGTCATAGCTTTGTCCCATTAGCATGGGCGCAACAACTACACCACGCCCTCGAGTCTTATCGCAAGGGAATATTAGGCAGGTGCCCGTTATTAACCCAGACTTAATCATACTGGATATTCCAATTAATATGGTGGGAGTAGTATTACAATACTACCTAAGGCAGGCCATATTCTATACATCCATACACATTACAAAAATACATGCCCATACTAGAGGGGCGCATGCAACACAATCATTCATACATGGATACAATACATGCAATATAAGCCTAGCATGCAAGATATCTAACATATTATAGTTTAAGCATGGCCATACTACTTATCTACACAAGTAGTATAGCTAGGATGCCCCATCGATGCGCGACGCATGACTACGCGCGTCGAGCTCATCTCGAGGGGGCGGGGGATTGGATCAAACCACTCACCGATACCTGGATCATCGCGCGTCCGGTCTACGAGATCTGCAAAACACAACCAATGATCCACAATTAAAATATGGAACCTCCTATCACACATATAAGCCTACTTCATGAAGACCCTAACCCCTGATACTTCCATATTATCACCCAAGACACATGCAAACAACTCCTTGACACTCAACCAAGCAAAACTGCCAAACCTGCTGCAACCAGCCCTACTAATTGATCTCCACAGCACCCAATACACTTCCAAAAATTATGAAATAAAACATGCACATTCTCTGATATGCTGGGATCATAATCCATGAAGACATTAGAACCTAATTTTGCCTCTACAAGCCCGAAATAAATTATTTCCAGAAGCAGGTCAATTCCTACGCGAATCTGGACAGGCCATGCAAAATAGGTTCTAACTTACACCACAGATATCATAATGACCCCAAATTTCATATATAACAACTAGACACATAGATGATCATATCATATGAATACATAATCCCAGAAATGTGCCTCTAAATACTAGATTCACTGAGATCTTTAAAATATAGAGTTCTGCCTTACCAAAACAATGGGAGGGAAATGGGGAGATGCGGGGTTCTCGACACACCCACGACCACCTTAACCACCACCTCCACTACCACCACCTCATCAGCATCTCCTCAAGCCCTTCATGGCAGAAAACAGGGGTGCAAAGGGCATGAGAAGGGGATAGAGAGAAGAGAAACAACAACAACAACAACAACACATACTCACCCTTTCTCACTCTTTCTTGTGCTTCTTCTTCATCTTTTCCTTCAATTGCTTCTTCCTCCTCCTTCTTCACTCAAAAAGAGAAAAAAAAAAAAGAGACCAAGAGAGGGAGAGAAGGTGTTCCACGAAATGGGAGAGAGGGGGAGAGAGAGAGAGGGCAAAAATGTCATTTTCATGCCCAAATAGTGTCTAGGGGTGACCATAAG
Organism: Acorus gramineus; assembly: GCA_030737835.1. Lineage (NCBI taxonomy): Eukaryota > Viridiplantae > Streptophyta > Magnoliopsida > Acorales > Acoraceae > Acorus > Acorus gramineus. The sequence continues at coordinate 281,964 of JAUJYN010000021.1, forward strand.
GGGGGGTGAGGTTAGGGTTAGGCTCACCCACTCACATACCAAAAGACCAAAGGTTTCTTCATCACTAAGCAAGGTGGGGGTAAGGTTACCAAAGGTCACCACATCCTCAAAATATCTCACACTATTCGTGTCACGCCCCAGGGCGGCCGTCCCCGAGGTGCGGCAATGGTATATATGATATCAACAGTCTATACAGGAGGTCAATAACATACTCTAAACAACATCAATAAAATGACAACACAGACAACAATGAGGCTGACATAATATATACACAAATAGCGGAAGCTAAAAGACTGAGTCTGTAATTCAAAGACATATTACAGACCCGATACATAATCAATTGTCCTGTGAGAGCCAATAAATATACAATGACATCCAAATGTAATACAAACGTGTGCCTAAGCACGGAATACAATACATACAATCAAAGGGGGGATGCTGATGGCCTCTCACACGCAGAACGTGATGCTGCTCCACTACTGCTGATGTACCTCGGGGAGCTCCTTCTTCAGATCCGACTCAGATATAACTGGAGAAAAATATATGCGAGGGGTGAGCCACACACTCAGTGAATAGCACAACCCATGCATCACAATTCATATTAACCTCAAATTATTTATAGCCTCTAAGTGGCAGTAACTACACAATCCAGTGGGTCGCTACATCGCCGACCCACCACACCCTCACCCTCAAGCCGGTGACATGGTCTTTTGGGACTGACTAGGCTGTTAATCACCCTTGGCCCACCGATAGCCTCTCCTCCACTCCGTAGCTTGCCTGGTCTACTCCCAGGATCAGCACAGTTCGACGCATCAGAGGTACCTACAGATGGGAGCCCTCTGTCAGGATAGCCTGTCTAACGCTGAGGAGTCCCTACACGGATCCAACGAAGGGAAGAGAAACAGCCTACCCACACGGATACGATCCTCTTGGATCGCCGACACCAATTGCAACTCTACAATGTCATGAATTCTTCAGAATTCCTCCAGGGCACATAACTAAGATGCGGGGAACCATATATTATAACCACAAGGTTATAATATTCTCTAAGGCATGCTAATAACCATATGCTCGCATTTGATTTAAATAAATTAAACTAAATGGAAAACATGCGTAGGTCGAGGCTTTCCTAGCATGAAAACATGGCATCAGGATGCGTGGGTCTCATACATAATATAAGGGTGCATATCCCTAGCATACAAAGTCTAAGGCGGCATGGATACAACATAATGATCATGCATAGCACAGTTTACACTTATTACAAATTAATACGCAATTATGGTGCCCCAGGGGAGGGCATTACACGCTTACGTGCATCGAACGCCTCCCTACTGGGTTGGATTGTCCCACTCACCAATACCCGGGTCGTCGCGTGATCGCTCGTCAAGATCTGGAAGACATGGGAAACCAAAATGGTGAGTAAAATACACAAATACGCAAGAAATATGATAGAAATACCCAACACTCGGACAAGCATGCATACGGGCCCACACGCGCGTACGCACGCGAGTCCGAGTGCCCCGACACACTCCCGCACCCACGGAGGCCATGCGCACGGCAACCCGCACACGCACGCACGGGTGCGCACGCCCGCCCGTGCCCCGGGCGCACTGTCGCGCCCCTGCCCGCACGCCCAGACACGCTGCCGCGGGCGCGCGCACTCTCGAGTGCGCACCGCGCGTCCAGCCCTGTGTCTACCCGCATGTATTGCGCCCCTGCGCAGCACCCCGCGCGCACCCCTGCACTCACCGCACGCACTACGCCCCTGCGCAGCGCTCCGCGCACACGCTAGTGTGTACGCGCGCACGCCCCCAGCGCACCCGACTGCACGCGCCTGCAGTGCCTGTGCGCGCAGACTCACGCGCACGAGCACGGATGAGTCCGCACGGGCGCTCGAGCCAACCCCACCACCCCCTTCAGCCCTCCCACACCCCAAACACTCATGCACACCTTGCACATCCATAAAGACATCCTAATCATGCATCTACACAAGAAAGAGGAGGAAGAAAGCTTACCCAAGGGAGGAAAGGAAAGAAGGGAACTTCGGGTGCTCTTCGCGCACCGATTTGCCACCACCAAAGCCACCACTACCAAGACCTCTTCTCAGCCTAAGAGGGGCTGAAAACAGAGGTAAAGAGGGTCCATGAGAGGAGGAAAAACAAAGGGGAATGCAAAACCAAGACCATGGAAAGATAGATCGGGTCCTTACCAAGCTTGTCTCCTTCTAGGGCTTTTCTTTTCTTCCACTCTAACTAGATCAAAAAGTGGAAATAAAGAGAGGAGATGAGAGAGCTTGAGAGAGATGGAGAAGAAGATGAATAGGGAGGGGCACTAGTTGTGGGTGTGGACTTCATGTTATATATGTGTCACTTTTTGCCTTCTAGTAACCATTGGGACATTTTGGCAGTTTTTTGATCGGAACCGCTAAAATTTTAGACTTTTAGCTATCATCCTGAGTTTGAGGACTCCGATTGAAAATCTAACTGCATATTATGTGTCCTGGTGCCATTCCAAGCTACTCACAAAAATTTCATCGAATCCGGTAACGTTTCAGAATTTCACAGTTCCGAAGCGTATCCGGGTTTTGATCGAGCGAGAAGTCATTGGGAGACTTGACTTGGTCAAATGTGGGCCCATGACTTGATAAACTTTGTTTTCTAGTGTGGATGGGTTGACCCAAGTCAAAGTGCACTTAAACCTCACTAATCCTCACTTAAACCTAATCTAATTGAGGGTGTGAGAGTGTGTGGTGTGTGTGAGGATAAATAAATCCCACGACCAAGACAAATTCCCCCACTATTCATCATCTTCTCCAAAATTTCTCTCTCTCCCTCTCTTTAATTCCCCCTTTTGACCTAGTTCTAGTGGTGGAAATCAAAAACCCTAAGAAGAGAAAGGATAGGTAAGAACCCGATCTACCTTCCGGTGGTCTCGGATTCGAATTCCCACATGTGTGACCCCTTCTCATACCCTCTTTTCTCCTCTGTTTCAGCCCCTTTTTGGCTGAGTTGGAGATCTCAGTGGTGGTAGTCTTGGAGGTGGTGTTTCGGTGCGCGAAGAGCACCCGTTCTTCCTCCCCTTCTCTTCCTCTCCTAGGGTAAGCTTTCTTTCCTTCCATTTCTTGTTTAGATGTATGTTAGGAAGTGTTTTTGGGGTATGCATGGCTGTTGGTGGCTGTTGGTGGCCGTTGGTGGCCATTGGTGGCCGTCGGGGAGGTGGTAGGGTTGGCTCGGGTAGGCTGGCAGGCGCAGGGCAGGGCGCTGTCGGGCAGGCTGGCAGGGCACACGCGCGTTCGCATAGGCATGCGCGCGGGCATGCGCGCGGTCAGAGCAGGAGTGTGCGGGTGCTGCGCACTAGGTGCCATGTGGGGACGTGCGCGCGGGGTGTTGCGCAGAGGCGCAGTGCGTGCTGTGCGGGCGGGGCCGCGTGCGGGTGCTGCGCGTAGGGGGCCGTGCGGGGGCGTGGGCACGGAGCGCTGCGCAGAGGCGCAGTGCATGTTGTGCGCGCGGTGAGGCGAGCTGGTGGTGCGCGCGGGGTGCTGCGCTGGGGCGCAGGGCGTGCGGGTGTGCGCGCGAGTTGCTGCGCTGGGGCGCAGTGAGCACGCGGTGCACCCGGGGGGCTCGACAGCGTGTCCGGGCATGCGGGCAGGGGCTCGGCAGTGCGTCTGGGCGCGCGGGCTAGGGCACGGCTGTGCGCCTGGGGCGGGTGGCCGTGCGTAGGGCTGCCCGAGGGTTCGAGATTGAGTCAGGGTGCTCGGACTCGCGTGCGTACAGACCGTATGTACGCTTGTCTGAGTGTTGGGTATTTTAGTGTATTTTTGTATATAATTGTGTATTTTACTCACCGAGTTGATTACCCTGTCTTGCAGATCTTGACGGACGGTCGCGCGACGACCCGGTTTCTGGTGAGTGGGACAATCCAACCCAGTAGGGAGGCGCTATATGCACTTGGGCGTATACCGTACTCCCCTAGGGCACCATAGTTTAATATTAACTTCTGTAATATGTAATCCATGCAAGCATGATTAGTATGTAGTATACATGCTACCCTAGACCTTGTATGTTAGGGACTTGCACCCTTAGGATATGTGTAAGAGCCATGCATCCTGTCACCATGTTTTCATGCTAGGAAAGCCTCGACCTATGCATGTTCCCATTTAGTTTAAATTATTTAAATCAAATGCGAGCATATGACTATTAGCATGCCTTAGGGAATATCATAAGGGGCTTGCGAGGTCAACATTGAGACCCAGGCTAGGGTACTCCGTGTTCCTTGTTTGTTTGTCGAGATGTCCTATATCGGGACCTCATGGTGCCCTCCCAAGGTTTCTTTTCCCGATAATATTATAATATATGTTTCCCCGCATCTTAGTTATGCGCCTGGAGGAATTTTGAAGAATTCATGACATTAGAATTGATGAGAGGTGTTACCGACGGATCCGAGTGGATCGTATGCGTATGGATAGGCTGTTTCTGTTCCCTTCGTTGGATCCGTGTAGAGACTGCCCCAGCGTTAGAAAGGCCGTCCCGTCAGAGGGCTCCCATCAGTAGGTACCTCCTGATTTGGATTCGGACTGTGCTGAATGTGGGAGTAGGCCAAACGGCCTACGGAGTGGAGGAGAGACTACCGGTGGACCAAGGGTGATTAACAGCCTAGTCAGTCCCAATATCCTATGTCACCTATTGAGGGGTGAGGGTGAGGGTGTGGTGGGTCGGCGATGTGGCGACGCACTGGATTGTGTATTTCCTGCCACTTTGAGGCTTGTTTAATTTTTTGTGGTTAATATAAATTGTGATGCATGGGTTGTGCTATTCACTGAGCGTGTGGCTCACCCCTCGCATAATTTTTCTCCAGTTATCACTGAGTCAGATCTGAAGGAGGAGCTCCCCGAGAGACTTCATCAGTAGCGGAGCAGCACCACGTCCCGCGAGTGTTAGAGGCCATCAGCATCCTTTCTTTTGATTGTATGTATTATATTTCCGTGCTTGGGCACTCGTATGTATTATATTTGGATGTGTTGTGTATATTGGCTCTCACAGGACAGTTGATTATGTATCGAGTCTGTAATGTGTTTTTGATTTACAGATTCAGTCTTTTAGCTTCCGCTATTTGTGTATATATCATGTCAGCCTCTTTGTTGTCTGTGTTGTCATTTTAGCTGTTATTTAGAGTATGTTATTGACCTCCAGTTTAGACTGCTGATATCATATATACACTTGCCGCGTCCCGGGGACGGCCGCCCTGGGGCGTGACACTTAACTTAAAGGCCACACACACACCACACACACACACATACCACTCACACTCACTTACACTTAGAATTAATTAGGTTAAGCTAGGTTAGGTGCACTTTGACCTTAGTCAACCCAACCACACTAGAAAACAAAAGATTTTGACCAAGTCAAGGGTCGAACTTGACTTGGTCAAAGTCCTCTTTGACTAGGTCAAGTCCCCCAATGACTTTTCGCTTGGTCAAAACCCGGATACGATTCAGAACTGTGAAATTCTGAAACGTTACCAGAATTCGATGAAATTTTCGTGAGTGGCTTGAAATGGCACCAGGACATATAATATGCAGTTAGATTTTCAATTGGAGTTCTCAAGCTCGTGATGATAGCCAAAAGTCTAAAATTTTAACGGTTCCAATCGAAAAAAAGAACAAGTTGAAAAACTGCCAGAATGCTCCAATGGTGACCAGAAGGCTAAAAGTGACACATATATAACAATTCGACCAACCAAACCAGAAACTCTCAAAACCCGGATACGGTTCAGAACTGTATATTTTTCAAAACGTTACCAGAATTTGATGAAATTTTTATGGGTAGTACGAAACAGTACCAGGACCTATAATATGTAGTTAGATTTTCAATCAGAGTACTCCAACTCCCGCAAATAGCTAAAATCCAAAATTTTAGTGATTCCGATCGAAAAAAGAAAAAGGCCTTGAATGGCCCAGATGTGATCAAGGCTTAACCGAAATGGCTCTAAATGACACAGGCATAACAGAAGTCGCATGCGAGAATGGAGGGGATACAATCGCAGCCTCCGATCAGGGAGGTCCTTGTTAGTGAAGGAGATGGTCATTGGGTGGCAGGGGCCGTCTACTGTATCAGTGCATTTGGAGGACCCGTTGTCGTCCGGATGCAGATCTTCCGAAGTACATTGCCCTTCTTTGGGTCCTTCGTTCGCTCCTTTAGGAACCTCTTTGAATGGTTCCTCTTCTTCTTCTTCTTCTGGGTTGTCCAGTCCGCTGCCATTGGACTCTATGTTGATGACTTCAGGCAGGACGAGGACTACTTGTTCTTCCTCGCCATACAATACAGCGAGGTCATGGTCATCGAGGTTCAGCTGGAAAGGCTCGTCCTGCCCTTCCTCCATGGACTCTTCAGATGAACTACCGTCGGTAGTATTTTCTGAGCTCCACGGCTCTGGTGATGAATGTCTTTCCCTCCTAACCATGTTGAAAGCGTGGGCTCTGGAAGTGGAGGCTTGGTCGTGATCTGGCATGGGTCAATGAATATGCGAAGTGGCTTATTTGCTTGGGGATTGTCCTGGCTCAGATGGCCTTTGATCATGGTCCAATCAAGGCGCCTGTCATCATTTAAATCATAAACAAAGTCCTGAAAGGCAATGCATTGTTCTACGGTGTGACCATGCTGTTGATGGTATTGACAGTAATGCGTGGTGCTGGCCTCGGGGAGTGCTGGCCTAGCAGCAGGGAGGGAGATGCTATTGTTGTCCATCATTACCCTAAAAATCCTTGTTAAGGTTTTTGGGAGGGGTGAGTAAGAGTCCCTCTTTCCCATCCGTCTTGGGCTATAGGATGTTGGAGGGGAGACTTCATTGTAAGAGCTTTGGGTTGGCTGCCTAGGGGTTGGGTTTTGCACTCTTGGGGGAGCGGAATAAGCAGGGGGAGTCCTAGTTTGGCCTTGGCTTTGAATTATGGGGCTCTGGACTGGAGGACTGCGGGCTATTGGGTTTTGTTTTATCGGCACAGGGCTGGGTACTGATCGAGGAATGAAGTTTTGATTGGCTTGCCAAGACTGCACATATCCGGATGGACCGGGTGCGTACTGTCTCGGAGATGGTCCTTGATCAGGAACTCGTGCTCCATGGGAAGAGTGCCAAAATTTGTGGGATCCCCTCTACCGTGGGGGTGTGCGCCTTTCTCGGCGGTTGTCCAACCCTATGGCTGATAGGTGGGGACTGGGTTTGGACTACTAGGGCTGCACAACAGGAAATCCTATTGTGGTGGTCAATGAGAAGCTGGTATGTGGTGCAGTCTTCATACAAAAGACTCGTATGGAGTTCTGGACTCAGGCTTTGCAACATCATGTAAATTTCTTGACATTCTGTTAATTGCAGGCCAGTTCGGTGGACGAGGGTGCGCCACCTGGACACGTAGGATTCAAATTCCTCCCTAGGCCTCATTCTTTCTACGGTCAGGTCTGAAATAGAGGGGGTCCTAATCCTCTGATAACCGTAGCGGCCTAGAAACTTCTCGCTTACAGCCGAGAAGTTTGATAGGTGATCTACAGGGAGGGTGGAAAACCATTGCAATGCTTCTCCTTCCAATGATTTTTGGAAGAGGAATACTAGCAGAGGTTGGTCATCTAGAAACGGTCAGGCGTCTAGATAAAAGGCGGTCAAATGAATGTCTGGGTCTCCATGACCGTTGTACCGGTGAAATTTCAGGATTTTAAATCCCTCCAGTAGGTGGACTGACGGGATTTGTCTCAGGTTGTGCAGAGACATGTGTTTGGGGGCAGAAGGGCCAGTCTCGAAGAGGATTCTCTGGATGGTTTCATCCAACGTTTCTCCCCTGGGAGGGTTGTTTAGTGGTCCCGGGTTGGAGGTGGCCTGGTAAGGGCTTGGGGTAGAAGCGGTTGGGAATATTGGATTCGCGGGGGAAGGTGGGGCAAAGGAAAAGAGGCTTGGACTCGGATTTACCAAGAAGCCGGGTGTTGGTAGTGTATTAGGGGTGGGGCAAGCCTTGGGGGTCTTAACAAGAGTTTCCTGCTTCAAGGTCTTGGCCCGGTGATAGTCAGTGAGGTCATTGAACATGTCCTCAACCGATTGGTATCCTAGGGTAGCCATCCTCTCCTCTAGGTGGCTGAGGAATTGGGCGGTTTGGTCTCCCTGGTTGTCTTTCTCCTCTACTATTTTCTCCTGGGTGTAGGCCTCCATTGTGTGAATATGGAAAAGCCTAGGTGTAGATGAATGCAGATTAAAGCAATAAATAAAGTGATAAAGGGGTGCACAGCTGTGTGCGGCTTAAAGCAGTAAAAGGGGTGCACAGTTGTGTGCGGCTTAAAGTAGTAAAAGGGGTGCGCAGCTGTGTGCGGTTTAAAGCAGTAAAAGGGGTGCGCAGCTGTGTGCAGCTTAAAGCAGTAAAAGGGGTGCGCAGCTGTGTGCGGCTTAAAGCAGTAAAAGGGGTGCGCAGCTGTGTGCATCTTAAAGCAGTAAAGGATGTTGTAATGCAAAGTAGAGGAGGGTCGGACTTAAGGGGTGGGAAATCCTAGTTTTCCTAGAGGGGTGATTGCATTCTAGTCAGGTTATTGGAAGGAAGCAGAAGAGGATTACCTTTTGTTGTCTTTCACGAGGGAGGTCCCACTATGATCGCCAGGCTGTCGGTATCGGATTTCAGAAAAAGGGGAAGAAAAGAGCTCCTTTCCTTCCTCCTCGGATCCAAGGAGCGATGCCTTGGCGAACTCGGTCTGATCTGTCTCTCAAAAGGGGTGGTGTGTTGGTTAATCGTTCCTGGTTGAGGCAGCCAACAGATCCTCAGGAGGATTCAGGGGTTGTTGTGATCGCCACCTGCTTTTCTCAAAAAGCAGGAAAAAGGGGTGGATTTGATCGCCTTCGTAGGGAGTTTGTGGGGTATACGGATATGCCGTACTCAGAGGTGAAGACAGCGATCCTTTTCTGTTTCAGGAAACTAACTAGAGGAGAATTGGGACTAGAGGTGGGCTAAGGAATGGCCGGCTAGTTGGATTTAGCCGCCTGGTGGGGGGCGGCTAGTTGTGGGTAGCCGCCTGGTGTCTGGTTCAATTTGGGCAGAACCTGGGTAGGGTTTGGGTTTGGTTTTGGCAGAGGTTAAACTAGATTTAACTTGGGTTTTGGAGAGTGGATTTGGAGAATGGATTTGTGTAGGAAATGGGTTTCTCTCTTACTTCCTCTCTCAAGGGTTTGAAGTGGTGGTATAGGCTTGATGGTTGGGAATGTGGGTGGTTGGGGGTTATTGATGGGTATTGATTGCTATTGATGTTTATTGCTTGTTATTGATTGTTGGATATGAATTGGTTGCCCCCCTATTTATAGTAAAAAAGGGGTATGGGAATGTCCACTGGACAATAGATCAAAATGAGTAATAAGATGCTTGATTTGACCTCTCATTAGATCTTTGTTCTCTGACAATGTCCAGGTGAGGGGCGGCTAGTTGTGTTTAGCCTCCCACGAAGGGGCAGCTACTTGAGAGTACCCGCCCCTATCCAGGCTCTTAGATTTTTTTAAGTGTTGGACTTAGGGTTTCTGGTTTCGATTTCTGAAGGATTTTTCTATTAGATGTTCAAATGTGGTTGTTTCCAATATTACTTGAAGTAAATTTCTTTTCTTTGGACAGTCAAAATTAGGGTATCTACAACACCAAGATGCGTTTTAAACCCGTGAGCCCATTTAGGGGCAAAGCGGACAATTTCTTACTGTGTACGCCTTGGGCGTTTCAATCAGTATCAGAGCCTGCGTTTTTCCTGTTAGGGCTAAGGACATAGGATAGAATTATTAGGTTTGCATTCATATAGATCACGTGCTAACCGGGTGTTATTGCATCTTGGAGAAAACTTGAAATGGCGAGTAGCAGCAACACTTTGCGTCAAGTTCTCCAAACCCTGACCAACCCGGTGGCCCAGACGATTTAATACCAAAATGACATGGCGTTACGTCAACTAGGGGAGAATCAAAACCAACCCGAGCAGTTTGTGATGAGATTCAAGAAAATGGATCCACTAATATTCCAAGGTGTCAGCACTGATCCACTGGCCCCGAAGCACTGGATCACTGAGCTCGAAGGGATCTTCAAGACCATGTTGCTGACTGACAGCTGACGTATTCTCTTAGCAGCTCATCAACTGAGAGGGACTGCTATTCAATGGTGGAATGTCCATCAACAATCTTCGAACCGTGGAATCGAGCAGATCACTTGGGAGGAGTTCGTGGAGATGTTCTACAAGAAGTACTTTCCTCCTGCGGAACGTGACCGCATCGTTCAAGCATTCTTGGACCTTCGTCAGACTCATGACATGACGGTGGCCCAGTATGAAGAGAAGTTCCTAGAGCTGTCGGTCTTTGCACCGCAGTACATCCAAGTGGAAAGCGAGAAGTGTCGTCGTTTCCAGGAAGGTCTGAGGAGCGACATTCGCCATAGGCTACGCAATCTCTGAATTCGTGTCTATGAGGAGTTGAAGGATTGCGCACCGGTTATAGAACAAGACTGCTTGGAGTGGAAGAAGGAGAATGAAGCCCGTGCGAAGAATAGGAATGATGCTCGTCCCGGTGATGGTCAAAGGTTCGACAATCGGAAGCGGAACCAAGGTAACACAGGCCTGGATCGTGGAGTTCATAGCAAGGTCATTTGCTATTTCTGCAGAGAAGCGGGACACAAATCAAATGTGTGTCCTAAGAAACAGACCGATCCTCGTGCATGTTACAACTGCGGGAAGCTGGGGCATCGCATAACTGAGTGTCCTGAACCGAAGAAGCCACGAAATGGAAATCCGCAAGCACACAATGTTGAGTCCGCTGGAGGTGGCCAAAGAGCATCTGGTTCACGTGGTCAGCCAGCTCAGCCGTAGCAGTGTGGACAAGTCCATGCGTTATCCGTGGGGGATGTTCGCGCGACTGATGAAGTCATCCAAGGTACTGTTTCGATGACCGGATATGATGTTTTTGTATTATTTGATTCTAGAGCTTCGCATTCTTTTGTATCTCTCGAATATGTGAAAAGAGCATGCTTAGTTGCTAGTCCTCTAGAGAGGCACTTTATTGTTGCAACCCCTACCGGCGAATTGATCACCATTCGATCGGTCTATCACAGATGTATGGTCCAGATAGAAGATCAGTGTCTTGTTGCAAATCTGATGCTATTGGAGATTCAGAAGTTCGATGCCATCCTTGGCATGGATTGGCTCTCCGCCTACCATGCCAGCGTAGACTGCTTTTCAAAGACCGTATCATTCAAGATTCCAGGGTTGCGTACTTTGCGTTTTGTCGGTGATGGAGGTGTCGGACCATTGGGCCTTATTTCAGCATTGCAAGCACAGCACCTTCTGGAGAGCGGATGCATGGGATACATAGCTAGTATTGTGGACACTAAGGCAGAAAAAGCAAGCATCAAAGGTACATCAGTGGTCGCCGAATTTCCAGAAGTTTTTCCAGATGACTTACCGGGATTGCCACCCGATCGTGAAATTGAATTTTCTATCGACCTAATGCCCGACACGGAAACGATGTCAAAAGCTCCTTATCGTATGGCCCTGTAGAGTTGGCGGAGTTGAAGGGTCAATTTGAGGAACTATTGGGAAAAGGGTTCACAAGGCCAAGAGTCTCCTTGGGGAGCACCAGTGTTGTTTGTCAGAAAGAAGGAGGGTTCGTTGCGTCTATGCATTGATTACCGTCAGTTGAATCAGAAGACGATCAAGAACCGATATCCTCTTCCAAGAATAAATGATCTGTTCGATCAACTTTAGGGAGCTACGGTCTTCTCCAAGATCAACTTAAGTTCAGGCTATTACTAGATGAAGATCAAGAAGGAGGACATCCCAAAGATGGCTTTTCGCACTTGATATGGACATTATGAATTTCTAGTCATGCCGTTTGGTTTGACAAATGCCCTGGAAGCATTCATGGACATGGTGAATCGGGTCTTCAAGCCTTTCATTGACGAGTTTGTTGTTGTCTTCATCGACGACATTCTGATATACTCAAGGAACAAGGAAGAACATGCTGAACACCTTCGTTTGGTACTCCGGAAGCTGAAGGAGCATCAACTCTATGCGAAGTTCAGCAAGTGTGAGTTCTGGTTAGGGAGCGTGGCGTTTCTTGGTCATGTCATCTTGAGGCTGGAACTTCGGTTGACCCCTCTAAGATCAAGGCGGTGATGGAGTGGAAGCAACCGATGAATGCTACGGAAATTTGAAGTTTTCTGGGCTTAGCGGGATACTATCGGAGGTTCGTTTAGGACTTCTCAAAAATTTTAGTTCTGTTGACTCGCCTAACTCAGAAGAATGACAAGTACGTCTGGTCTGAGCAGTGTGAGAAGAGTTTCCAAGAGCTGAAGCAGAGACTTACGTCTGCTCCTATCTTGACCATTCCATCCGGTCCTGGTGGGTACGTAGTATATTGCGATACTTCCCATCGAGGCTTGGGTTGTGTATTGATGCAGCATGGGAAAGTAGTCGCATATGCGTCTCGTCAGTTGAAGGTGCATGAAGTAAATTATCCCACTCATGACTTGGAGCTGGCAGCGGTTATCTTTGCACTACAAATTTGGAGGCATTATCTATATGGTGAAGAATTTGAGGTCTTCACTGATCATAAGAGCCTGACATATCTACAGTCTCAACAAGATTTAAATAATCGTCAGAGGCGATGGGTTGAATTTCTAAAGGACTACAACTGCAAAATCCAGTACCACCCCGGCAAGGCTAATGTAGTCGCGGATGCACTAAGTCATCAACCTTCAGGGATTTTGTCGTATATGATGATTGGCCAGTGGAAGCTTTTGAATGAAGCGGCTAGTCTTTTCAGTGTTGTGCGTTCATCAGAAAAGGGGTTCTTTGCACGGCTTGTCGTGAAGCCAGATCTCATAGATAAGATAAAGAAGGGACAGTTAGTGGATGAAGAATTGAAGAAGGTTTCATCTGAAAAGGGCCAAGGACTAAGACCGGACTTCGCCATCCGGGCTGCTGTAGTCCTTTGTTATCGTGGCCGTGTCTGCGTTCCTGCAGATGCCAAATTGAAAAGGAAGATCCTTGATGAGGCACATAGGTCTCGGTACACCGTACACCCTAGTGGTACGAAGATGTATCGAAATCTTAAACTAAGCTTCTGGTGGAATGGAATGAAGGACATTGCAGAATTCGTGTCAAAATGCTTGGTGTGTCAGAAGGTTAAGGCGGAACACAGAAGCCCTGCTAGAAAATTACAACCATTGGAAATCCCAGAGTGGAAGTGGGAGCATGTCACCATGGACTTTGCGATGGGTCTACCAAAGTCAAAGAAAGGGCATGACCCTGTCTGGGTTGTAGTGGAGCGGTTGACCAAGTCCGCACATTTTCTGGTGATGCGCATGAATGATTCACTGGAAACACTGGCAAAGTTATATGTTCGAGAGGTTGTTCGTCTTCATGGAGCTCCAGTCAGCATTGTTTTGGATCGTGATTCACTTTTCATCTCACGCTTTTGGAGTGCTCTTCAGGCGACCTTGAGAATAGGGTTGAATTTTAGCACAGCATTTCACCCTCAGTCAGATGGGCAGTCTGAAAGAACGATCCAGATATTGGAGGATATGTTGAGAGCTTGTGTGATCGATTTCAGCGGAAGCTGGGAGGATCACTTACCCTTGGAGTGTCACGCCCCGGGCGTCGCCAAGACGCGGCAAGTGTATATAAAATATCAGAATCCATACAGGAGGTCAATAATATATCATACACAAGCAACCAGAATGACACACAGACAACAAAGAGGCTGACATGATATATACACCAAATGCGGAAGCAAAAGACTGAATCTGTAAATAAACATACTACAGACTCGATACTCAATCATCTGTCCTGTGAGAGCCAATATACACAAATACAACTGAATATATACAAACGCATGCCAAGCACGGAAATAAAATACATACAGTCAAGAAGGGATGCTGATAGCCTCTGGCACTCGCGGTACGTAGCGCTGCTCCGCTACTGAAGGAATCCCTCGGACGACTCCAACTGCTCCTCCGGCTCCGGCTCAGTGACAACTGGGGAAAACATATGCGAGGGGTGAGCCACACGCTCAGTGAACAGCACAACCCATGCATCACAGACAATATTGACCACAATTCAATCTTTATAATCCACAATCTCTTATTAACAACCACAAAATGGTAACAAATGGTCAAACCAGTGGGTCGCTCAATCGCCAACCCACTACACCCTCACCCTCACCCTTCAATGGGTGACATAGGATTTTGGGACTGATAATCATCCAATCACAAAACCAGCGGGTCGCTAATCGCCAACCCACTACACCCTCACCCTCACCCTTCAATGGGTGACATAGGATTTTGGGACTGACTAGGCTGTTGGTCACCCTTGGTCCACCGATAGTCTCTCCTCCACTCCGTAGGCCGCTTGGTCTACTCCCACTTTCAGCACAGTCCGAAACCAAATCAGGAGGTGCCAACTGATGGGAGCCCTCACCCACAACTTCAGCCCAGCCGAAACCAAATCAGGAGGCGCCTACTGATGGGAACCCTTGGAAGGGACGGCCTTTCTAACGCTGGGGCAGCCTCTACCGGATCCAACGAAGGGGACAGAACAGCCTATCCATACGCACATGATCCACTCGGATCCACCGACTACACACCTCAACGACTCTAATGTCCTGAATTCCTCAGAATTCCTCCAGGGCGCATAACCAAGATGCGGGGAACATGTACAATAATAGCAAGGGTGGAATATCATTGGGGGAAAGAAACTCAGGAGGGCAGCGTGAGTTCCCGATATAGGACACCCCGACAACCAAACAAGGAACACGGAGTACCCTAGCCCGGGTCTCACCGCTGTCCTCGCGAGGCCCCTCCCCTATAATATTCACTAATTATGCTAATAATCATACAAGGGGTAAATCATTAATTATCAACTAAAGATATAATATTATTGGGACAAGAACCTTGGGAGGGCAGCATGAGGTCCCGATACAGGACATCCCGACAACCAAACAAGGAACACGGAGTACCCTAACCCGGGTCTCAATGTTGACCTCGCAAGGCCCCTCCCTATAATATTATCTAAAGCATGCAATTAAACCTTTAATTTAATAAATAAACTAGTAGGACACATGCATAGGCCAAGGATTCCTAGCATGAGAACAGGGGGACATGATGCATGGCTCATACACATATCCTAAGGGTGAAAGTCCCTAACATACAAGTCTAGGGGTAGCATGCATTCTACATTTAAATCATGCTCGCATGAAATATACATTACAACGGTTAATATCAATCCATGGAGCCCCAGGAGAGGTCGGTATACGCCCAAATGCGTATAACGCCTCTCTACTGGGTTGGATTGTCCCACTCACCGGAATCCGGGTCGTCGCGCGACCGTCCGTCAAGATCTGCAAGACAGACATTTATACGGTGAGTAAAATACATAAATACATCAAAATACTCTTAAATACTTAACACTCGGACGAACGTACATACAGCTCATACGCACGCGTATCCGAGCATCCCGACTCACTCCCGAACCCACCGGGCAGCCGCACGCACGGCCACCCACCTCGGGCGCACAGCCGAGTCCCGGCCCGCACGCCAAGGCGCCCTGCCGAACTCAGCCCGCACGCCCGGACAGCCTGCCGAGCCACCCGGGTGCACCGCGTGCCCACTGCGCCCCACCGCAACAGCAGCCCGTGCGCACCCCGCACGCCCCCGCGCGTACCACGCGAGCACACCGCACGCCCCGCGCGCCCAGCGCCTCGCCCCGCGCGCACCCCGCGCGCACCACCAGCTCCGCCGCGCGCGCACTCCGCGCGCACCACCAGCTCCGCCCCGCGCGCACTCCGCGCCTTTGCCTTCCTCACCGCGCGCACGCCTGCGCCTCAGCCCAGTGCCCAGCATCCGCGACCAGCTCCCAGCTCTCAGCGCCCAGCACCCGGGACCCTCACCCAGCGCCCACCCGCACGCCCGAGCAACACGCGCCCAGCGCGCTTGCCAGCCTGCCCGCGCTGCCTGCCTGCGCGCATCGCCGAGTGGCCCGAGCACCGCTTCCCTGCACGCCTGGGTAGTGCCCGCCTGATGCCTGAGCACCCCCTGCCAGCTGCCCGAGCATGGCCTGCCCAGCCGGCCTGCCCTGTTCGCACAGTCCGCAGCCAGCCTACTCGCATCCCTCCCCCTGCACCCCCCGAGCGCACGTCCGCGCGCACGCACGCGCGCGCCCTGCCGCTGCACGCCTACTGCGCCTACCTTAGCGCTGCCTGCTGCCCGGGACTGCAACCCCCATTGCCCGAGCTCCTCTACCACCCACCACCAGCCACCCCAAGGCCTCCGACCACCACCCACAGCCCTCCGACGGCCACCCACCGCCGCCGACCACCACCCAACCCCAAATCCACCTCCTAACATACATCTATACAAGAAAAGAGAGGAAAAAGAGGCTTACCAAGGGGAGGAAGGGAAGTCCGGTTGCTCTCCGCGCACCAAAACCTCTCCCAAAAGGCTTCCACCGCCCGGATCTATCTTGGCCTTCAAAATGGCCCAAATCAGGGAAGAAAAGAGGGGGGATGGAGGGGCCAAACTTCTCGGAATCCGGATTTGAAAGCACCGGGGTGTAGATCGGGACCCGATCTACACTTCTTATGCTTTAGGTTTTAAGCTTTGAGGGCTCCGAGGGGCTCAAAAGCTTGAAACATGGAGAAGGGGAGAGAGAGAAGGCTTTGGTAGGGATGATGAATAGTGCCAATGAAATATTAGATTTCATTTATATAGACAAATCACTTAAAATACCCGGATACGCCCCGGAACTGTGAAATTTCAGAAACGTTACCGGAATTCAATGAAATTTTCGTGAGAGACCTAAAATGACACCAGGACACCAAATATGCAGTTAGATTTCCAATCGGAGTCCTCTAACTCAGGACGATAGCTAACAGTCCAAAAATTAGCGGTTCCGATCGAAAACTGAAAAAAAATGAAAAACTGCCAGAACGCTCTAACGGTTACCAGCAGACTAAAAGTGACACATATATAACATGGAGGAATTTGATTACAACAATAGCTTCCAAGCGAGCATTGAAATGTCACCCTTCGAAGTATTGTATGAAAGGAGTTGCCGCACTCCTCTGTGCTGGGATGAAGTTGGTGAGAGAAGCCTTGTTGGGCCAGAGATCATTCAAGATACAATTGACTAAGTGAAATTGGTTCGCGATCGGCTTCTAAGGCACAGAGTAGACAGAAAAGCTACGCCCACAATCGAAGGCGGGAATTGGAGTTCGCGGAAGGAGATCACATGTTCTTGAAAGTATCTCCATCCAAAGGAGTGATTCGATTCGGTCAACGCGGAAAGCTAAATCCACGTTTCATTGGACCATTCAAAGTTCTTGAGAAGGTCAGACCAATGGTGTATCGCTTGGCATTACCGCTGCAGCTAGATCGTGTACACAACGTGTTTCATGTGTCAATACTAAGGAAATACGTGCATGATCCTTACCATATCATCGAACTGGACTTAGTTCAAGTGCAGAAGGACTTATCTCTTGTTGAGCAACCAGTGAAAATTTTAGATCGAAAGGAGCAAATCTTGCGCAACAAGACCATTCTGTTGGTCAAAGTGCAGTGGAAATATCATTCGGGAGCGCCCGAAATGACTTGGGAGCATGAAGAGAAGATACGAGAGAAGTATTCATCGTTGTTTGCATCTTCCTCAGGTATGCCTTGAATTTAGGGACTAAATTCCTTTAAGGGGGAAATGATGTAACGATTGTGACTCTTAAGACCTAGTTAGCCTATTTTGTAGAGTGTTTAGTATTCCAAATTTTTATAATTTGTCATGATTAGATTCTTTGTTTTGTTGGCTTTCCAACACTTCTTACGGATTGTAAATCAGATGCGTATAGGCCAAGTTATGGACCAAACCGTAGCAGGGAGTCGGACAGTGTCTAACGGATCTTATAGGTGCCGTCGGGCACATGGGCGACGGATCAGGTAGAGCCGTCGGGTGACTGAGCGATGGGCTGAATAAGAGCCGTCGATCTGGGCGGAATTTGAATTCGAAATTTCAGTCCGTTTTGGAAGGAACAATGGCATTGATTGTGGTTATTCGGGTTTGATGGTTTCGTAAATTTTGTCCCCACGCGTTTTCGGTTCATAAACCCCTCTTTCTCTCTCCTTTGCATTGAAACACCAAACCCTAAATTTTTCTTTCTTTCTTCTCTTCAACACTTTGTTGAGGAGGCTCGGGAAGGAGTTTAGGACGAGATTTTTGGTGAGTTTCTAGTGATGTTTTGAAGAGTTTTGACTTATAATAAATCCTTTTGAATGTTGTTTTCATATGATCTCGTTTTAAAGGTTTTCAAACAAAAAGAATAAGTTTTCTTCTTGTTTTTTTTTTAGGTCCTGATATGATTTCGGGTCTTATATTATACCAATGATATGTCAATGATTTCATGATGTTTTTACAAGTTTCTGATGATGATATTGAATCTCAACATGCATATTGAAGTTCTGATTTCTTAAGTTTTCTTGTTGGATTTTTCCTCAAAACCTTAATGAAATTTAAATGATTTTCGGGTCTGATGTTATAGTTAGGGTACTATGAGATTTTTAGATGTTTTCTAAGCCTTTCATGTAAAAAGGAATATGTTTAAGCATACATCATGCTTAAGTTTATTCGTTTTAAGTAGAATCATGTTTTGATCCTTTAAGCCTTGTTTTAACTTTATATGCATAGATCCAAACCAGTGATGCGCTTTCATGAGTTTGAAGATTTGAACGTAGATCCATATTTGTATTTGTACCTATGATGGATCTAGGGTTTTTTTCAAAGATGTTTTAAATGAATCCTTGTTTTGTTTTAAATCGATTCCTCAAATGCATGATTTGATTTCAATACGAGATTCTCATTGTTTTTACGAAGTTTTCAAAGGACTTGTTTTTTGTTTTCAATGGTAGAATGCTTTAAAATAATTTACAAAAAATAATAATGTTAGGGTTTCATGCTTCTGCCCCAAGACGGCCCCTGTAGGAGCCGTCGGGCATGTTCGGGACGGCTCCCAGTAGAGCCGTCGGTTGGTTAAGGATCGGCCCCACTAGGAGCCATCGAGTTTGTTTCGGATGGCCCCGGAACGAGCCGTCAACCTGTCTCTGGATGGTTCTGCCGAGAGCCGTTGGGTCCTGTGAGTATAGGTACCATCAGGTCCCGTACTGTTTGCACATTTTTGTGATCGATTCGTGTCATTTCAGGTCGAGTTAGGTTGCCTTAGACCTACTGGAGTTTTGTTTCGCATCTATTGGACCTAAGGTGAGTGGGTCTAGTCTCCTATGTAGTTTTTGAAGGATTTTATCAATGACTTTGAAATGCTATTTTATGTATAAACTCGAGCATGTCATATTATATAGGCTGATGCATTATTAAGTATTGTATTGAAATGTTATTATTTTGAAAACTGTCGCATGCATAAAAATATGTGTTAATTATGCATGCATCGCATTTGTCTAGGTGGCGTAGCCTATGTGGCATTAGTCTAGGTGACTACGGTTTAGAATGGACCCAAGTCTGGGTGACTTATGTCTAGGTGACATGTGTCTAGGTGACACGATTTCCTGTGTGAAATCCTTGCGGCTAGGTGTTGTAGATGGCTAGGTGCGATGGGATATGGGCATGTGTGTCCATTACATTCATATGCATCATATGCTTTGACTGGATTTGAGGCATGCATACTGAAATGAGATTTTATTAAGTTGATTTATTGGAAAATTATCGTAATTGCAAATATCATAATATTGTATGTTTCAAATTTGTTTCTTATCAAATATTATTTGAGATATCAATTATTATTGGGACCTAAGGGCGTGCGTTGTAGCTCACCCCTCTTTTCCCAACTTTCAGAGTAACCGTTGGTGATCGTCGATCTCGGTGGTGATGATCGTAGCACGTGCTTTTATCTTCCGTTACATCTAGGTGGTTCAATAAGCCTTCCTTGGCATGTTGTTTCCTTAGTCCCTTCCAGCAAAAATAGATGGATGTTATGTTAAAACTATTTTTGTGTGTAATCATCCGCGTTTAGGATGAGTCATGTTTAGATCCTGGTTATGGTTTATGATTTGGTATGATTAAATAAATCTCTTTTGCTTGTCTTTCAATATATATATTGTCACGCCCCAGGGCGGCCAACCCCGGGACGCGGCAAGTGTATATATAATATCAGAATATACACAGGAAGTCAACAATATATCATACACAAACAACCAGAATGACACACAGACAATAAAGGGCTGACATGATATATACACCAAATGCGGAAGCTAAAGACTAAATCTGTAAATAAACATTCTACAGACTCGATCCTCAATCATCTGTCCTGTGAGAGCCAATATACACAAATACAACTGAACATATACAAACACGTGCCAAGCACGGAAATCAAATACATACAGTCAAGAAAGGATGCTGATAACCTCTGGCACTCGTGGAACGTGGCGCTGCTCCGCTACTGAAGGAATCCCTCGGAAAGCTCCAACTGCTGCTCCGGCTCTAGCTCAGGCTCAGTGACCACTGGGGAAAAACATATGCGAGGGGTGAGCCACACGCTCAGTGAACAGTACAACCCATGCATCACAGACAATATTTACCACAATTCCATTATTTATCTAGCCTCTAAGACATAACAACATAATCCAGTGATTCGTACTTCGCCGAACCACCACACCCTCACCCTCACCCATCAATGGGTGACATAGGCTATTGGGACTGATAATCATCCAATCACAAATCCAGTAGGTCGCTCATCGCCAACCCACTACACCCTCACCCTCACCCTACCACGGGTGACATAGGATTTTGGGACTGACTAGGCTGTTGGTCACCCTTGGTCCATCGATAGTCTCTCCTCCACTCCGTAGGCCGCTTGGTTTTCACCCACAACTTCAGCCCAGTCCGAAACCAAATCGGGAGGCGCCTACTGATGTGGGTCCTCCGAAGGACGGCCTTTCTAACGCTGGGGTAGTCTCTACCGGATCCAACGAGGGGGATAGAACAGCCTATCCATACGCATATGATCCACTCGGATCCGCCGATAACACATCTCTACATCTCTAATGTCATGAACTCTTCAGAGTTCCTCCAGGGCGCATAACCAAGATGCGGGGAACATGAACAATGAAAGCAAGGCTGTAATATCATTGGGGGAAAGAACTCGGGAGGGCGGCGTGAGTTCCCGTTATAGGATACCTCGACAACCAAACAAGGAACACGGAGTACCCTAACCCGGGTCTCACCGCTGTCCTCGCAAGGCCCCTCCCCTATAATATTCACTAACATGCTAATAAACATACCCATCATACAACATTACTTATAATATTATTGGGACTAGAATCCTTGGGAGGGCAGCATGAGGTCCCGATACAGGATATCCCGACAACCAAACAAGGAACACGGAGCACCCTAACACGGGTCTCAATGTTGACCTCGCAAGGCTCCTCCCTATAGTACTATCTAAGGCATGCGATTTAACATACACTAGCATTTAAATTAATAAACAAACTAGTAGGACGCATGCGTAGGCCGAGGTTTCCTAGCATGAAAACAAGAGGCATGGTGCATGGCTCTCACACCTATCCTATGGGTGCAAGTCCCTAACATAAAAGCTAGGGTAGCATGCATTCTGTAATTAAAATCATGCTCACATGCAATACATATTACTACAGGTTAATATAATCCACGGTGCCCCAGGAGAGGTCGGTATACGCCCAAGTGCCAATAACGCCTCTCTACTGGGTTCGATTATCCAACTCACCAGTATCTGGGTCGTCGCGCGACCATCCGTCCAGATCTGCAAGACAGACATTCAATATGGTGAGAACAATACATAAATACTCTAAAATACCCCAAACACACAAAACCCACAACTAAACACCTAACACTCGGGCAGACGTGCATACGACCCGCACGCACGCTAACCCGAGCACTCCGGCTACCACCCGCACGGCCGGCAACCACCCGCACGGTCGCTCAACCGCCCGGGTGCGCCGCCGTGCCTCAGCCAACGCACCCCGCGCACCGCCGAACCTCCCGGGCGCACCGCGCGCCCCCTGCGCCCCAGCGCAGCCGCCCGCGCACACCCCGCACGCCTTGCGCTGGCCCGCGAGCACCCCGCGCGCCCCGCGCGCAGCGCCTCGCCCCGCGCGCACCCCGCGCGCACCTTTAGCCCCCTCTCCGCGTGCACTCCGTGCGCACCTACCAGCCTCTACCCGCGCGCACCACGCGCGCACCACCCGCTCGCACACACTGCACCGCGCGCACGCCTGCGCCTCAGCCCAGCGCCCGGTATCCGTGGCCCAGCACCCGACGCTCAGCGCCCAGCACCCGGGACCCTCATCCAGCGCCCACGCGCACGCACGCGCAACACGCGCCCAGCGCGCCTGCCAGCATGCCCACGCTGCTGCCCGCGTTGCCTGCCTGAACGCGTCGCCGAGTGGCCCAAGCACCATTCGCCTGCACGCCCGGCACTGCTCGCCTGATGCCCGAGCACCTCCTGCCCTGCTCGCCTGCGCGCCCAGCCTTCCAGCCCGGCCTGCCCGCGCGCACAGCCCACAGCCTGCCTACCCGCATGCCTCCCCCTGCACCCCCCCGAGCGCACGTCCGCGCGAGCGCCCGCGCGCATGCGCTCGCGCGCCCGGCAAACTGGTGTGCCTGCTCCCAGCCTACCCGGCTAGTCCTACCCAGCTCGTCGCGCACAGCTCGCCCAGCTCCTCGCCACTCGACCAGCTCCCCAGCACCAGCCGCTCGACCAGCCCTCCCAGGTGTACCCGCGCGCAGCACGCCCAGCGCCCGCACGCCCAGCACACCCGCGCGCCCAGCACCCGCACGCCCAGCATGACCAGCACGCGCGCCTTGCATGCCCGCGCGCACGCCCGCGCGCACGCACGCGCGCGCCCAGCCTGCTGCGCTGCTGTGCTGCTGCCGGTGCTACCTGCTGCCCGAGACCATCCCCCACCCATACCCGAGCACCTCTACCACCACCCACCGACCTCCGACCACCTCCACAGCCCTCCGACGGCCACCCACAGCCGCCGACCTCCACCCAACTCCAAAACCCACCTCCTAACATCCATCTAAACAAGAAAAGAGGGGAAATAGGGCTTACCAAGGGGAGGAAGGGAAGTCCGGACGCTCTCCGCGCGCCGAAACCTTTCCCCTAAGGCTTCCACCGCCCGGATCTACTCCCACCTCCGAAATGGGCCAAAACAGAGGAGAAGAGAGGGCGGCCGGAGGGGTAAAACTCGCCGGAATCGAGATTTGAAACCACCCGATCTACACTTCCTAGGTTTTAGGTTTTAAGCTTTGAGGGGTCTAGGGGGCTCAAAAGTGAGAAAAGGAGAGAGGGGAGAGAGAAAATCCAAGTGGTAGGGATGATGAATAGTGCTACTCGAAAATTAGATCCCACCTTTATATAGTGTGCGACTTAAAAACCCGGATACGCTCCGGAACTGTGAAATTTCTGGAACGTTACCGGAATTCGATGAAATTTTCGTGAGAGGCCTAAAATGGCACCAGGACACCAAATATGCAGTTAGATTTCCAATCGGAGTCCTCTAACTCAGGACGATAGCTAACAGTCCAAAAATTAGCGGTTCCGATTGAAAACCGAAAAAAAATGAAAAACTACCAGAACGCTCCAACGGTTACCAGCAGGTTAAAAGTGACACAAATATAACATATATATATATGACCCGTGTTTTATTGAGAAAATTCATGGTAACATACCATATTTGAGCTTCAAAACTGAGTCTTAGGTACGAGGGCGTTACATTGAAACCTCAAAATACCATCATTGTGGACCCGAAAATCTGGTGAAATGCCACTATTGGCGTCTTCTGACTAAGTAACTGTAGATAGGTCAAGCTTCTGGGCCTCCCTGATCTCCTTCAGCAGCATTGGTTGTACAACCAGCCTTGCCACAAGGACAACCCTATTGGACACCTGGAAATCAACTAAGCTGGTTATTTCCTCCAAAAGCTTCCACAGTCGCACCGATAAACGAGCAAGTGAGCACATAGGTTGACGACTCAGAGCGTCGACCACCACGTTCACCTTTCTGGGATGGTAGACGATGTTGCAGTCATAATCATTGAGGAGCTCGACCCATCGCCTTTGTCGCATATTGAGCTCTAGCTGCAACTGCAAATAGGTCAAGGTCTTGTGATCACTGAAAATCTCAAACTGCTCGCCATATAGATAATGTCTCCATATCTTTAGAGCATATATCACAGATGCCAACTCCAGGTCATGGGTGGGATACTTCTGCTCATGCTTCTCCAATTGCCGCGAAGCATATGCTACTACTCTCCCATGTTGCATTAGAACCCACCCCATGTTATATATGTGTCACTTTTTAGCCAATTGGTCACATTTGGGTCATTTCTGGCCATTTTTCAATTTTTCTTTTTTCGATCGGAGCCGCTAAAATTTTAGACTTTTAGCTATCTGCGTGAGTTCGAGTACTCCGATTGAAAATCTAACTGCATATTATGAGTCCTAGTGCCATTTTGTACTAATAAAAATTTCATCGAATTCCGGTAACGTTTTAAAAATTATGCAGTTCCGAATCGTATCCGGGTTTCGGTCGTTTCTAGTTTGTTAGGTGGAATAGTGTTGGGATATTTTGGTGGTTATGGTAACCTTGGGTAACCTCACCCCCCTCTTGCTTAATAGGTAAGAAAACCTTTGGTTATTTTGATGTGTGTGGGTGAGATTCACTTAGGGTCACCACCCCCCTTTTTCCCTTCTCATCACCCCACCCCTCAATTGAGAAAAATTAGTCTCTCTCTCTCTCTCTCTCTTTCACCACCTCTCACGCCTAGCTCTCCCTCTTGTTTGTGTGTGTGTGTGTGTGTGTTTTGAAGGAAAAAAAAAGAAGGAGAAGAAGAAGCAAAAGAAGAAGAGTATTGAAAGAGAAAGAACACTCAAAGGTGTGTTCATGTGTTGTTGTTATTAGGTGTTGATTCCTTTCTCTTAGGCTCCCTCTCATGCTCCCTTTTTGCCCCTGATTTTCAGCCAAGTAAGGCTGAGGAGGTGGTGGTGTTGGTGGTGGCGGTTGCGGTGGTTTTGGTGCGCCAAGGGCACCCGAATACCTCCCCTTTTCTTTCCCCTCCTTTGGTAAGCTCTCCTCCTCCCTTATCTTTGTTTTAAATGGTTGTTAGGGCTGTTAGGGTGATCATGCATGCCAAGCATGGGTAGTAGGGTGTGTGAGAGGGCTGTGGAGGGGATGGGAGAAGTCTGGGCGCGCGCGCGGGGCCATCCGCGCGCGTGCGCGCACGTCTGCACGCGCAAAAGGATGCTGGTGCGTGCAGTCTGGCGCGCTAGCGGGCGCACGCACGTACGCGCAGGCGCGAGAGCATGCGTGTGAGGAGCTGGGACTGCGCGAGGGGGGGACGCACAGTGCGCGCGCGCGTGACAGCGAGTCTGGACGCGCGGATGGGCTCGCGGCAGTGCGCCAGGAGGTGCGGGGGCGCGTGCGTGCGTGCTTAAGCGTGCGTACGCGTGCGGGGGCCATGTGTGTTGCTGCCCGAGGGTTTGGGAAGGTGTCGGGGCACTCAGACTTGCGTGTGTACGTGCGTGCTCGCATGCGTGCGAGCCCGTATGCGTGCTTGTCCAAGTCTTTGTCATTTCTAGTAAATTCCTTGTATATTTATGTAGTTATACTCATCATATTGAATGCCCTTGTCTTGCAGATCTTGGCGAACGGTCACGCAACGACCCGGGTTGCGGTGAGTGGGTCGATCCAACCTAGTTGGGAGGCGTTCGATGCACGTAGATGTGCATTGCCCTCCCCTGGGGCATCATAACTGCATATTAACCATATTTGCATGTATATGTTATTATTTAACTACATTATCGACCAAAGTAATAAAGTATCATTCATCAGTTATCTCACTCACATATTTCCAAATCTCTACCAATGTATTATCTTCATTTTATACAAAGTAAAACAAACAATGAAACGATGAATTTTATGTTTCCATGAGAGTACCAGAAGGGGCACAATAATAATAAAAAAAAAAATTACCGACCAAAAAAAAGAGAATCGTATGAGAAGTCCCTGTAGTACCTAGATTGTAATCTATTTTACATATGACGAATAAATTTATAACACCAAGTCCAACATGAGATACAAGAAGCACATTCATTGATCACATAACAAGACAGCATCGTGAATAGACCAACCACATCTGCTGGTAATAGTTCAACTGTACATCCATGATCTACTTTTGAGTATAAAAATTACATCTGATAATGATAACTTTTCCTCCAACCAGGCTTGCTATCTGATGGCAATAACTTCCCTCGTCAAGCTACTGATGTGCCAATCAACGTGTATATCCATGGACAAGAGTGAAAAAAGAAAACAATAACTCTACCCAGAAGCAACAGCAGCAGCAGTGGAAACCCAAACACTGAATAGACTGTGAGGTTTAATCCTACAAAAAATCAAGGTTTAATCAGTGTGGTCTGATAGTTTCTTTCAGAGACGTTAAAATGAACCACCCAGTTTCATAATGGGCAGAATATTGAAAATAGTTTAATCAATGAGATAGCCGACATACATGAAAATGTTACTTGGATCCAGGTCTGGGAATACGTTGACATAAAACCGGAAGCCTTCAGGGCTGATGTCTCTGCACAGAAGCCCTGGAAACCATGGAATCATATTTAGAATCACCTTCAAAGAATAAAACAAGTCTATTAATTCTAACGGAGAAAGAAATGAAATATCTGTACCTTTGCTTTCAGCGGCTAGAAGGTGCTCCTTGGCCAGTGCAGGTGCAATCCCCAACGTCATAGCAGCATCGCTAGGACTGATGCCCGTCCGAAGGGCGTTGGGTTTGGAGGCCATGGATTTGATTCGTGAGAAAACCTATATCAGAAAAGAAGATTTTGAGTGCATCTTCCAGACAGTTAAAATATCGACCCCCAAAATTGGAAAATCAGACCATTTTGGACAATATATAGTACACATTATCACTGACACCATTGATATATAATTAATATCCAAAAAACAATAGTTAAGCCTTTTATATATCAATCACGATAAATGGTAAATGGGTAGGAATGCTCGATGTATCAAGCCCTAAATCGATGTATGGATATATCAATTTGGGCACCCATGGATTTATCCAAAAATTATTATTTTAAACTATGTTTCCGGGATGACCATGAAAATCAGACTTAAAAGCCATCAAAACCAAGCAATCAATGGTACACAAAGGGAGAAACCAAACTATCTGAAAGAACAAGTCCATGAGCATGTATATTCAACACAGGCATGCACCAAAACCATGAGCAAAATAAAGTCATTTAAATAAACCACGTGAAACAGTCTCTTTTTAAAGCATTACCTCCTCGTCACTGTGGGTCTTGTTCTGGATTACCATAACTCCACTATCAAACTTTCTAAGCATTACAGGGCTGTTTCATTAGAATAACGAAGAATTAGTCAAAATCCAACAACAAGAAGATGGTTCATAGGTAAACACAGCTTTTTGTTTGTCAGAATTCCTATGACAAGTATAAGATGAAACAGTGAAACTTCATTATTTTATATAATTGCCCTGATGCTGGCTGACCCCGTGTGCTGCACCCGTAGCAGTAGCAGTTGCAGCAGCAGCCGCGCCAGCAGCAGCAGCAGCCGTAGCAACATCAGCAGCAGCAGCCACAGGGTGGCCGAGTTGACTAGAGGAGGCAGCCAGTGCAGCCTGCGAGGCGTTCCCCTGCTCCTCAGCCGCAGTTTGTTCAGGGTTGAGTTGCAGCACTTTCAGCCGAGGAGGTGCAGGCTTCGGGTAGCGTGGTCCGAGGTATTGTTTTAATCTCCCAGCTCCCTGCATATGTGTTATTTGATTCTGGAGCCACGCACTCGTACGTGTCTCCCGTTTTTGCGAGACGGATGGGCGTGGCATCCGCCCCTCTTGATGTTATGCTGGAGATATCATTGCCCATCAGAGACCGTATTCTCCTCCGTTCTGCTTACCGAGGGTGTACCGTGGTGACTGCGGAGCATGAGTTTCCAGTAGAGTTGGTAGAGCTCACCATGACGGACTTCGATGCCATCATGGGAATGGATTGGCTCTCAGCTAGTCACGCCAGCATTGACTGTTTTGCAAAGTCAGTGTCTTTCCACCTTCCGGGTCGGAGATCTTTCCAGTTCGTGGGCGATCGTGACATAGCCCCTTTGGGGTTCGTGTCATCTATCCAGGCATGGAGACTCCTTCAGGGAGGATGTGAGGGCTTTCTGGCGTATATTGTTGAGGAGGACGCACCACTGCGGGCAGATATTAGTCAGACTCCGATCATGGGGAATATGCAGAGGTTTTCCCCGATGATCTTCCGGGATTACCGTCGGATCGTGCGATCGAGTTTGAGATTAATCTAATTCTGGGGACCGAGCCGATTTCAAGAGCTCCGTACCGGATGGCCCCAGCAGAGCTGAAGGTGCTCAAGGAGCAGTTGGAGGAGTTGCTTGAGAAGGGCTTCGCACGTCCGAGTGTTTCTCCGTGGGGAGCCCCTGTTTTGTTCGTTCGGAAGAAGGACGGTTCGCTGCGTCTTTGTATTGACTACAGGCAGCTGAACAAGCGGACCGTGAAGAACAAGTACCCCTTGCCACGGATTGACGATCTGTTTGACCAGCTCCAGGGAGCGCGTGTCTTTTCTAAGATCGATCTCCGTTCGGGCTACTATCAGCTGAAGATCCGGGAGTCAGATATTCCGAAGACGGCCTTTCGTACCCGTTATGGGCACTACGAGTTCCGAGTACTGCCGTTTGGGTTGACGAATGCGCCGGTAGCCTTCATGGATCTGATGAACCGGGTGTTTCGGCCCTTCCTCGACTCCTTCGTAGTAGTCTTCATCGATGATATTCTGGTGTACTCGAGGAGTCTTGAGGAGCACGCTGACCATCTCCGCACTATCTTGGAGACTTTGGCCCGACATCAGTTGTTCGCCAAGTTCAGTAAGTGCGAGTTTTGGTTGGAGCGTATGGCCTTTCTAGGCCATGTGATTTCCAGCGAGGGCATATCTGTGGACCCGGACAAGACGCTCGCCGTGTCGAATTGGCGTCGACCGTCGAACCCCACAGAGATTCAGAGCTTCCTGGGTTTAGCGGGATATTATCAGAGGTTTGTCAAGGGTTTCTCGAAGATAGCTGTTCCTCTGACCCGCCTCACTCGGAAGGATGTCTGGTTCGAGTGGTCCCCAGCTTGCGAGGAGAGCTTCCTGGAGTTGAAGCGAAGGCTCACCTCAGCGCCAGTTCTTACCATTCTGTCTGGGAGTGGTGGATTCGCAGTCTACTCCGATGCATCGCGGCTGGGTGTGGGTTGCGTCCTGATGCAGTACGATAAGGTTGTGGCTTACGCGTCGCGTCAGTTGAAGCCCCATGAGCAGAATTACCCCACCCACGACTTAGAGTTAGCAGCGATCATCTTTGCGCTGAAGATGTGGAGGCACTACCTTTATGGTGAGGAGTTCGAGCTCTTCACTGATCACAAGAGCTTGACTTACTTGCAGTCCCAGCCAAAGCTCAACATGCGTCAGAGACATTGGGTCGAGTTCCTAAAGGACTATGATTGTGACATCGCTAACCATCTCGGTAAGGTGAATGTCGTGGCCGATGCTCTTAGCAGACAGCCCTTAGGCATGGCTGCCCACTTGGCTGTACGTCGTTGGAGGCTTCTGGAGGAGGCCGCTTGCTGGATCAGCGTTCGAGAGACACCTGCGGGTGGCTTTTTGGCTAGGCTAGTGGTGCAGCCCGTTCTTCTCGACGAGATCCGCACGGCTCAGGGGCAGGATCCTCACTTTCTAGTCCTCTCTGAAGGCGTCGCCTGGGGCGAGCGTCCGGACTACCAGATTCGCGAGGACGGAATCCTGCGGTTCAGAGGTCGAGTATGCATTCCTGACGACGCAGAGCTGAAGCAGAAGATCTTGGACGAGGCCCATCGTTCGAGGTACACAGTGCATCCTGGTGGCACGAAGATGTACAGGGGCCTTCGTCGTGGCTACTGGTGGGGTGGGATGAAGGCGGATATTGGCCATTTCGTTGCCGTTGCTTGGTATGCCAGCAGGTGAAGTCGGAACATCAGCGTCCTGCGGGGAAGCTGCAGTCCATTGAGATTCCTCAGTGGAAGTGGGAGCAGATCACCATGGACTTTGTTTCGGGCTTGCCGAGGTCACGTTCGGGTCGCGATGCCATCTGGGTAATCGTCGACCGACTGACTAAGTCCGCTCATTTCCTCCCCATTCGACTCACCGATTCTCTGGACACCCTGGCGCAGTTGTTTGTCTCCGAGATTGTTCGTCTCCACGGCACTCCCGTCAGCATCATTTCTGATAGAGACGCGAGATTTACTTCGAGGTTCTGGCGTAGCCTTCAGCACGCCCTTGGTACGAACCTCCACTTCAGTACAGCGTTTCATCCGCAGACGGACGGCCAGTCGGAGAGGACGATTCAGACCCTGGAGGACATGCTGCGAGCTTGCGTTCTTGACTTTGGGGGCAGTTGGGAGAGGCATCTTCCGTTGGTGGAGTTTGCCTACAACAACAACTACCACTCGAGTATCCGGATGGCTCCATACGAAGCGCTCTATGGCCGCAGCTGCAGGTCCCCCAGGTGTTGGGACGAGGTCGGAGAGCGCCAGTTGGAGGGACCAGAGATCATCCACCAGACCTTAGAGACGGTCAAGACGATTCGTGAGCATATCGAGTCGCCTAGAGCCGTCAGAAGAGCTACGCCGATCGTCGTCGCCGTGAGCTCGCCTTCGAGGTTGGTGATCATGTTTTCCTGAAGGTGTCCCTGATGAAGGACATCTTCCGTTTCGGTGTGCGGGGCAAGCTGAGTCCGCGTTTCATTGGGCCGTTCCTCATCCTCGAGCAGGTTGGAGAGGTGGCCTATCGCGTAGCCCTGCCCCACAGTTGGCTCAGGCCCATGACGTCTTCCATGTCTCGCAGCTGAGGCGTTACGTCCACGATCCTACTCACGTTATCCCGTTCGAGCCGCTCGTCTTCGAGCCGGACTTGTCATTCGTGGAGCAGCTGATCGAGATCCTGGACCGACGCGAGAAGAGGCTCCGCACCAAGACCGTCCAGCTGGTTAAGGTGCGATGGCAGCACCGTTCTGGTGCCGAGGCCACTTGGGAGCGTGAGGACACCATGCTTGGCGCATATCCGCATCTTTTCCCTTCCTAGATGTTTTTGTATTTATTTTGTGGACAAAATTTCCTAAGGGGGAAGAATGTTATATATGTGTCACTTTTAGCCTTCTGGTCACCTTTGGGACATTTCTAACAGTTTTTCAACTATTTCTTTTTTCGATCGGAACCGTTAAAATTTGGAATTTTAGCTATCATCATGAGCTTGAGAACTCCGATTGAAAATCTAACTGCACATTATGTGTCCTGGTGCCATTTCAAACCACTCACGAAAATTTCATCGAATTCCGGTAACGTTTCAGAATTTGGCAGTTCCGAATCGTATCCGGGTTTTGACTGAGTGGGAATGTCAAAGGGGGACTTGACCAAGTCAAAGAAGATTTTGACCAAGTCAAGTTTGACCATTGACTTGGTCAAATGGTTTTGTTTTTTTGTGTGGTTGGGTTGACTCAAAGTCAATCCCACCAACACAATAGTCCCAAGTGTGTGAGTGTGTGTGTGTAAGTGTGTGAAGCCCTATTTGTGGGCGTCCCCTCTCTTTTCCCCATCTCACCATCTCTCACTCACTCCACTCACTCCATTTCATCTCCTCTTTCTTATTTTCCTCCATTAGACCTAGTAGAAGAAGAAGAAAAACCCCAGAAGGGAAAAAGAGAGGTAAGGTTGTGATCTACCTCCCATGGTTTTTGTTTTGCTTTCCCCTTTGTTTACCTCCCTCTCATGGCTTCTCCTCCCCCCCCCCTTGTTTTCAGCCATTGTTAGGGCTGAGAGTGGCTGAGGTGGTGGTGGTCTTGGTGGTGGCGACTTGGTGCGCAAAGGGCACCCGAGTTTCCTCCCTTGTTCATCCTCTCTTTGGGTAAGTCTTCCTCCTTCCTTAGCTTGCTTAGATGTTTGTTTAGGGTGTGTAAATGGTTATGCATGCTATGCATGGGTGTTAGGGGGTGTGGGAGGGCTGAGGAGGGGGTGGAAAGGGCTCGGGCGCGCCTGTGGAGCCATCCGCGCGTGTGCGCGCGCGTATGCGCGCAGGCAGGCACTGGCGCGCGCAGACTGGCACGCTAGCGTGCGCACGAGGTGCTGCGCGGGCGCGCAGTGCGCTCGGGTACGCTCTGGGCTGGGCGCGCAGGCACGCGCGAGCGTGCGTGCACGGGCGGCAGCGCGTCTGGGCGAGCGGGCAGGGGCACGACAGTGCGCAGGGGTGCAGGGGCGCGTGCGGGCGTGCGCATTCGTGCGTGTGCGTGCGGGGGGCCATGCGTGTGGCTGCCCGAGGGTTCGGGAGGGTGTCGGGGCACTCGGACTCGTGGGCGTACGCGCGTGCTCGCATGCGTGCGGGTCCGTATGCATGCTTGTCCGAGTATTGGGTATTTCTAGTAAATTTCTTATGTATTTGTGTAGTTTACTCACCATATTAATGCCCATGCCTTGCAGATCTTGATGGACGGTCACGCAGTGACCCGGGTTTCGGTGAGTGGGACAATCCAACCCAGTAGGGAGGTGTTCGATGCACGTAGGTGTGCATTGCCCTCCCCTGGGGCACCATAATTGTGTATTAACCTGTAATAAAGGTAAAACTATGCAATGCATGATTAATATGATGTAACCGTGCCACATTAGACTTTGTATGCTAGGGATATGCACCCTTATATCATGTATAGAGGCCTATGCATGCCTAGACACCATGTCCCTTGATTGGAAAGCCCCGAACTATGTATGTTCCCATCTAGTTTAATCTAATTAAATCAAAATGAGAGCATATTGTTATAAGCATGACTTACAGAATATTATAACCTCGTGATTATAATATATGTTTCCCCGCATCTTAGTTATGCTCCCTGGAGGAATTCTTGACATTAGTAGAGTTACAATCGTTGTCGATGGATCCGAGAGGATCGTATACGCGTGAGTAGGCTGTCTTCTCCTTTTGGTTGGATCCGATGTAGGGACTCCCAGGCGTTGGAAAGCTGACCTTGCAGAGGGCTCCCGTCCGTAGGTACCTCCGATGCGTCGGACAGTACTGCTAGTCGGAGTATACCAGGTGGAGGCTACGGAGTGAGGGAGAGGCTACCGGGTGGACCAGGGGTGGAGAGCGGTCTAGTATGCCCCAAGAGGCCCATGTCACCCCCAGTAAAGGGTGAGGGTGAGGGGGGAGGTGGGTTGGCGATGAAACGACCCACTAGAATGTGTAGTTGCTCCCATTTTAGGGACTATAAATTATTTAAGGTTAATATGAATTGTGATGCATGGGTTGTGCTATTCACTGAGCGTGTGGCTCCCCCCTCGCATATTTTTTCCTCCTGTTATATCTGAGTTGGATCTGAAGGAGGAGCTCCCCGAGGCACCACAGCAGTAGCGGAGCAGCGTCACGTTCTGCGAGTGAGAGGCCATCAGCATCCCCTTCTTGATTGTATGTATTGATTATCCGTGCTTGGGCACACACTTGTATTTGGATGTCATTGTGTATATTGGCTCTCACAGGACAGTTGATTATGTATTCGGGTCTGTAATATGTCTTTGAATTACAGACTCAGTCGTTTAAGCTTCCGCTATTTGTATATATTATGTCAGCTACCTTATTGTCTGTGTTGTCATTTTCGATGTTGTTTAGAGTATTTTATTGATCTCCTGTATAGACTGCTGATATTATATATATTTGCCACGTATCGGGTACGGCCGCCCTGGGGCGTGACACTACCCGATCGGTGGACATTCCCTGAGGGTGTGGGGTGACTTCTATGAGCTGGATTCTGGAGTTACTTCCTGGAGGAGTACTTCCCGTTTTCGACACGTCAAATTGTAATGCGGGAGTTCGAGCAGCTGACGCAGGGCTCCATGTCAGTCGTTGATTACTCTACACGTTTCACGAGGCTTTCTCGGTTCGCCCCCGCCTTAGTGATGGATGAGGAGACGCGATGCCGTCAGTTCGAGATAGGTCTCATTAGCACCATCAGGGTGCACGTCACCTCTCAGGTGTTCTCGAGGTACTCCGACCTGGTGTCTCATGCAAGGACAGTCGAGCGAGACCTTGGGTTCCCTCGGGGGTTCAAACCCCTTCTGCGGACCAGAGGCCCCCTAGGAGCCAGGACCAGGGACGTCGCAAGAACAAGCGGCCCCGCTTTGATCGGCCAGCGGCCGCCGCTACTCCAGTCGATGTGGTGCCAGTGTGGGGTCCAGCACCCATTGCTGCAGTACCATTCCAGGCTAGGCGATCGGAGACGAGAAGTTGTTACCATTGTCAGCGGGTCGGACGTATTGCCTATGATTGCCCTGATGTTGGCTGACCTTTTGTGCCTCGACAGCAGCCGCAGCAGCACCAGCCACGCCAGCAACAGCAGCCTCAACATCAGCAACATCAGCCACAGGGTGGCTGGATTGACCAGAGGAGGCAGCCAGTGTAGCCTGCGAGGCGTGCCCCTGCTCCTCAGCCGCAGCTTGTTCAGGGTCGTGTTGCAACACTTACGGCCGAGGAGGCGCAGGCTTCGGGTAGCGTTGTCTGAGGTATTGTTCTAATCTCCCAGCTTCCTGCATATGTGCTATTTGATTCTGGGGCCACGCATTCGTTCGTTTCTCCCATTTTCGCAAGACGGATGGGCGTGGTGTCCGTTCCTCTTGATGCTATGCTGGAGATATCATTGCCCGTCGGAGACCGTATTCTCCTCCGTTCTGTTTATCGGGGGTGTACCATGGCGATTACGGAGCATGAGTTTCCATTGGAGTTGGTCGAACTCGCCATGACGGACTTCGACGCCATCCTGGGAATGGATTGGCTCTCAGCTAGTCATGCTAGTATCGACTGTTTTGCAAAGTCAGTGTCCTTCCACATCCCTGGTCAGAGATCTTTCCAATTCGTGGGTGATCGGGACATAGCCCCTTTGGGGTTCGTGTCGTCCATCCAGGCGTGGAGACTCCTTCAGGGAGGATGTGAGGGTTTTCTGGCGTACATTGCTGAGGAGGACGCACCACTGCGGGCAGATATCCGTCAGACTCTGATCGTGGCAGAATATCCAGAGGTTTTTCCCGATGATCTTCCGGGACTACCGCCGGATCGCGCGATCAAGTTTGAGATTAATCTAATTCCGGGGACCGAGCCGATCTCGAGGGCTCCATACCGGATGGCCCCAGCAGAGCTGAAGGTGCTCAAGGAGCAGCTGGAAGAGTTGCTCGAGAAGGGCTTCGCACGTCCGAGTGTCTCTCCGTGGGGAGCCCCTGTTCTGTTCGTTCGGAAGAAGGACGGTTCGCTGCGTCTTTGTATTGATTACAGGCAGCTGAACAAGTGGACCGTGAAGAACAAGTACCCCTTACCGCGGATTGACGATCTGTTTGACCAGCTCCAGAGAACGCGTGTCTTTTCAAAGATCGATCTCCATTCGGGCTACTATTAGCTGAAGATCCGAGAGTCGGATATTCCGAAGACGGCCTTTCGTACCCGTTATGGGCACTACGAGTTCCGAGTACTGCCGTTTGGGTTAACGAATGCGCCGGCAGCCTTCATGGATTTGATGAACCGGGTGTTTTGGCCCTTCCTCGACTCCTTTGTAGTAGTCTTCATCGATGATATTCTGGTGTACTCGAGGAGTCTTGAGGAGCACGCTGACCATCTTCGCATTGTCTTGGAGACTTTGGCCCGACATCAGTTGTTCACCAAGTTCAGTAAGTGCGAGTTTTGGTTGGAGCATTTGGCCTTTCTGGGCCACGTGAATTCCGGCGAGGGTATATCTGTGGCCCAGACAACACGCTCGCCGTGTCATGGCGGCGACCGTCGAACCCCACCGAGATTCAGAGCGTCCTAGGGTTGGTGGGTTATTATCGGAGGTTTGTCGAGGGTTTCTCAAAGATAGCCGTGCCTTTGACCCGCCTCACATGGAAGGATGTCCGGTTCGAGTGGTCCCCATCTTGCGAGGAGAGCTTCCTGGAGTTGAAGCGGAGACTCACCTCAGCGCCAGTCCTTACCATTCCATCTGGGAGTGGTGGATTCGCAGTCTACTCTGATGCATCGTGGCTGGGTTTGGGTTGCGTCCTGATGCAGTATGGTAAGGTTGTGGCTTATGCGTCGGGTCAGTTGAAGCCCCATGAGCAGAATTACCCCACCCAGGACTTGGAGTTAGCAGCGATCATCTTTGCGCTGAAGATATGGAGGCACTACCTCTATGGCGAGGAGTTCGAGCTCTTCACGGATCACAAGAGCCTGACTTACTTACAGTCCCAGCCGGAGCTCAACATGCGTCAGCGATGTTGGGTCGAGTTCCTAAAGTACTATGATTGTGACATCGCTTACCATCTGGGCAAGGCAAATGTCGTGGCCGATGCTCTCAGCAGGCAGCCCTTGGGGATGGCCGCCCACTTGGCTGTACATCGTTGGAGGCTTCTGGAGGAGGCCGCTTGCTGGATCAGCGTTCGAGAGACGCCTACGGGTGGCTTTTTGGCCAAGCTAGTGGTGCAGCCCGTTGTTCTCGACGAGATTTGCACGGCTCAAGGGCGGGATCCTCACTTTCTAGTCCTCTCTGAAGGCGTCGCCCAGGGTGAGCGTCCGGACTACCAGATTCGCGAGGACAAAATCCTGCGGTTCAGAGGTCGGGTATGCATTCCTGACGACGCAGAGCTGAAGCAGAAGATCTTAGATGAGGCCCATCGTTCGAGGTACACAGTGCATCCTGGTGGCACGAAGATGTACAGGGGCCTTCGTCGTGGCTACTGGTGGCGCGGGATGAAGGTGGATATAGGCCGTTTCATTGCCCGTTGCTTGGTATGCCAGCAGGTGAAGTCGGAGCATCAGCGTCTTGCGGGGAAGCTGCAGTCCATTGAGATTCCTCAGTGGAAGTGGGAGCAGATCACCATGGACTTCGTTTTGGGTCTACCGAGGTCACGTTCGGGTCGCGATGCCATCTGGGTGATCGTCGACCGACTAACTAAGTCCGCTCATTTCCTCCCCATTCGACTCACCGATTCTCTGGACACCCTGGCGCAGTTGTTTGTCTCCGAGATTGTTCGTCTCCATGGCACTCTCATCAACATCATTTCTGATACAGACGTGAGGTTTACTTCGAGGTTCTGGCGCAGCCTCCAACACGCCCTTGGTACGAACCTCCACTTCAGTACACCGTTTCATCCGCAGACGGACGGCCAGTCGGAGAGGACGATACAGACCCTGGAGGACATGCTACGAGCTTGCGTTCTCGACTTTGGGGGCAGTTGGGAGAGGCATCTCCCGTTGGTGGAGTTCGCCTGCAACAACAGCTACCACTCGAGTATTCGGATGGTACCATATAAAGCATTCTATGGCCGCAACTGCAAGTCTCCCTTGTGTTGGGACGAGGTCGAAGAGCGCCAATTGGAGGGATAACAGATCGTCCGCCAGACCTCAAAGAAGGTCAAGACGATTCGTGAGCGTATCCGAATCGCTCAGAGCCGTCAGAAGAGCTACGCCGATCGTCGTCGCCGTGAGCTCGCCTTCGAGGTTGGTGACCATGTTTTTCTGAAGGTGTCCCCGTCGAAGGGCATCTTCCGTTTCGATGTGCGGGGCAAGCTGAGTCCGCGTTACATTGGCCCGTTTCTCATCCTTGAGCGGATTGGAGAGGTGGCCTATCGCATAGCCTTGCCCCCATAGTTGGCTCAAGCCCATGACGTCTTCCATGTCTCGCAGCTGAGGTGTTACGTCCACGATCCTGCTCACGTTATTCCGTTCGAGCCGCTTGTCTTCGAGCCGGACTTGTCATTCGTGGAGCAGCCGATCGAGATCCTAGACCGACGCGAGAAGAGGCTCCGCACCAAGACCGTCCAGTTGGTTAAGGTGCGTTGGCAGCACCGTTCTGGTGCCGAGGCCACTTGGGAGCGCGAGGACGCCATGCGTGGCGCATATCCACATCTTTTCCCTGCATAGATGTTTTTGTATTAAATTTTGTGGACAAAATTTCCTAAGGGGGGAAGAATGTTATATATGTGTCACTTTTTAGCCTATTGGTCACATTTGGGTCATTTCTGACCATTTTCCAATTTTTCTTTTTTCGATCGGAGTTCCTAAAATTTTGGAATTTTAGCTATCTGCGTGAGTTTGAGTACTCCGATTGGAAATCTAACTGCATATTGTGGGTCCTGGTACCATTTAGTACCACCCATAAAAATTTCATCGAATTCCATTAACTTTTTAAAAATTATGCAGTTCCAAATCGTGTCCGGGTTTCGGTCGTTTCTGGTTTGTTAGGTGGAATAGTGTTGGGATATTTTGGTGGTTATGGTAACCTTGGGTAACCTCACCCCCCTCTTTCTTAATAGGTAAGAAAACCTTTGGTTATTTTGATGAGTGTGGGTGAGATTCACTTAAGGTCACCACCCCCTTTTTTCCCTTCTCATCACCCCCCCCCCCCCCAATTGAGAAAAATTAGTCTCTATCTCTCTCTCTTTCACCACCTCTCACGCCTAGCTCTCCCTCTTGTTTGTGTGTGTGTGTGTGTGTGTTTTGAAGGAAAAAAAGAAGGAGAAGAAGAAGCAAAAGAAGAAGAGTATTGAAAGAGAAAGAACACTCAAAGGTGTGTTCATGTGTTGTTGTTATTAAGTGTTATGCCTGTGTGTCATGCCCCAGGGTGGCCGTCCCCGAGACATGGCAATAATAAAATATCAGTTATCAATACTTGAGGTCAATAAAGACTCCAACAACAATACAGAAGGTGGCGAAGCAAGATAATGATAACTGACTGAAAAGCAGAAGCATAATATATAAACAATGTCTGTAAATCAAAAACATTATTACAGACTCGAATACACAATCACTGTCCTATGAGAGCCAAGTGTAGACCAAAGAAAATACAACCTGTGCCACATGCACGATTTACAAAACATAAAATGACTCTAGGAATGCTGACAGCCTCGCACTCGCCATCCGCCGGAAGAACGCTCCACGCCCATAAGACCACGCCACAGGAAAGCTCCAGCTCCACGCCCAACACTGCCCCTGAAAAAGAAACAGTATGCGAGGGGTGAGCTACAAGCTCAGTGAGTGACTGAAAACTAATCACCATACAACAGTTCAATACTCAAACAATTTCCTCACAAGGAAAACATGGGTGGAAACCCATGGATAACAGGGTCACGCGGCAGCGCGACCAACCTCACCCTTACCCTCACTCCCGGAGGGAGACTCTTGGGACTTTTGGGGAGAGACCATACCGTCAATCGAAGAGACCCGGAATTACTGGTCTACACAACACTACTGGATCATCTACATCTAGATAATTGACCCAACGATGTCCTTGAACATCGATTACGAGACCGGACCCAACAACTATGGGAATGGTCGAACAACGAATTGGTCACGCGGCGATGTGTCTTCGCCTCATCTGTCACGCCCCAGGGCTGACCGTCCCCGGGACGCGGCAAGTGTATATATGATATAAGTAAAAACAGGAGTTCAATAACATACTCACACAACAGCTAAAATGACAACACAGACTACAAAGCAGGGCTGACATGATATATACACCAAAAGCGGAAGCTAAAAACTGAGTCTGTAAATCAAAGACATATTACAGACTCGATACATAATCAACTGTCCTGTGAGAGCCAATATATACAAAGACATCCAAATACAATACAAACGCGTGCCCAACCACGGAATATAATACATACAAGCAAAAAGGGATGCTAATAGCCTCTGATACTCGCGGGATGTGGCGCTACTCCGCTACTGATGAAGTCCCTCGGGGAGCTCCTCCTCTGGATCTGACTCAGATGACTCTGGAGAAAAATATTATGCGAGGGGTGAGCCACACGCTCAGTGAACAGCACAACCCATGCATCACAGCTTATATTAACCACAACCAGACGTTATAATCCACAATCTCATTATTGAAAGCCACAAAATGGCAACAACTATACAATCCAGTGGGTCGCTATCGCCAACCCACTACACCCTCACCGTCACCCCTCAATAGGTGACAAAAGATATTGGGACTGACTACACGAAACCAGTGGGTCGCTATCGCCAACCCACTACACCCTCACCCCTCAATAGGTGACAAAGGATATTGGGACTTACAATCCAGTAGGTCGCTACATCGCCGACCCACCACACCCTCACCCTCACCCCTCAATAGGTGACATAGGATATTGGGACTGACTAGGCTGATGGTCGCCCTTGGTCCACCGATAGTCTCTCCCCACTCCGTAGGCCGTTCGGCCACCCCCACATTCAGCACAGTCCGTCCCAAATCAGGAGGTGCCTACTGATGGGAGCCCCTTCACGGGACAGCCTTTCTAACGCCGGGGCAGTCTCTAACGGATCCAACGAAGGGAACAGAACAGCCTATCCATCGCATATGATCCACTCGGATCCGCAGACAACACATCACAACAACTCTAATGTCATGAATTCTTCAGAATTCCTCCAGGGCGCATAACCAAGATGCGAGGAACATATATAACAATAATTATCAACAAGAGGTATAATAATAATTATTAACAAGAGGTATAATAATAATTATTAACAAGAGTTATAATATTATTGGGACAAGAAACCTTGGGAGGGCAGCATGAGGTCCCGATACAGGACATCCCGACAACCAAACAAGGAACACGAAGTACCCTAACCCGGGTCTCAATGTTGACCTCGCAAGGCCCCTCCCTATAATATTATACTAGGCATGCTAGCATTTAATTTAATAAATCAAACTAATAGGACGCATGCATAGGTCGAGGCTTCCTAGCATGATAACAGGGTGACAGGATGCATGGCTCTTACACATATCCTAAGGGTGCAAGTCCCTAACATACAAAGTCTAGGGTAGCATGCATACTACATATTTATCATTATTGCATGGATTACACATTACAACAAGTTAA
The DNA here is from genome assembly GCA_030737835.1 of Acorus gramineus. NCBI lineage: Eukaryota > Viridiplantae > Streptophyta > Magnoliopsida > Acorales > Acoraceae > Acorus > Acorus gramineus. The sequence goes on from JAUJYN010000021.1 coordinate 322,960, forward strand.
TATAAACCCATGGTGCCCCAGGGGAGGACAGTACACGCCCAAGTGCGTATAACGCCTCCCTACTGGGTTGGATTGTCCCACTCACAGATAGTCAGGTCGTCGCGCGACCGTCCGTCAGAATCTGCAAAATAGGGTAATCAAATCGGTGAGTAAAATACACAAATAAACCCAAAAATACATTAAAAATACACTAAAAATACCCAACACTCGGGCAAACGTACATACGGCCCGTACGCACGCGAGTCCGAGCACCCCGACTCACTCCCGAACCCCCGGGCAGCCATACGCACGGCCACCCGCACGCGCACGCACGAATGCGCACGCACGCATGCACCCCGGCACCATCGGCAAACTGCCGCGCGCCTGCCCGTGCGCCCCGACGCATTGCCGCCCGCACGCACCGCGCGTCCAGCCCAGCTCTGCGCCAAGGCGCATGCCCAGGCGCCCTACCCTGCACCCAGGCGCAGTGCCCAGGTGCCCTGCCCGCGCGCGCGCACGCCCGCGTGCACCGGCGCGCACACCCCCGCTCGCGCCAGCACCCGCGCGCACCTGCGCGACCACTCCACACGCACCCGACTTGGCTCTTGTGAGAGCCAAGTCTAGAACAAAGAAAATACAACCTGTGCCACATGCACGATTTACAAAACATAAAATGACTCTAGGAATGCTGACAGCCTCGCACTCGCCATCCGCCGGAAGAACGCTCCACGCCCATAAGACCACGCCACAGGAAAGCTCCAGCTCCACGCCCGACACTGCCCCTGAAAAAGAAACAGTATGCGAGGGGTGAGCTACAAGCTCAGTGAGTGACGGAAAACTAATCACCATAGAACAGTTCAATACTCAAACAATTTCCTCACAAGGAAAACATGGGTGGAAACCCATGGATAACAGGGTCACGCGGCAGCGCGACCAACCTCACCCTTACCCTCACTCCCGGAGGGAGACTCTTGGGACTTTTGGGGAGAGACCATACCGTCAATCGAAGAGACCCGAAATTACTGGTCTACACAACACTACTGGATCATCTACATCTAGATAACTGCCCAACGATGTCCTTGAACATCGATTACGAGACCGGACCCAACAACTATGGGAACGGTCGAACAACGAATTGGTCACGCGGCGATGTGTCTTCGCCTCATCTGTCACGCCCCAGGGCCGGGAGTCTATAGGCACAGTTTTATACCTCCCTTCTGTTGGGACGGTTGAGGAGCGCCAGTTTGAGAGGCCACAAATTAGTTGTTTGACCTTGCGGTGGCCAAGTTGGTTCGTGTGTGCATCTGCACCTCCCAGAACCGACAGAAGGGCTACGCAGGTCATCGTCGCCAGGAGCTTACCTTTGGGTTTGGCGACCATGTTTTCGTGAAGGTGTCCCAGTTTAAGGGCATCCTATGTTTCGACGTTCGGGGCAAGCTGAGTTGGCTCTTTAATGAGACTGTTTCTCGTCATTGAGTGGATTGGGGAGGTGGCTTGTCATGTAGCCTTTCCCCCACAGCTGGCTCATGCCCACGACGTCGTCCTTGTCTCATGGCCGAGGCGTTATGTCCAAGATCCTGCTCATGTCACTCCGTTCGACCGTCTCATTCTCGAGCTGGATTTGTCGTTCGTGGAGCAGTGGATCGAGGTCAGAGACCAGCATGAGAAGAGGCTCCACGCTAAGACCGTTCCTTTGATTACAGTGTGTCGGTAGCGCCAGTCTGGTGCATGGACCACTTGGGAGCAAAAGGTCTATGCGAGATACTTGCTATATTCGGTCTTCCCTTTGGGTTTCCTTAAATTTTGAGGACTAAATTTCCTAAGGGGGGGAGAATGTTATGCCTGTGTCATTTGGAGCCTTAAAATTTTTTTATCGAAGTCGCTAAAATTTTGGCTTTTAGCCATCTTTGGGAGTTGGAGTACTCTAATTGAAAATCTAACTGCATATTATGGGTCTTGATACCGTTTTGTACTACCCATAAAAATTTCATCGAATTTTGGTATCGTTTCAGAAAAATATGCAGTTCTGAATCGCATCCGGGTTTGGTCGTTACTGGTTTGGGAGGTGGGATTTCATGTGCACGTCTAAATGGGGGTATTGACCAAGTCTTGATGTTTTGTTTTCTTTCTTGGTTAGGTTGACTTGTCAACCCACCCCACCAACCCCCTTTATTCATGATAAATGCCCCCCCTTAAGTGAAAACCTCTCTCTCTCTCTCTTCCCTCCCAACCCATCCGACCACTTCTCTTCCTTTCCCCTCTTTTGCTTCCCTTTGTGTTGGAAAAGAAGATGGTGAAGAAGGAACATGAAGAAGGTGGATCAAGTAGAGAGAGTGAAAAAGGGTGAGTGTGTGTGTTGTTGTTGTTGTAGTTGTTGTTGTTGTTTCTCTTCTCATTAGCTCCTTCTCATGCCTCCCCCCCCCCCTGTTTTCAGCCAAGGAAGGCTGGTGGAGTGGCTGATGAGGTGGTGGTAGTGGTGGTGGTGGTTGAGGTGGTCGTGGGTGTGTCGAGAACCCCGCATCTCCCCATTTTCCTACCCCTGTTTTGGTAAGGCAGCACACTGTCTTTTAAAGATCTCAGTGAATCTAGTATTTAGAGGCATATTTTTAGGATTATGTCTTCTTATGATTTGATCATCTATGTGTCTAGATGTTATATATGAAATTTGGGATCATTATGATATCTGTGTTGTATGTTAGAACCTGTTTTGTATGGCCTGTCCAGATTCGCGTAGGAATTGACCTGCTTCTGGAAATAATTTGTTTCGGGCTTGTAGAGGCAAAATTAGGTTCTAATGTCTTCATGGATTATGATCCCAGCATATCAGATAATGTGCATGATTTATTTCATAATTTTTGGAAGTATATTGGGTGCTGTGGAGACCAATTAGTAAGGCTGGTTGCAGCAGGTTTAGCAGTTTTACTTGGTTGAATGTCAAGGAGTTGGTTGCATGTGTCTTGGCTGATAATATGGTAGTATCAGGGGTTAGGGTCTTCAAGAAGTAGGCTTATATGTGTGATAGGAGGTTCCATATTTTAATTGTGGATCATTGGTTGTGTTTTGCAGATCTCGTAGACCGGACGCGCGATGATCCGGGTATCTGTGAGTGGTTCGATCCAATCCCCCCCCCCCTCGGGATGCGCTCGACGCGCGTAGTCGCGCGTCGCGCATCGATGGGGGCCCCTAGCTATACTACTTGTGTAGATAAGTAGTATGGCCATGCTTAAGCTATAATATGTAGATATCTTGCATACAAGGCTTATATACATGTATGAATGATTGTGTTGCATGCGCCCCTCTAGTATGGGCATGTATTGTTTGAAATGTGTATGGATGTATAGAATATGGCATGCCTTAGGTAGTATTGTAATACTACTCCCACCATATTAATTGGAATATCCAGCATGATTAAGTCTGGGTTAATAACGGGCACCTGCCTAATATTCCCTTGCGATAAGACTTGAGGGCGTGGTGTAGTTGTTGCGCCCATGCTAATGGGGCAAAGCTATGACCAGATTTATGAGATGATGATCTCTCTCGCCCTCTCCCTCTGAACGAACTGAGTAAGTAGATGCGATTTCCTACTCGATTTAGGTTCGTTTGGAATATTGGCATACACCTGTTAGTGCGCGAGATCGCGTTTGACCCTTTCTTTTAAGTTGGCGATATCCAACGCATGCTTAAGTTAGGCCTTGTGTGCTTATGTGATTAATGACCATGTATGCATGTTGTATGATTTATTATGATGTAAATCCATGTTAGGGAGTGTCCCTATAATTATTAGATGATTGTGCATATGGTTCATGCACATAGCTAGATATAATTCTCCTGGATATATTTATATGCGCATGTTAAAAACTGATAGGCCTATCTGAAATAGGCGTGGGTATGACCCGCTGTTGGGTTGTACCATATTAGTTACAGCGATAGCGATGTAATCACCCCGTGCATCCGAGCGATGCACTCGTTTGGAATTCAGGAGAATTCATTACCTTAGCGGTTTCGTTAAGCCGGTAGTGGGGCATTAGGCTAGGCCTACCCGTGCTAGGCGTGTATATGAACCGCCTGTTGGGTTATGTGCCTTGGGATTATTTCTGTGTGAGAGCAGAGGCAACCCCCTTGTGTCCGAGCGACGCAATCGTGTGGGAGTACAATAGTGTTCGCCCTCTTCGATATGTGATTATCGAGGGTAGTTGATTTCCATGGGTTCGCTTTGTGAACATGGAATGTTTACTCCCAATGTCGTCCGTGTTGAAGAGGCTCGGGTTGTAGCTGTCCTGACAGAGGGCTCCCATCCGTAGGTACCACCGATGCGTTCGGGGGCGTACTGATCTTGAGAGTGTACCAGGTAGAGGCTACCCGGGAGAGGGTTAACGAATGATATTGCGAGCGTGGAATCGTTCTCCCCTTCATTGGATCCGATGTAGGAACTTCCCAGCATTGGAAAAGCTGTCCTGACAGAGGGCTCCCATCCGTAGGTACCACCGAGGCATTCGGAAGCGTACTGATCGTGGGAGTATACCAGGTAGAGGCTACACGGGGGAAAGGGCTACCGGTGGACCAAGGGTGTAGAGCAGTCTAAGTCTCTTCCAAAAGTCCCAAGAGTCTCCCTCCGGGAGTGAGGATCAGGTGAAGACACGTCGCCTCGTGACCCATTCGTTGTTCGTCCGTTCCCATAGTTGTTGGGTCCGGTCTCGTATCGATGTTTAAAGACATCAGTCGGTAGTTATCTCGATGTAGATGATCCAGTAGTGTTGCGTAGACCAGTAATCCCGGGTCTCCTCGACCAACGGTATGGTCTCTCCCCAAAAGTCCCAAGAGTCTCCCTCCAGGAGTGAGGGTGAGGGTGAGGTTGGTGATCCAGTAGTGTTGTGTGGACCAGTAATCCCGGGTCTCCTCGACCAACGGTATGGTCTCTCCCCAAAAGTTCCAAGAGTCTCCCTCTGGGAGTGAGGGTGAGGGTGAGGTTGGTCACGCTGCCGCGTGACCCTGTTATCCATGGGTTTCCACCCATGTTTTCCTTGAAAGGAAATTGTGTTAGTATTGAACTGTTGTATGGTGATTGGTTTCCAGCCACTCACTGAGCTTGTAGCTCACCCCTCGCATACTGTTTCTTTTCAAGGGCAGTGTTGGGCGTGGAGTTGGAGCTTCCCTGTGGCGTGGTCTTATGGGCATGGAGCATTCTTCCGGCAGGTGGCGAGTGCGAGGCTATCAGTAGTCCTAGAGTCATTGTATGTATTGTAAATCATGCATGTATTCGAGTCACCTTGTGTATCTTTGGTCTAGACTTGGCTCTCACAGGACAGTCATTGTGTATTCGAGTCTATAATAATGTTTTTGGTTTACAGACATTGTTATATATTATGCTTCCGCTTTTCAGTCAGTTATCATTATCCTTGCTTTGCCACCTTGTGTGTTGTTGTTGGAGTCTTTATTGACCTCAGGTATTGATAGCTGATATTTCATTATTGCCACGTCTCGGGAACGGCCGCCCTGGGGCGTGACAATTTGGTGTTGATTCCTTTCTCTTAGGCTCCCTCTCATGCTCCCTTTTTTCCCCTGATTTTCATGCAAGTAAGGCTGAGGAGGTGGGGGTGTTGGTGGTGGCGGTTGCGGTGGTTTTGGTGCGCCAAGGGCACCGAATACCTCCCCTTTTCTTTTCCCTCCTTTGGTAAGCTCTCCTCCTCCCTTATCTTTGTTTTAAATGGTTGTTAGGGCTGTTAGGGTGATCATGCATGCCAAGCATGGGTAGTAGGGTGTGTGAGAGGACTGTTGAGGGGATGGGAGAAGTCTGGGCGCGCGTCTGCGCGTGCAGAATGGTGCTGGCGCGCGTAGTTGGGTGCTTTGGCGGGCCCACGCGCGCGAGCGTGCGCGCGAGGAGCTGGCGCGGGCATGGCGCGCGTGATCGTGCGCGCGCGCGAGGCAGCGCGCCTGGACCCCCAGATGGGCGCGCGGAAGTGCGCCACGGGGCGCGGGGGAGCGTGCGTGCGTGCTTATGCGTGCGTACGCGTGCGGGGAGCCATGCGTGTGGCTCCCTGAGGGTTCGGGTAGGTGTCTAGGCACTCGGACTTGCGTGCGTACGTGTGTACTCGCATGCGTGCGAGCCCGTATGCGTGCTTGTCCAAGTCTTTGTCATTTCTAGTAAATTCCTTGTATATTTATGTAGTTATACTCACCATATAAATGCCCTTGTCTTGCAGATCTTGGCGAACGGTCACGCAACGACCCGGGTTGCGGTGAGTGGGTCAATCCAACCCAGTTGGGAGGCGTTCGATGCACGTAGACATGCATTGCCCTCCCCTGGGGCATTATGACTGCATATTAATCATATTTGCATGTATATGTTATTATTGGGCTTGCTATGTTGCATCCATGCCATGTTAGAACTATCCCTACTACCATGTGTTACAGAAGACCATTTCTTTAATGTAAATTGGATTCAATAATAAGACTAAAGAAAACCTAAAAAAAGACTTTATTTGTAGTGGTATATCGTCTTTTAACATAGTTACATATAAACCTTCAAAAAAAAAAAAGTTACATATAAAGAAATATGTATCTTTAAATCAATAAATTGAATATACTCTTTTACATTAAAAAAAATTCACTTATATACATGTCTTGTTAGAAAAATAAAATTGTAATTAATATTGTAATTAATATTATCCTAACATGGGACATGATGCATGAACAAGCATTGGTCCCTACACATGGTACTAATATGTATAACCCTGACTTTCAGCCAAGTAAGGCTGAGGAGGTGATGGTGTTGGTGGTGGCGGTTGCGGTGGTTTTGGTGCGCCAAGGGCACCCGAATACCTCCCCTTTTCTTTTCCTTCCTTTGCTAAGCTCTGCTCCTCCCTTATCTTTGTTTTAAATGGTTGTTAGGGCCGTTAGGGTGATCATGCATGCCAAGCATGGGTAGTAGGGTGTGTGAGAGGGCTGTGGAGGGGATGGGAGAAGTCTGGGCGCGCGTCTGCGCGTGCAGAATGGTGCTGGCGCGCGTAGTTGGGTGCTTTGGCGGGCCCACGCGCGTACGCGCACGCGCGCGAGCGTGCGCGCGAGGAGCTGGCGCGGGCATGGCGCGCGTGAGCGTGCGCGCGCGCGAGGCAGCGCGCCTGGACCCCCAGATGGGCGCGCGGCAATGCGCCAGGCGGTGCGGGGGGGCGTGCGTGCGTGCTTAAGCGTGCGTACGCGTGCGGGGGCCATGCGTGTGCCTGCCCAAGGGTTCGGGAAGGTGTCGAGGCACTCGGACTTGCATGCGTACGTGCATGCTCGCATGCGTGCGAGCCCGTATGCGTGCTTGTCCAAGTCTTTGGCATTTCTAGTAAATTCCTTGTATATTTATATAGTTATACTCACCATATTGATGCCCTTGTCTTGCTGATCTTGGCGAACGGTCACGCAACGACCCGGGTTACGGTGAGTGGGTCAATCCAACCCAGTTGGGAGGCGTTCGATGCACGTAGATGTGCATTGCCCTCCCCTGGGGCATCATAACTGCATATTAACCATATTTGCATGTATATGTTATTATTGGGCTTGCTAGGTTGCATCCATGCCATGTTAGAACTAACATGTTAGGGTTATACATCCTAGTACCATGTGTAGGGACCAATGCTTGTTCATGCATCATGTCCCATGTTAGGATAATATTTGATTCCTGCATGTACCCCGACCTTGCCTAAGTATACCCTTAGATATATATGAAAAGCATAAGTGTAGGCATGCCTTAGAAAATATTATAACTTTGTTATTATATTATTTAAATGCTTCCATGATGAATTCCTTGTATATTCATTATCCACGTTATATGCATAGGTTGAGTCTCAAATCTTGCCTAATGAGTTTAGGCAAGTGTATGACCGCTTATGGGGATCATACTTGGAAATTTTCACTATGAATAATATGTTTTTCCCCGCATCTTAGTTATGCGCCCTGGAGGAATTCTTGAGAATTCGTTAACCTCATCAGTGTTTAGTAACCGGTGTCGACGGATCAAAGAGGATCGTATCCGTGAGTGTAGATTGTTTTCTCCCCTTTGTTGGATCCGTGTAGGAACTACCCGGGTTGGGAAAAGCTTTCCTGATAGAGGGCTCCCATCCGTAGGTACTACCGATGCATTCGGGAACGTACTGATCATGGGAGTATACCAGGTAGAGGCTACCCTGGGAAAGGGCTACCGGTGGACCAAGGGTGTAGAGCAGTCTAATCTCTCCCAAAAGTCCTATGTCACCTCTAAAGGGTGAGGGTGAGGGTGTGGTGGGCCGGCGTCGGTACGACCCACCAATTTGTGCAGTTACTCCCATCTTAGGGACTTCAATGATTTTAAAGGTTAAATATGAGTTGTGTTGCATGGATTGTACCATTCACTGAGCGTGTGGCTCACCCCTCGCATATCTTTTTCCTCCAGTTGTCGCTGAGTCGGATCTGAAGGAGGAGCTCCCCGAGGCATCGCACCAGTAGCGGAGCAGCGTTCGTGTTTTGGGTCTTGCGAGTGAGAGGCCATCAGCATCCCCCCCTTTTTTCCTTGTATGTATTGTTACTCGTGCTTGGGCACAGTACTTGCATGTGGATGTCTTTGTTTTATATTGGCTCTCACAGGATAGTTGATTATGTATTCTGGTCTGTAATATGTCTTTGAATTACAGACTTAGTCGTTTAAGCTTCCGTTATATGTATATATATTATGTCAGCTACGTTGTTAATTGTGTTATTACCTTCGATGTTGTTTAGAGTCTTTTATTGATCTCGTGTATGGACTGCTGATATTATATATATTTGTCATGTATCGGGGACGGCCGCCCTGGGGCGTGACACCCCAATCCTCTATGGGATGCATCACAATAAACCACAAATCCGCCACTACCAAAGGGTATGGCGAGGATAGGGGCAATGGTAAGCCTCCTCTTGAGCTCTTGAAAACTATCCTCGCACTGCTGGGTCCAGATGAAAGGGACATCCTTCTGGGTTAGGCGACTAAGAGGAACTTCAATCTTGGAGAATCCCTCCACGAACCTTAGATAATACCCTACCAAACCGAGAAAACTTCAGACTTCTATGGGGTTGGTGGGCTGCCTCCAACTCCATATTGCTTTGGTCTTCTTCGGATCCACCGATATCCCTTCACCGGAGATCACATGGCCGAGAAAGGACACCTGGTCTAGCCAGAACGTGCACTTGCTGAATTTGGCATACAACCGTGTAGATACCCTAATTTTGACCATCCAAAGAAAAGAAATTTACTTTAAGTAATATTGGAAAACAACCACTTTTGGACATCTAATAGAAAACTCCCTTAGAAACCAAAACCGTAGAAAACTCTAAGAGCCTGGACAGGGGCAGCTACTTACAGGTAGCTGCCCAATACCGGCGGCTAGTTTCAACTAGCCGCCCCCCAAACCGACCCCAAACCGCCTTCCTCGATGGGACATAAAGCAAGCATGATTACGGCGGATCGTCCCTTTTAGCCGCCCCATCTTAGCCGGTTCAAACTTGGTAACCCACCCAAGCCACCGCTTGTCAGAGATGGGACGTTTAGCAGGTTATGATGGGGGTGACTACCTGAGAGTAGCCGCCCTCACTGGGTGGCTAGTTCCAACTAGCCGTCCCTCACCTGAACACAGTCAGAGAACAAAGATCTAATGGAAGGTCAAATCAAGCACCTTATTATCTATTTTGATCTATTGTCTAGTGAACACTCCCCTACACCCCTTTTACTATAAATAAGGGGGTCTCTAAGCATTTATTCATAATCAATAACCATCAATAACCCACAACAACCCACATTCCCAATCATCAATACTCACAAGCCTATACTCCCCACCACCATTTCAAAAACCCTTGAGAGAGAAAGTGAGAGAGAAACCCATTTCCTACACCAAATCACTCTCCAAATCCACTCTCCAAAACCCAGGTTAAACCTAGCTTAACCTCTGCCAAAACCAAATCCAAACCCTACCCAAGTTCTGCCCAAATTGAACCAGACACCAGGCGGCTACCCAAAACTAGCCGCCCCCCACCAGGCAGCTGAATCCAACTAGCCGACCTTTCCCTAGCCCACCTCAGTCCTAATTCTCCTCTAGTCAGGTTCCCGAAGCAAAAAAGGATCCCTGTCTTCACCTCTGTGTACGGCATATCCATGTCTCAAAGCGGAGACCCCACAAACTCCCCACGAAGGCGATCAAATCCACCCTCAACTTTTCTTGCTTTTTGAGAAAAGCAGGTGGCGATCACAACAACCCCTAAATCCTCCTGAGGACCCGTCGGCCGTCTCAGCCAAGAACGAACAACCAACCCAGCTCCCCTTCCGAGAGACAATCCGATCGAGCCTGCCAAGGAGCAGCTCTCCGGATCCGAGCCTTTGAAGAACCCCCACACACGCACAACCACTAGAGGATCGAGGAGGAAGGAAGAGAGGGCCCTTTCTTCCTTTTCTCAAAATCCGATACCGATAGCCTGGCGATCACGATGGGACCTCCCTCGTGAAAGACAACAAAAGGTAATCCTCTTCTGCTTCCTCCCAATAACCTGACTAGAATGCCATCACCCCTCCAGGAATGCTAGGTTTTCTCACCCCTCAAGTTTGATCCTCCTCTACTTTGCATTACAACATCCTTTACTGCTTTAAGCCTTACACAGCTGCGCATCCCTTTTACCGCTTTAAGCCGCACACAGCTGTGCACCCCTTTTACTTCTTTAAGCCGCACACAGCTGCGCACCCCTTTACTACTTTAAGCCGCACACAGCTACGCACCCCTTTACCGCTTTATTTACTGCTTTAAGTCTGCATTCATTCACACCTAGGCTTTTCCATATTCACACAATGGAGGCCTACACCAAGGAGAAAATAGTAGAGAGAAAGACAACCAGGGAGACCAAACCGCTCAATTCTTCAGCCACCTAAAGGAGAGGATGGCTACCCTAGGATACCAGTCAGTCGAGGAAATGCTCAATGACCTCACCGACTATCACCAGGCCAAGACCTTGAAGCAGGAAACTTTTGTTAAGACCCCAAGGCTTGCCCAACCCCCAATACACTACCAACACCCAGCTTCTCAGTAAATCCGAGTCCAAGCCTCTTTTCCTTTGCCCCACCTTTCCCCGAGAATCCAATATTCCCAACCGCTTCTACCCCAAGCCCTTACCGGGGTACCTCCAACCCGGGACCACTAAACAGCCATCCCAGGGGAGAAACCTTGGATGAAACCATTCGGAGAATTCTCTCTGAGACTGGCCCCTCTACCCCCAAACACATGTGTCTGCGCAACTTGAGACAGATCCCGTCAGTCCACCTACCGGAGGGATTCAAAATCCTAAAATTTTGTCGGTACAACGGTCGTGGAGACCCAGACATTCATTTGACCGCCTTTTATCTAGACGCCCGACCGTTTCTAGATAACCTCTCACGCCCTAGGGCGGCCGTCCCTGAGACGTGGCAGGTATATATAATATCAGCAATCTATACAGGAGATCAATAACATGTTATATATGTGTCACTTTTAACCTGCTGGTAACCGTTGGAGCGTTCTGGCAGTTTTTTGTTTTTTTTCGGTTTTCGATCGGAATCGCTAATTTTTGGACTGTTAGCTATCGTCTTGAGTTAGAGGACTCCGATTGGAAATCTAACTGCATATTTGGTGTCCTGGTGCCATTTTAGGCCTCTCACAAAAATTTCGTTGAATTCCGGTAACGTTTCTGAAATTTCGCAGTTTCGGGGCGTATCTGGGTTTTTAAGTCGCTCGCTATATATAGGTGGGATCTAATTTCAAAATCACTATTCATCATCCCTACCAAATTGATTTCTCTCTCCCCTCTCTCTATTTCTCACTTTTGAAGCCCTTAGACCCCTCAAACCCAAAAACCTAAAGCATAGGAAGTGTAGATCGGGTGAGTTTTGCCCCGATCTACACCTCGGTGCTTTCAAATTCGAATTCCGGTGAGTTTTGCCCCTCCATCCCCCCTCTCTTGTTCCCTGATTTGAACCATTTCGGAGGTGGGAGTAGATCCGGGCGTTGGAAACCTTTTGGGAGAGGTTTCGGTGTGCGGAGAGCAACCAGATTTCCTTTCCTCCCCTTGGTAAGCCACTTTTCCTCTCTTTTCTTGCATAGATGTATGCTAGGAGGGTGGATTTGAGGTTGGGTGGTGGTCGGCGGCGGTGGGTGGCCGTCGGAGGGCTGTGCGAGGTGGTCGGAGTCCTTGGGGTGGTTCGGACGTGGGTGGTAGAGGAGCTCGGTCTGGCAGGCTAGCAATCCCGGGCAGCAGGCAGCAGCACAGGCAGCACAGGCGCAGCAGCTGGCAGGGGAGCGCGTGCGTGCGCGCGGGCGTGCGAGCGGGTGGCGTCGGGCGCTGGCGGGCGCAGTCGGGCGCGCAGTCGCGCGCGGGTGCGCGAGTGCGCACGGAGTGGTCGCGCGGGTGAGCGCGGGTGCAGGCGTTGGCGGGGTGTGTGCGGGAGTGCGCGCGAGCGTGCGCGCGCGCGGGCAGGGCGCCTGGGCACTGTGCCTGGGTGCTGGGCAGGGTGCCTGGGCATGCACCTGGGCGAGGTGCTGGGGACCAGTGCGCGCGGTGCTGGGGGCCAGTGCGTGCGCGTGCTGGGGCGTGAGTGCAGTGCGCGCGGGGGCGCGCTGGGCTGGACGCGCGGTGCGCGCGGGCGCGCGCGAGCGTGCGCGTGCGTGCGGCAGTGCGTCGGGGCGCACGGGCAGGCGTGCGGCAGTACGCCGGTGGTGTCCGGGCATGCGGGCTGAGTTCGGCAGGGCGCCTTGGCGCGCGGGCCGGGGCTCGGCTGTGCGCCCGAGGCGGGTGGCCGTGCGTGCGGCTGCCCGGTGGGTTCAGGAGTGAGTCGGGATGCTCGGATACGCGTGCGTACGGGCCATATGTACGCTTGTCCGAGTGTTGGGTATTTTTAGAGTATTTTTAATGTATTTTGGGGTATTTGTGGATTTTACTCACCGTATAAATGCCTGTCTTGCAGATCTTGACGGACGGTCGCGCGACGACCCGATTTCTGGTGAGTGGGACAATCCAACCCAGTAGAGAGGTGTTGTACGCATTTAGGCATATACCGGCCTCTCCTGGGGCACCATGGATTGATATTAACCGTTGTAATGTATATTTCATGTGAGCATGATTTGAATGTAGAATGCATGTTACCCTAGACTTTGCATGTTAGGGACTTGCACCCTTAGGATATGTGTATGAGCCATGCACCATGTCCCATGTTCTCATGCTAGGAAGCCTTGGCCTATGCATGTGTCCTACTAGTTTATTTATTAAATTAAATGCTAGTAAATGTTTAATTGCATGCCTTAGATAATATTATAGGGAGGGGCCTTGCGAGGTCAACATTGAGACCCGGGTTAGGGTGCTCCGTGTTCCTTGTTTGGTTGTCGGGATGTCCTGTATCGGGACCTCATGCTGCCCTCCCAAGGTTCTTGTCCCAATAATATTACACCTCAAATTGTTAAATAATGGTTTACCCCTTGTATGATTATTAGCATATTAGTGAATATTATAGGGGAGGGGCCTTGCGAGGACAGCGGTGAGACCCGGGTTAGGGTACTCCGTGTTCCTTGTTTGGTTGTCGGGGTGTCCTATATCGGGAACTCACGCTGCCCTCCCGAGTTTCTTTCCCCCAATGATATTCCACCCTTGCTAATTATTGTGTATGTTCCCCGCATATTGGTTATGCGCCTTGAAAGAATTCTGAGGAATTCAGGACATTAGAGTTGTAGAGATGCGTTGTCGGCGGATCCGAGTGGATCATATGCGTATGGATAGGCTGTTCTGTTTCCCCTCGTTGGATCCGGTAGAGGCTGCCCCAGCGTTAGAAAGGCCGTCCCTTCTAAGGGCTCCCATCAGTAGGCGCCTCCCGATATTTGTGACGGACTGTGCTGAAGTTGTGGGGGTGATAGCCCAGCGGCCTACGGAGTGGAGGAGAGACTATCGGTGGACCAAGGGTGACCAACAGCCTAGTCAGTCCCAAAATCCTATGTCACCCGTGGAAAGGGTGAGGGTGAGGGTGTAGTGGGTTGGTGATGAGCGACCCACTAGAGTTGTGAATGGATGATCATCAGTCCCAAAATCCTATGTCACCCATTGAAGGGTGAGGGTGAGGGTGTAGTGGGTTGGCGATTAAGCGACCCACTAGTTGAGTATTTGTTACCATTTTGTGATTGTTAATAAGAGATTGTGGATTATTAAGATCTGGATAGTGGTCAATATTGTCTGTGACGCATGGGTTGTGCTGTTCACTGAGCGTGTGGCTCACCCCTCGCATATGTTTTCCCCAGTTGCCACTGAGCCTGAGCTGGAGCCGGAGCAGCAGTTGGAGCTTTCCGAGGGATTCCTTCAGTAGCGGAGCAGCGCCACGTTCCGCGAGTGCCAGAGGTTATCAGCATCCCTTCTTGACTGTATGTATTTTATTTCCGTGCTTGGCACGCGTTTGTATATATTCAGTTGTATTTGTGTATATTGGCTCTCACAGGATAGATGATTGAGTATCGAGTCTGTAGTATGTTTATTTACAGATTCAGTCTTTTGCTTCCGCATTTGGTGTATATATCATGTCAGCCCTTGTTGTATGTGTGTCATTCTGGTTGTTTGTGTATGATATATTATTGACCTCCTGTGTAGATTCTGATATTTTATATACACTTGCCGCGTCCCGGGGACGGCCGCCCTGGGGCGTGACATAACATACTCTAAACAACATCGAAAATGACATCACAGACAATAAGGTAGCTGACATAATATATACAAATAGCGGAAGCTCAAACGACTGAGTCTGTAATTCAAAGACATATTACAGACCCGATACATAATCAACTGTCCTGTGAGAGCCAATATATATACAATGACATCCAAATACAAGTATGTGCCCAAGCACGGATAACAATACATACAATCAAAAAGGGATGCTGATGGTCTCTCACTCGCAGAACGTGACGCTGCTCCGCTACTGCTGTAGTGCCTCGGGGAGCTCCTTCTTCAGATCTGACTCAGATATAACTGGAAGAAAAGAAATGCGAGGGGTGAGCCGCACGCTCAGTGAATAGCACAACCCATGCATCACAATTCATATTAACCTTATATAAATTCATAGCCCCTAAAAACTGGAGCAACTACACATTCTAATGGGTCGTTTCATCGCCAACCCACCTCCCCCCTCACCCTCACCCTTTACTAGGGGTGACATGGGCCTCTTGGGGCATACTAGACCGCTCTCCACCCCTGGTCCACCCGGTAGCCTCTCCCACCCTCGTAGCCTCCACCTAGTACACTCCCACTATCAGTACTGTCCGACACATCGGAGGTACCTACAGACGGGAGCCCTCTGTCAGGTCAGCCAACGCCGGGGAGTTCCTACATCGGATCCAACCAATAAGGAGAAGACAGCCTACTCACATGGATACGATCCTCTTGGATCCGTCGACACCGATTGCAACTCTACTAATGTCATAAATTCTCCATAATTCCTTCAGGGCGCATAACTAAGATGCGGGGAAACATATATTATAACTACGAGGTTATAATATTCTCTAAAGCATGCTTGTAACTATATGCTCTCATTTTGATTTAATTAGATTAAACTAGATGAGAAACATACATAGTTCGGGGCATGGTGTCTAGGAATGCATAGGCCTCTATACATGATATAAGGGTGCATATCCCTAGCATACAAGTCTAAGGTGGCATGGATACATCATAATAATGATGCATGCATAGCTTTACATTTATCACATGTTAATACACAATTATGGTGCCCCAGGGGAGAGCAATGCACGCCTACGTGCATCGAACGCCTCCCTACTGGGTTGGATTGTCCCACTCACCGAAACCCGGGTCGTCGCGTGACCGTCCGTCAAGATCTGCAAGACATGGGCATTCAATATGGATAGTAAACTACACAAATACAAAAGAAATTTACTAGAAATACCCAACACTCAGACAAGCATGCATACAGGCCCGCACGCACGTGAGCACGTGCGTACGCACGCGAGTCCGAGTGCCCCGACACCCTCCCGAACCCTCGGGCAGCCATACGCATGGCCACCCGCATGCGCACGCACGAATGCGCACGCACGCACGCACCCTTGCGCCCCGGGCGCACTGCCGCGCCCCTGCCCGCGCGCCCAGACATGCTGCCGTGCGCGCGCGCATCGCACGTCCAGCCCTGCGCGTACCCGCGTGTACTGCGGCCCTGCGCAGCACTCCATGCGCACGCCCGCGCGTCTGCGTGTACGCGCGCGCACCCGCCAGCGCACCCGTCTGCGCGCGCACGCGCGCGGATGACTCCGCACGCGCGCCCGAGCCCCTTCCACCCCCTCCTCAGCCCTCCCACACCCCCCCTAACACCCATGCAAGCATGCACACCCAATCACACACCCTAAACAAGCATCTAAACTAGCTAGGGGAGGAGGAACACTTACCCAAAGAGAGGAAAGGAAAGGAAGGGAACTCGGGTGCCCTTCGCGCACCAAATCGCCACCACCGAGACCACCACCACCTCAGCCTCTAGCAAGGCCTAAAAGATGGCTGAAAACAGGGGAGGAGAAGCCATGAGAGGGAGGTAGAGAAAGGGGAAATCCAAAACAAAACCCATGGAAAGATAGATCACAAGCTTACCTATCATTTCCCCTTCAATGGCTTCCTATTTTTTCTTCTCCTACTAGCTCTAATGGGGGAAATAAAGAAGAGGGAGAGGTGGATCTTTTTGTGTGTGAGAGATAAAGAAGAGAAGAGAAGAGAAGGGAAGAAGAAGTGGGCGCCCACTTTAGGGCACACACACACACACACACACACACTTTTGGTGTTTGACTTTAGGTCAACCCAACCGCACAAACAAACAAAACCAATTGACCAAGTCAACGGTCAAACTTGACTTGGTCAAAGTCCTCTTTGACTTGGTCAAGTCCCCCCTTTGACATTCCCACTTGGTCAAAACCCGGATACGATTCGGAACTGCCAAATTCTGAACGTTACCGGAATTCGATGAAATTTTCGTGAGTGGCTTGAAATGGCACTAGGACACATAATGTGCAGTCAGATTTTCAATCGGAGTTCTGAAGCTCATGATGATAGCTAAAAGTCCAAAATTTTAGCGGTTCTGATCGAAAAAGGAAAAGTTAAAAAACTGCCAGAAATGCCCCAATGGTGACCAGAAGGCTAAAAGTGACACATATATAACATGGGTTGCCACCCCTGGGGCATCACCTACTACATGTCCCATGGGCTCCTCCTGCTCCCTCGGATCACTGGGGACACCATGAGCCTCAAGCGCCTGTGCAGCGACCCTTGCCATCAAAGTGTCGATACAGCGCGATTGATTGCCCACCATAAAAGTCAAATCCAGAATGGCCTGCTACCATGCAGGGGGTTCCTGATCAGCCTGGGGCACAATGGGAGGCTGTCCGTCATCTGCAATAGCCATCTCGGGATCAGCATGAGCTGGTACCGTGCCACGTCCACGAGCAGACCGCCGCCCACGCGCACGAGCAGCCATGTTAGCAACCCTATAGATTGGGTTTAAGATCAACAGTAGAACCATATATATAAGAAGCCGACTCAATCAAAGAAAGAGATTTATTATGACTTATGTTCAGACGGGACCAGGCTCTGATACCATAATTGTCACACCCCAAGAGCGGCCGTCTCCGAGGGGTGACAAGTGTATGATACCGAGTATGTCAAGACCAGATTAAATTACAAAATAACAGAGGACTGAAGCACAAGAGATAACAGCGGAAGAGTATATACATATATAAACAACACAAGGCCAAGAAACATATAACATTGGGAATACACAATCGCTGTCCCGTGTGAACATATCATATCATATCAGAAGCCTACACAGGAGGTCAATAATATGTATCATACACAAACAACTAGAATGACACACATGCAACAAAAGGGGCTGACATGATATATACACCAAATGCGGAAGCAAAAGACTGAATCTGTGAATAAACATTCTACAGACTCGATACACAATCATACGTCCTATGAGAGCCAATATACACAATATACAACTGAACATATACCAACACGTGCCAAGCACGGAAATAAAATACATACAGCCAAGGAAAGGGATGCTGACAGCCTCTGGTACTCGCGGACGTAGCGCTGCTCCGCTACTGAAGAAATCCCTCGGAAGGCTCCAACTGCTGCTCCGGCTCCAGCTCAGGCTCAGTGGCAACTGGGGAAAAACATATGCGAGGGGTGAGCCACACGCTCAGTGAACAGCACAACCCACGCAACACAGACAATATTACCAGTATTCCATTATTTTATCCAGCCATCAATACATAACAACATAAACCAGTGGTTCGTACTTCGCCGAACCACCACACCCTCACCCTCACCCATCCATGGGTGACATAGGCTATTGGGACTGGTAAACATCTATTCACAAATCCAGTAGGTCGCTCATCGCCAACCCACTACACCCTCACCCTCACCCATCAATGGGTGACATAGGATTTTGGGACTGACTAGGCTGTTGGTCACCCTTGGTCCACCGATAGCTCTCCCTCCACTCCGTAGGCCGCCTGGTCTACTCCCACATTCAGCACAGTCCGAAACCAAATCAGGAGGTGCCTACTAATGGGAGCCCTCTGTCAGGAAGGCCCTGTCTAACGTTGGGGGTAGTCTCTACCGGATCCAACGAGGGGGACAGAACAGCCTATCCATACGCATATGATCCACTCGGATCCGCCGACTACATATCATTACAACTCAAATGTCATGAATTCCTCTGAATTCAACCAGGTGCATCATCAAGATGCGGGAACATGTACAAAAATCAGTAAGGCTGGAATATCATTGGGGGAAAGAAACTCGGAAGGGCGGCGTGAGTTCCCGTTATAGGATACCCCGACAACCAAACAAGGAACACGGAGTACCCTAACCCGGGTCTCACCGCTGTCCTTGCAAGGCCCCTCCCCTATAATATCTACCAACTATACTAATAATTATACCAATCATACAATCATTACATATAATATTATTGGGACTAGAACCTTGGGAGGGCAGCCCGAGGTCCCGATACAGGACATCCCGACAACCAAACAAGGAACACGGAGTACCCTAACACGGGTCTCAGCGTTGACCTCGCAAGGCTCCTCCCTATAATATTATCCTAAGGCATGCGATCTAACAGATACCAGCATTTAATTTAATAATTAAACTAGTAGGACGCATGCATAGGCCGGGGTTTCCTAGCATGAAAACCAGGGGACATGCTGCATGGCTCATACGCATATCCTAAGGGTGCAAGTCCCTAACATGCAAAGACTAGGGAAGCATGCATTCTACACATAATTCACACAAGCATGGATTACATATTATTGCAGGTAATATTTATCCATGTCGCCCCAGGAGAGGTCGGTATACGCCCAAGTGCGTATAACACCTCTCTACTGGGTTGGATTGTCCCACTCACCAGAATCGGGGTCGTCGTGCGACCGCCCGTCAAGATCTGCAAGACAGGGTATTACTTGGTAAGTATAAATCCACAGTTATCAATAAATACATAAATAAATACCCCAAACCCACAACAAGCACCCAACACCCCCGGCAACCACCCGCACGGCCCCCCGACCGCCCGGGTGCACCGCCGCGCTTCAGCCCGCGCACCCCGCGCACCGCCCGGGGCTCCGCGCGTCCACCGAGCCCAGCCGCGGCAGCCCGCACGCGCCCCGCACGCCGTGCGCTGGCCCGCGAGCACCCCGCACGCCCCCGCGCGCGGCGCTTCGCCCCGCGCGCACCCCGCGCGCACCACCGCCACCTTGCCGCACCTCGCGTACCTCGCACACACCTCGCACACCTTGCCGCACCTCGCGCGCACCTCGCACGCACCTCGCACACCTTGCCGCACCTCGCGCGCACCTCGCACGCACCTCGCACACCTTGCCGCACCTCGCGCGCACCTCGCACGCACCTCGCACACCCCGCTGCGCCTCGCGCACACCTCGCACGCACCTCCGAGTGCACGCCCGCGCGCACGCTCGCGCGCACGCACGCGCGCACGCCCAGCCGGCCCCCCCTGCACTCGCTGCCTGCTGCCTGCTGCTGAGGCCCCCAGCCCGAGCTCGCGCGCCCAGCACGACCAGCAGCCCGCACCAGACCCGCGCACACCCGCGCGCACGCCGCGCGCACGCACGCGCGCCTGCCCGCGCGCACCCGACCTGGCGCCGCCTGGGCTGCTGCTGCTGCTGCTGATTGGCCCGGACGACCTGCCACTGCCCGAGCGCCACCACCCCCCTCCCTTGACCACCGACCACCTCCAACCACCTCCGACCACCCTCCGACGACCCCCACTGCCGCCGACCACCCCCAAACACAAAACCCACCTCCCTAGCATACATCTATGCAAGAAAAGTGAAGAAATAGGGCTTACCGAGGGGAGGGAGCGAAGTCCGGACGCTCTCCGCGCGCCGAAACCTTTCACAACGGCCTTCTCACGCCCCGATCTATCACGGCCCTCGATTTGGCTCGAAACAGAGGAGAGAGAGGGGAGGTCGGGGAGGCTAGAGTCGTCGGAATCGGGATTTGAAGGCACCGGGGTGTAGATCGGGACCCGATCTACACTTCCCGTGCTTTGGGTTTTCGATTTTGAGGGGTGGAGGGGGCTCAAACGGAAGAAAAACGGAGGAGAGGAGAGAGAGAGTCCAAGGTCGGGGATGATGAATAGTGATTTCAAATTTTTAGATTCCTTTTAAGTAATGTGCGACTTAAAAACCCGGATACGCCCCGGAACTGCGAAATTTTTGCAAACGATGCCAGAATTTGATGAAATTTTCGTGAGAGGTCTAAAATGGCACCAGGACACCAAATATGCAGTCAGATTTCCAATCGGAGTCCTCTAGCTCAGACGATAGCTAACAGTCTGAAATTATGCGGTTCCGACCAAAAACCCTAAAAAATTTTAAAACTGCTAGGACGCTCTAACGGTTACCAGCAGGCTAAAAGTGACACAAATATAACATTCTTCCCCCCTTAGGAAATTTTGTCCTCAAAATATGCAAAAACATCTAGGAGGGGAAAAGATGCGTCACACCTGGCATCCCTTGAGCTCCTAAGTGTCCTTAACACCGGAACGGTGCTGCCATCGCACCTCGACCAACTGGACGGTCTTGGTGCAGAGCCTCCTCACGCGGCGGTCCATGATCTCAATCGACTGCTCCACGAATGACTGTCCGGCTCAGAGACAAGCGGCTCGAACGGGACGACGTGAGCAGGATCGCGGACACCTTTACCCAACTGCGAACCCACCACTCCAAGACGGAGAGGAAAGAATTGGCGCTGAGGTGAGCCTCCGATAAACTCCAGGAAGCTCTCCTCGCAAGAAGGGGACCACTCGAACCGGACATCCTTCCGAGTAAGGCGGTTAAGAGGAACAGCTATCTTCGAGAGTCCCTCGTCAAGCTTCCTACAATAACCCTCCAACTCGGGAAGCTCCGAATCCTTGCGGGGTTCGACGGCCTACGCCAATTCGACATAGCAAACGTCTTACCCGGGTCCACAGATATGCCTTCACCAGAAACCACTCAGCCCAAAAGGCCTTAACCTCTAACCAAACTCGCACTTGATCTCTCATCTATCTGATGTTTCCATGGCATCCCTTACCTGGGAAAAGAAACCTCGGGAGGGCACCATGGAATCCCGATATAGGATACCCCGACAACCAAACAAGGAACACGAAGTACCCTAGCCCGGGTTCCAACGCCGACCTCACAAGGCCCCTTAATCCAGAAAGGAACACTGGAAGAAGACATCATTTAAAAGAATACCACTAACTCCTCCGGATCATCTACCTCTAGATGATCACCCAACGATGTCATTCAACATCCTTTGCAAGACCGACCCAACATCATTGGGAACGGTCCAACAGAAATTGGGTTACGAGCGACCCGCCTTCGCCTCATCCACACCCTCACTCCCGAAAGGAGACATTTTGGGACTTTGGGAGAGACTTAGACTGCTCTCTACCCCTGGTCCACCGGTAGCCTCTCCCCGCTCCGTAGCTCGCCTGGTCCTCTGACCGGGAGCCTGTCTAACGCCGGGGCTGTACTACGCGGATCCAACTAAGGGGAGAGCGATTCCACGCTCGCGACACCATTCAATAATCTCTTACCGGGTAGCCCCTACCTAGCATACTCCCAAATTCAGTACCCCTCCGACTGCATCGGCGGTACCTACTGATGGGAACTCACTGCCAAGACGGCTATAACCCGGCTTCCTTAACCCAAACAACCGCTCTTGACACTCACTCATCCAGATACCCCACACACTTGCATAATAACCACCAATTACACACACACCTATCCTTATACTAGAAGCTGGGAACACAAGATGATACCTCGAACCATGACACCCGAAGGCTGCGCCTCCTCGGCCGTAAGCGCTGCAACTCTGCCTTGAACCAACCGCGGCTGAGGAGCAGGGCACGCCTCGCCGGCTGCACTGGCTGCTGCTGGCGCTGAGGCTGCTGCTGCTGCTGGCGCGGAAGCTGCTGCTGCAAGAACGGCGGCTGCTGAGGTGGCACTCGGGGTCGGCCAGCATCAGGGCAATTGTATCTGATATGCCCGATGCGCTGACAATGAAAACAGCGCCGCTTCTCCGGCTGCCAGGACTGGATGGGCACTGCTGCAATGGGCGCCGGATCCCATACTGGCACCGCATCTGCTGGAGGAGAGGCAGCCGCTGACTGCTCGAAGCGGGGCCTCTTCCTCTTGCGCTGCCCCTGGTCCCGACTCCCGGAAGGACCCTGATCTGAAGAAGGGGTCGGAGCCCGCACTTGAATCCCGAGGTCTCTCTCGACGGTCTTCGCCCGAGACACTACGTCGGAGTACCTCGTGAAAGCGTGGGCAGTGACGTGCACCCGGATAGCGCTGCTGAGACCCAGCTCGAATCGCCGGCACCTCGTGACCTCGTCCATCACCAAGGCTGGAGCAAATCTGGACAGACTCGTAAGCGCGTAGAGTAGTCAGCAACCGACATGGAGCCCTGCGTCAGCTGCTCGAACTCCCGCTCCACTAGCTGTCGCGTCGAGAACGGAAAATACTCGTCCAGAAAATGCCTCCGGAAACCCGCCCAAGAAAGCTGCTCCACTCCCTCTGGAATGTCCACCACTCGGGTAGCCCACCAGTCGGCGGCGTCACCCTTCAGCATAAAGGTGGCCAGGGCGACTCGCTGGCGATCGGTGCAAAGCATGGCCGCGAAAATCGTGTCCACCTCCCTCAACCAACGCTCTGGCGCAAGAGGATCTGCCGACTGCCCATGAAACTCGGGAGGATGGAGCTTTAGAAAGGCTGCGAGGCCACTCTGCTGCACTCGCGCTGCCGCCTCTAGCTCCTCCTCCCTCTGCAGGGGATCCTCAACTCTCACTGCCGGAACTGCCACAGGAACTCGGGGTACATCGGGTACCACAGGCGGATCTGCCACCAAGGGGACCGGCGGAACTGCCTCGCGGGTCGCCCTCAGCTCCTGAATCTCCCTAGCCTGCTCTGCCAACATCCGCGTCTGTGTCTCCACCAAATCAGCCAACCGAGCGAAAGCACGCTCCCAAGCAGGAGGCTCCTGCGTCAAGGGCTCTCCGGTAGCATCCTCGTCTCTGGTAGGTCCGGAAACCTCCAAAGACCGAGAGGGACCTCGTCCGCGCCGTCCTCTGCGAGGAGGCATATCAGCACCCTAAGAAAACCAGACACTAGGATCAGAATACTCACATCAAAATCCTAGGACTCATCTCTACGAAAGGAGACTATTGGCTCTGACAGGACCAGGCTCTGATACCAACTTTTGTCACGCCCCAGGGCGGCCAACCCAGGGACGCGGCAAGTGTATATATCATATCAGAAGCCAACACAGGAGGTCAATAATATTATCATACACAACAACTAGAATGACCCACATGCAACAAAAGGGGCTGACATGATATATACACCAAATGCGGAAGCAAAAGACTGAATCTGTGAATAAACATTCTACAGACTCGATACACAATCATACGTCCTGTGAGAGCCAATATACACAATATACAACTGAACATATACCAACACGTGTCAAGCACGGAAATAAAATACATACAGCCAAGGAAAGGGATGCTGACAGCCTCTGGTACTCGCGGACGTAGCGCTGCTCCGCTACTGAAGAAATCCCTCGGAAAGCTCCAACTGCTGCTCCGGCTCCAGCTCAGGCTCAGTGGCAACTGGGGAAAAACATGTGCGAGGGGGTGAGCCACACGCTCAGTGAACAGCACAACCCACGCATCACAGACAATATTACCAATATTCCATTATTTTATCCAGCCATCAATACATAACAACATAAACCAGTGGTTCGTATTTCGCCGAACCACCACACCCTCACCCTCACCCATCCATGGGTGACATAGGCTATTGGGACTGATAATCATCTATTCACAAATCCAGTAGGTCGCTCATCGCCAACCCACTACACCCTCACCCTCACCCATCAATGGGTGACATAGGATTTTGGGACTGACTAGGCTGTTGGTCACCCTTGGTCCACCGATAGTCTCTCCCTCCACTCCGTAGGCCGCCTGGTCTACTCCCACATTCAGCACAGTCCGAAACCAAATCAGGAGGTGCCTACTAATGGGAGCCCTCTGTCAGGAAGGCCCTGTCTAACGCTGGGGGTAGCCTCTACCGATCCAACGCAGGGAACAGAACAGCCTATCCATACGCATATGATCCACTCGGATCCGCCGACTACATATCATTACAACTCAAGTGTCATGAATTCCTCTGAATTCAACCAGGTGCATCATCAAGATGCGGGAACATGTACAAAAATCAGTAAGGCTGGAATATCATTGGGGGAAAGAAACTCGGAAGGGCGGCGTGAGTTCCCGTTATAGGATACCCCGACAACCAAACAAGGAACACGGAGTACCCTAACCCGGGTCTCACCGCTGTCCTTGCAAGGCCCCTCCCCTATAATATCTACCAACTATACTAATAATTATACCAATCATACAATCATTACATATAATATTATTGGGACTAGAACCTTGGGAGGGCAGCCCGAGGTCCCGATACAGGACATCCCGACAACCAAACAAGGAACACGGAGTACCCTAACACGGGTCTCAGCGTTGACCTCGCAAGGCTCCTCCCTATAATATTATCCTAAGGCATGCGATCTAACAGATACCAGCATTTAATTTAATAATTAAACTAGTAGGACGCATGCATAGGCCGGGGTTTCCTAGCATGAAAACCAGGGGACATGCTGCATGGCTCATACGCATATCCTATGGGTGCAAGTCCCTAACATAAAAGCCTAGGGTAGCATGCATTCTACACATAATCATACAAGCATGGATTACATATTATTGCAGGTAATATTTATCCATGTCGCCCCAGGAGAGGTCGGTATACGCCCAAGTGCGTATAACACCTCTCTACTGGGTTGGATTGTCCCACTCACCAGAATCGGGGTCGTCGTGCGACCGCCCGTCAAGATCTGCAAGACAGGGTATTACTTGGTAAGTATAAATCCACAGTTATCAATAAATACATAAATAAATACCCCAAACCCACAACAAGCACCCAACACCCCCGGCAACCACCCGCACGGCCCCCCGACCGCCCGGGTGCACCGCCGCGCTTCAGCCCGCGCACCCCGCGCACCGCCCGGGGCTCCGCGCGTCCACCGAGCCCAGCCGCGGCAGCCCGCACGCGCCCCGCACGCCGTGCGCTGGCCCGCGAGCACCCCGCACGCCCCCGCGCGCACCACCGCCACCTTGCCGCACCTCGCACGCACCTCGCACACCTTGCCGCACCTCGCGCGCACCTCGCACGCACATCGCACACCTTGCCGCACCTCGCGCGCACCTCGCACGCACCTCGCACACCCCGCTGCGCCTCGCGCACACCTCGCACGCACCTCCGAGCGCACGCCCGCGCGCACGCTCGGGCGCACGCACGCGCGCGCACGCCCAGTCGGCCCCCCCTGCTCTCGCTGCCTGCTGCCTGAGTCCCCCAGCCCGAGCTCGCGCGCCGAGCACGACCAGCAGCCCGCACCAGACCCGCGCACGCCCGCGCGCACGCTCGCGCGCGCACGCGCGCCTGCCCGCGCGCACCCGACCTGCGCGCCGCCTGGGCTGCTGCTGCTGCTGCGGATTGGCCCGGACGACCTGCCACTGCCCGAGCGCCACCACCCCCCTCCCTTGACCACCGACCACCTCCAATCACCTCCGACCACCCTCCGACGACCCCCACTGCCGCCGACCACCCCCAAACACAAAACCCACCTCCCTAGCATACATCTATGCAAGAAAAGTGAAGAAATAGGGCTTACCGAGGGGAGGGAGCGAAGTCCGGACGCTCTCCGCGCGCTGAAACCTTTCCCAAAGGCCTTCTCACGCCCCGATCTATCACGGCCCTCGATTTGGCTCGAAACAGAGGAGAGAGAGGGGAGGTCGGGGAGGCTAGAGTCGTCAGAATCAGGATTTGAAGGCACCGGGGTGTAGATCGGGACCCGATCTACACTTCCCGTGCTTTGGGTTTTCGATTTTGAGGGGTGGAGGGGGCTCAAACGGAAGAAAAACGGAGGAGAGGAGAGAGAGAGTCCAAGGTCGGGGATGATGAATAGTGATTTCAAATTTTTAGATTCCATTTATGTAATGTGCGACTTAAAAACCCGGATACGCCCGGAACTGTGAAATTTTTGCAAACGATGCCAGAATTCGATGAAATTTTCATGGGAGGTCAGGAATGGCGCTAGGACACCAAATATGCAGTCAGATTTTCAATCGGAGTCCTCTAGCTCAGACGATAGCTAAAAGTCTGAAATTATGCGGTTCCGACCAAAAACCCTAAAAATTTTTAAAACTGCCAGGACGCTCTAACGGTTACCAGCAGGCTAAAAGTGACACAAATATAACAGCGCAGCAGGCAGGCATCTGGTAGCCGGGCGCGCGAGCGCGTGTGCGCGGGCGTGCGCTCGGGTGATGCAGGAGGCGTGCTGGGCGCGATGGATGGGTTGGCAGTGCTGGCGCGTGGGCTGGTGGTCTCAGGCAGCACAGGCGGCAGCACAGCAGCGCAGCAGGCAGGGCGCGCGCGGGCGTGCGCTCGGGGGGAGCTGGTCGAGCAGCTGTGCGCGGGTCTGGTGCGAGGAGCTGGTCGCGCAGCTGTGCGCGGGTCTGGTGCGAGGAGCTAGTCGAGCAGCTGTGTGCGGGTCTGGTGCGAGGAGCTGGTCGAGCGGCTGGTGCAAGGGCTGGTCGAGCGGCTGGTGCGGGGAGATGTGCGAGCGGACGATGCGCGCGGAGTGCGTGCAGCGCATGCGCTCGGGGGGTGCTGGTCGAGGGGCGTCGTGCAGGGTGCGCGCGAGGTGCGCGGGGGGTGCGGCGAGGCGGCGGTGGTGCGCGCGGGGTGCGGCGAGGCAGCGGTGATGCGCGCGGGGTGTGCGGGGCGAGGCGCTGCGCGCGGGGCGTGCGGGGTGCTCGCAGGCCAGCGCGAGGCGTGCGGGGTGTGCGCGGGTGGCTGCGCTGGGGCGCAGGGGGCGCGCGGTGCACCCGGGAGGTTCGGCGGCGTGTCCAGGCGGCGGGCAGGGGCCCGGCGGTGCGCGGGGTGCGTGGGCTGAGGCGCGGCGGTGCACCCGGGCGGTCGGGTGGCCGTGCGGGTGGTTGCCGGCCGTGCGGGTGGTTGCCGGGGTGCTCGGGCTAGCATGCGTGCGGGTCGTATGCACGTTTGCCCGAGTGTTGGGTGTTTGGTTGTGGGTTTTGTGTATTTTAAGTCTTCTTGTTGTGTTTGTGGATTTATACTCACCAGTTGATATCCTGTCTTGCAGATCTCGACGGACGGTCGCGCGTCGACCCGACTTCCGGTGAGTGGGACATAGTTACATGCCTTTGAGCGTGTACCGTCCTCCCCTGGGGCACATAGTTAGTATTAACTGCTTTGTTATAACCCATGTAAGCATGATCTATGTGTAGAATGCATGCCACCCTAGACTTGTATGTTAGGGACTTGCACCCTTAGGATTTGTGCATGAGCCGTGTATCCTGTCACCCCGTTATCATGCTAGGAAAGCCCAACCTGAGCATGCGTCCTATTAGTTTGATTTATTTAATTAAATGCAAGCTTTAATATTGATAGCATGCTTTGGGAAATATAAGGGGGCCTTGCGAGGTTAACATTGAGACCCGGGTTAGGGTACTCCGTGTTCCTCGTTTGGTTGTCGGATGTCCTACATCGGGACCTCAGGTTACCCTCCCAAGGTCTCTTTTCCCCATTTATGTCTTATTTATTTCCCCGCATCCTGGTTATGCGCGCTGGTGGAATTCTGAGGAATTCAAGACATTAGAGTTGTAGAGATGTGCTGTCAGCGGATCCGAGTGGATCATATGCGATGGATAGGCTGTTCTGTTCCCTCCGTTGGATCCGTGTAGAGACTACCCCGGCGTTGGAAAGGTTGTCCCGTGCAGGGGCTTCCATCAGTAGGCGCCTCCTGATTTGGTAGAAGGACTGCGCCGAACGTGGGAGTGGCCAAACGACCTACGGAGTGGGGAGAGACTATCGGTGGACCGAGGGTGACCAACAGCCTAGTCAGTCCCAAGAGCCTAGGTCACCTGTTGAGAGGTGAGGGTGAGGGTGAGGGTATGGTGGGCCGGCGATGCGACGACCCACAGGATTGTGTATGGATGATTATCAACCCATTAAGTCCCAACATCCTTGGTCACCTATTGAGGGTGAGGGTGAGGGTGAGGGTATGGGGTTCGACGATGTGACGAACCCCCGGATTTGTGTTGTTTATGCCGCTTTGGGGCTTATGACTTGATTTAAATGTGGTTAATATGAACTGTATGCATGGGTTGTGCTATTCACTGAGCGTGTGGCTCACCCCTCTCGTAATGTCTTTTTCAGTGATCACTGAGGAGGACTTGAAGGAGGAGCTTCCCAAGCGACTACACCAGTAGCGGAGTAGCGCCACGTCCCTCGAGTTTTGAGGCCATCAGCACCCTTCTCTTTGTTGTATGTATATATTATGTGCTTGGGCACCTAGTTTGGATTATGTATGGATTTTTTTTTGTGTATATATGGACATGTTGGCTCCCACAGGACATATGATTATATATCAAGTCTGTAGTATATTTTGATTACAGATTCAGTCTTTTTAGCTTCCACATTTGGTGTATATATTATGTCAGCCCTGCTTTATCTGTGTTGTCATATTTGCTGTTGTGTGAGTATGTTATTGAACTCCTGTCTACTGATATCATATATACACTTGCCGCGTCCCGGGGACGGCCGCCCTGGGGCGTGACACAATCTATTCCTAGAATACTAGTTATATTAACTTAGTGCCCGTTTGGATTAAAATATAAGCTATTATGAGGTTTTACCTATTCCAAGAATAGATAACTATATTAGCGGAATAAAGGAATTTTTGTTTGGTTGTGTTTTTAGTTATTTTTGTTAGAAAACGTAATAATAAAGGTTGGAATGTTTGGTTGATAAAGAATAAGATATGGATAAAGTTTGATAAGGTGTAGTTGATGGTTTGTACTTTTTCGTAATGACTAATTTACCTTCCCAATTAAAAATTTGATTGGCATATGTCTAATGGATATTTTATTATTCTAAAAAAGGGATTTTTAGTTTTAAGTCCCCACAAATCATCATATTTAGTGATCGATCCCTCCCTTTTTCGTATTTAGGTTTTAGTCCCTAGATTTAAATGATAGTTCCTTTTTAGTCCCTGAGAGGGACCTATCCATAAATTATTTAATTTACTTTTTAGTCCCTATTCATAAATTATCCTTTAAATCGGAGAACTAAAACCTAAATACGAAGAAGGGAGGGATCGATCACTAAATATGATGGTTTGTGGGGGCTTAAAACTAAAAATCCCTCTAAAAAAATGTGTGCACATACCTGGCCGTCCATCCGGATGGACATTGTGACATATGCAACACTTGTCTTTTAACATATACTAGTTTATGTATGAAGAAATGTATTACAGGGCCCACTTTGTTGAGATTTTAATCAACATGGCTAACTAATCACCATCATTTAAATTTGTTTTTTGAACTTGTGGATCGAACAAGGACTATTTTCATGGCTTTCTCAAGATAGTATATTTCACTGTGTACATGAATTTATGAACAATCAAGAGACTGAGTGCACCAAATAAAACTGCATTACAAATGAATTAGAAGCCCGGTACAGAATCTGTCGAGCAAAACATACGCATAAACAGTGAAATTAAACTAATCGAATTTAATTTATGATTCATACCGTGCATACTATTATTCACACCATGGATTTTAATAAAACCAACAAGATGAACACACAAAGCCTCAAGATAAGCCCGGTGGACGTGGAAAGGCTCAATCATAAAGAAGAAGCGGAAACCCGCTCCATCCACCAAGTCCTTCTCCTCCTACCTCAAGGCGCTATACCACCTCTTCGTCCCGTGCCACAACGTCCGCACGCGGTTCGGTTGCTGAAAAGATAAAGAAAAGAGGTTAGCCTAGTTGGAGAGAGTTCAAAAGGTAAGAGCTCCTACTTATTCCATTCAAAGCATGCTTAGCAATTCCCACATAAAAATCAAACATAAGTATGAAACCATTAAAGCTCTACCTTAGGAACATGCGTGCATGAAGAGAAATTCGCCCCTTTTATTGCTACAACTTTTAATACTCATGCATATGAATATTACACTCATGCTTTCTAGAGTAACTTACACTTAAACCCATCATGGTCACATGTTTACCCCCCTTTTCATCCCACTGTGATTAACCTATTCTATGATTGCATGCTTATTTCCTCTTATCCTACCATGATTTAAGCATACTTGTTTCTTTTCTATCCCACCATGAATATATGCTTATTTTTATCCCACCATGGTTACTGATTTCTTTTAATTACATGCTTTGCTTATCTTTAAAACTCACCATGACAAGCATACACAGACAAACTCTAATCATACCATATGCCATAAAACTTTATGTAAACTACTTAAACATGATCATACTCTAATTGAAAGAAACTGTTTACGAAACATGCTTTATAAAATACACAAAACATGTATATTCAAATAAGAAGTAAGAGAATTAAGTATTACCGTGGTTCGTGTATCCCCATGAGCATCCGCCTCAACCTCATTAAGGTCATTCATCCCCTCATTATCCCCATCATCATCCTCACCCTCAACATCCCCCTCCTCATCACCACCAGCCTCTGTGGCCCCATCAACACCTCTAGCCTCTACGGCACCCGCATCATCACCCATAGCTCCTGCAACACCTACACCCTCCCTTGTCACGCCCCAGGGCGGCCGTCCCCGAGACGCGGCAATGGTATATATGATATCAGCAGTCTATACAGGAGGTCAATAACATACTCTAAACAACATCAAAAATGACAACACAGACAACAATGAGGCTGACATAATATATACACAAATAGCGGAAACTAAAAGACTGAGTCTGTAATTCAAAAGACATATTACAGACCCGATACATAATCAACTGTCCTGTGAGAGCCAATATATATACAACGACATCCAAATATAATACAAATGTGTGCCCAAGCACGGAATACAATACATACAATCAAAGGGGATGCTGATGGCCTCTCACTTGCACAACGTGACGCTGCTCCGCTACTGCTGATGTGTCTCGGGGAGCTCCTCCTTCAGATCCGACTCATACATAACTAGAGAAAAATATATGCGAGGGGTGAGCCACACGCTCAGTGAATAGCACAACCCATGCATCACAATTCATATTAACCTCAAATAATTTATAGCCTATAAGTGGCAGTAACTACACAATCCAGTGGGTCGCTACATCGCCATCCCATTTCCCCCCCCCCTCACCCTCACCCTTTCCGAGGGGTGACATGGGCCACTTGGGGCAGACTAGACCGCTCTCCACCCCTGGCCCCACCGGGTAGCCTCTCCCACCCTCGTAGCCTCAACCTGGTATACTCCCACAATCAGCACAGTCTGACGCATCGGAGGCACCTACAGATGGGAGCCCTCTGTCAGGCCAGCTAACGCCGGGGAGTTCCTACCTCGGATCCCAACCATAAGGAGAAGACAGCCTACTCACGCGGATATGATCCTCATGGATCCGTCGACACCGATGGTAACGCTAAATAATTTCATGAATTCACAAGAATTCCGCCAGGGCGCATAACTAGGATGCGGGGAGACATATATCATAACCACAAGGTTACAATATTCTCTAAGGCGTGCTTGTAACTATATGCTCATGTTAGATTTAATTAAATTAAACTAGATGGGAACATGCATAGTCCGGGGCTTGGTGTCTAAGCATGCAAGGGCCGCTATACATGATATAAGGGTGCATATCCCTAGCATACAAAGTCTAAGGTGGCATGGATATATCATATTTATCATGCATGCATAACTATACATTTATTACAAGCTAATATGCTATTATGGTGCCCCAGGGGAGGGCAATGCACGCCTACGTGCATCGAACGCCTCCCTACTGGGTTGGATTGTCCTACTCACCAACACCCGGGTCGTCGCGTGACCGCCCGTCAAGATCTGCAAGACATGGTAATCAAAGTGGTGAGTAATTACACAAATACGTAAGAAATACGCTAGAAATACCCAACACTCGGACAAGCATGCATACGGGCCCGCACGCACGCGAGTCCGAGTGCCCCGACATCCTCCCGCACCCACGGCAGCCATGCGCACGGCCACCCGCACGCACACGCACGGGTGCGCACGCACGCACGCATGCCCGTGCCCCAGGCGCACTGCTGTGCCCCAGCCCGCGCGCCCAGACATGCTGCCGCGCGCGCGCGCACGCTCGCGGGCGCCCGCGCGCACCGCGCGTCCAGCCCTGCGTCTACCCGCGCGTACTGCACCCCTGCGCAGCACCCCGCGCGCACCCCCGCGGGCACGCCCGCGCACTACGCCCCAGCGCAGCACCCCCCGCGCACACCCACGCGCACTGCGCGCACTGCGCCCCCCGCGCAGCACACTCCTAGCACGCCCCCATCGCGCCCGACTACGCGCGCCTGCACTGCCTGCGCGCGCAGACTCGCGCGCACGCGCCCGGATGACCCGGTACGCGCGCCTGAGCCAAACCCACACCCTTCCACAGCCCTCCCACACCCCCAACACACATGCATACCATGCATACACCATATGCACACCCTAATCATGCTTCTAAACAAGAAAAGGGAGGAGGAAAGACTCACCCAAGGTAGGAAGAACCAAAGGATGAAACCGGGTGCCCTTCGCGCACCGAATCACCACCACCAAAGCCACCACCACCAAGCCTCTTCTCAGCCCAAGAATGGCTGAAAACAGAGGAGAGAGGGAGCTAAGAGAGGGAGGCAAACAAGGGGGAAAGCAAAAATGAAACCATGGAAAGGTAGATCGGGTCCTCACCTTCCTTTTCTTCTTCAATGGCTTTCCAATTCAACCACTCCTACTAGCTCTAAAGGGGGATTTAAAGAGAGGGGATTGAGGGTTCGTGAGTGAGTGAGAGAGAGAAGATGAATAGAAGGGGGCACTATTGGTGTTATATATGTGTCACTTTTAACCTGCTGGTAACCGTTGGAGCGTTCTGGCAGTTTTTCATTTTTTTCAGTTTTCGATCGGTACCGCTAATTTTTGGACTGTTAGCTATCGTCCTGAGTTAGAGGACTCCGATTGGAAATCTAACTGCATATTTGGTGTCCTGGTGCCATTTTAGGCCTCTCACGAAAATTTCATCGAATTCCGGTAACGTTTCTGAAATTTCACAGTTTCGGGGCGTATCTGGGTTTTTAAGTCGCACACTATATAAGTGGAAGCTAAAAAGTGCCTGGCACTATTCATCATCTTCCTCCCCAAGCTCTCTCTCCCCTTCTCCATTTTTCTTGCTTTTGAGCCCCCTAGACCCCTCAAAGCTTAAAACCTAAAGCATAGGAAGTGTAGATCGGGTCCCGATCTACACTCCGGTGTTTTCAAATCCCAATTCTGGCGAGTTTTGCCCGTCCGTCCGCCCTCTCTTCTCCTCTGTTTTGAGCCATCTCGGTGGTGGAGGTAGATCGGGGCGTTGGAAACCTTTTGGGAGAGGTTTCGGTGCGCGGAGAGCAACCGGATTTCCTTTCCCCCCCTTGGTAAGCCTCTTTTCCCTCTCTTTCTTGCTTAGATGCATGCTAGGAGGGTGGAAATGGGGTTGGGTGGAGGTTGGCGGCGGTGGGTGGCCGTCGGAGGGCTGTGGGAGGCGGTCGGAGGCTGTGGTGGTGGTCGGAGGTGGGTGGTAGAGGAGCTCGGGCTGGCAGGCGTGCAGCTCGGGCAGGCGGGCTGCTGTCTCGGGCAGGGCAACAACGCAGGGGGTGCAGGCGCAGTGGCTGGCGCAGATGCGCGCGCGCGTGCGCGCGGGCGTGCGCGCGTGCGTACGCTCGGGCGGTGCTGGGGGCCAGCAGGGCTGGGCGTGCGGGCGCTCGACTGGCGCTGGGGGCCAGCAGGGCTGGGCATGCGCGCTGGGCCGGCTGGCAGGGCTAGCTCGGGTAGGCTGGGAGCTGGTGCACCAGTTTGCTGGGCGCGCGAGGGCGTGCGCGCGGGTGCGCGCGCGGGCGTGCGCTCGGGGGGTGCAGGGAGAGGCGTGCGGTGCAGGCTGGCTACGGGTAGTGGCTGTGCGCGCTTGCAGGCCGGGCTGGCAGACTGGGCGCGCAGGCGAGCAGGGCAGGGGCGCTCGGGCATCAGGCGGGCAGTGCCCCGGGCATGCAGGCGAGCGGTGCTCGGGCCACTCGGCGACGCGCGCAGGCAGCAGCGCGGGCAGGCTGGCAGGCGCATTGGGCGCGTGCTGCCAGGCGCGCTGGGCTCGTGTTGCGCGTGCGTGCGCGTGGGCGCTGGGTGAGGGTCCCGGGTGTTGGGCGCAGAGCGCTGGGTCGCGGGTACCGGGTGCTGGCCGAGGGTGCTGGGCGCTGGGGCGCTGGGCGCTGGGCACCGCTGTGGGGCGTGCGCGCGGGGCGCTGGGGCGCTGGGCGCTGGGCACTGCTGTGGGGCGTGCGCGCGGGGCGCTGGGCAGAGGCAGGCGTGCGCGCGGTGTGGGAGCTGGTGGTGCGCGCGGAGTGCGCGCGGGGCGGAGCTGGCGGTTTGCGCGTGGTGCGTGCGGGTAGAGGCAGGTGGTGCGCGCGGGGTGCGCGCGGGGCGAGGCGCTGCGCGCGGGGTGCGCGCGGGGCGAGGCGCTGCGCGCGGGGCGTGCGGGGTGCTCGCGGGCCAGCGCGAGGCGTGCGGGGTGCGCGCGGGCGGCTGCGCTGGGGCGCAGGGGGCGCGCGGTGCACCCGGGAGGTTTGGCGGTGCGCGGGGTGCGTTGGCTGAGGCGCGGCGGTGCACCCGGGCGGTCGAGCGGCCGTGCGGGTGGTTGCCGGCCGTGCGGGTGGTAGCCGGAGTGCTCGGGTTAGCGCGCGTGCGGGTCGTATGCACGTTTGCCCGAGTTTTAGGTGTTTAGTGTGGGTTTTGTGTGTTTGGGGTATTTTAGAGTATTTATGTATTGTTCTCACCATATTGAATGTCTGTCTTGCAGATCTGGACGGACGGTCGCGCGACGACCCAGATACTGGTGAGTGGGACAATCCAACCCAGTAGAGAGGTGTTATATGCACTTGGGCGTATACCGACCTCTCCTGGGGCACCATGGATGAATATTGGCATGTTGTAATATGTATATCATGCGAGCATGATTTAATTGTAGAATGCATGTTACCCTAGACTTTGCATGTTAGGGACTTGCACCCTTAGGATATGGGTATGAGCCATGCACCATGTCTCCTGTTTCCATGATTAGGAAGCCCGACCGATGCATGTGCCCTACTAGTTTATTTATTAAATTAAATGCTAGTATTTGTTAAATTGCATGTTATAGTGAATATTATAGGGGAGGGGCCTTGCGAGGACAGCGGTGAGACCCGGGTTAGGGTACACCGTGTTCCTTGTTTGGTTGTCGGGGTGTCCTATAACGGGAACTCACGCTGCCCTCCCGAGTATCTTTCCCCAACGATATTCCACCTTGTTATAACCTTATGCATGTTTCCCGCATCGTAGTTATGCGCCCTGGTGGGTTCTGAGGAATTCAGAACATTGGTGTTGTTATGATGTGTTGTCTGCGGATCCGAGTGGATCATATGCGATGGATAGGCTGTTCTGTTCCCTTCGTTGGATCCGTGTAGAGACTACCTCAGCGTTAGACAGGTTGTCCCGTGCAGGGGCTCCCAGTAGTAGGCGCCTCCTGATCTGGTAGAAGGACTGTGCTGAACGTGGGAGTGGCCAAACGACCTACGGAGTGAGGAGAGACTATCGGTGGACCAAGGGTGACCAACAGCCTAGTCAGTCCCAAGAGCCTATGTCACCCGTTGTAGGGTGAGGGTGAGGGTGTAGTGGGTTGGCGATGAGCGACCCGCTGGATTTGTCTATGGATGATTGTCAGTCCCAATATCCTTGGTCACCCATTGAGGGTGAGGGTGAGGGTGTAGTGGGTTGGCGGTAGCGACCCACTAGTTTGAGGAATTGTTGTTATTTGTGGCTATAGTAATGTGGTTGTGGATGTTAAGAATTATCTGGTTGTGGTCAATATTGTATGTGATTCATGGGTTGTGCCGTTCACTGAGCATGTGGCTCACCCCTCGCACAATATTTTTCTTCAGTGTCATCTGAGTCGGATCTGGAGGAGGAGCTCCCCGAGGGACTTCATCAGTAGCGGAGTAGCGCCACGTCCCGCGAGTTTCTGAGACTATCAGCATCCCTTGTGCTAGTATGTATTATTTTCCGTGCTCGGGCACGCGTTTGGTTGTATTTGGATGTCTTTGTATGTATATTGGCTCTCACAGGACATGTGATTATGTATGGAATCTGTAGTGTGTTTTGATTACAAATTCAGTCTTAGCTTCCGCATTTGGTGTATATATCATGTCAGCCCTGCTTTTATTGTTTGTGTGTCATGATTGCTTGTGTATGATATATTATTGACCTCCTGTGTAGATTCTGATATTTTATATACACTTGTCGCGTCCCGGGGACGCCTGGGGCGTGACAATTGGTGGGCGTGGACCTCACTTAAAGGCCACACACACACTCACACACTTAGAAAAATTTAGGTTTAGGTGAACTTTGACCTTAGTCAACCCATCCACACAAACAAACAAAACCAATTGACCAAGTCAATGGTCAAACTTGACTTGGTCAAAGTCCTCTTTGACTTGGTCAAGTCTCCCAATGACTTTTCGCTTGGTCAAAACCCGGATACGATTCGGAACTGCGAAATTCTGAATGTTACCGGAATTCGATGAAATTTTCGTGAGTGGCTTGAAATGGCACCATGACACATAATGTGCAGTTAGATTTTCAATCGGAGTTCTCAAGCTCATGATGATAGCCAAAAGTCCAAAATTTTAGCGGTTCCGATCGAAAAAGAAAAAGTTAAAAAACTGCCAGAATGCTCCAATGGTGACCAGAAGGCTAAAAGTGACACATATATAACACTCCCTTGCACCTATTGTGCCAACCACACCTGCCTCCTCCCGCTCCAACATCTCCTCAATGGCATCCAAAGAAGCTCTCACATCTTCACTCACACCACTACTCTCCTCAACAACCCCCGCTCACCCCCAAAGATCTACTCCAATGAATGGGCTTGCTCTTCACTACTACCTACACCCGTACCTGTAGCCGCAGCCTTTGTTGCTTGCTCTCCCCCGGCATCCGTGCCCGCACCCTCAGCCATTCTCTAGGACTCTACGCCTACACCCTCGGCCATTGTCAATCCATTACAGTGCTTCCTCTTGCGTGTATACCCTACAATCGCCTCTGTTAGGCCTGTGTCATTTGGAGCTTTATTTTTCGATCGGAGTCGCTAAAATTTTAGTTTTAGCTACCTGTGAGGATTGGAGTGCTCTGATTAAAAATCTAACTGCATATTATTGGTCCTAGTATCGTTTAGTGCTGCCCATAAAAAATTCATCAAATTCCAGTAACGTTTTGGAAATTATGCAATTTTGATTGATATTCGGATTTAATTTTGTTAATATCCAAGATGAAGTGATTTAAATCTGATTTTGTCATGGGATGTTCATTTTTGAGTTAGCTTTCTTACAAAAGTTGAATTAGATCAACTGGATTCATGTAGCAAAAGTTATGGACATTTTTCCAATTATACCCTGGGGATGAGAAAATCCTGGTAGCAGCCCTGTTTGATGTTTAGCTTATATTTTGGAATAGCTGGAGGGGTTATTGGATCTTGGAATAAACATGAAAGTTGTAGATAATCTTCTTAGCTTTCCAACGGATTTTTAATTGTACAATTCGGAGCTAGATCGTAGAAGTTATGGCTGTTTTAGTTAAGCCTGTCCAGAATGTTTTAGTTAGGGACAGCTTGGTCATTTCGCCCCCACCAAATCAATGGTGTATTTGGGGAATCAGGGGGGGGATTTCTGTTGGTATTTTGGGGGTCCACCAGAGAAATCTGAAGAGGAGAAGAAGAGAAGGAGGAGAAGTAGAAAAGGTGAAGGTGAATTTGTGTGTGTATGAGGTTGGTCTCCTCTCTTTCTCTTCCTCTATCTCATACCCTCTCTCTTGCACCCTCCTTTCATTGTGTTTCAGCCATGAAGAAGGTGCGATGTGAAGAAGTGAAGGAGATGGTGGTGTGTGTGGTGTGATTGTGAGCCCCCCCCCCCCCCCCCCACCTTCCCTTCTCCTCCCCCTCTCTTGGTAATCTTCTTCCCCTTCTTTTATGTTTGCTAGAATGTTGTTGAGGGTATGCATGTGTGTTATGCCTGTGTCATTTGGAGCCATTTCGGTTAAGCCTTGGTCACTTTTGGGTCATTCAGGGCCTTTTAATTTTTCGATCGGAGCCGCTAAAATTTTGGCTTTTAGCCACCTACGGGAGTTAGAGAACTCCGATTGAAAATCTAACTGCATATTATGAGTCCTGGTGCCATTTTGAGCCACTCATAAAAATTCCATCGAATTCCGATAACGTTTTAGAAATTTGGCAGTTCCGAATCGTATCTGGGTTTTGACCGATTCTGGATTGTCAAAGGGTGACTTTGACCGAGTCAAAGTAGACTTGGACCAAGTCAAAGAAGACCATTGACTAGGTCAATGGGTTTTGTTTTTTTGCTTGGATGAGTTGACTAGGTCAAGTCTCACCAACCCCCTTTTTCACAAATAAATGCCTAAGTGTGTGAGTGTGTGTGTGTGCTTGATGTAGGCGTCCCCTTCATCTCCCTCTCCCTCTCACTCTCTCCTTCACTCCCTCTTCTTTTTTTGTGCTAAATAGAAGTAGAACAAGAAGGAGAAGAAGAAAGACTTAAAAGGAAAAGAGAAGCCAATAAAGGCTTGAGCAAGGCTAAGGAGGGGTGGTGTTGGTGGTGGTGGTTGCAGTGGTTTCGGTGTGCCAAGGGCACCCGAACACCTCCCCTTTCTTTCCCCTCCATTGATCTCATCGGATGGGATGCGCGAGGTCCCGGGTAAAGGTGAGTTGTTCGATCCAATTCCCCTCCCCCCCCTCAGGATGCGCTCGACGCGCGTAGTCGCGCGTCGCGCATTGATGGGACCCCCCTAGCTATACTACTTGTGTAGATAAGTAGTATGGCCATGCTTGAGCTATAATATGTAGATATCTTGCATGCTAGGGTTATATATACATGTATTGTATTCATGTATGAATGATTGTGTTGCATGAGCCCCTCTAGTATGGGCATGTATTTTTGATAATGTGTATGGATGTATAGAATATGGCATGCCTTAGGTAGTATTGTAATAATACTCCCACCATATTAATTGGAATATCGAACATGATTAAGTCTGGGTTAATAACGGGCACCTGCCTAGTATTCCCTTGCGATAAGACTCGAGGGCGTGGTGTAGTTGTTGCGCTCATGCTAATGGGGCAAAGCTATGACCAGCTTTATGAGATGATGATCTCTCTCGCCCTCCCCCTCTGAACGAACTGAGTAAGTATATGCGCATGTTAAAACTAATCAGGCCTATCTGAAATAGGCGTAGGTATGACCCGTTGTCTGGTTGTACCTTATTAGTTAGAGCGCTAGCGATGTAATCGCCCCCGTGCATCCGAGCGATGCACTCGTTTGGAATTCAAGAGAATTCATTACCTTAGCTGTTTTGTTAAGCCGGTAGTGGGGCATTAGGCTAGGCCTACCCGTGCTAGGCGTGTATATGAACCGCCTGTTGGGTTATGTGCCTTGGGATTATTTATGCGTGAGAGCAGAGGCAACCCCCCCTGTGTCCGAGCGACGCAACCGTGTGGGAGTACAGTAGTATTCGATATCTCGGTAAGTGATTATCGAGAATAGTTGTTTTTCCATTGGGTTCGCTTTGCAAACATGGAATGTTTACTCCCAAGGTCGTCCGTGTGGAAGAGGGCCGGGTTGTAGCTGTCCTGACAGAGGGCTCCCATCCGTAGGTACCACCGATGCGCTCGGGAGCGTACTGATTGTGGGAGTGTACCAGGTAGAGGCTACCCGGGAGAGGGTTAACGAATGATATTGCGAGCGTGGAATCGTTCTCCCCTTCGTTGGATCCGATGTAGGAACTCGCCGGCATTGGAAAAGCTGTCCTGATAGAGGGCTTCCATCCGTAGGTACCACCAATGCGTTCGGAAGTGTACCGATCGTGGGAGTATACCAGGTAGAGGCTACTCGGGGGAAAGGGCTACCGGTGGACCAAGGGTATAGAGCAGCCTAAGTCTCTTCCAAAAGTCCCAAGAGTCTCCCTCCGGGAGTGAGGGTGAGGATGAGGTGAAGACACGTCGCCTCGCGACCCATTCGTTGTTCGTCCGTTCCCATAGTTGTTGGGTCCGGTCTCGTATCGATGTTCAAATACATCGTTGGGCAGTTATCTTGAGGTTGATGATCCAGTAGTGTTGCGTAGACCAGTAATCCCGGGTCTCCTCGACCAATGGTATGGTCTCTCCCTAAAAGTCCCAAGAGTCTCCCTCCGGGAGTGAGGGTGAGGGTGAGGTTGGTCGCGCCGCCGCGTGACCCTGTTATCCATGGGTTTCCACCCATGTTTACCTTGAAAGGAAATTCTTATGTATTGAACTGTTGTATGGTGATTGGTTTCCAGCCACTCACTGAGCTTGTAGCTCACCCCTCGAATACTGTTTCTTTTCAGGGGCAGTGTTGGGCGTGGAGCTGGAGTTTTCCTGTGGCGTGGTCTTATGGGCGTGGAGCGTTCTTTCGGCGGGTGGCGAGTGCGAGGCTGTCAGCAGTCCTAGAGTCATTGTATGTATTGTAAATCGTGCATGTGGCACAAGTTGTATTTTCTTTGGTCTAGACTTGGCTCTCACAGGACAGTGATTGTGTATTCGAGTCTGTA
The DNA here is from genome assembly GCA_030737835.1 of Acorus gramineus. Lineage (NCBI taxonomy): Eukaryota > Viridiplantae > Streptophyta > Magnoliopsida > Acorales > Acoraceae > Acorus > Acorus gramineus. The sequence goes on from JAUJYN010000021.1 coordinate 364,279, forward strand.
ATAATGTTTTTGGTTTACAGACATTGTTTATATATTATGCTTCCGCTTTTCAGTCAGTTATCATTATCCTTGCTTTGCCACTTTGTGTGTTGTTGTTGGAGTCTTTATTGACCTCAGGTATTGATAGCTGATATTTTATTATTGCCACGTCTCGGGGACGGCCACCCTGGGGCGTGACAATGTGTGGGTGCTGTTGAGAGAGTATTATTATGTGTAATTGCTGCACATGAGGTGTTTGTATTTATGCATGGATCGTGGTGGCTATGTGTTGTAAGTATGGCAGATTTCTGTCTCCTTAGGATCCTTGTGGAATAAGTATTTAGAGGCATATTATGCTATGCTTGTGTCATTTGGAGCCATTTCAGTTAAGCCTTCGTCACATCTGGGTCATTTAGGGCCTTTTTCTTTTTCGATTTTAGTCGATAAAATTTTGGCTTTTAGCTACCAACGGGAGTTGGAGTACTTCGATTGAAAATCTAACTGCATATTATGGGTCCTAGTACCGTTTTGTACTACCCATAAAAATTTCATCGAATTCCGGTAACGTTTTGAAAAATATGCAGTTCCAAATTGTATCCGAGTTTTGAGAGTTCCTCGTTTGGTTGGTCGAATAGTGTGAGATATTTTGAGGATGTGGTGACCTTTGGTAACCTTACCCCCACCTTGCTTAGTGATGAAGAAACCATTGGTCTTTTGGTATGTGAGTGGGTGAGCCTAACCCTAACCTCACCACCCCCCTTATGGTCACCCCCTGGACAATATTTGGGCATGAAAATGATTTTTTTTCCCTCTCTCTCTCTCCCCCCCCTCTCTCCCAATTCGTGGATCTCTCTTTCCCTCCCTCTCTTGGTCTCCTTTTCCCCTCTTTGTGTGTGAAGGAGGAGGAAGAAGCAATTGAAGGAGAAGGTGAAGAAGGAAGTGCAAGAAAGGTTGGTGTTTGTGTGTGCAAGTAGTTGTTGTTGTTGTTGATCTTCTAGCTTTCTCATGCTCCCTCTCATGATCCCCCATGGTTTCAGCCATCAAGAAGAGCACCCAAGGATGGAGGTGGTGGTGGTAGTGGTGGTGGTCAAGGTGGTCAAGGCGCTTGCGAGCCCCTACATCTCCCCCTTCCCTTCCCCCTCTCTTTGGTGAGTTTTCCCTCTTCTTTATTTGGGTTTTTATGCATGGTTAGGTGTTAGGGAGGTCATGCATGGTAGATGAATGGGTTAGGGTGTGTGTGAGGGGTTGGGGAGGGGTTAAAAGAGTGCTGGGCGTGCGCGTGGGTCTGTCCGTGCGCGTGTGCGCGCAAACGCTCGCACAGAGGGACGCTGGCGGGCGCAGGTGGGCATGCAGGCGGGCGCGTGCGCATGGAGCAGCGCGAGCGAGCGGAGAGAGCGCGCAGGTTTGCGCGGGCGCTAGCAGCGCGCGCGGTGCGCGCAGGTAGTGCGCGCGGGTGCACTCGGGCGCGCGTGCCGGGCAGGGAGTCTGGGCCCGCCTAGGCTTGCGGCAGGGCGCCAGTGTGCGCGCGCGCGTGCGTGCGCGTGCAGGGGCACGCGTGGGGCTGCCCAGGGGCTCGGGTAGGTGCTGGGGCACTCGGGCATGCGTGCGTGCGTGCGAGCCCATATGCGTGCATGTCTAAGTTTTTGATATTTCTAGTAAATTCTAAGTGTTTTAATGTTGTTATACTCACCATTCTGATTCCCTTACCTTGCAGATCTCGTCGGATGGGATGTGCGAGGTCCCGGGTTGCGGTGAGTGGTTTGATCCAACCCCTCGAGATGCGCTCGACGTGCGTAGTCGTGCGTCGCGCATCGATGGGGCACCCTAGCTATACTACTTGTGTAGATAAGTAGTATGGCCATGCTTAAACTATAATATGTTAGATATCTTGCATGCTAGGCTTATATTGCATGTATTATATCCATGTATGAATGACTGTATCGCATGCGTCCCTCTAGTATGGGCATGTATTTCTGTAATGTGTATGGATGTATAGAATAGGGCATGCCTTAGGTAGTATTGTAATACTACTCCCACCATATTAATTGGAATATCTAGCATGATTAAGTCTGGGTTAATAACGAGCACATGCCTAATATTCCCTTGCGATAAGACTCGAGGGCGTGGTGTAGTTGTTGCGCCCATGCGAATGGGGCAAAGCTATGACCAACTTCAAGAGATGATGATCTCTCTCTCGCCCTCTCCCTCTGAACAAACTGAGTAAGTAGATGCGATTTCCTACTCGACTCAGGTTCGTTTGAAATATTGGCATGCATCTGTTAGTGCGCGAGATCGCGCTTGACCCTTCCCTTTTAAGTTGGTGATATCCAACGCATGCTTAAGTTATGCCTTGTGTGCTTATATGATTAATGGCCATGTATGCATGTTTAGTGGGCCATACCTTGTATGCATGTTGTATGATTTGTTGTTTATGATGTAAATCCATGTTAGGGGTTACCCTTATAGTCAATTGTTAGATGATCGTGCATATGGTTCATGCACATAGCTATGATATGATTCTCCTATTATATATACGCACATGTTAAAACTAATTAGGCCTATCTGAAATAGGCGTGGGTACGACCCGTCGTTGGGATGTACCTCATTAGTTAGTGTGCGAGCGATGTAATCGCCCCTGCATCCGTGTGATGCACTTGAATGGAATTCAGGAGAATTCATTTGTTGTATCGGTTTTGTTAAACCGGTAGCTTTGGCATTAAGTTAGGCGATTATCGAGAGTAGTGGTTTTTCCATTGGGTTCGCTTTGCGAACATGGAGTGTTTACTCCCAATGTCGTCCGTGTTGAAGCGGCCCGGGTTGTAGCTGTCCTGACAGAGGGCCCCCACCTGTAGGTACTATCGATGCATGCGGCAAGATGTACTGATCATGGGGGTATACCAGGTAGAGGCTACCCGGGAGAGGGCTAACGAATGATATTGCGAGCGTGAAATCGTTCTCCCCTTCGTTGGATTCGTGTAGGAACTCCCCGGCATTGGAAAAGCTGTCCTGATAGAGGGCTCCCATCCGTAGGTACTACCGATGCGTTCGGGAACGTACTGATCGTGGGAGTATACCAGGTAGAGGCTAACCGGGGAAAGGGCTACCGGTGGACCAAGGGTGTAGAGCAGTCTAATCTCTTCCAAAAGTCCTATGTCACCTCTAAAGGGTGAGGGTGAGGATGAGGTGAAGACACATCGCTGCGTGACCCATTCGTTGTTCGTCTGTTCCCATAGTTGTTGGGTCCGGTTGTGTATCGATTTTCAAAGACATCATTGGGTACTTATCTCGATGTAGATGATCCAGTAGTGTGGTGTAGACCAGTAATTCCATGTCACTTCGACCAATAGTATGGTCTCACCCCAAAAGTCCCAAGAGTCTCCCTTCGGGAGTGAGGGTGAGGGTGAGGTTGGTGATCCAGTAGTGTTGTGTAGACCAGTAATTCTGCGTCTCTTCGACCAACGGTATGGTCTCTCCCCAAAAGTCCCAAGAGTCTTCCTTCGAGAGTGAGGGTGAGGGCGAGGTTGGTCGCGCCGCCGCGTGACCTTGTTATCCATTGGGTTTCCACCCATGTTTTCCTTGAAAGGAAATTGCCTTAACATTGAACTGTTGTAATGGTGATTGGTTTCCAGCCACTCACTGAGCTTGTAGCTCACCCCTCGCATACTATTTCTTTTCAGGGGCAGTGTTGGGCGTGGAGCTGGAGCTTCCCTGTGGCGTGGTCTTATGTGCGTGGAGCATTCTGTCTGGCGGGTGGCGAGTGCGAGGCTATCAGCAGTCCTAGAGTCATTTTATGTATTGTAAATCGTGCATGTGGCACATGTTGTATTTTATTTGGACTAGACTTGGCTCTCACAGAACAGTGATTGTGTATTCGAGTCTGTAATAATGTTTTTGGTTTACAGACATTGTTGATATCTTATGCTTCCGATTTTCAGTCAGTTATCATTTATCTTTGCTTTGCCACCTTGTGTGTTGTTGTTGGAGTCTTTGTTGACCTCAGGTATTGATAGCTGATACTTTATATATTGCCGCGTCTCGGGGCAATATGTGTTGTAAGTTATAGCCCAATTTGGATTGCCTGTCCAGATTCGCGTAGGATTTGATCAGTTTCTGGAAACATTTTATTTCAAGCATGTAGAGGCTAAATTAGGTTATGATTCTTCACAGATTATGATCCCAACATGTTAGAGAATGTGTGTGATTTATTTCATAATTTGTGGATGTGTATGTGATGCTGTGGAGCTCAAAGAGTAAGGCTGTTTGCTGTAGATGCACCAGTTTTACATGGTTGTGTCAATGAGTTATTTATGCATGTTATAGGCCATATTAAGAGTTGGTTTCTCCATGAAGTAGGCTTACATATGTGTCAGGAAGCTTCATATTGGATTTGAGCACGGGGTTTATCTATATTGTGTTGTGTCTTGCAGATTTCGTAGACCAGATGCGCGGCAATTCTTGTGAGTGGTTCGATCCAATCCTTCGGGAAGTGTTCGATGCATGCAGTTGTGTATCGCGCATCCATGGTGCATCTTGGCACCCATATTATGTTAGATATTGCATGCTAGGAATGTATAACTTGTATATTGCGTAGAACCCTATTCTACCATGTACTTGCCTATGTATGGTATTCATTTAAGAATGATTGTGTTACATGCGCCCCTCTGGTTTGGGCTTGCTTTATGTGTGGTGTATGGATGTATAGAATATGGCATGCTTTAGGTAGTCTTGTAATACTACCCTTATATTAATTATATCTAGCATAATCAAGCTTGGGTTAATATTCGGGTACAGGCCTAATGTTCCCTTGTTATAAAGACTTGAGGGCATGGTGTAGTTGTTGCGCCTATCTTGTTGGGGGCAAAGCTATGACCTTCGTGAGATGATGAGGCTTCATCACTCTCTCGCTCTCTTTCTTTGCCCGAACTGATTAAGTAGATGTTGTTTCTGCTTGACATAGGTTCGCTTGGGAATCTGGCATGCGCCTGTTGGTGCGCGAGATCGCGCTTAACCCTTCCCTTTTAAGTTGGTGATATCCAACGCATGTTAGATTATATATTGCGTGCTTGCATGATTAATTTCCTTGTATGCATGTGTTGCCAGGTCATGCTTTGTATGTATGTTGCATGATATGTTGTTTATGATGTGTATTCATGTTAGGTGGATCATATATATAACTGCGATAGAATTCTCCTATTATAATTGCACATGTTAGACTATTCGTGCCTACCTGTGCTAGGCGTAGGTATGACCCGTTGTGGGGTTGTACCTTAGTTAGTTAGAGCGCAAGCGATGTAATTGCCACCATCCGTGTGATGCACTTGTTGGAATTTAGGAGAATTCGATGTTTTACCGGTGTTTCAAACCGGTGTTTATGGTGTTTCAGCTAGGCCTACCCATGTTAGGCTAGTGTATGAACTGCCCATTGGGTTATGCCTTGGGCTTATTTTTTGTGCGAGAGCCGAGGTAACTCCTTGCGTCCGAGCAACGCATCTGTGTGGGAGTTCATATGTATTCGATAGCATCGGTAGGAGATTATCGAGAGTAGTTGTTTTTCCATTGGATTTGCTTTGCGAAGATGGAGTGTTTCCTCCCAATATCGTCCGTGTTGAAGCGGCCCGGATTGTAGCTGTCCTGACAGAGGGTGCCCACCTGTAGGTACTATTGATGCATGCAGCAAGATGTGCTGATCATGGGGTATACCAGGTAGAGTCTACTTGGGAGAGGGCTAACGAATGATATTGCGAGCGTGGAATCGTTCTCCCCTTCGTCGAATCTCTGTCGATGTTGCCCAACGTTGTAGCTGACCTGACAGAGGGGCCCCACCTGTAGGTACTATCGATGCATGCGGTAAGATGTACTAATCATGGGGTATACCAGGTAGAAGCTACTCGGGAGAGGGTTAAGGATGATGAAGGGTGTAGATCAAGCAGTTTTATCCCAAAACTCACTAGGATCACCCCTGCGGAGGCGAGGGTGAGGGTAAGTTGAGTCACGTCGCCACGTAACTCTGATACCCATCAAGTATACTCTCGGTATGATACTCCTAACGCGTGAGGTATCAAAGTATATCTCTACCTCGTAGCGGATGGACTCGTTCTATTTTGTTATCCAGTAACACCATGTGTTATGGTTAACAGTGTCACGCCTCAGGGCGGCCGTCCCCGAGACGTGGCAATAATAAAATATCAGCTATCAATACCTGAGGTCAATAAAGACTCCAACAACAACACACAAAGTGGCAAAGCAAGGATAATGATAACTGACAGAAAAGCAGAAGCATAATATATAAACAATGTCTGTAAACCAAAAACATTATTACAGACTCAAATACACAATTACTGTCCCGTGAGAGCCAAGTCTAGACCAAATAAAATACAACTGGTGCCACATGCACGATTTACAATACATACAATGACTCTAGGACTGCTGACAGCCTTGCACTCGCTGTCACGCCCCAGGCGTCCCCGAGACGTGGCAATAATAATAGTAATATCAGCTATCAATACCTGAGGTCAATAAGGACATCAACAACAATACACAAGGCGTCAAAGCAAGATAAAGATAACTGATTGAAAAGCGGAAGCATAATATATAACAATGTCTGTAATAAAAAACATTATTACAGACCCGAATACACAATCAATGTTTTGCGGAAGCCAAGTCTAGACCAAAGAAACTACAACATATGCCACATGCACGATTTACAAAGCATAAAAAGACTCTAGGAATGCTGACAGCCTCGCACTCGCCACCCGCCGGAAGAACGCTCCACGCCCATAAGACCACGCCACAGGAAAGCTCCAGCTCCACGCCCAACACTGCCCCTAAAAAGAAACAGTTTGCGAGGGGTGAGCTACAAGCTCAGTGAGTGACTGGAAACCAATCACCATTCTACAGATCAATACATAAATCAGTTCCCTTTTTCAAGGAAAAACATGGGTAGAAACCCAATGGATCACTGGGTCACGCGGCGGCGCGACCAACCTCACCCCCACCCTCACTCCCGGCGGGAGTCTTTTGGGACTTATGGGGAGAGACCATACCGTCGGTCGAAGAGACCCGGATTTACTGGTCTAGGGACCATGCCGTCGGTCGAAGAGACCCGGATTTACTGGTCCACTCAACACTACTGGATCATCTACATCTAGATAATCGCCCATCAATGTCCTTCAACATCGATCACGAGACCAGACCCAACATCTATGGGAACGGTCGAACAACGTGTCACGAGGCGACGCGTCTTCGCCTCATCTACACCCTCACTCCCGAAGGGAGACATTTTGGGACTTTGAGAGAGACTTAGACTGCTCTACACCCCTGGTCCACCGGTAGCCTCTCCCCGCTCTGTAGCTCGCCTGGTCTACTCCCACAATTCAGCATAGTCCGAAACTAAATCAGGAGGTGCCTACTGATGGGAGCCCTCTGTCAGGATAGCCTGTCTAACGCCGGGGATGACACTACTCGGATCCAACGAAGGGGAGAACGATTCCATGTTCGCAAAACGAAACCCAATGGAAAACAACCACTCTCAATACTCGCTCATCGAGATATCACACACATGCATACCAGCAACCAACACCCTCATATCAACCTCAAAGTAGTCATAGTCCCTAAACGGGAGTAACTACACAATCCAATGGGTCATTACATCGCCGACCCACCACACCCTCACCCTCACCCTCAAAGGGGTCACATGGTCTTTTGGGACTGACTAGGTTGTTAATCACCCTCGGTCCACCGATAGTCCCTCCTCCACTCCGTAGCTCGCCTGGTCTACTCCCACGATTCAGCACAGTCCAAAACCAAATCAGGGAGGTACCTACTGATGGGAGCCCTCTGTCAGGACGGCCTGTCTAACGCTGAGGAGTCCCTACACGGATCCAACAAAGGGAAGAGAAACAGCCTACCCACACGGATACGATCCACTTGGATCCGCCAACACCGATCTCAACTCTACAAATGATATGAATTCTTCATAATTTCACCACGGCGCATAACTAAGATGCGGGGAAAGCATATATTATAACAACTGGGTTATAATATTCTCTAAGGCATGCTTGCAACTAAATGCTCACATAATCCCCTAAGATGCGGGGAGACATATCATAACCAAAAGGTTACAATATTCACTAAGGCATGCTCACATTCTGATTTAATTAAATTAAACTAGATGGGAACATGCATAGTTCGGGGCTTGGTATCTGAGCATGCATAGGCCGCTATACATGATATAAGGGTGCATATCCCTAGCATACAAAGTCTAAGGTGGCATGGATACATCATAGCAAAGCATGCATAGATCAAGGCTCTTAAGTACAGGACATGGTGTCCAGGCATGTACAGGCCTCTATACATGATGCATGGATGTATATCACTAGTATGCAAAACATCAACATATTAGTTAGGGGGCCCCATCGATGCGCGACGCGCGTCTACGCGGGTCGAGCGCATCCCTAGAGAGGGGGGGGATTGGAATCAAACCACTCACCTTACGATCCGGGACCTCGCGCATCCCATCCGACGAGATCTGCAAGGTAGGGGCATCCAACTGGTGAGAAACAATACAATTTACACATAGAAATCATTAGAAATACCCATACTCAGACAAGCATACATACGGGCTCGCACGCATGCGAGCACGCACGTACGCACGCGAGTCCGAGTGCCCCGACACCTACCCGAACCCTCGGGCAACCACACGCATGGCCCCCCGCATGCGCACGCACGAACGCACCCCAGCACCAGACGAGCTGCCTCGCGCGCGCCGCGCGCACCGCGCGTCCAGCCCAGCGCGCGCCCTCGAGCACTGCGCCCCCCGCGCAGCACCCCGTGCACGCCCCAGCACGCACACGCACGCGCAGGCACGCAAGCGCGTGCACTGGTCCCCAGCCCCGCGCCCAGGCACATGCCCAGGCGCCTACCCGCGCGCGCGCACACCCGCGCGCACTCCCGCGCACACCCCCGCTCGCGCCAGCACCTGCGCGCACCCGCGCGCACCCGCTCACCCGTGCGCATCTGCACGCCCGCCAGTGCCTACCAGCGCCCGCCTGCACGCGCATGCGCGTAGACTGCGCCCAGCGCGCGCCCAAGCCATCCCAACCTCATTTTAACCCTTCCCAACCCTTCACACACACCTAACCCATCTACCTAGCATGCATGACCTCCCCAACATCCCCTTAAGCCAAGAAAATCAAGAAAAGAAGGGGAGGAGCTCACCTTGGAGGGGGAACAAAAGGGGGAGGTTCGGGGGCCCTCACCCGCGACCACCTCAACCGCCACCACCACTACCACCACCCCTCAGCCTCCTCCTCAGCCTCCTCTTCAGCTGAAAATCAGGGGGGGGGGGGATCCATGCAAAGGGAGCTTGAGAGAGGGGAGAACAAACACAACAACACAAAACCTACACCAAGATTCACTTGCACCTCCTCCTCCACCATCTCTTCTCTTTGTGTCATTTAATCAAACACATGGGGGGGGTGTTTGCAAGAGAGAAAGAGAGACAAGAAAAGTTGTCGTGGGATTTGGGAGGGGGGAGAGAGAAGATATTTATCACAAATATCTTAAGGGCAAAAGACCTAGTCGCCCTTTGACTAGAAATTCTGGGCATGCTTCACTGAAACAGCCATAACTTCCCCGATATAGCTCCGAATTGCACAATTCCAAGACCGATGGAAAGCTAAGAGTATTATCTACAACTTTCATGTTTATGCCAAGATCAAATAATCCCTCTAGCTATTCCAAAATTAGTGCTAAACATAGAACAGGGCTGCTACCAGAATTTCCCTCCCCGGGGTATACTTGGAAAAATACCCATAATTTTTACTACAAGAATCCAATTGATCTAATTCCACTTTTGTACGAAAGCTAACTCAAAACTGGACATCTCATAGTAAACTCATATTTAAACCTCTTCATCTTGGATTTTAACAAAATCAAATCCAAATACCAAAACAGGAATACATAACTTAGAAGAAAAAAAATTATGTACCCTAATTTTTCAAACAGAGCGCTCCAAATGACACAGGCACAACACTCGCCACCCACCGGAAGAACGCTCCACGCCCATAAGACCACGCCACAAGAAAGCTCCAACTCCACGCCCAACACTGCCCCTGAAAAGAAACAGTATGCGAGGGGTGAGCTACAAGCTCAGTGAGTGGCTGGAAACCAATCACCATACAACAGTTCAATACATAAACCATTCACTTTCAAAGTAAACATGGGTGGAAACCCATGGATAACAGGGTCACGCGGCGGCGCGACCAACCTCACCCTCACCCTCACTCCCAGAGGGAGACTCTTGGGACTTTTAGGGAGAGACCATACCGTTGGTCGAGGAGACCCGGGATTACTGGTCCACACAACACTACTGGATCACCAACCTCACCCTCACCCTCACTCCCGGAGGGAGACTCTTGGGACTTTTGGAGAGAGACCATACCGTTGGTCGAGGAGACCCGAGATAACTGCCCAACGATGTCTTTAAACATCGATACGAGACCGGACCCAACAACTATGGGAACGGACGAACAACGAATGGGTCACGAGGCGACGTGTCTTCACCTCATCCTCACCCTCACTCCTGGAGGGAGACTCTTGGGACTTTTGGAAGAGACTTAGACTGCTCTACACCCTTGATCCACCGATAGCCCATTCCCCCCGTGTAGCCTCTACCTGGTATACTCCCACGATCAGTACGCTTCTGAACACATCGGTGGTACCTACGGATGGGAGCCCTCTGTCAGGACAGCTTTTCCAACGCCGGGGAGTTCCTACATCGGATCCAACGAAGGGGAGAACGATTCCACGCTCGCAATATCATTCGTTAACCCTCTCCTGGGTAGCCTCTACCTGGTACACTCCCACGATCAGTACGCTCCCGAACGCATTGGTGGTACCTACGGATGGGAGCCCTCTGTCAGGACAGCTACACCCGGGCCCTCTTCAACACGGACGACATTGGGAGTAAACATTCCATGTTCGCAAAGCGAACCCAATGGAGAAACAACTACTCTCGATAATCACTTATCGAGATATCGAATACTACTGTACTCCCACACCGTTGTGTCGCTCGGACACAGGGGGGGTGTCACGCCCCAACTACCGGCTTAACAATCCGATAAGATAATGAATTCTCCTGAATTCCACACGAGTGCATCGCTCGGATGCACGGGGCGATTACATCGCTAGCGCTCTAACTAATAAGGTACAACCCGACAGTGGGTCATACCCATGCCTATTTCAGATAGGCCTGATTAGTTTTAACATGCGCATATATTTTATAGGAGAATTTAATCTTAGTTATGTGCATGAACCATATGCACGATAACATATCAATTAATCATAGGGATACTCCCTAATCATAGATTTACATCATAATAAATCATACAACATGCATACATGGTCATTAATCACAAGGCCTAACTTAAACATGCGTTGGATATCACCAACTTAAAAGAAAGGGTCAAGCGCGATCTCGCGCACTAACAGGTGCATGCCAATATTCCAAATGAACCTGAGTCGAGTAGGAAATCGCATCTACTTACTCAGTTCGTTCAGAGGGAGAGTGTCACGCCCCAGGCGTCCCCGAGACGTGGCAATAATAAATATAATATCAGTTATCAATACCTGAGGTCAATAAGGACACCAACAACAATACACAAGGCGGCAAAGCAAGATAAAGATAACTAACTGAAAAGCGGAAGCATAATATATACAATGTCTGTAAATCAAAAACATTATTACAGACCTGAATACACAATCAATGTCTTATGGAAGCCAAGCCTAGACCAAAGAAAATACAACCTGTGCCACACGCACGATTTACAAAGCATAAAATGACTCTAGGAATGCTGACAGCCTCGCACTCGCCACCCGTCGGAAGAACGCTCCAACACCCATAAGACCACGCCACAGGAAAGCTCCAGCTCCACGCCCAACACTGCTCCAGAAAAGAAACAGTATGCGAGGGGTGAGCTACAAGCTCAGTGAGTGGCTGGAAACCAATCACCATTCTACAGTTCAATACATAATCAGTTCCCTTTTCCAAGGAAAAACATGGGTAGAAACCCAGTGATCACTGGGTCACGCGGCGGCGCGACCAACCTCACCCCCCACCCTCACTCCCGAAAGGAGTCTCTTGGGACTTATGGGGAGAAACCATACCGTCGGTCGAAGAGACCCAGATTTACTGGTCAAGAGCCCATGCCGTCGGTCGAAGAGACCCGGACTTACTGGTCAAGAGACCATGCCGTCGGTTGAAGAGACCCGGACTTATGGGTCAAGAGACCATGCCGTCGGTCGATGAGACCCGGACTTAATGGTCTACTCAACACTACTGGATCATCTACATCTAGATAATTGCCCATCGATGTCCTTCAACATCCATCACAAGACCGGACCCAACATCTATGGGAACGGTCGAACAACGAATGGGTCACGATGGACGCGTCTTCGCCTCATCCACACCCTCACTCCTGGAAGGAGACATCTTGGGACTTTGGGAGAGACTTAGACTGCTCTACACCCCTGGTCCACCGGTAGCCTCTCCCTGGCCTGTATAGTTGGGGAGTTCCTACATCGGATCCAACGAAGGGGAGAGCGATTCCACGCTCGCGACATCATTCGTTAACCCTCTTCCGGGTAGCCTCTACCTGGCCACACACTCAGTGAATGGCACCAAACTATGCATCACAAATCATATGAACCTCAAATCAATCATAGCCTCTAAGTGGCAATGACTACACAATCCAATGGGTCGCTATATCGCCGACCCACCACACCCTCACCCTCACCCTCACAGGGTAACATGGGCTTTTGGGACTGACTAGGCTGTTAATCACCCTTGGTCCACCGATAGTCTCTCCTCCACTCCGTAGGCCGCCTGGTCTACTCCCACAATTCAGCACAGTCTGAACCCAAATCAGGAGGTGCCTACTGATGGGAGCCCTCTGTCAGGAAGGCCTGTCTAACGCTGGGGCAGTCTCTATACGGATCCAACGAAGGGAACAGAAACAGCCTACCCACACGGATACGATCCACTTGGATCCGCCGACACCGATCTCAACTCTACAAATGACATGAATTCTTCAGAATTCCTCCAGGCGCATAACTAAGATGCGGGGAGACACATATTATAACAACAAGGTTATAATATTCTCGGGAAAAGAAACCTTGGGAGGGCACCCTGAGGTCCCGATATAGGATATCCCGACAACCAAACAAGGAACACGGAGTACCCTAGCCCGGGTCTCAACGCTGACCTCGCAAGGCCCCTTATAATATTCCCTAAGGCATGCTAATAGTCATATGATCATCCAATCCCATCTTGATTTAAATAAATTAAACTAAATGGGAACATGCATAGGTCAAGGCTTTCCTAGCATGAAACATGGTGACTAAACATGCATAGGCCGCTATACATGATATAAGAGTGCATATCCCTAGCATACAAAGTCTAAGGTGGCATGGATATATCATATGTATCATGCATGCATGGTATCAAGGCCTCTAAGTACAGGACATGGTGTCCAGGCATGTACAGGCCTCTATACATGATGTATGGGTGCATATCCCTAACACACAAGTCTAGGGAGGCATGCATAGCATCATATTGATCACATAAGGGTGCATGCATAGCTTCTATTTCATCACATAAGGGTGCATGCATGCATGGCTTCTATTTGATCACATATAATAGCTAGGCGCATCGATGCGCGACGCGCGTTTACGCGGGTCGAGCGCATCCCTAGAGAGGGGGGGGATTGGAATCAAACCACTCACCATTCTACCCGGGACCTCGCGCATCCCATCCGACAAGATCTGCAAGGTAGGGGCATCGAACTGGTGAGAAACAACACAATTTATACATAGAAAACATTAGAAATACCCCACACTCGGACAAGCATGCATACGGGCTCGCACGTGTCACGCCCCAGGGCGGCCGTCCCCGGGACGCGGCAAGTGTATATATGATATCAGTGACAGGAAATCAATAATAAACCACAAACAATCACTAAAATGACATACAGATAAAAGCAGGGCTGACATAATATATACACCGAGTGCGGAAGCTAAATGACTGAGTCTGTAGTCAAAAACATACTACAGACTCGATACATAATCATAAGTCCTGTGAGAGCCAACATGCCCATATATATACACAACAAAATCCAAATATAATCCAACTAAGTGCCCAAGCACAGAACATATACGTACAACAGAAAGAAGGGTGCTGATGGCCTCAAAACTCGTGGGACGCGGCGCTGCCCTCTGCCGGAGTAGTCGCTCGGGAAGCTCCTCCCTCAGAGATCACTGAAAAGGCAATATGCGAGGGGTGAGCCACACGCTCAGTGAATAGCACAACCCATGCATACAGTCATATTAACCACATTTAATCAATTCATAAGCCACAAGTGGCATAATATCACCATCCGGGGTTCGTTCATCGCCGAACTCCATACCCTCACCCTCACCCTCACCCTCAACAGGTGACCTAGGATGTTGGGACTTAGCGGGTTGATAACATCCATTCATAATCCTGTGGGTCGTCGCATCGCCGGCCCACCATACCCTCACCCTCACCTCTCAACAGGTGACCTAGGCTCTTGGGACTGACTAGGCTGTTGGTTACCCTTGGTCCACCGATAGTCTCTCCTCACTCCGCGGTTGTTTGGCCACTCCCATGTTCAGCGCAGTCCTTCCAAGTCAGGAGGCGCCTACTAGTGGGAGCCCCTGCACGGGACAACCTGTCTAACGCTGAGGTAGTCTCTACACGGATCCGACGAGGGGAACAGAACAGCCTATCCATCGCATATGATCCAATCGGATCCGCTGACAGCTCATCTCTAAGACTCTAATGTCTCGAATTCCTCAGAATTCCACCAGCGCGCATAACCAGGATGCGGGGAACATGCATTTATTAATCATAACACAAGGGAAAATAGAGACCTTGGGAGGGTAACCTGAGGTCCCGATGTAAGACATCCGACAACCAAACGAGGAACACGGAGTACCCTAACCCGGGTCTCAATGTTAACCTCGCAAGGCCCCCCTTATATTCCCTAAGCATGCTATCTATTATTACAGTTCGCATTTAATTAAATAAACCAAACTAATAGGACGCATGCACAGGTCAGGCTTTCCTAGCATGATAACGAGGAGGCAGGATGCATGGCTCATGCACAATCCTAAGGGTGCAAGTCCCTATCACACAACTAGGGTGGCATGCAATTCTACACACACATCATGCATACATGGATTACATCAAAGCAGTTAATACTAACTATAAGCCCCAGGGGAGGACGGTACACGCCCAAGGCATGTAGCGCCTCCCACACTGGGTTGGGTTGTCCCACTCACCGGAAATCGGGTCGTCACGCGACCGTCCGTCGGGATCTGCAAGACAAGTTATTAACTGGTTAGAATAAATCCACAACTATCCCAAAAATGCATAACACACACAACCAAACATCCAACAATCCCAAACAAAACCCCCAACACCCTCGGCACCCCCGCACGGCAACCCGACTGCCCGGACGCGCCGCCGCGCCTCGGCCCGCGCACTCCGCGCACCGCCCGGGGCTCCGCGCGTCCACCGAGCCCAGCTGCGGCAGCCCGCACGCGCCCCGCACGCCGTGCGCGCGCCTCTCGCCCCGTGCGCGCCCCGCGCGCACCTCCGCCGCTCCGCCGCGCCCCGCGCACGCCTCGCGCACAGCTCCTCGCCCCGCGCCTCCTCCGCGCGCGCCCCAGCACCTCCGCCAGCACCTCGCGCGTCCAGCACCTCGGCCAGCACCTCCGCGCGCGCCCAGACCAGCAACTCGCGCGTCCAGCACCTCCGCGCGCGCCCAGACCAGCGCCCAGACCAGCTCGTCCAGCTCTTCCCGAGCGCACGCCGCCAGCCCCTGCGCCCGAGCTACCCGAGGCCACCAGCCCACACTCCTGCGTTGCCTGCCCCTCCAGCACACCCGCACGACCAAGACGGCCAGCCCCCGACCTGCGCACGCCCGCGCGCATGCCGCGCGCACGCACGCCCGCGCGCGCACGCGCATCCCCGCACGCGCCCAGCTCACGCGTGGCCTGGGCTGCTGCCGCCGCTGCTTGCTGCCCGGGGCAGTGTCCCTGCCAGCCGAGCACCTCCAACCACCCCTCCCACTGCCGCCGACCACCTCCAACCACCTCCGACCCTCCTCCGACGACCCCCACCGCCGCCGACCACCCCCAAACACAAAACCTACCCCCCAAGCACACATTCATGCAAGAAAAAGAGGGAAGGGAAGCTTACCGAGGGGAGGGGAAGACGTTCGGTAGCTCCTCGCGCGCCGAAACCTTCCTCAAAGGCTTTCCCACACCCCGATCTATCACGGCCCTCGATTTGGGTCGAAACAGAGGAGAGAGAGAGGAGGTCGGGGAGGCTAGGATCGTCGGAATTCGGATTTGAAGACACCGGAGCGTAGATCGGGACCCGATCTACACTTCCCGTGCTTTGGGTTTTTGGTTTTGAAGGGGTTAAGGGCTTCAAATGGAAGCTTTTGAGAGAGGGGGAGAGAGAAAGCTAGTCGTAGGGATGATGAATAGTGGTGGGTGATTTTTGATTTCCATTTATATAGTGCGCGACTTAAAAACCCGGATACGCCCCGGAACTGCGAAATTTTTGCAAACGATGCCGGAATTCGATGAAATTTTCATGAGTGGCTTAAAATGGCACCAGGACACATAATATGCAGTTAGATTTTCAATCGGAGTCCTCTAGCTCAGACGATAGCTAACAGTCTGAAATTATGCGGTTCCGATCGAAAAACCCAAAAATTTTAAAACTGCCAAAAATGCTCCAATGATTGCCAATAGGCCAAAAAGTGACACATATATAACATTCTCCCCCCCTTAGGAAATTTTGTCCTCAAAATAAATACAAGTACATCTAAGAAGGGAAAAGATGCGGATATGCGTCACGCATGGCGTCCTCGAGCTCCCAGGTGGCCTCGGCACCGGAACGGTGCTGCCATCGCACCTTGACCAGCTGGACGGTCCTGGTGCGGAGCCTCTTCTCGCGGCGGTCCATGATCTCAATCGGCTGCTCCACGAAAGACAAGTCCGGCTCGAAGACGAGCGGCTCGAACGGAATGATGTGAGCAGGATCGTGGACGTATCGCCTCAGCTGCGAGACGTGGAAGACGTCATGGGCCTGAGCCAACTGTGGGGGCAGAGCTATGCGATAGGCCACCTCTCCAACTCGCTCGAGTATGAGGAAAGGCCCAATGAAACGCGGACTCAGCTTGCCCCGCACACCGAATCGGAAGATGCCCTTCATCGGGGACACCTTCAGGAATACATGATCACCGACCTCGAAGGAGAGCTCACGGCGACGGCGGTCGGCGTAGCTCTTCTGACGACTCTGAGCGACTCGGATACGCTCGCGGATCGTCTTCACCATCTCGGAGGTCTGGTGAACGATCTCTGGTCCCTCTAGCTGGCGCTCTCCGACCTCATCCCAACACAGGGGGGACCTGCAGCTGCGGCCATAAAGTGCCTCGTAGGGAGCCATCCGGATGCTCGAATGATAGCTGTTGTTGTAGGCGAACTCCACCAACGGAAGGTGCCTCTCCCAACTGCCCCCAAAATCGAGTACACAGGCCCGCAGCATGTCCTCAAGGGTCTGGATCGTCCTCTCCGACTGGCCGTCCGTCTGAGGATGAAACGCGGTACTGAAATGGAGGTTCGTACCAAGGGCGTGCTGGAGGCTACGCCAGAACCTCGAAGTAAAACGCGCGTCTCGATCAGAGATGATACTGACTGGAGTGCCATGGAGTCGGACAATCTCGGAGACGAATAGCTGCGCCAGGGTGTCCAGAGAATCGGTGAGTCGGATGGGGAGGAAATGAGCAGACTTCGTCAGCCGGTCGACGATCACCCAGATGGCGTCGCGACCCGAGCGTGACCTCGGCAGACCCGAGACGAAGTCCATAGTAATCTGCTCCCACTTCCACTGAGGGATCTCAATGGACTGCAGCTTCCCCGCAGGGCGCTGATGCTCCGACTTCACCTGCTGGCATACTAGGCATCGGGCAACAAATCTGGCAATATCTGTCTTCATCCCGCGCCACCAGTAGCCGCGACGAAGGCCCCTGTACATCTTCGTGCCTCCAGGGTGCACTGTGTACCTCGAGCGATGGGCCTCGTCCAGAATCTTCCGCCTCAGCTCTGCGTCGTCGGGGATGCACACTCGGCCTCTGAATCTCAGGATCCCGTCTGCACGAATCTGGTAGTCCTGGCGCTCGCCCCGGGCGACGCCTTCAGAAAGGACTATAAAATGCGGGTCCTGAGCCTGAGCCGTGCGGATCTCGTCGAGAAGAACCGGCTGCACCACCAGCCTGGCCAGAAAGCCACCAGCAGGAGTCTCGGACGCAAATCCAGCAAGCGGCCTCCTCCAGAAGCCTCCAACGACGGACAGCCATGTGGGCGGCCATGCCCAGGGGCTGTCTACTGAGCGCATCTGCAACGACATTCGCCTTACCCGGATGGTAAGCGATGTCACAGTCGTAGTCTGTAAGGAACTCAACCCAACGCCTCTGTCGCATGTTGAGCTCCGGCTGAGACTGCAGATACGTCAAGCTCTTATGGTCAGTAAAGAGCTCGAACTCCTCTCCGTAGAGGTAATGCCTCCACATCTTCAGCGCAAATATAATCGCAGCCAACTCAAGGTCATGGGTGGGGTAGTTCTGCTCATGGGGCTTCAACTGACGAGACGCGTAAGCCACCACCTTACCGTGCTGCATCAGGACGCCGCCCACACCCAACTGCGATGCATCTGTGTATACTGCGAACCCACCGCTCCCAGATGGAAGGGTAAGAACTGGCGCTGAGGTGAGTCTTCGCTTCAGCTCCTGGAAGCTCTCCTCACAAGAAGGGGACCACTCGAACCGAACGTCTTTCCGAGTGAGGCGGGTAAGAGGAACGGCTATCTTGGAGAAACCCTCCACAAACCTCCTATAATAACCCGCCAAGCCCAAGAAGCTACGAATCTCTGTGGGGTTCGACGGTCGACGCCAATTCGACACGGCGAGCGTCTTCTCCGGGTCCACAGCTATACCCTCACCGGAAATCACATGGCCCAGAAAGGCCATCCGCTCCAACCAGAACTCGCACTTGCTGAACTTGGCGAACAACTGATGTCCAGCCAGAGTCTCCAAAACAGTGCGGAGGTGGTGAGCGTGCTCCTCCAGACTCCTCGAGTACACCAATATGTCATCGATGAATACTACCACAAAGGAGTCGAGGAAGGGTCGAAATACCCGGTTCATCAGATCCATGAAGGCCGCCGGCGCGTTCGTCAACCCGAAAGGCAGTACTCTGAACTCGTAGTGCCCGTACCGGGTGCGAAAGGCCGTCTTCGGAATATCTGACTCCCGGATCTTCAACTGGTAGTACCCCGAGCGGAGATCGATCTTGGAAAAGACACACGCTCCCTGAAGCTGGTCAAACAGATCGTCGATCCGCGGCAACGGGTACTTGTTCTTCACTGTCCGCTTATTCAACTGCCTGTAATCAATACACAGCCGCAGTGAACCGTCCTTCTTCCGGACGAACAGGACAGGGGCTCCCCACGGAGACACACTCGGACGTGCGAAGCCCTTCTCCAGCAACTCCTCCAACTGCTCCTTCAGCACCCTCAGCTCTGCGGGAGCCATCCGGTACGGAGCCCTCGAAACCGGCTCGGTCCCCGGAAGCAGATTGATCTCAAACTCAATCGCGCGGTCCGGCGGTAATCCCGGAAGATCGTCGGGGAAAACCTCAGGAAACTCTGCCACGACTGGAGTCTGACTGATATCTGCCCGCAGCGGTGCATCCTCCAGAGCAATATAAGCCAGAAAGCCCTCGCACCCACCCTGAAGGAGTCTCCACGCCTGCATGGACGACACGAACCCCAAAGGAGCTACGTCTCGATCGCCCACGTACTGGAAAGACCTCCGACCAGGAAGGTGGAACGACACCGACTTGGCGAAACAGTCGATGCTGGCATGACTAGCTGCAAGCCAATCCATCCCCAGGATGGCATCAAAATCCGACATCGCGAGCTCCACCAGCTCTACCGGAAACTCATGATCCGCGATCTCCACCGTGCACCCTCGGTACACAGAACTAAGGAGAATCCGGTCTCCCACGGGCAATGCTACCTCTAACACAGCATCTAGAGGAGCGGACGCCACACCCGTCCGTCTCGCGAAAGCGGGAGACACGAACGAGTGGGTGGCTCCGGAATCGAATAGCACATAAGCAGGAAGCTGGGAGATCTGAACAGTACCTCTAACCACGCTGCCGGATGCCTGGGCCTCCTCTGCCGAAAGCGCTGCCACTCGGCCCTGAACGAACTGAGGCTGAGGAGCAATGGCACGCCTCGCCTGCTGCGCTGGCTGCCTCCTCTGATCAGCACGGCCACCCTGTGGCTGCTGCTGCTGACGCTGAGGCTGCTGCTGCGGCTGGCGCTGAGGCTGCTGCTGGCGCTGCTGAAACGGCTGCTGGAACGGCTGCTGCTGCAACTGCTGCTGCTGCTGCTGAGGCATCACTCTCGGCCGGCCTGCGTCGGGGCAATTATACAGAATATGCCCGACGCGCTGACAGTGATAGCAGCGCCTCGTCTCCGGTCGCCTCGACTGCACCGGCACGGCTGCGATGGGTGCTGGCCTCGCGCTGGCACCACATCTGATGGAAGAGAGGGAGCCGCTGACTGCTCGAAGCGGGCCCTCTTCTTCTTCCGCTGCCCTCTGTCCTGGCCTCTGGGTGGCCTCTGGTCTGTCGGCGGGGTCGGAGCTCTCACCTGGATCCCGAGGTCTCTCTCGACAGTCTTCGCCCGCGAGACCAAGTCGGAGAACCTCGTGAAAGCCTGGGCGGTGACGTGCACTCGGATGGCATTGCTCAGACCGAGCTCGAACCGACGGCACCTCGACACCTCATCCATCACCAGAGCTGGGGCGAAACGGGACAGCCTCGTGAACTGCGTGGAGTAGTCAGCGACGGACATGGTGCCCTGAGTCAGCTGCTCAAACTCCCGCTCCACTGTCTCACGCGTCGAGAAGGGGAAATACTCCTCCAAGAAATATCCCCTGAATCCCGCCCAGGTGAGCTGCTCCAGTCCCTCTGGGATATCCACTGATCTAGTAGCCCACCACTCGGCGGCGCTACCCTTCAGCATAAACGCAGCCAGGGAGACCCTCTGGCGATCTGTGCACAGCATCGTCGAGAAGATGGTATCCACCTCCATCAACCATCTCTCGGAAGCAAGGGGGTCCTCCGTCTGTCCTCTGAACTCGGGAGGGTGGAGCTTCAGAAAGGCTGAGAGTCCACTCTGCTGGACCCTCGCTGCTGCCTCTAGCCCCATCTCCCTCTCCTGAGGATCCTGAACTCTGGCCGCCGGAATCTCCACCACGGGGACTGGGGGTGTATCAGGCACCACAGGCGGATCTGCCACCAAGGGAACCTGCGGTACTGCCTCGCGGGCCGCCCGCAGCTCCTGTATCTCCCGTGCCTGATCTGCTAACATCCTCGTCTGGGTCTCCACCATATCTGCTAACCGCGCAATCGCGCGCTCCCAGGCAGGAGGCTCCTGCGCTGGTCCTGACCTCTCAGCTGAGGACTCACCGATAACATCCTCGACTCTGGCAGGTCCGGAGACCTCCAAGGGTCGAGAGGGGCCACGTCCGCGTCGTCCTCTGCGAGGAGGCATATCAGCAACCTAAGAAAACCAGACACTAGGATCAGAATACGCATATAGAAATCCTAGGACTCATCTCTATGAAAGGAAGACACTTGGCTCTGACAGGACCAGGCTCTGATACCAACTTTTGTCACGCCCCAGGGCGGCCGTCCCCGGGACGCGGCAAGTGTATATATGATATCAGTGACAGGAAATCAATAATAAACCACAAACAATCACTAAAATGACACACAGATAAAAGCAGGGCTGACAAAATATATACACCGAGTGCGGAAGCTAAAAGACTGAGTCTGTAGTCAAAACATACTACAGACTCGATACATAATCATAAGTCCTGTGAGAGCCAACATGCCCATATATATACACAACAAAAATCCCAAACATAATCCAACTAAGTGCCCAAGCACAGAACATACGCGTACAACAGAAAGAAGGGTGCTGATGGCCTCAAAACTCGTGGGACGCGGCGCTGCCCTCTGCCGGTGTAGTCGCTCGGGAAGCTCCTCCCTCAGAGATCACTGAAAAGCAATATGCGAGGGGTGAGCCACACGCTCAGTGAATAGCACAACCCATGCATACAGTTCATATTAACCACATTTAATCAATTCATAAGCCACAAGTGGCATAATATCACCATCCGGGGGTTCGTTCATCGCCGAACCCATACCCTCACCCTCACCCTCACCCTCAACAGGTGACCTAGGATGTTGGGACTTAGCGGGTTGATAATCATCCATTCATAAATCCTGTGGGTCGTCGCATCGCCGGCCCACCATACCCTCACCCTCACCTCTCAACAGGTGACCTAGGCTCTTGGGACTGACTAGGCTGTTGGTTACCCATGGTCCACCGATAGTCTCTCCTCACTCCGCGGTTGTTTGGCCACTCCCATGTTCAGCGCAGTCCTTCCAAGTCAGGAGGCGCCTACTAGTGGGAGCCCCTGCACGGGACAACCTGTCTAACGCCGAGGTAGTCTCTACACGGATCCGACGAGGGGAACAGAACAGCCTATCCATCGCATATGATCCACTCGGATCCGCTGACAGCACATCTCTAAGACTCTAATGTCTCGAATTCCTCAGAATTCCACCAGCGCGCATAACCAGGATGCGGGGAACATGCATTTATTAATCATAATACAAGGGAAAATAGAGACCTTGGGAGGGTAACCTGAGGTCCCGATGTAGGACATCCGACAACCAAACGAGGAACACGGAGTACCCTAACCCGGGTCTCAATGTTAACCTCGCAAGGCCCCCTTATATTCCCTAAACATGCTATAAATTAATACAGTTTGCATTTAATCAAATAAACCAAACTAATAGGACGCATGCACAGGTCGGGCTTTCCTAGCATGATAACGAGGTGGCAGGATGCATGGCTCATGCACAATCCTAAGGGTGCAAGTCCCTATCACACAATCTAGGGTGGCATGCAATTCTACACACACATCATGCATACATGGATTACATCAAAGCAGTTAATACTAACTATAAGCCCCAGGGGAGGACGGTACACGCCCAAAGCATGTAGCGCCTCCCACACTGGGTTGGGTTGTCCCACTCACCGGGAATCGGGTCGACGCGCGACCGTCCGTCGAGATCTGCAAGACAAGGTATTAACTGGTTAGAATAAATCCACAATATCCCAAAAATGCATAAACACACAACCAAACATCCAACAATCCCAAACAAAACCCCCAACACCCTCGGCACCCCCGCACGGCAACCCGACCGCCCGGACGCGCCGCCGCGCCTCGGCCCGCGCACTCCGCGCACCGCCCGGGGCTCCGCGCGTCCACCGAGCCCAGCTGAGGCAGCCCGCACGCGCCCCGCACGCCGTGCGCGCGCCTCTCGCCCCGCGCGCGCCCCGCGCGCACCTCCGCCGCTCCGCCGCGCCCCGCGCACGCCTCGCGCACAGCTCCTCGCCCCGCGCCTCCTCCGCGCGCGCCCCAGCACCTCCGCCAGCACCTCCGCGCGTCCAGCACCTCCGCCAGCACCTCGCGCGCGCCAGACCAGCAAACTCGCGCGTCAGCACCTCCCGCGCGCGCTAGACCAGCGCCCCAGACCAGCAACTCGCGGTCCAGCACCTCCGCACGCGCCCAGACCAGCGCCCAGACCAGCAACTCGCGCGTCCAGCACCTCCGCGCGCGCCCAGACCAGCGCCCAGACCAGCTCGTCCAGCTCTTCCCGAGCGCACGCCGCCAGCCCCTGCGCCCGAGCTACCCGAGGCCACCAGCCCACACTCCTGCGTTGCCTGCCCCTCCAGCACACCCGCACGACCAAGACGGCCAGCCCCCGACCCGCGCACGCCCGTGCGCATGCCGCGCGCACGCACGCCCGCGCGCGCACGCGCATCCCCGCACGCGCCCAGCTCACGCGCGGCCTGGGCTGCTGCCGCCGCTGCTTGCTGCCCGGGGCAGTGTCCCTGCCAGCCGAGCACCTCCAACCACCCCTCCCACTGCCGCCGACCACCTCCAACCACCTCCGACCCTCCTCCGACGACCCCCACAGCCGCCGACCACCCCCAAACACAAAACCTACCCCCCAAGCACACATTCATGCAAGAAAAAGAGGGAAGGGAAGCTTACCGAGGGGAGGGGAAGACGTTCGGTAGCTCCTCGCGCGCCGAAACCTTCCTCAAAGGCTCTCCCACGCCCCGATCTATCACGGCCCTCACTTTGGCTCGAAACAGAGGAGAGAGAGAGGAGGTCGGAGAGGCTAGGGTCGTCGGAATTCGAATTTAAAGACACCGGAGCGTAGATCGGGACCCGATCTACACTTCCCGTGCTTTGGGTTTTTGGTTTTGAAGGGGTTAAGGGCTTCAAATGGGAGCTTTTGAGAGAGGGGGAGAGAGAGAAAGCTAGTCGTAGGGATGATGAATAGTGGTGGGTGATTTTTTATTTCCATTTATATAGTGCGCGACTTAAAAACCCGGATACGCCCCGGAACTGCGAAATTTTTGCAAACGATGCCGGAATTCGATGAAATTTTCATGAGTGGCTTAAAATGGCACCAGGACACATAATATGCAGTTAGATTTTCAATCGGAGTCCTCTAACTCAGACGATAGCTAACAGTCCAAAATTACGCGGTTCCGATCGAAAAACCCCAAAAATTTTAAAACTGCTAAAAATGCTCCAAAGATTGCCAATAGGCCAAAAAGTGACACATATATAACAGCACGCATGCGAGCACTCGCGTACGCACGCGAGTCCGAGTGCCCCGACACCTACCCGAACCCCCGAGCAGCCACACGCATGGCCCCCCGCACACGCACGCACGAATGCGCACGCACACACACACCCCGGCACCATCGGCGCACTGTCGCGCGCCTGCCCGTGCACCCCGACACGCTACCGCACGCACGCGCACGCTCGCGCGCGCCCCAGCGCACTGCGCGTCCAGCCCGCACACTCCCCAGCACGCGCACGCACGCACGCG
The DNA here is from genome assembly GCA_030737835.1 of Acorus gramineus. NCBI lineage: Eukaryota > Viridiplantae > Streptophyta > Magnoliopsida > Acorales > Acoraceae > Acorus > Acorus gramineus. The sequence goes on from JAUJYN010000021.1 coordinate 389,410, forward strand.
CGCGCGCTCACTGGTCCCCAGCTCCGCGCCCAGGCGCATGCACGAATGCGCACGCACACACACACCCCGGCACCATCGGCGCACTGTCGCGCGCCAGCCCGCGCACCCCAGGCGCCCTGCCCGCGACCGCGCACGCTCGCACGCACGCCTGCGCACCCGCGCACGCACACACCCGCGCGCACCCGCGCACCCGCGCGAGACTGCGCGCCCGACTGCGCCCGCCTACAAGCGCGCACCCGCGCGCGACTGCGTGCCCGACTGCGCCCGCCAGCGCCCGCCTGTGCGCGCACGCGTGCAGACCACGGCCAGCGCGCACCCAAGCCATCCTAACCCGTTTTTCACCCATCCCAACCCCTCACACACACCCAAACCCAACTACCTAGCATGCATGACCTCCCCAACATCCCCCAAACCATAAAAATCAAGAAAAAGGAGGGGAGGAGCTCACCTTGGAGGGGGAACAAAAGGGGGAGGTTCGGGGGCCCTCAACGCACCCGCGACCACCTCAACAACCACCACCACCACCTCGGCCTCCTCAGCCCTCCCATGGCAGCAAAACAGGGGGGGGGAGATCCATGGAAAGAGAGCTTGAGAGAGGGGAGAACAAACAACATCAATCAACAACACATGAACTCACCAACACCTCCTCCTCCACCATCTCCTTCACCATCTCTCATTGGGGCATTTAAACAAACACAAGGGGGGCTTGAAAGGGTGAAAGAGAGAGCCTCAGCAGAGGTTTACGTGGGGGTGAGAAGGGAGAGAGAGAGAGAGAGAGAGAGAGAGAGAGAGGATATTTATCAAAATATCTTAAGGAGAAATGACTAGGTTGCCCTTCGACTAGAAATTCTGTGCAAGCTTCACTGGAACAGCCATAACTTCCCCGATACAGCTCTGAATTGCTTGATTCCAAGACCGATGGAAAGCTAAGAAGATTATCTACAACTTTCATGTTTATGCCATAATCAAATAATCCCTCTAGCTAATCCAAAATTAGAGCTAAACATGGAACAGGGCTGCTGCCAGAATTTCCATCCCCGGGGTATACTTGGAAAAATACCCATAACTTTTACTACAAGAATCCAGTTGATCTAATTCCACTTCTGTGCGAAAGCTAACTCAAAACTGGACATCTCATAATAAAATCATAATTAAACCTCTTCATCTTGGATTTTAACAAAATCAAATCCAAATACCAAATCAGGAATACATAACTTAGAAGAAAAAAAATTATGTACCCAAATTTTTCAAACAGAGCGCTCCAAATGACACAGGCACAACATCCTTCCCCCCTTAGGAAATTTAGTCCTCGAAATTTAAGGAAACCCAAAAGGGAAGACCGAAAGTATCATGCATAGACCTTTTGCTCCCAAGTGGTCTTCGCACCGGACTGGCGCTACTAACACACTATAATCAAATGAACGGTCTTAGCGTGGAGCCTCTTCCCATGCTTGTCCCTGACCTCGATCCACTGCTCCACGAACGACAAATCCACCTCGAGGACGAGGCGGTCGAACAGAAAGACTGAGCAGGATCGTGGACATAACGCCTCGGCCAAGAGACAAGGACGACGTCGTGGGCATGAACCAGCTGTGGGGGAAAGGCTACATGATAAGCCACCTCCCCAATCCACTCAATGACGAGAAATGGTCCCATTAAAGAGCAAACTCAGCTTGCCCCGAACATCGAAACAGAGGGTGCCCTTTAACCAGGACACCTTCTGAAAATATCATCGCCAAACCCAAAGGGAAGCCCCTGGCGATGATGACCTGCGTAGCCTTCTGTCGGTTCTAGGAGGTGCAAATGTACACACGAACCAACCCGGCCACCGCAAGGTCAAACAACTAACTTATGGCCCCTCCTCCAACTAGCGCTCCTCAACCGTCCCAACACAAGGAAGGTATAAAACTGCGCCTGTAAAGTGCCATGAAGACGAACAATCGCGAAGGTGAAAACTCACGTCAAGGCGTCCAAAGACTCAATCAGTCTGATAGGGAGGGAAGCGCAGACTTAGTCAGTCGGTCAATGATCACATAGATGGCGTCATGATCCAAACATGACATTAGCGAGTCCGCAACAATCCCTGATAACCCACTCCAACGTCCACTGAGGAATCTCGATGGACTGACGCTTTCCAATGCGATGATGATTCTCAAACTTTGCCTGAGGGCATGCCAACCTGAGGAAACACGGCCACCCACATCACCTTTTCATCACACCACAGCAATCTCTATGAAGACTACCTCAAAGTAGTCCACGGAAACCTAATAAAACTTTTGAGATCCCCGAAGGCATCCAGTGCATTCGTCGACCCCGACGGCAGTACTTAAAACTCATAGTGCCTGAACGGTCACGAAAGGCCATCTACGGGATGTCCAACTCTCGGATCTCTAACTTGTGGTACCCTTGTGCGAAGATCGATCTAACAACAGACACTCGTTCCCAGAGCTGGTCAAATAGATCATCGATTCGCGGCAAAGGTAATTGATCTTCAACCTCCACGGGGAGATCAAAACAACACCACAAACAATTAAGTTCAGATTCTGCTCCTCGAGCATGGCTGGCGCTCATGATAACACTTACACACTAGGTAAGCCGCTCAACCGCACTTAATCCACAAGACACGCAATAAGGGGTCGTCGAACCTCGACAATGCCTATGCGACGTCATCTATCTGATAGGGCGGTTGAGTCCCATCACGAACGCTAGCATCGCGTCTCCTTATTTGCGACCAATGTGGGGCAAAACGCGACAGTATCCACAACTGTGCTTCACATGCCGCCAGAGATAGGTCGCTCATCTATAACCATTGGAACTCCGGCATCCTGCACTCCATGGGCAGATTCATCACGGGGAGTCCACGCTCTCGACATCATTTAGCAGCACTCTCCCGGTGTGGCCTCCACCTGGTAGCCTCCCAAGCCTACTATCTCTGCCATATGGGCGCACCAACAAGCACAGTATCTGGGAGCACCTCACAGGACTCTGGCCTCAACCGGGCAGCTACAAGACACAATGATATATCGAAGCGACTCCAGATGCCACTATGGAACCCTGTCCACTAGCGATCGCCCACTAAGCTGCAATAGGACGCACCCAATCCCGATCGTACGCATCACCACTCGCTACAGCACCTTCCAAGTGAGAGGGAAAAATCCACCATCAATTTGATGCTTCTAAGGTATTCCTTGACTGGGAAAAGAAACCTTGGCAGGGCACCATGAGGTCCCGATATAGGATATCCCGACAACCAAACAAGGAACACGGAGTACCCTAGCCCGGGTCTCAACGCTGACCCTGCAAGGCCCCTTAATCCGTAGTAGGAAGTCTAGAAGAAGACATCATCCCTTAATGAGCAATACGCCACATCCTCAACACTTTACACTGGCGCCGCACGCGAACTCCATGGTTACTAGCGATACCGATACACGGGGAAGAAGCTCCATTATCGAGACGCAATCCATACCTTAGAAATTGCAACCAATTTCATCATTATCACACTACTAGGCTGGAAATCTCCTACCCAAATCTTAATCCCGCACAAGAGATCTAACAACTGACCATAACCAATCGACCCAGTCGACAACTTAAGGGTGGGTCCAGGGGGTCACGTCCACGTCAACGGATGCGAGGAGGCACGTCAGAAACCTAAGATAACTTCTAACACAAGAGTACTCGGATGACAATCCTACGACTCATCATCTATACGACTAGACTTAGGCTCTGATACCACCTTTATTGTCACGCCCCAGGCGTCCCCGAGACGTGGCAATAATAAATATAATATCAGTTATCAATACCTGAGGTCAATAAGGACACCAACAACAATACACAAGGCGGCAAAGCAAGATAAAGATAACTAACTGAAAAGCGGAAGCATAATATATACAATGTCTGTAAATCAAAAACATTATGAAAGACCCGAATACACAATCAATGTCCTGTGGAAGCCAAGCCTAGACCAAAGAAAATACAACCTATGCCACACGCACGATTTACAAAGCATAAAATGACTCTAGGAATGCTGACAGCCTCGCACTCGCCACCTGCCGGAAGAACGCTCCAACGCCCATAAGACCACGCCACAGGAAAGCTCCAGCTCCACGCCCAACACTGCCCCTGAAAAGAAACAGTATGCGAGGGGTGAGCTACAAGCTCAGTGAGTGGCTGGAAACCAATCACCATTCTACAGTTCAAATACATAATCAGCTCCCTTTTTCAAGGAAAAACATGGGTAGAAACCCAATGATCACTGGGTCACGCGGCGGCGCGACCAACCTCACCCCCACCCTCACTCCCGAATGGGACTTATGGGGAGAGACCATACCGTCGGTCGAAGAGACCCAGATTAACTGGTCAAGAGCCCATGCCGTCGGTCGAAGAGACCCGGACTTACGGATCAAAAGACCATGCCGTCGGTCGAAGAGACCCGGACTTACTGGTCAAGAGACCATGTCGTCGGTCGAAGAGACCCGGACTTACTGGTCTACTCAACACTACTGGATCATCTACATCTAGATAATTGCTCATCGATGTCCTTCAACATCCATCACAAGACCGGACCCAACATCTATGGGAACGGTCGAACAACGAATGGGTCACGATGGAGGCGTCTTTGCCTCATCCACACCCTCACTACTGAAAGGAGACATCTTGGGACTTTGGGAGAGACTTAGACTGCTCTACACCCCTGGTCCACCGGTAGCCTCTCCCTGGCCTGTAAAGTCAGGGAGTTCCTACATCGGATCCAACGAAGGGGAGAGCGATTCCACGCTCGCGACATCATTCGTTAACCCTCTTCCGGGTAGCCTCTACCTGGCCACACACTCAGTGAATGGCACCAAACTATGCATCACAAATCATATGAACCTCAAATCAATCATAGCCTCTAAGTGGCAATGACTACACAATCCAATGGGTCGCTATATCGCCGACCCACCACACCCTCACCCTCACCCTCACAAGGTAACATGGGCTTTTGGGAGTGACTAGGCTGTTAATCACCCTTGGTCCACCGATAGTCTCTCCTCCACTCTGTAGGCCGCCTGGTCTACTCCCACAATTCAGCACAGTCCGAACCCAAATCAAGAGGTGCCTACTGATGGGAGCCCTCTGTCAGGAAGGCCTGTCTAACGCTGGGGTAGTCTCTATACGGATCCAACGAAGGGAACAGAAATAGCCTACCCACACGGATACGATCCACTTGGATCCGCCGACACCGATCTCAACTCTACAAATGACATGAATTCTTCAGAATTCCTCCAGGGCGCATAACTAAGATGCGGGGAAACACATATTATAATAACGAGGTTATAATATTATCGGGAAAAGAAACCTTGGGAGGGCACCATGAGGTCCCGATATAGGATATCCCGACAACCAAACAAGGAACACGGAGTACCCTAGCCCGGGTCTCAACGCTGACCTCGCAAGGCCCCTTATAATATTCCCTAAGGCATGCTAATAGCAATATAATCATCCAATCCCATCTTGATTTAACAAATTAAACTAAATGGGAACATGCATAGGTTCAAGGCTTTCCTAGCATGAAACATGGTGACTAAACATGCATAGGCCGCTATACATGATATAGCTTCTATTTCATCACATAAGGGTGCATGCATAGCTTCTATTTGATCACATATAATAGCTAGGGGACCCCATCGATGCGCGACGTGGGTTTACGCGGGCCGAGCGCATCCCTAGAGAGGGCGGGGGGGATTGGAATCAAACCGTTCACCATTCTACCCGGGACCTCGCGCATCCCATCCGACGAGATCTGCAAGGTAGGGGCATCGAACTGGTGAGAAACAACACAATTTATACACAGAAATAATTAGAAATACCCCATACTCGGACAAGCATGCATACGGGCTCGCACGCATGCGAGCACGCACGTACGCACGCGAGTCCGAGTGCCCCGACACCTACCCGAACCCCCGGGCAGCCACACGCATGGCCCGCCGCACACGCACACACGAATGCGCACGCACGCACACACCCCGGCACCATCGGTGCACTGCCGCGCGCCTGCCCGCACGCACGCGCACGCTCGCGCGAGCCCGCACGCACCGCGCGTCCAGCCCGCGCCCCATGCGCAGCACCCCGCACACGCCCCAGCACGCGCGCGCACTGGTCCCCAGCTCCGCGCCCAGGCGCATGCCCAGGCGCCCTTCCCCGTGCCCAGGCGTAGTGCCCAGGCGCCCTGCCCGTGCGCGCGCACCCCCGCTCGCACCCCCGCTCGCGCCTGCACCCGCGCGCACGCACACGCTCGCGACTGCGCGCCCGACTGCGCGCGCGCCTGGCGCGCACCCAAGCCATCCTAACCCCTTTTTCACCCATCCCAACCCCTCACACACACCCAAACCCAACTACCTAGCATGCATGACCTCCCCAACATCCCCCAAACCACAAAAATCAAGAAAAAGGATGGGAGGAGCTCACCTTGGAGGGGGAACAAAAGGGGGAGGTTCGGGGGCCCTCGACGCACCCGCGATCACCTCAACCGCCACCACCACCACCTCGGCCTCCTCAGCCTCTCCTTGGCAGCAAAAACAGGGGGGGAAGTCATGGAAAGAGAGCTTGAGAGAGGGGAGAACAAACAACATCAATCAACAACACATGAACTCACCAACACCTCCTCCTCCACCATCTCCTTCACCATCTCTCATTGGGGCATTTAAACAAACACAAGGGGGGCTTGAAAGGGTGAAAGAGAGAGCCTCAGCAGAGGTTTACGTGGGGGTGAGAAGGGAGAGAGAGAGAGAGAGGAGATATTTATCAAAATATCTTAAGGAGAAAAGACTAGGTTGCCCTTCGACTAGAAATTCTGCGCAAGCTTCACTGGAACAGCCATAACTTCCCCGATACAGCTCCGCATTGCTTGATTCCAAGACCGATGGAAAGCTAAGAAGATTATCTACAACTTTCATGTTTTATGCCCTGAGTAGATCATCCCTCTAGCTAATCCGAAATTAGAGCTAAACATGGAACAGGGCTGCTGCCAGAATTTCCATCCCTGGGGTATACTTGGAAAAATACCCATAACTTTTACTACAAGAATCCAGTTGATCTGATTCCACTTATGTGCGAAAGATAACTCAAAACTGGACATCTCATAATAAAATCATAATTAAACCCATTCATCTTGGATTTTTACAAAATCAAATCCAAATACCAAATTAGGAATACATAACTCAGGAAAAAAAATTATGTACCCAAATTTTCAAACAGAGCGCTCCAAATGACACAGACACAATAGAGAGAGATCATCATCTCATGAAGTTGGTCGTAGCTTTGCCCCATTAGCATGGGCGTGACAACTACACCACGCCCTCGAGTCTTATCGCAAGGGAATATTAGGCAGGTGCCCGTTATTAACCCAGACTTAATCATACTGGATATTCCAATATATATGGTGGGAGTAGTATTACAATACTACCTAAGACATGCCATATTCTATACATCCATACACATTTCAAACCATACATGCCCATACTAGAGGGGCGCATGCAACACATTCATTCAAACATGGATACAATACATGTATATAAGCCTAGCATGCAAGATATCTACATATTATGGCTTAAGCATGGCCATACTACTTATCTACACAAGTAGTATAGCTAAATTGCCCCATCGATGCGCGACGCGCGACTACGCGCGTCGAGCGCATCCCGAGAGGGGGGGGGATTGGATCGAACCACTCACCGATACTCGGATCACCGCGCGTCCGGTCTACGAGATCTGCAAAACACAACCAATGATCCATAATTAAATTATGGAACCTTCTATCACACATATAAGCTTACTTCATGAAGACCCTAACCCCTGATACTTCCATATTATCACCCAAGACACATGCAACCAACTCCTTGACACTCAACCAAGCAAAACTGCTAAACCTGCTGCAACTAGCCCTACTAATTGGTCTTCACAGCACCCAATACACTTCCAAAAATTATGAAATAAATCATGCACATTCTATGATATGCTGGGATCATAATCCATGCAGACATTAGAACCTAATTTTGCCTCTACAAGCCCAAAACAAATCATTTCCCGAAGCAGGTCAATTCCTACGCGAATCTGGACAGGTCATGCAAAACTGGTTCTAACTTACACCACAGATATCATAATGACCCCAAATTTCATATATAACATCTAGACAAATAGATGATCAAATCATAAGCAGACATAATCCTAAACATATGCCTCTAAATACTAGATTCAGTGAGATCTTTAAAAGATAGTGAGCTGTCTTACCGAAACAGGGGGAGGGAAATGGGGAGATGCGGGGTTCTCGACACACCCACGACCACCTCAACCACCACCACCTCATCAGCCACTCCACCAGCCTTCCTTGGCTGAAAACAGGGGGGGAAGGCATGAGAAGGAGCTAATGAGAAGAGAAACAACAACAACACAAACACACCTTTGAGTGCACTTCCTCTTACACTTTCCACTTCTTTTGCTTCTTCTTCTTCTTCTTCTTTTTCTACTTCTATTTAACACACAAAAAAAGAAGAGGGAGTGAAGGAGAGAGTGAGAGGGAGATGAAGGGGACGCCTACATCAAGCACACACACAAACTCACACACACACACACACACACTAGGCATTAAATGGTGAAAAAGGGGGTGGGTGGGGATTGACTTGAGTCAACCCAACCAAATTAGCAAACAAAACCCATTGACCTAGTCAATGGTCTTCTTTGACTTAGTCCACTTCTACTTGACTTGGTCAAAGTCACCCTTTGACACTTCAAAATCGGTCAAAACCCGGATACGATTCAGATCTGCCAAATTTTCTAAAACGTTACCGGAATTCGATAAAAATTTTATGGGTAGTACTAAACGGTACCAGGACCCATAATATGCAGTCAGATTTCCAATCAGAGTACTCTAACTCCCGCAGGTGGCTAAAAGATAAAATTTTAGCGGCTCCGATCGAAAAAAACAAAAAGGCCCTGAATGACCCAGAAGTGACCAAGGCTTAACTGAAATGGCTCCAAATGACACAGGCATAACAAACAGTTGTTCCTCCCCGAGTGTCCCAAGAGCCTCCCTTCGAGAGTGAGGGCGAGGGTGAGGTTGGTCACGCCGCCACGTGACCTTGTTATCCATTGGGTTCCCACCCATGTTTTTCTTGAAAGGAAATTCCCTTAGTATTGAATTGTTGTTATGGTGCTAGGCTTCTTGCCACTCACTGAGCTTGTATCTCACCCCTCGCATACTGTTTCTTCTATAGGGGCGGTGTTGGGCGTGGAGCTAGAGCTTCTCTATGGCGTGGTCTTGAGTGCGTGGGAACGTCCCGTCTGGCGAATGACGAGTGCGAGTCTGTCAGCAGTCCTAGAGTCTTGTATTTGTAATAGTACGTGTTGCACTGGTTGTATTTTATTTGGACTAGACTTGGCTCTCACAGAACAGTGATTGTGTATTCGAGTCTGTAATAATGTTTTTGGTTTACAGACATTGCTGATATTTTATGCTTCTGCTTTTCAGTTAGGTATCATTTATCTTTGCCTTGCCACATTGTGTGTTGTTGTTGGAGTCCTTGTTGACCTCAGGTATTGATAGTTGATATTATATATATTGCCACGTCTCGAGGATGGCCGCCCTGGGGCATGACAGCCTCACCTCGATCACTCCACCGCAACGCCGGCGCGCCAACCTCCGACGATGCACCCATAGCCGCAGCAACCCCCACGGCCTTAGCCACATCCATCCTCGACATCTACGTTGTATGGGGTGCTTCCCGCACAACCACGTCCTCATGGTCACTCACCTCCGGTTATCCTAAGCCCGCTCTTTGCTCCCGAGTGGACTGTAGGCGCTGCATCATCGATGCAGTCTCCTTTCCCTTTGTCATTTTGCGGAGTTGCCAAGAAAAAAGAGAACCCAAAACCTTGGGTTTCTCAAAATCAAGAAGAAGAAGAAGAAGAAGAGAGAGAGTAACCATTTTAAACCACTTGGGAGAGAAAGGGACACTTTTTGGTTATATAGGGCCCAGTTTTTTAACAGCTCCCCATGTATAGCCGCTCGAGCCCGATGGCTCAATTCGAGTACCCACCCAAACTAGATGGCTAACTCCAACATGCTGCCCCCTGCCAACTTCCCAAAAGCTTAAAATTCAAAAGTTTTCTAAACTACTTGCCATTTATTGATCTATTTTAAATTTTGCTTGATTAAAAACACAACTCACATGAAGTCTTATCACATTACTAGTATCATTCAATCTAAATTTCCTTAGTACTAGTCTCTCTTGGAATTGTTATCTTTCATATGATCCATTCACAAATCCAATATTTTCTTTCTTTATGCTTTCAAAGCATCCTCTTGATTGCTGAATTGCAATGCGCATGTTAAAGCACAAGGAAACCGATGCCAGGCTATAACGCACGATGGTTAGGAACCCCGTCCGAGGGTTGGATTACTTGTTTCCTTACTTTTACTCACTCCCCCACCCAGATCACTCTATTGACTATGTTATAGTAGGCCTAGCTCCCAATGGTCTAAATCAACTCCCTTAATACTATTGGTCATGAGATTAAAACTTATTATAGGTTAGGCCAGCCAAAATAGAGGTCTATCCCCCTATCATCGATCGAAATCTTCCCGCTTCGTGCGAAGACTCCATCCGATGAGGGGCAATTGTTGTCACGCCCCAGGGCGGCCGTCTCCGAGACGTGGCAATATATAATTTCAATAATCAGTACAAGAGGTCAACAATGACGCCAATAAAAAGTACAAGGCTAACAAAGCAATGATAACTAATAGCTCACTGAAAAGAAAAGCATAAAACATCACTAAGTCTGTAGACCAAAATATTATTACAGACTTTAATACACAATCATTGTTCTATGAGAGCCAAGTCTAGTCCAAATAAAATACAACCAGTGCAACAAGTACGATTTATCAATACATAAATGACTCTAGGACTGCTGACAGTCTCGCACTCTCCAACCACCAGACGGGACGTTCACACGCACGCAAGACCACGCCACAAAGAAGCTCCAGCTCCATGCCCAACACCGCCCCTGTAGAAGAAACAGTACGCGAGGGGTGAGCTACAAACTCAGTGAGTGGCAAGAAGCCAAGCACCATAACAACAATTCAATACTAAGGCAATTTCCTTTCAAGGAAAACATGGGTGGGAACCCAATGGATAACAAGGTCACGTGGCGGCGTGACCAACCTCACCCTCGCCCTCACTCTCGAAGGGAGGCTCTTGGGACACTCAGGGAGGAACAATTGTTAACCATAAAACATGGTGTTACTGGATAACGAGATACAACGAGTCCATCCGCTACGAGGTAGAGATACACTACGATACCTCAAGCATTATGAGTAACATACCTAGAGTATACTCGATGGGTATAAGAATCACGTGACTACATGACTTCAACTCACCCTAACCACTAAGGGTGACACAGGACTATTGGGAGAAATTTGTCTGCTCTACACCCTTCGTCATCTGATAGTCCTCACCCGGGTAGCCTCTATCCGGTATACTCCCATGATCAGTACATCTGCCGAACGCATCGGTAGTAGCTACAGGTGGGAGCCCTCTATTAAGACAGCTTCAATGCCAGGCAGCTTCAACACGGATCTGACGAAGGGGATAACGACTCCATGCTTGCAATATCAATCGTTTAGCCCTCTCCCGGATAGTCTCTACCTGGTATACTCCCATGATCAGTACATCTTTCCGCATGCATCGATAGTACTTACAAGTGGGGGCCCTCTGTCAGGACAGCTACAACTTGGGGCGCTTCAACACGGACGATATTGGGAGGAAACTGTTATGCCTATGCCATTTGGAGCCTTATTTTTTTTATCGGAATTGCTAAAATTTTGGTTTTTAGCTACCTACGGGAGTTGGAGTGCTCTAATTGAAAATCTAATCTAACTGCATATTATAGGTCTTAGTATCATTTAGTACTCCCCATAAAAATTTCATCGGATTCCGAAATCGTTTTGGAAAAATATGCAGTTCCAAATCATATCCAAGTTTTGAGCGTTCCTCGTTTGGTTGATCGAATAGTGTTAGATATTTTGGTGAATGTGGTAACCTTTGGTAACCTCACCACCCTTTGCTTAGTGAGGAAGAAAGCACTTGGTTATTTAGAGTGTTAGAGGGTGAGACTAGGTTATGTTTATCTCCCTCTTTTTTCATTGCACTCAACCCACCCCCCCCCCAAGAGAACTTTTTGGGGTTCTCTCTCTCTCTCTCTCTCTCTCTCTCTCTCTCTCTCTCTCTCTCTCTCTCTCTCTCTCTCGTCTCTCCCTCTCCCTCTTTTTTTTGTGTGTGTTGTTGCTGAAGAAGGAAAAGAAGAAGAAGAAGCACAAGAGAGAGTGGAAGAGGGTGAGTGTGTGTGTTGTTGTTGTTGTTTCTCTTCTCTCTATCTCCCTCTCATGCCCCCTTTACCCCCTGTTTTCAGCCAAGAAAGGCTTGAGGAGTTGATGAGGAGGACGTGGTAGTGGTGGTGGTGGTTGAGGTGGTCGTGGGTGTGTCGAGAGCACCCCATCTCCCCATTTCCCTCCCCCTTTTTTGGTAAGGCAGATCTCTGTCTTGTAATGATATCTATGAAACTAGTATTTAGAGATATATTTCTGGGATTGTGTCTTCATGTGATATGATCATTCATGTGTCTATATATTATATATGAAAGTTGGGGTCATTATGATATCTGTGTTGTAAGTTAGAACATGTTTTACATAGCCTGTCCAGATTCGCATGGGAATTGACCTACTTCTGGAAATATTTTATTTCGGGCTTGTAGAGGCAAAATGAGGTTATTATGTCTTCCTAGATTATGATCCCAACATGTCAGATAATGTGTATGATTTATTTCATAATTTTTGGATGTGTATTTGGTGTTGTGGAGAACAAATAGTAGGGCTGGTTGCAGCAGGTTTAGCAGTTTTGCTCAATTGTGTGTCAAGGTGTTGTTATGCATGTTGTGGAAACTATCAAGAGTTGGGTAGTCTTTGTTTGAAGTACTCACCCCTTTTGATGCCCTTGCCTTGCAGATCTTGTCGGTTGGATGCGCGAGGACCCGGGTATCGGTGAGTGGTTCGATCTCACCCTTTGAAAAGCGTTGGATGCACGTAGTCGTGCATCGCGCATCCGTTGGGCACACTAATTATACTACCTATTTAGATAAGTAGTATGGTCATGTCTAACCCAAAATATGCTAGATATTTGCATGTTAGGTTTGTATAGCTCGTATATTGCGTAGAACCCCTATTCTACCATATACTAGCCTATGTATTGTATTCATGTATGAATAATTATGTTTTCATGCGCCCTTCTTTTTTAAGCATGTATTTTTGTATGAGTCTTATGGATGTATAGAATATGGCATGCCTTAGGTAATCCCTATGAGTAATACTACCATATTAATTGTAATATCCAGCATGATTAAGCCTGGGTTAATAACGGGCACATGCCTAATATTCCCTTGCGATAAGGCTTGAGGGCGTGGTGTAGTTGTTGCGCCCATGCTAATGGGGCAAAGCTATGACCAACTTAATGAGATGATGAGCTCTCTCTCGCCCTTTCTCTTTGTACGAACTGAGTAAGTAGATGCGGTTCCTACTTGACTCAGGTTCGTTTGGGAATATTGGCATGCACCTGTTAGTGCGCGAGATCGCGCTTGACCCTTCCTTTTTTTAGTTGGTGATATCCAACGCATGTTAGAGTATATTTTGTATGTTTATATGATTAGTGCCCTCATATGCATGTGTAGTTATGTCACGCCCCGGGCGTCCCCGGTACGCGGCAAAATAATAGTAATATCAGCTATTAATACATGAGGTCAATAAGGACACTAACAACAATACACAAGGCGTCAAAGCAAGATAAAGATAACTGACTGAAAAGCGGAAGCATAATATATAACAATGTATTTAAATCAAAAACATTATTACAGACCCGAATACACAATCAATGTCTTGTGGAAGCCAAGTCTAGACCAAAGAAAATACAACCTGTGCCACATGCACGATTTACAAAGCATAAATGACTCTAGGAATGCTGACAGCCTCACACTCGCCACCCGCCGGAAGAACGCTCCACGCCCATAAGACCACGCCACAGGAAAGCTCCAGCTCCACGCCCAACACTGCCCCTGAAAAGAAACAGTATGCGAGGGGTGAGCTACAAGCTCAGTGAGTGGCTGGAAACCAATCCTCATCTACAGTTCAATACATAAATCAGTTCCCTTTTTCAAGGAAAAACATGGGTAGAAACCCAATGATCACTGGGTCACGCGGCGGCGCGACCAACCTCACCCCCACCCTCACTCCCGAAAGGAGTCTTTTGGGACTTATGGGGAGAGACCATACCGTCGGTCGAAGAGACCCGGATTTACTGGTCTAGAGACCATGCCGTCGGTCGAAGAGACCCGGATTTACTGGTCTAGAGACCATGCCGTCGGTCGAAGAGACCCGGACTTACTGGTCTACTCAACACTATTGGATCATCTACCTCTAGAGAAACGCCCATCGATGTCCCTCAACATCGATCACAAGACCGGACCCAACATCTATGGGAACGGTCGAACAACGAATGGGTCACGATGGACGCGTCTTCGCCTCATCCACACCCTCACTCTTGAAAGGAGACATCTTGGGACTTTGGGAGAGACTTAGACTGCTCTACACCCCTGGTCCACCGGTAGCCTCTCCCTGGCCTCTAACGTCGGGGATGTCACTACACGAATCCAACGAAGGGGAGAGCGACTCCACGCTCGTGACATCATTCGTTAACCCTCTTCTGGGTAGCCTCTACCTGGCCACACACTCAGTGAATGGCACCAACTATGCATCACAAATCAAATTAACCTCAAATCATTTATAATCTCTAAGTGGCAATAACTACACAATCCAATGGGTCGCTACATCGCCGACCCACCACACCCTCACCCTCACAGGGTAACATGGGCTTTTGGGACTGACTAGGCTGTTAATCACCCTTGGTCCACCGATAGTCTCTCCTCCACTCCGTAGGCCGCCTGGTCCGCTCCCACAATTCAGCACAGTCCGAACCCAAATCAGGAGGTGCTTACTGATGGGAGCCCTCTGTCAAGAAGGCCTGTCTAACGCTGGGGCAGTCTCTGTACGGATCCAACGAAGGGAAGAGAAACAGCCTACCCACACGTATACGATCCACTTGGATCCGCGGTATTCCTTAACTGAAAAAAAGAAACCTTGGGAGGGCACCATGAGGTCCCGATATAGGATATCCCGACAACCAAACAAGGAACATGGAGTACCCTAGCCCAGGTCTCAACGCTGACTTTGCAAGGCCCCTTAATCCAGAGAAGGGAGACTCTACTAATGTCATGAATTCTTCAGAATTCCTCCAGGGCGCATAACTAAGATGCGGGGAAGCATATATTATAACCACAAGGTTATAATATTCACTAAGGCATGCTAATAACAATATAATCACATCGCTAATAACAATATAATCCCACAATCCCATCTTGATTCAAACAAGTTAAACTAATTGGGAACATGCATAGGTCGAGGCTTTCCTAGCATGAAAACATAGTGACAGGATGCATTTGCCTTTACACATATCATAAGGGGCAAGTATCCCTAACATACAGGGTCTAGGGTGGCTTGGATACTACATAATGATCATGCATACATAGATCAAGGCCTTTAAGTACAGGACATGGT
The DNA here is from genome assembly GCA_030737835.1 of Acorus gramineus. Lineage (NCBI taxonomy): Eukaryota > Viridiplantae > Streptophyta > Magnoliopsida > Acorales > Acoraceae > Acorus > Acorus gramineus. The sequence goes on from JAUJYN010000021.1 coordinate 405,101, forward strand.
GACCAGGCAGGTACAGGCCTCTATACATGATACCTGGATGTATATTCCCTAGCATGCAAAATATCTACATATTAGTTAGGGGGCCCCATCGATGCGCGACGCGCGTCTACGCGGGTCGAGCGCATCCCTAGAGAGGGGGGGGGATTGGAATCAAACCACTCACCTTACGATCCGGGACCTCGCGCATCCCATCCGACGAGATCTGCAAGGTAGGGGCATCCAACTGGTGAGAAACAACACAATTTATACAAAGAAATGGTTAGAAATACCCAAAACACGGATAAGCATGCATACGGGCTCGCACGCATGCGAGCACGCGCGTACGCACGCGAGTCCGAGTGCCCCGACACCTACCCGAACCCCCGGGCAGCCACACGCATGGCCCCCCGCACGCGCACGCACGAATGCGCACGCACGCACACACCCCGGCACCATCGGCGCACTGCCGCGCGCCTGCCCGCGCGCCCAGACGCGCTGCCGCACGCACGCGCACGCTCGCGCGTGCCCGCGGGCACTCGCGCGCACCCCCGCTCGCGCCTGCACCCGCGCGCACTCCCGCGCGCACCCGCGCACCCTCGCGCACTCACCGGCGCGCGACTGTGCGCGCGACTGCGCCCACCTGCGCTTGCCTGCGCGCGCACGCACGCAGACCGCGCCCAGCGCGCACCCAAGCCATCCTAACCCCTTTTTCACCCTTCCCAACCCCTCACACACACCCTAACCCAACTACCTAGCATGCATGACCTCCCAACCAACCCCTTAAGCCAAGAAAACCAAGAAAGAAGGGAAGGAGCTCACCTTGGAAGGGGAACGAAAGGGGGAGGTTCGGGGGCCCTTTGCGCACCGTAACGCCGCCACCGGGAACACCACCACCATCACCACCTCTCCTCGGCCTCCTCAGCCCTCCTTGGCAGCAAAACAGGGGGGGGGGAGATCATGCAAAGAGAGCTTGAGAGAGAGGGGAACAAGCACAGCAACACATGAACACAAGATCTACCACCACCTCTTCCTTCTCTTTGAGGCAAAAACCCAAACACACCCAAACACATGGGGGGGGGGGAAATGAAAAGAGAGAAGGAGAGACCAGATGCTGGTCGTGGGATTTGTGAGGGGAGAGAGAGAGAGAGAGATATTTATCAAAATATCTTAAGGGGGAATTACTAAGTCACCCTTTGACTAGAAATTCTGCGCAAGCTTCACTGGAACAGCCATAACTTCCTCAATACAGCTCCGAATTGCAAAATTCCAAGACCGATGGAAAGCTAAAAAGATTATCTACAACTTTCATGTTTATGCCATGATCAAATAATCCATCCAGCTATTCCGAAATTAGAGCTAAACATCGAGCAGGGCTGCTGCCAGAATTTTCATCCCCGGGGTATACTTGAAAAAATACCCATAACTTTTACTACAAGAATCCAGTTGATCTAATTCTACTTCTGTGCGAAAGCTAACTCAAAACTGGACATCTCATAGTAAACTCATATTTAAACCTCTTCATCTTGGATTTTAACAAAATCAAACCCAAATACCAAATCGGGAATACATAACTTCGAAAAAATTATGTACCCAAATTTTTAAACAGAGCGCTCCAAATGACACAGGCACAACAAGTTAGGCCTTGCCTTGTATGTATGTTGCATGATGTGTTGCTTATGCCATATAGTTAATCATATGTTATTGTGCATGTGGATCAAGTTCCTTCGGTGATATAATTCTCCTGTAATATATAAGCGCAAGTTAAAACTGATTAGCCCTTTCTAAAATAGGTATGGGTATGACCCGCTATCGGGTTGTACCCTATTAGTTAGAGCGCTAGCAATGTAATCGCCCCCTTGCATCCGAGTGATGCATTTGATTGGAATTCAGAAGAATTCATTGTCATATCGGTTTTGTTAAGCCGGTGGTTATGGCATTAAGCAAGGTTAACCCGTGCTAGGCATGTGTATGAACCGCCTGTTGGGTTATGCCATTGGCTTATTTCTGCACGAGTGTAGAGTTAACTCCTGACGTCCAAGTGACGCATCTGCGTGGGAGTTCAAGGGTATTCAATATCATCAGTATATGACTATTGAGAGTAGTCGACCTAAGTGGTTCGCATTGTGCGCAAGAAATCGTTCTCCGTTTCATCGAATCCGCGTTGAAGCTACCCGGCGTTGAAGCTGTCCTGACAGAGGGCTCCCACCCGTAGGTACTACCGATGCGTTCGGCAGATGTACTGATCATGGGAGTATACCAGGTAGAGGCTACTCGGGAGAGGGCTACCGGATGACGAAGGGTGTAGAGCCGTTGGATTTTCCCCCAACAGTCCTGTGTCACCCTTAGGGGTGAGGGTGAGTTGAAGTCACGTGGTCACGTGACCCTTATTTACCTGTCGAGCGTACTTCAGGTAAGTTTTGCCTAATGCCTTGAGGTATGGTAGCGACATCTCTATCGTCACCCTTAGGGGTGAGGGTGAGTTGAAGTCACGTGGTCACGTGACCCTTATTTACCTGTTGAGTGTACTTCATGTAAGTTTTGCCTAACACCTTGAGGTATCGTAGCGACATCTCTATCTCGTAGCGGAGGGACTGGTTGTTTAGGTTATCCAGTAACACTAGGTGTTATGGTTGACCTTTGTTTCTCCCCGGGTGTCCTAGGAGTTTCCCTTCGGGGCAGAGGTGGGGGATGAGGTGAAGTCACGTCACCGCGTGACCCATTCGTTGTTTGTCCGTTCCCATAGTTGTTGGGTCCGGTTATGTATCGATGTTCAAAGACATCGTTGGGCAGTTATCTCGATGTAGATAATCCAATAGTGTTGTGTGGACCAGTAATTCTGCGTCTCTTCGACAAATGGTATGGTCTCTCCCCAAGAGTCCCAAGAGTCTCCCTTCGGGAGTGAGGGTGAGGGTGAGGTTGGTCGCGCCGCCGCGTGACCTTGTTATCCATTGGGTTTCTACCCATGTTTTTCCTTGAAAGGAAATTGCCTTAGTATTGAATTGTTGTAATGGTGTTTGGTTTCCAGCCACTCACTGAGCTTGTAGCTCACCCCTCGCATATTGTCTCTTCCACAGGGGCAGTGTTGGGCGTGGAACTGAAGCTTCCTTGTGGTGGGGTTCGAGTGCGTGGAGTGTCCCGTCTGGTGGTTTGCGAGCGCGAGGATGTCAGCAATCCTAGTGTCATTTATGTATTTGAAATCGTGTGTGTTGTACTAGTTGTACTTTATTTGGACTAGACTTGGCTCTCACAGAACAGTGATTGTGTATTCGAGTCTGTAATAATGTTTATGGTTTACAGACTTATTGATATTTTTAAGCTTCCGCATTTTAGTTGAACTATCAGTTATCATTGTTTTGCCAACTTTGTGTGTTATCTATTGGACTCATTGTTGACCTCTTGTACTTGATAGCTGATACTTTATATTCTGCCACGTCTCGGGGACAGCCGCCCTGGTGCGTGACCAAAACATTCCATGTTCGCAATGCAAACCCAATGAAAAAACAACTACTCTCGGTAATCACCTACCGATGCTATCAAATACACATGAACTCCCACACAGATGCGTTGCTCGGACCTAGGGAGTTACCTCGACTCTCGCACCGAAAATAAGCCCAAGGCATAACCCAATGAGCGGTTCATACATGCTCCTAGCACGGATAAGCCTAGCTTAATGTCATAACCACCGGCTTAACGAAACCGATATGACAATGAATTCTCCTGAATTTCAATCGAGGGCATCACTCGGATGCAAGGGGGCGATTACATCACTAGCGCTCTAACTAATAAGATACAACCTGATAGCAGGTCATACCCACGCCTATTATAGATAGGTCCAATTAGTCTAACATGCGTATAATCATAATAGGAGAATTCTACTGCAGTTATGTACATAAACCACATGCACGATAACATAATAATTAATTATAGGGGTATTCCCTAACATGGATAAAAAGCATAAACAATATATATGCAACATACATATCAGGTGTGGCCTAAATAATATGCATACAAAGTCATTAATCATACAAGCATACAAGTGTACCCCAACATGCGTTGGATATCACCAACTTAAAAGGGAGAGGTCAAGCGCTATCTCGCGCACTAACAGGTGCATGCCAATATTCCCAAGCAAACCTGAGTAAAGTAGGAACCACATCTACTTACTTAGTTCACACGAAGAGAGAGGGCGAGAGAGCTCATCATCTCTAGAAGTTGGTCATAGTTTTGCCCCAATAACATGGGCACAACAACTACACCATGCGTTCAAATCCTACGACCAGGGAATATTAAATATGTACCCGGTTATTAACTCAGGCTTAATTATTATCAACATGGGGGGGTGGTAGTATCACAACCAAGATTACCTAAGGCATGCCATATTCTATACATCCATATAAATACAAAGAGATACATGCCCGTACAAATAGGGCACATGCAAACATGATTATTCATTCATGAATACAATACATAGGCAAGTATATGGTAGAATAGGAGGTTCTACGCAATATACGAGCTATACAAGCCTAGCATGCAAGATATCTAATCATAATATGGGTTAGACATTACCATACTACTCATCTAAACAAGTAGTATAGTTAAGGTGCCCCACAGATGCGTGATGCACGACTACGTGCATCCAGCGCTTCCTGAATAGTTGGATCGAACCACTCACCGAACGACTCATTCATTGCGAGTTCCGCCAACGAAAGCTGCAAAACACAACCAATGATGCTCAATTAAAATATGAAGCCTCTTGACAGATATACAAGCCTACTTCATGAAGACAACGACTCTTGATATTTTCCACAACACGCATAACAACTCCTTGACACACAATCAAGCAAAACCGGTATATCTGCTGCAACCAGCCGCAGATGTTGATCTCCACATCACCAAATACACATCTAATAATTCTGAAATAAATCACACACATTCTATGAAATGTTGCGATCATAATATGTGAGGACATCATAACCTGATATAGCCTCTATGTGCCCAAAATAAAATATTGTCAGAATCCGTACAGTCCATGCAAGACAGATTCTAACTTACCACACAGATATCATAATGACACCAAATTTCATATATAATATCTAGACACATAGATGATAATATTACATGAGGACACAAGCCTCAAAATATGCCTCTAGATACCAAATTCATAAGGATCTTTACAAGACAGAAATCTGCCTTACCTCTCTAAGCACCACCCAAGCCTCTCAACACTATCATCACTTCTTCCTTAGCCCAACCACTGCTAGTCCACACAAAAGAGAGCAAAAATAGAGAGGGAAGAAGGGTTAGTAAGGGTGAGTAACATAAGACAACCACACACAAGTCACCCCACTTACATAAACAATCCTCTCACCACTCCTCCAACAAAGATCTGCCAAGGTCTCTCAAACACATCATGGATTGATTCACCAGAAATCAAGTTCAAAAAGATCATCAGAGAAAGAGAGAGCAGCAGCAACAAGTGGCAGAGAAGAAAGCAAATTAATATGGATTCCCTCACCTTAACAATCAAAGCTTCATATTCTATTCAATGTCATCCTCTCTTCCTCCTCTTCTCCTCTTCTCTTCTTCTCTCTCTCTCTCTCTCTCAGATTTTCCTCTGCTGGACCTCCAAAAATGGCAGCAAAAACCCCTCTTTGTTGCCCTAAATACATCATATTTAGTGGGGTTGAAATGACCAAATAGTCCTTGACCAGAAATTCTGGACAGGCTTCACTAGAACAGCCATAACTTCCACAATCTAACTCCGCATTGAACAATTCAAAATCCGTTGGAAAGCCAAGAAGATTATCTACAACTTTCATGTTTATACCAAGATCCAATAACCCCTCCAACTATTCCTAAATATGAGCTAAACATCGAACAGGGCTGCTGCCAGACTTTTCTCATCCCTAGGGTATATTGGAAAAATACCCATAACTTTTGCTATATGAATCCAAATGATCCAATTCCACTTTTGTATGAAAGCTAACTGAAAACTGAACATCTCATGATAAAATCATATTTAAACTACTCCATCTTAGGCATTAACAAAATTAAATCCGAATACTAATAGAAACTGCATAACTTCTAAAAAGACGTCAGAATGCAACAAAAATTTACAAGTAGGCCAATGCCAGTACCAGGAGAACAATTATGCAGTCAGATTTTCAATCAGAGCACCCCAACTGCCACAGTTATCTAAAAGCCAAAATTTTAGCGACTCCGATAAAAAAATAAGGCTCCAAATGACATAGGCATAACAATTGTAGAAACCCAATTTTGACTATCCGAAGAAAAGAAAATTATCTGAAGTAACATTTAAAATAAACTACATTTGAACCTCAAAGAAAACTACATAAAGAAATTAGAAGGAAAAGAAAGGAAAACCTGGGCCAACACTTAGAAAAATCGAAAGGCCAAAAACCAAATGGCTACTCTAACCAAGTCGTCCCTCTTCAGACGGCTCAAATGAACATGCCGCCCTCGAACCGCTTCCCTCAGATAGGACATATAGTTGGCATTAAATGTTAATCATTGAGGAGGTTTGTTCCTATTAGCCGCCCCTTTCTGACGGCTCAACGCTAGTATCCACCTTATTCCACCGCTTATCAGAGATGGAACATATGACAGGTTATAATGCAAGGCAAGTTCTTGAATCCAACCGCCCGAACCCAGACAACTCAATCCAAGTAGCCGCCACTTCCCAGGGCAAAATAACAGAACCAAATCAGAGGGAAGTCTAATTCAAAAAAAAAATTTCAAACCCACCCTATTACCCAATTCAATCTATTATCCAATAGTAATTTCCTTGCATATCATTGTTTTAGACCCTTCTCAACCCTAGCCAAACAAATTCAAATCCATACCTAGTTGTTGCCCAATTTTGCAAAACCAAAAACCTAGGTACCAGGGGGATAGTCCAAAATAGCCGTCGAACCCAAGCGGCTAAGTTCAAGAAGCTGGCCCCCTTCCCCCCTCCCCCTCTTTTTAGTAGCCTTTTGTCAAATTCCCACCAAACAGAAAAGATTCTCCATTTTCACCTCTATGTGTGGTTGACCATAGCTCAGAGAGGAGAACCCTACAATCTACCACAGCGAGGCAATCAACCGAAACATCAACTTTTCCTACTTTTTGATAAAGCAAGTAGCGACCACATTTAGTCATTCTGAGAGGTTGTCGAGCAACTCAGAAGACCCTTCGAGCAGTGATCCGGTCAATCGCGAGATTGCACCAAAACCAGGCTTCTGAAGAAACCCCCCACCACATTCCACTGAATTCCAATACCGACCCGACACCTTCATTTGAATGTTTACAATCCATATGCTTTCCACTTCTGTATGAAAAATGACTTGAGAAATTACAACATGAACATGTGAGTTACTCAAACCAAACAACATAAAATGTAATAAGAAATGAAATTTCACATTATTGACTTGGTTTAAGGTTGTAGTGTAGGGTACAAGTTTTCAACGTAAAATACGAAATATGTATCTAGTTGTACACACATTACACCTCTGAGCATTCGTAGAATTAAGTAGAAGTAAAACAATTGTACCAACATCAAGCAACACAAGCATCACAACCAAAACTAGATATATGTGAGCTAGATGTGCACCAAAAACAGCCAAATCATAGAATCCTCCTATAAAGCCCGTGTTGAACAACCCCATGTGGGAGTATGTTAGGCAATGAGTTTTGTGGGATAGTTTTATTTAAAACAGATGGAACTTGGGGGATTTATTAATTTGACAGTGTCACTTGTGATTGTGCCAATGTGTGGTAGACTATGGTCTAATTGAAGTATTCTTTATAACATATTTTCAGTTCTAGAAGCATATATTAGATATACCTATGTGTAGCAGTTTAACCATATTATTTGACATTATGATTAGTTTTTTGTGGCCAAATTGTGTGTAATATAAACTTAGGTAAAAGTGTGTCTAACATTTACCAACCCTTTTTCAATATGCTGAACATTTTTGTCTAGTATTTAGGGGCAGACATAACAAAAAGGGAAAGTAATAAAAGGACGACTCAAGGGCTGCAAAACTATCAGGGCAACAAACACTAATAAATTTAAAAGAACAAAGTGTATGGGTGATCAAAAAGCAAGATTTAGAAAATTTTGAATAAGACAAAGGAATGTATATGCATACAAATGCAAAGGAATTAACAAAATTCCCTATCATTGTTTCATAATATTACATGCCTAGAGTTTTTAACAAACATAACCACACATGGGTTGTTCAAAACAGTTTGAAATAAAGGCAATCCAAAATGTACACAAGGAGATCACACTCCAACTGATATACTGTGGAAAATGTGGTATGTACCCATTGTAAGGGAGTTTAGAACCCTACAACTCTATCCATCCAATCATTGACACTTTAATTAATACCATGATCATGGCCTGATTAATGTCATCTTCAATGCCTCTGCTACTGCCAACCTAGTCTGGACACCAGTATCCCTCAAGGATTCTAATGCATTCTTGAACTACCTCCCTCTAATTGACATCTTTTGCATAACTTGTTACATATTGTCCACCTTGATTCTGGAAAGTCAACCAATTCCTACAAGTTCTCATCATCTTTTTGGTTCCTCTTCCTCTTTAGAGATGAAAATGACTCCTTACAATCTCCCACTCCGACAAACCCTTCAGGAGTCACATTGTTGACTGTACTTTTTATTTATATTTATATAGTGAAGTACCTTCATCATCAACTTCAAATCGGTTAAATTTATTGATGAAGGTTGTCTCCGTATGTGTGGTCTACATGATCTCCCAAACATATTTCTCCCTTGTACACTCCCACATTCTCTATGTTTTGGGCCACATTGGATGTGAACTTCACATCACCCGAACCTTCCACTGAAATTGACATCCATATCTGTGTCATCTGCATTACTAGCAAAGGTCCCGTATGTTCATCTTAAAAGAGAGAGATCGACTGAAAATAAAGATCTTCTAGTAGATTTGAGAAATCTAACATAGATTGCATTTGCTAGGTAGTGATTGCTGGAGTGAGATACAATGAGGGGACTGAGGCACTAGATGCTAATATTGAAATAGGAATAAGATGTTAGAGGAAGAACCTGGGTGATCCTGTTAAGTTCCCTCTGAGAGGGTATGTAGGTCCCGTATGTTCTTCATCTTAAAAGAGAGAGATCGATTGAAAATAAAGATCTTCTAATAGATTTGGGAAATCTAACATAGATTGTATTTTCTAGGTAGTGATTGCTAGAGTGAGATACAATGAGGCGACTTGATGGCCGATCAGATATGCAACAAAGTGATTTGAAACGATGCTTGCAGGTTGACTGATAACGGGGGGTTCAAAAAGGGTTATTCAATGGGGAAAGTTGGACTTGTGTTGTGAGATGAGATGATGATTAAATGAGGTTTTTGGGAGATTAAATATGGCTTAAACCCACTCAATACCCCAACAACGGCTTGTTCATACTTGGACTGAAGGAAGGTCTCTGTGTGTGACTCCCATAAAAACTCCACGTTTGATGGTATAACATGTGTAACTTGGTTCCCCAAAACTCTAGATTGGTAAAGGTTGAAGAAGATGGTTTTTGCAATCTGGTATTGCCTTTTTTTAAAACTACAAATGCTGGGGAGATGGTTGACGAGGCCTTCACATTGTAGCAGGGCAAGTGATAATTTTTTATGGGATATGTTGGGTCCAATTATCCCCTAATTAGAATTGTGTCCGAATTACCTATTTCATGGGGGTGGAATGCTTATATCCAATTATTCTTCCCTATTCCTGCATCCAGATTCCATCTTATACCACCCAATCAAATTGTCAAAAGTGGGTTATACTACCCTATTTTTGCATTATTCACCCTTTATTCCTGTAGCCGAACAAGACATTAAGGCCCCAGTTGGATATCCGCCACAATGCCATCACAGTTCCAAACATGTTTAGGGTGTTAATGTTGGAACAATCAATATTACGTTTAAAAACCACTTTTATTTGTACATGAGAAGCTTTAAAAACAACGCTTCTCAACTAGTTTTATCCAACGCCAGAGTCTCCCGTCCCAAATGGACTCTCCATCCAAACGGTAAAATAATTTTATGTGCCCAACTTTGATATTTTTATTTTATTATATATATATATATATTTTATGAAAACGGTAGACGATTTATTGCTGTTTTTATTAGAAGTGTCACAGTACATGTGTCACGCCCCGGGCGTCCCTTGGAACGCGGCAAGTGTATATATGATATCAGCAGTCTAAACAGAAGGTCAATAACATACCCTAAACAACATCAATATGACAACACAGACAACAATGAAGCTGACAGGATATATACACAAATAGTGGAAGCTAAAAGACTGAGTCTGTAATTCAAAAACATATTACAGACTCGATACATAATCAACTGTCCTGTGAGAGCCAATATATATACAACGACATCCAAATATAATACAACCACGTGCCCAAGCACGGAATATAATACATACAATAAAAAAGGGATGCTGATAGCCTCTGATACTCGTGGGACGTGGCGCTACTCCGCTACTGATGAAGTCCCTCGGGGAGCTCCTCCTTCAGATCCGACTCAGACAACACTGGAGAATAATATATGCGAGGGGTGAGCCACACGCTCAGTGAATAGCACAACCCATGCATCACAATTTATATTAACCACAATCTTATTATTCAAGCCTCAAAGTGGCAACAACTACACAAAACAGTGGGTCGCTAACGCCGGCCCGCCACACCCTCACCCTCACCCTCACCCCTCAATATGGTGACATAGGATATTGGGACTTACAAACCAGTGGGTCGCTATCGCCAACCCACTACACCCTCACCCTCACCCCTCAATAGGTGACATAGGATATTGGGACTTACAAACCAGTGGGTCGCTACATCGCCGACCCACCACACCCTCACCCTCACCCCTCAATATGGTGACATAGGATATTAGGACTGACTAGGCTGTTGGTCACCCTTGGTCCACCGATAGTCTCTCCTCCACTCCGTAGGCCGTTTGGCCACCCCCACATTCAGCACAGTCCGTCCCAAATCAGGAGGTGCCTATTGATGAGAGCCCCTGCACGGGCAGCCTTTCCAACGCTGGGGTAGTTTCTACACGGATCCAACGAAGGGAACAGAACAGCCTATCCATACGCATATGATCCACTCGGATCCGCTGACAACACATCTCAACAACTCTAATGTCATGAATTCTTCAGAATTCCTCCAGGGCGCATAACCAAGATGCGGGGAACATATATGATAATAATGAGGAAAAGAAACCTTGGGAGGGCAACCTGAGGTCCCGATATAGGACATCCCAACAACCAAACAAGGAACACGGAGTACCCTAGCCCGGGTCTCAATGTTAACCTCGTAAGGCCCCTTAATATTCCCCAAGGCATACTAATAATCATATGCTAGCATTTAATTTAATAAATTAAACTAGTAGGACACATGCATAGGTCGAGGCTTCCTAGCATGAGAATAGGGTGACAGGATGCATGGCTCTTACACATATCCTAAGGGTGTAAGTCCCTAACATACAAAGTCTATGGTAGCATGCATACTACATTTTAATCATGCTTGCATGGATTACACAAGTTAATATAGCCTATGGTGCCCCAGGGGAGGACGGTATACGCCCAAGTGCATATAGCGCCTCCCTACTGGGTTGGGTTGTACCACTCACTAACAACCGGGTCGTCGCGCTGCCGTCCGTCAAGATCTGCAAAATAGGGTAATCAATTCGGTGAGTAAAATACACAATATATACCAAAATACTCAAAAAAATACCCAACACTCGGACAAGCGTACATACGGCCCGTACGCACGCGAGCCCGAGCACCCCGACTCAATCCCGAACCCCCGGGCAGCCATTCGCATAGCCACCCGCACGCGTACGCACGAATGCGCACGCACGCACGCACCCCGGCACCATCGGCGCACTGCCGCGCGCCTGCCCGCGCGCCCAGACGCGCTACCGCACGCACGCGCACGCTTGCGCGCGCCTGCGCGCACCGTGCGTCCAGCCCAGCGCGCCCCCGCGCGCACTGCGCCCCCCGCGCAGCACCCCGCGCAAGCCCCAGCACGCGCACGCACGCGCATGCCCGTACGCGCGCGCACTGGTTCCCAGCTCCGCGCCCAGGCGCATGCCCAGGCGCCCTGCCCCGCACCCAGGCACAGTGCCCAGGCGCCCTGCCCGCGCGTGCACCCTTGCTCGCACCCCCGCTCGCACCCCTGCTCGCGCCTGTACCCGCGTGCACCCGCGCGCACTACCGCGCGTACCTGCGGACCCGCGCGCGTCCGCGCGCCCGATTGCGCCCTCCAACGCCCGCCTGCGAGCGCGCCTGCGCGCGCACGCGGGTAGACCGCGCCCAGCGCGCGCCCAAGCCATTCTAACCCCTTTTAAGCCCTTCCCAACCCCTCACACACACCCCAACCCATCTACCTAGCATGCATGACTTCCCAACCAACCCCTTAAGCCAAGAAAACCAAGAAAAGAAGGGGAGGAGCTCACCTTGGAGGGGGAACAAAAGGGGGAGGTTCGGAGGCCCTCGACGCACCCGCGACCACCTCCACCGCCACCACCGCGACCACCACCTCTTCAGCCTCCTCAGCCTCCTCTTCAGCCGAAAATCAGGGGGGGAAGATCCATGCAAAGAAAGCTTGAGAGAAGGGAAGACAAGCAACAACAACACATAGACAACCCTCACCAACACCTCCTCCACCACCCTCTCTTTGGGGAAATTCAACAAACACTTGGTGGGTGTGTTTGCAAGAGAGAAAGAGTGGCAAGAAAAGCTACTCGTGGGATTTGGGAGGGGAGAGAGATTTCACTGGAATAGCCATAACTTCCTCGATACAGCTCTGAATTGCTTGATTCCAAGACCGATGGAAAGCTAAGAAGATTATCTACAACTTTCATGTTCATGGAAAGATTAGATAATCTCTCCAGCTAATCCAAAATTAGAGCTAAACATGGAACAGGGCTGCTGCCAGAATTTCCATCCCTGGGGTATACTTGAAAAAATACCCATAACTTTTACTACAAGAATCCAGTTTGTCTAATTCCACTTCTGTACGAAAGCTAAGAGGGGGGTAGTCGATACCGACTTTGATGGATTTTTGTGGACATTATTCAAGTGATAGACTTTCGTAGACTTTGTAGATTTTCACAGACTTTTGCAGATTTTCATAGACTTTTACAGACTTTCACAAATTTACTCTCATGGACTTTCACAGACATTTGCAGACTTTCACTGACTCTCATGGACTTTCACAGACTTTTACAGACATTTGCAGACTTTCACAGATTGACTCTTATGGATTTTCATAGACTTTCACAGACTTTTGCAGACTTTCACAAATCACTCTCATGAACTTTCACAGACTTTTGTAGACTTTCACAAATCACTCTCATGAACTTTCACAGACTTCTGTAGACTTTCACAAATCACTCTCTTGGACTTTTACAGATTTTCAGAGATTGACTATTTTCACATGTGGATTTCTATTAATAAACACAAAAATATTTTTAGAATTTTAAAATAACAAATAAAGAACTCAAATATTTAAATTCAACATGAATGATTGATACCCATATAAATAAAATAAAAGCAATTAGTATATTTCATATATATAAATATATCTTTTTACTTTTATATATGTTTAAACATTATAAACAATATATATATACATCTATATTGTACAATAATAGAAACATCTTCAAGGAAAATCAAATCAAACATTATACATATAATCAAATATATGATAAATCTATATTTTAAAAAATAATTGTGGATGATCTAGGCATATATAATATAATCTATCATTCTCATATATTCATCAAACATATGAGGTGATAGGAATATTTCATACATATGGACATTCATAAAAAAAGATGATAAATAAAGAAAAAAAATGTGAATAAAAATATGAAAGGCATGGATAAAAATCATAAAGGAGATTTGTTAAAAGAAAAAAAAGAAGAAATATTCACAATATTGGAATAAAAGTCCATGAGAATCCCACCCATTTGAGTGGGATTTTGAAATGACTTTTTCATTTATATTTCTCTCTCTAAAGTCCACAAGAATCCATCACTTATGAAAGTCTTCACAAATCCTGTTTAAATTGAATAACACATGACAAAATGTCTACTATAACGAGTCTCAATAGAATAACGCTGGACTTTTTGTCCACGAAATAATGTCTCAATCGAATAACGCTGGACTTTATGTTCACGAAATAATGTCTCAATCGAATAACGCTGGACTTTATGTCCATGAAATAATGTCTCAATCGAATAACGCTGGACTTTATGTCCACGAAATAATGTCTCAATCGAATAATGCTGGACTTTTTGTCCACGAAATAATGTCTCAATCGAATAACGCTTGACTTTTTGTCCACGAACCAAAGTCCTGATTGAAAAATACAAGACTTACAAATCCACGAGCATGGACATTTTGTCCATGAAAATCCTAATTGACTACCCCTATAACTCAAAACTGAACATCTCATAATAAAATCACAATTAAACCTCTTTATCTTGGATTTTAACAAAATCAAATCCAAATACCAAATCAGGAATACATAACTTAGAGAAAAAAAAATTATGCACCAAAATCTTCAAACAGAGAGCTCTAAATGACACAGACACAATAACATGTTTGAAAAAAGAATAAAACAAAGGTACCCCAGGGAAAGTAAAAGGGAACAACAGGGTGGTGGGGGAGAAGAGGAGGGGATAAGGGTAGACGTGGAGGAGGCTTCTACCCAACAGACCCATATTTTATTTATTTATTATTTGAATGTCGAAATTGGGAGAAAATTAACACTCGCCGAGCACCATCTCTCAAATCTCTTAAGAGAGCCGAAACCCTAACCTGAGATGGCGGAATCTCAATCTTCCCAAGATAAGAGCTCCGGTATGTTTAATTTTCAAGTTTGGATTCGATTGATTTTCGTGGCTATCTGAAAAGTATCTATTGTAGTGAACAAACTGAATGATCACCATTTTTGAACATGCTGACAAGTTTTGCTGCCTGGCTTTAAAGGAAACCTTAGCATTGACGAGTATTTTGGGGCAATTAATTTGAGCTATTGGAGAATTTTGAGTAGTCGTTTTGTATGCATGCGTCACATGCTGAGTCTATATGGGGCACTGTCCAAAATTTCGTCCTCTGTTGAATGGGTTGATTGATTTGAATGGGTTTGATTGGAATTTGTTAAAACATTTGCAGGAAGCAATGTAAACTGTTTTGGGTCCATGATGTGCTTTTGAAAACATGTTTAAGGCATTTTAATTTGATTAATTTTCCTTATATAAGTCAAATAATTAAATTTCTGGTGAAGGGTGGTTGGCTTTTTATGTTGGGGTGCTTGGTTGTTTTCCAATTTTATTGCAAGGGTTTGTAATGCCCTTTCATGTTATCATGGGAAAGTCTTCCAAATGTCAGTCACTGAGAGAATAAAAAAACATAAGATATGGAGGTCTACGAATAATGATGGCAGGTCTGTCATAGAGAATTAATCACGTGACAAGCTATCCTTTGCACTCCAAGTTGTTATTATATAAACTATAATGATTAATCATGACGAAAGTCTTTTTGAATTTTGCATTCGCAATCTCCAATATCATGCAAATTGTGAGATTTTTTGCATCTTATTGTATGTGCATCATCAAACTAGCCTACAAATTCAGAAATAGATAAAAGTGGTGTCACCATGGAGGCATCACCATTAAGAGGCAATTGCAGCAGAAATGTAGGAGAATTTTTATAAGATTTTTAAACCAGAGTTATTATTTTACCATATATTGTTTTCTAAAGAAAATCATTTACTAATATTAGTTTTCTGAACTTTCGAGAAAAGATAAAGGAAAATCATAATTTTCTTTCGCTGCCAGTTTTCTTGCTTAAGATAGTCAAGAGGATTTATTTGGAAATACATGGACTACGATTTCCTATTTCATTAGAGATTGGGAGTGAAGATGATCTTGGAGTCGATCCTCCTTCCGCCATCATGGGCAAGCTTTGGTTTGAGAGTAGACATTAGATCTCTGTAGGATTCATCTTTCTTTCCTCTCTGTTTTGTTTTTCCATCTTCTGTATGGATATCCCTCCTCTCCTTATGTTCAGGGCTTCTTTCTTTAATTAAGATTTCTTCTATTTTATCAAAAAAAGAAGGTTTGACAACCAAAATTTTGTATTTTGATACAAAATCATGGTCTTATGGGCACATACCCAAAGAGAATAATAAATATTATAACATGACAAATTTTAACATCTAGTTGTTATTGAATATGCCTTTTTAAGCTGCATTGGGTCATATGTGTTAATTCCAAGTGAAACATCTAACTAGGACTTCTTACAAGGAATTGCTTACTGGATATGCATTATTGGTTTATTGACAGCTCTGGACTAGTTGTGCATCCCTCTACCTTAGGCATCACAAAGCTATTTTAGCATGACAGCTTTTTGTGTTTAATTTTTATTGGATGTCCTCTTAAGTTTCAGTGGGTCATATTTGTTGATTCCAGCCGAGATTTTTAATTGGAACTTTTTACAATGAATTGCACACTGGATGTTCATTGTTCATTTATTGATATCTCTTCGACACTAAGCATCACAAGTGTATTATAACTTAATCTAGCTAAATGTGATTTGTTCATCATATTCATCCTTAATTTTTTTTACATCATGCGCATATTAAAATTTAATAACTTCATGTGAGTTTTAGATGCAAAATGTCTTGTTCTCACTCTGCTGTAATTTGCGTTGTTTGGGTTGTTTCCAGTCATTCCTCAAAATCGAATAGTAATCAAGAACAAGTTTGGGGAGAACCTTGTTGGAGTATTTCATGAAACTGGTTCTAAAGAGTTTGTAATCTTATGTCATGGATTCCGGTCCACAAAGGTAAAAGGGTTGCAATATTTTCTCTGCTGATATTGTCGATTCTATTTTTTAAATATTTTATGATGTTGAAGACGCATCTAATTACACATGAATATATGTAAGTGAAAACTTACTTTGGAATTGTTATATATTTACATACACACACATACATGAATTATTTATTTATTTATTTATTTGAAAGAAGGTAGACAATCGTCCATGATATATCAAGAAATATGCATAGCACAATGTCAAGATTAAAACCAAAGAACAAAGAAAATAAAATAAGACCAGCTAAAGCCAGTAGTAGAGATTGCTATGGCCCAGACTGATCAGACCCTTAGGTTACTCCTCAATCCTGAGGCTCCCACCCACAAACACCAGTGTGGCTTTCACACAAAATTGACTCCAATCCTTGATAAGTGCTCGATTGAGTCCTGGATCTTCTTAAAATACAACTTCAAAAACCTTCTCATTCCTAGTCAATCATAATGCTCAATGGGGTTTGAGCATTATTTTATATTGAGAAACATTTGCTTTCTTGCTTCTATACCCTTTGATTTTCAAGGATTTACTGGCTTCCCATATTTGATGCCAAGCTACCAAAATTGATGTTTAATCCGGTAAGTGCCCAAAAACCGATGACACCTGCTTGGCAACATGACAGAGAAAGAATGCAAAGGCACCTAAAGTTCAGTCTTGCATAACACCCATGTAATCAACTCCCTCGGGACCCATTTTGCTCAGTAAACCTTCATGAGTATTTTATATTGAGATAAGCCAAAGAAAAGTCAGGACCTTTAGAGGGATCTTTATCCCCCAAATTTTCCGGTGGTCCAGACGGATCTTTTGAAGAGATCTCTTCCAGGAGCGTACTGCACTGTGGTTCTGTATAGAGCTAGATTGCATCGAGATCTGCCCTATGTTTCATATGGAGTTTACCCTGATTAATGAAATATCTGATGGTAGACTCCTTAACTTTTATCAAAAAAGAAGAAAACAAGAATAAAGTCCTGAATCTTACCCTTTCCATCTTGTGTATATTGTATAAATAATCTAATGTTATCCCTAATAGTCAAAGCATTTTGGAAGGTGTATTGAACTTTATATTGAAGCCTTTTTGGTTGTAATTATTTCATAATTATAAAAAGCATTTTTGATAGCATGCTTCGTAGCTTCCCTGATTTGATTTTGATATGTAAGTAGCTGGGTTTGAATCTAGGTCCTCTTAGTTGAGAGCAATCTTGTCAACCATTGTGGTGGTGGGTCCAAACCCTTGAATTGATTACACTATGTGTATCTTCAAATTGATCTTCTTATCTGACTATTCGCAGGAATTCTATACCTTTGTGAACCTTGCTGATGTGATAACCAGGGAAGGAATAAGCGTTTTCCGATTTGATTTTGCTGGAAATGGGTAAGTTTAGGTTAGTGAAGCCTACATGAGTGGCTCTTTAAAAAAAAATTTATTTTTTCATTCCGGATGCAATTTTGTAATTTATTTTTTATTTTATATTGAATGGAGAAGTATCATGCATCCTCTCTACCAGAATATACCAAGAAACTAGCATGTGAGCAATTTGTTTAAGATTTTGTGCATGGTCTAGAAGATGATTACTCATTCTGATGCTTTTTTTTTTTCTGTAGTTGAAAGATGCTTTAAGTTGAGCTATCAAAATCTCAAACCACTAACTCAGCTTATGATTCCTTCCTGATGAAAGTGTGGGTGAAGTACAACTAAAATATGAATGGAACTTGTCTTTTGACATTGTTTGGCAACCCGTTTTGGGTTGATTTTAGCTTTTATTAAATAAAAAAGGCCCAAATGCATGATTAAACGAAAAGCCAACTGTCGATTCCAGTGTTTAGGTGCCTTGAAAACTGTGTTTTAGAAAGTCAAGAAAGATATGCTTTCCAAGATTTCTGTATTTTGAAATCAAACCCTGGCTCTTCAAAAGACTATACTACCCATACCATCTTTTTTAAATTACAACCCTATATATATCAAACCCGCATTGGTTCCTTGTGCATGGTCAGACCATATGCTTTGTCTCCTCAGGAAACTACAAATCGTGGAAGAACTGTCACTGTCGCCGTTCAACTGGTTTGCGAGGCTTTTCACCGGCTATCTCCTTCTTTCTCATCCTCTCCATCAACAGGCTGGCTCCACGCCGTTTGCCGATCACATCAGCATTGTTCGCCGTCAGATGAAAACCATCATCATCTATTATCTTAGAGGGGGTGGGAGAGGGAAAGAGTGAGAGCCGGATAGAGGGAAAAAATAGGGACGGGTGGTTTGAGAAGGAATGGACAGAGAACAGCGAATCCATTTGTTTTGGAGTGAATATGTCAAAGGGCAGTTTGGTAATCTACCCTATATAATTTTCGTTTTGCAGTTTTTCTGGCCAAACATGACATTGGATTTGACATATCCATTAGTTGCTTTTGTTATGCAACATACATGATTCCAGGCTTTATATAAAAGCTCATCAGTAAAGTACATATATGAAAAAGAGTCTTCAAAGCTGCTTTAAGGTGTAAGCAAAATTTCAATTGGTGTTGCCAAACACCGCATTTGTCCCTTGATTTTGTTCCATAATTTTATGGATGTAGGTAGGGATTCAAATGAGCCAAGAAGTTCTGAATACTGCCATGTACAAGCTTTATGGTCGAGCTCGACCCCATATGAATTCAACTTATTTAGGCATATTTATCAGGAAAACCCATATAATCTAATAAAATTAGACAAATGTATTCCAAATTTCCAAGTCATTGAAGTGATCATCCAAAAAATGATGGTCTAGATTAAGTTAACATATCTACCCATAAATTGCATATATTTTACTGAATTGCACATTTGCACTTGAAGTGCATTAATTTTACATGATTAATTTTGTAAAATGTTCATCCCCACAACCAAGTATTTGACACAAACCATTAAGTAATCTATAATATGCTAATTCTATTGTTTGAATGAGCCAATCCCAAACTGAGCTCATTTTCTATATGAGCTTGAATGAACTTTTAGCAAGCCAAGCCCTAGACCGAAGAGCTAGGTTTGGTTACAATGTGAGATAACTCAAGTAACCTAGGTTTGGTTAAATTGAATACATCATTAGGAAGGATGTGAAATGTGGAAGATATGTTATATTTATCACATTTTCCTTTTAAATTATTATATTAATTTGAATGTTTGGCACTTAGAGCACTTAGCACATATAAGGATGTAGATTGATATGCAATGTTGTTGCTTGTTATCAACACATGTAAATTAAAATCAGCCTTTAACTGTGATTTATTCTTAATGAAATCAATGTTGTGTTATTGATCCAAAGTTAGATTGGATGAATCCTTTAAATGTTATAGTAAAAATAGATTCATGTATTAGTATAACATATTACAATAATTTTCTATCCAAAAAGAGAGAGATCAATTACAATAATTTTCTGTCCAACTACAAGAAATTATGCTCCTCTAATCCAACCTATTCTATCGTCCATCTCATTAGCCTCTAGTTGCTCGATTATCACTCCCATATAGCATGTTAATTTGTTTTTTTGAGTTACTAGTGGGAATTCTACCACCAAAGTATTCATAAGACATTGGCGTACAGTTGCAAATAATGAAAGCAAATGAAATAAGAAAAGAAAACAATAGATCAATTCCATAGTGAAATGAACTGAAAGCACAACCTCTTTTCACTCCTCAATGATCAATTTCTCCTCTATAATCCTCACACTTCACCCTTGCACACAGACTTGAATAAATCTAATAACCCCTTCCCATAAATTCTTGAAATAGGGTTAATGTGTCTGAAAACTACATTGTTTTTACATAACCAAATAGCCCAAAATTCGACAAGGACTAAAATTTGACAACTTAGCCTTTACACATTTGTCCCTTTGCCTTTAACTTTCTTCCCGGCTATGACTCTGCGGTGGGATTATTGGCTTTGTGAGTGTATTTAGCAGGATGATGCACAAAGGGGTGTCTCACGGATGGATAAGGGGATCAGAAGTGTCTAGATGTGGAACTAGAGTCTCCTATGTTAAACATGTGGATGACTATCATCCTTTGTGAGAATTGGGAGGCCAACTTGGGAGGTTTGAAATTCATCATCGTGTGCTTCAAAATGGTCTCCGGCTTGAAGGTCAACATCTCAAAAAGTAATTGGGTTGGAATTTATTCGTCTCACAAGGAGGTTGGTGAGTGTCTAGTAGGATGGTTTGTACTATGATGTTGTTTCCCATCAAATACCTTGGTCTTCCTTTCCGTACGGGGGTGGTCCTTAGAAAGAATGATTGGGGATTTTCTTCTATAAAGATTTCATAAAAAGCTTGATGGTTGGCAAGGAAAATTATTAAGCATGGGAGGTCGGCTAGTTCTTCTGAAGGTGGTCCTCACAAATCTTGCCTTCCATTTCTTCTCCATTTTTAAGGTTCCAGTTGGTGTCCTACAAAGAGTGGAGGCCATTCATACAAGATTCCTTTGGTCCAGCCACAAGAAAGAAGGGAGAACTCTATTTGGCAAAATGGAACATGATTTGTTGTAGCAAGAATGCAGGGGGTATGAGGGGTTCTGAATATTCAAAATATGACCAGTGCTGTCTTTAAAAATTAGCTTTGGAGGGAAATATGAGATAAATATGGAGGAAGGCTTGAGAGAACAACTTGTATTGATGTTAATTTTCCTCTAATGATCAATGGAATGCTCTTCCATCCCTCTAAATCTTCTTTAAAATCTATTGACTAAAGAAGATCATTCCTGGGAAGTGAAGATCCTTCAATGCAAAGGCATTCTGAGATATTTCGTGGGAAATGTTTCTGTTCGTCATTTCAACGATACAACTTCCTCTATATTTATGCGCAGCATTGAACTTTTGGATAATTTATTCTCAAACCTGAAATCCACTAAAAACAAGATATGACAATTTTGTTTCCCTTGATTGCATCCTCCGAAACTTGGGTACAAGAGTGTAATCTATATATTGCACGTGTGTTTCCAATTGGATTACTCTTCATGTGAAGAGGATTCGGGAGGGCAACCAGAATTTCATTTTTGAATAGAAGAGATGTATCGCAGAGGCATCGAGAGTAGAATTGATTGAGGAGTAAGTGTGGAGTATGGGTGTGCGGATCCTAGCCTGGAAGGTGGCGTTCTCCATTACTTCTCGGGTGGGATCTCTCTTATTTTGGTTTCATTTGTAAAATTGACTTGTTATTCGATTAATAAATTGTGGTAGCTAGTCTACCTTTTCATATTAAAAAAAAAGTATATTGCATGGGTGAAACCGGCAATCCACCCAATCCGCACATCTAAACACCCACATCCACTTTCTCTATCATTATCATACATGTTGAATACTTTTGTTGCAAGAATGAAAAGCAATGGATCATCCTGGCAAAGTCCCTTATTCAAATGGAAAAATCCTTGCTCCACCCGATTGAACTCCCAATCAAGGCAATTACTTCATAAAATGATAGTTCCCTCTCGATGCTTCAACCTTCCAGCTTTCAACATCATCCAACCTGCCCCTTTTGGCTTGCATGTGTTAAAAACAATGATCATTAAGAATATTGTTCTACCACCTCTTCAAAATATCTTTGATCTCTTAATTTGAAGGTAAAAATCTTTCAAGGGGGACACTATGTTACAGTGATTTAAATATTACTCCATTGGTTTCATCTTCTTTGCTCCCTGTCGCTCCACCTTGAACTAACATGTCTTCCCTCACAATGTCCCTTCCTTCCATAACCTTAACTTTGACCCATCTTCTCACCACCTCACGATCCCCTTCTAGGCTCATGCGATCATCATTGCACCTAGGGCAAGATCATCCCATGTGCCTTGTTCCACCACATTGATTGCAAACAATCGGGTCATGACACAGTGACTCTATGTAGGCATTCGATACAACGAGAAGTAAACAAAATTTGCCTCCTTGATTGTCTCCCAAAAGGTTACATTCCTCCTGCAACACCAACCCTCCTCTTCTTGCCTGTCACAGCAATCCAACCCCTTCGCGAACCGCCTCTTGAGCCTCCTCTTGGTTCGTCGCCTTTTTATTGAATTATATGTAAACCGTGACAATTGTTTTATGAAGAAACATACATGATTCTTCCAATCATACTCCTTTTTTGTTTTTTTTTGAAAAAAAGTAGACGTTCTATCACGGTTTCTATTAGAAGTATCACAGTACATGTCCGAACTAAGAGTAAAAGAAAGATACATCAAAGTAAAGAAAAAGTGAACAACATAGAGGGAGGGGATGAGAGAAAGTCGAAAGAAATGGGGTCTAGGCCAAAGCGACCCTGAAGACAAGGTCCCTCTATCACCCGATATGCAGGAGACCCCCCTGGAAGCTCACGGATGCCGCTCCCGCCAATCCACGGCCCCACGCCTTTAGAAGTCCCACGAACTCCTCCCAAACATTTTCCAGATACACCAATTGGCCTCTGAAGAATATGGCATTGCATGTGCGCCACACTGACCACAAGGTTGCTGGGACAACTATCATGGCCACCTTGCCTCCTGTGCCCCCTCGCATCTGATGCTTGAGCTTTGAGCCCGCGGCCCATAAACCCTCCACTGAAGAGAAGTGATTATCGAAACCCGCCTCGACAGCCAAACGGTCCCAAAGCTACCGCGTGAAACTACACGGACACAGGAGGTCTCACAGCTCGAGTTGTAGAGGACACACGTAACAGACTCATCTGGCCGCCATTTAGCCCGGTATACTCTTGTAAGTAATCGCTCTTGGATGACCAACCACACAAACCCTTGATCTTCAATGGGGCCTTCAACTTCCAAAGGGACGAAGTCTTCTCGAGAAGAGCCGTTATGGGTTTCCCTCGTCCACCAATCGTAGGCTCCTCTAACAGCGAAGCCTTGGTCTGCCTGAGGAGCCCAAGTCTGCCGATCCATGTAATCCGGTCGAAGCCGCACCCCTTGGAGTCGGGCAATCAATGTTACCATCTCTGAACGTTCATCTGCCGTGGTTGTGCTGTCGCAAGGTACCTCCCAGAGCGCTGACTGCCAGAAGTTGGAGACCGCACCCTCCTTGTTGTGCCGTTGAATGCCATCGGAAAACTCGCCATCAGCGACTCTGCCACGAATCATACGTCGCTCCAGAAGTTAACTGCCCCTCCATCACCCACAACCCAAGCCATGGATTCCGCGAACTGAAAACCGAGGCCTAGTAATCCGTTGGTCAACTGGGTCATTTGCCTTAAGGGCCGTGGAACGCCTACCCACCGTCGAGCTCTATGTCCATAGCGCTCCCATAGAAGCTTTTGCCATACAGCGTCCCTTTTTTCCCCATCTCTATAGCCATTTGGATAGGAGGGCCTTATTCATGACTTCCAAGTCGAGGATGCCCAAACCGCGAAGGTTCCACCGCTCGCTGACGATATCCCATTTAATCAAGTGTGGGCGGTGGATCTCCGGATCAATCCCGCTCAAGAGGAAGCTGCCCTGAATTGTGCCGATCATTTGCCCCACACCCTTTGGCATTTGAGAGAGCGACAACTAAAAGATCAGGAGGCTTGTCATGACCACATGAAGTAAGGTAATACATCCGCCGAAGCTTAGGTGCTGCCATCCCCGATAGACGGTTCCGCATTTGCTCCACCAAGCCCAGCTACTCATCCTTCCTCAATCTATCCCTGGTTAGAGGTAGCCCCAGATGTTTGCACGGCAGGGTCTTGGTGGAGCAGCCGATAATGCGAGTGAGGGTTGTTGCCACATTATTGTCCACGTTAATTGGAATGAGAGCGCTCTTGTCGAAGTTGATTTTTAGTCCCGCTAGACGCTCGAAACACCTCAAAATGAAGCGGAAGCCATAAAAAGTCTCCTTCTCAGCCTCCCCCAACATGATTGTGTCATCAGTGTATTGGAGAATGCTTAACCGAGAGCCCCCAGAGACTCCCGCAATGCCTGAGATCCATCCCGCCTAGGTTGCTGACTTGCACATCCTACAAAGGATGTTCGCCACTACAAGGAATATTAATGGGGATAGGGGGTCCCCCTGTCAAAGACCCCAATTGATCGGGAAGTATCGGTGTGGTTCCCCGTCCACCACAACAGATGCGTGCGTGGTTGTGATACACATTCGGATCATCTGCGTCCAGTTGTTGCTAAAACCATGGAGTTCAAGGACTTGAAGTAGGAACTCCCAATCCACGCTGTCGTAGTCTTTTTCGAAGTCTAACTTGAGAGCCACTCCACTGCGTTTGTCCTTATGGAGGTCCGCAATCAACTCCTGTGTGACGAAGAAGTTGTCTTGTAGTGATCTCCCCGGAATAAATGCCGCACTCTCCCCTTCAAACAGAGTGTCGCTCACTCCGCGTACTCGATTCGCTAGGGCTTTTGATAGGATCATGTAACATGTGTTGACCAAGCAAATCAGTCGGTAATCTCCTAGTGTGGCGGTTCCCCCCTTAGGGATGAGAACGAACATAGACGAGTTGATGCACCCGATGGAAGTCCCTCCTGCATAGAATTCATTAACCATTTCCATAATATCAGAACTTACAACGGGCTAGAATATCCGGTAAAAACGCATGCCGAACCCGTCCGGTCCTGGGGCATTGTCTCCATTTGATCCCCGGATTACCCGCACGATCTCCTCCTCTGAGAAGGGGCAGTCCAAGTCCTGCATGTCCTCCATCGGAATCTGCTTTAGATGAGGGTCAGACCACTCGGGCTTCCATCCCTTGCGGCGGGAGAAAGTACCCTTAAAGTGGGAAACAATGCGATCAGTTAGGCCGCCCTCCTCGTCCACATACGTCCCCTCAAAATGCAGTCCTAGGATACTGTTCACCCGACGTCGGATAGATGCCGACTTTTGAAAAAACTTGGAGTTATTATCTCCTAGTTTCAACCAAAGGTTCTTTGACCTTTGACGCCACTCCATCTCCTCCAAACAAAGGTGGGCCGCGAGACGGTCCTTAGCTGTTTGTCGTGATATCATGTCACTTGTTTCCAAGGGTTCACGCTCCTCCTCCTTGTCCCACCTATCTATTCGGGAGAGGCAGTCCTCTTTGTCCGCCCGTCGTGCCACCCTTGCCTCGTCCCCAATGCTTCAAACTCCTTTTCAACCGACGAAGTTTAAAAGCTACCTTGCGCGCACTGTGAAGTCCCCCCCCCCCGAGATGCATTCCAGGAGTTGCACACTACTTCCTTAAGCCCTGGCCATTCTGACCACCAAGCCTTGAACTTGAAGTGGCACGGTCTCCGTCCCTCTCCCCGACGAACCAGCAAGAGCCGGGTGTGATCGGAGGCGGAACGTGGCAAACTTTGCACCTCAGAACCTGGGAAAGAATCATCCTAGCTCTCATCCACAAAGACTCAGTCCAACCGAGCTAGAGAAGGCGCATCCTGCATATTGCTCCAGGTAAAAGCCGTGTTTGTAATCGGTAAATCAATAAGTCCCTCCGACTCAATCCATTCATTGAAACCACGCATGGCTGGTGAAAATATTCCTTCGTGGTTGCGATTCCCCAATGCCCTGGTGACATTGAAATCCCCCGCAACACACCACAGGCCTCGCCATCGCCTTCGAATTACAGAAAACTCCTTTCATAAAATAGACCGTTCAGGTTCAGAGTGTGGCCCATACACCCCTGTGCAGTCGCGCAATCCTGAAGTAGAACCGAAACGAAAAAACAGTCAATCGACCTATCCACCCAACTCCACGACTTGGAATTCCAAGCCATTAGGATGCCTCCTGCATTCCCAACCGTGTCCTTAGTAACAATCTTGTCGAGCCCACCACCAATCGACTGAAGGGTCCTCCTTTTAAACCTTTGCATCTTGGTCTCTTGCAAGCAGCAAATCTGGACACCTTGGTGGCATACCACATCCTTCATCACTGCCTGCTTGACTGGGCCATTTAGACCCCGTACGTTCCACGAAAGAAAACTCAACATGGACCATTACTGGGTCTCGTGACCTCCTCCGAATTCTCCTCAGAATTCTCCCTGACTGCCTGAACTAGTGGTTTGGTTACGCAACACAGTTTGGCTATGGATAGGTTGTTGCAAACCCAAAACAACTGTTGTTTTTGGAATCGTACTGAGAATGAACTTTTCAATTATATTGGGTCCTTCCCTTTCCATATGCTTCCCTATTAAGTGTATGATCTTCTTGTTTGAAATTCACCCGTGGGCTGAGAACCATGTGCTCATTATGGAGAAAAAGGATCTCATTTGCTTGGGATTTTGTTATATTTCGTAGGCTATATTTGTTCTAGAACTGCTTGAAGTTCAAGTGTCCAATGCCACCACAATCAAGAATTTCTGTCTTGGTGAAACATATATTGTGTTGCAAAAGTCCTTTGTGAAATAATGCATATACGTTGAGCCTTTATTATTATTCTTTCTTCCAACTTTTTATTTTACTCTCCTTGAAAGCCCATTTTGACTTTTTTTAGATTTCCAACTATACATGAACATACTCATCGATTGCATTTTTCTCTAGGGAAAGCGATGGATCATTTCAATATGGCAATTACCATAGAGAGGCAGATGATTTGCATGCTGTTGTCCAGTATTTTTCCAAATTGGAACGTTGTACAAGCGCTATTATTGGGCACAGTAAAGGTTTGTATATTTTTCACTGATGCCTAGATCAATCAATTTTTTTACATGTAAACCCACAAGTTTAACTTCTTA
This sequence comes from Acorus gramineus, assembly GCA_030737835.1. Lineage (NCBI taxonomy): Eukaryota > Viridiplantae > Streptophyta > Magnoliopsida > Acorales > Acoraceae > Acorus > Acorus gramineus. The sequence continues at coordinate 432,651 of JAUJYN010000021.1, forward strand.
CCAATGGACTCCTCAACACTCATTGGTCAGACTATAATATAATGAAATTCCATCAATTAGATGGTTAGAACACTTTCACATTTATATTCTATTCATAGTTGTATTGTCAAAATATTTAAATGATAATGTTAAATATTCACCAAATCTATCTTATTGAATTCTACAATGACCTTCATTTAAAAAATAAATATATAAAAATATATGGTTTTAATTCACATTTTAACTAATTCTTGTAGATAAATAGATAAATATTGTTTTTAATGAATGTGCTGATATATATTTTTATTTCTTCAAGTTAAATACCATATATATTTTAGATAAATGGATAAATACTGTATGTGAGTATTTTTTAATTATAACATATTTCTCCAATTTAAAAAATAATAACAAATTCGATGATTTAGTTGGGATACGTTTTTTTAATTCCACATCATTATGATTATTTTATCCATATATAATATGGACTGTTGTACCACGTGTTGTAGCACGTGCACAAAACTAGTATTCATCTAGGTGAATGGATTGTGTTTTTTTTGGGTAAAAGGTAGACTATCTACCATGGTTTCTATTAAAAGAAGTGTCTATGTGAATGGATTGTTAATACCTCTATCCAGCATTCAAATTTGTAGTCTGAATGACATTATATACATTTTTATGTCTGAACCATAATTAAATAATTTAATTTGGCATCTATTAAGATGATATATAAAATGGTAAATAATTTAATTTGTATGACATTTATGTTTGGTAAATGGCTGCTGCAAGATGATCACAAAGGCATTGGCGAATCGAATGAAGATAGAGATAGGGGAGTTCGTGATGGAGAACTAGCTGGCATTTGTTTCAGGGAGAGTGTTTCACAATGGATTAATGGTGGCACAAGAGATCATTTCAGCGATGAAGTAGGATTGAAGATCGGGGGTCATTTGCAAGCTGGAGTTCGCAAAAGGCATATGATTTTGCTGGAATTTCCTTGAGCACGTTTTGAGGTTTCATTGTTTCGATCTGAGATGGCTTTGGATGCTTCGTCAATGTTATGTCAATGTTATGGTATGCAAAGGCTTCGATTTTGATCAATGGCAAACCATGTGTTTCTTTCATGTGATAGGGGTCTGAGGCAGGGAGACCCACTCTTGCTGATGCTACTCATTTTAGTGGCTACTGTCCTATGTTCGATGCTAAAGTCTGCTTGCATGAGTGGTAGGGTCGAAAGGGTTTGTACTTGTTTTCCAATTTGGGCTTTCTCTCTAATTTATATAAATTCGAGGGCAATGGCTTACCTTTCATCAAAAAAGTCTGCTTGCATGAGTGGTAGGGTGGCGGGTATGAAGTGCGCGGCGGACGGCCCGTTTGAAGCTCATGTGCAAAATGTGGGTGATACTCTCATCTTGAGTGAAGAGAATGATGGGGCGGTTCTTGGGGTTAAATTTGTGCTTAAATATTTTAAGCTTCTTTCAGTTTGAAGATCAATTTTGCGAAGAGTGCGATACTAGGGGTGAATGTGGAGGAGGGAAGACTCACATTTGGCAAAGATATTCAGGTGCAGCGTGACATCTTTATTGATGAGACATTTGGGACTCCTCTATCTTGCGGACTGGCAGGGTCTCATCAAGAGGTTTGAGAGGATATTTAGTGGGTGGAAGAGCAAGGTGTTGTGTCTTGAAGGCTGTTTGACGTTGATTTAGGCAGTTTTTCCCGTCTCCCACTAATTTTCTTTTCTCTGTTCAAGGTGCCAGTGGGTGGTGCTGGAGAGGATTGATCTTCATTACCATTGATTGTTGCGGTGTGGCGGAAGGGGTGAGGAAGATACACATTGATTGTTGGGAGGATGTGTGTGAGGAAGAAGATGGGGGCATGGGTGTCCTCAACTTTGGAAATATGAACAATGTGCTCTTGATAAAACAGTTGTGTGGATGTTGAGGAACATGAACTTGCATTATTAAAAAGTAGTAGAGTCCACGTATGGTTTGTTTAGTGGGTCCAGGGATACATTCCCTACACCTACCACGAGGATTTCAATGATATGGAAAGACATCTTGTGTCTTGCATCCAGGTTCGCTTCAGCAATCTCATGGAGAGCGGATAATAGGAGCATTGTGCTCTTCTAGTTGAGTACATGGTGTGGGGAAGGTCCCTTGGTAAGTTTCCACAGATGTACGAGGTGGTGGAAAGAAAAGAAGGCTGGGTGCAAGATTTCTGGGGTGGCTCAAAGACTGAGGGATATTGGGAAATCACTTTCAGAAGAAACCTGGAAGACTGGGAGATTGATGAGCTTCAAAGGTTCCTAGAAGAGCTTCAACCATTCAGATTTAATCCAGTTCAATCATATGAGGTGACACAGGCTCATCATCCTAGAGAAGCACTTATGATTAGCTCAAGATGGGAAGAGGGACACGAGGTAATAAAAAGAAGGCAAAGGAAATTTGGTGGGTGAAGGTTCCTCTTATTTTGCTAAAATTTTAATGAGAGCTTATCGTGTCAAATGGGCACATGGTGAGCCCACTGCATGCGCTTTATGCAATGTAGAGACGGAGACTACAGGGAATTTGTTTTGTGGGTGCATGGCGGCAACAAGGGTATGGAAGAGACTGCGAGATGCGACAAACTTCAATGTTAGTCCAACAATCTTGGAGGCAGTGTGGATAGAGGGTAGACACTCGAATTGAAGGGTGATAGGAGAAAGAGGTGAAAATTTCTCAATCGCTAGTTCCGACGGTGGTTTGGGCTATATGGTGTGCAAGGAATCAAGTTGTTTTCAGGAGAGCCACTGCCCTTATTGAGATTTGGGAGATGACTCAAAATCTATGAATCACTGACATGGACACGGGATGCGACGACATAGACACGGTGACACGATAATTTTTTAAAAAATTGGACACGGATACTGCTAGGACACGGAAACAAATAAATTAATATAATAAATATATTGTATATCCATATGAAGTATAATATTTCACTATACACTAGCATTTCAATTATGGATTTTGTTTAAATGGATTGCACTGGGGCTGTTTTAAATGGACTCGACACTTTGGCTATCTGTTTGGGCCTTTATGTTTTTTTTTATATTTAAATTGGTGGGTTGAAAGAGGTTGGGCCCTTGTCCTGGGCTAAAATTCAGGCCCAATTCACCAGACACATTTGGGGCTGTGTCCAACACGTGTCGGGTGTGTGTCCAACACGTGTCGGGTGTGTGTCCGTGTCTGACATGTGTCCGACACGAGTATGGAGGCCCGGGAGAAGTGTCCGTACTTTGTAGCCCAAAATCCATTTTGGAATGGAAATGTATTTTGTTAATTGAGAAGTAATGGTCTATGGGTTGTGTGTGTCTCCTTTTGAGCGGTATTGCTCTCTGCTACTACCTGAAGAGGGTTGTGTTTTTTGTTTTCCTTTCCTTCTAATAATTGACTAGTTCCCTGATTTTAATGAATTGTGGTAGCTAGTCTATCATTTTCCTCAAAAAAATTGCCATCTATTAACCATATATTCTGGTTGGGAAGATACGATTTTGAAGAAGTTTGAGATGGTTCACATCCAGAAAGTCAAAGCATCCTTATTTGCATCAATTTGTCTATCTTTCAACCACTTTGACTCTAGAGTAACTTGCATCCTTTCATTATTTTGTGATTTTGTCAAATGGAGGCTACAGTGATTACTACTATTAATTTGAGAGTGAATAGTGCTATAATTGTAAATGCCTTTGCTTGGTTCTTTGCAATTTTTGTATATGAGCTACTTATTAAGGGTATGTGTTTGATTTTCTTGTTCTGTGTTGCAAAATTAGTGTCTCCATCTACATTTGTTTACAAAACATTGTTGTGGTCATTTTTGTGGACTTGTTATATATCTGAGCATTATGTGATTCAGGGGGAAATGTGGTGTTATTATATGCCTCTGCGTATCAAGATGTTAGCAAAGTTGTTAATATTTCCGGTCGTTTTGCTCTGGAAAGAGGAATTGAAGGTCGTTTAGGGAAAGAATTCATGCAAATAATCAAGAGAGATGGGTTTATTGATGTCAAGGACAAATCAGGTATCTCCAAATAATCCATCATTTGAAATTCGTGCATGATAATTTTATGATGAGGCAATAGTGCAATACCCTTTATATGTTTGTTACTTATCCTAGATTTCCATCTCACATGTGTAGATTTTTGAACCCCAAGTATAATATTTTTTAAATCTTGATCTATCTAATAACTGGATTCATATTGACGCAGTTGGTAAAAGATGTATCAGTTATCCTCGATTTGGGAAAAAATAACATCATATATTGTATTTCTAACATAATATAATTCTCAGAACTTATATAGGTCAATTGACAGTTTGTTTTAATACAATTGCTAGATTGGTTGGGATTTTTGTAGAGTTCTAATACCCATATTATTAGTTCATTGGTTTTAGAATATGTTTAATGTGATGTAAATATATATTTGGTTTGCGAATATATCTTTCTCTGTATTATTTAATTTATCTTATCTTTCTTTTTACCAATTTACTTTTCTTTTCCAATTACATTCTCTCCCTTTTATTGTCTTCAATTGGACACACACTCAAGTGGCCCTTCTTCTCGGTTATATTTTCACCCGAGTTGATATCACTCCTATCAAAGTACATGAGCACAATTCCTTAGTCTTCACAAAATATAACCTGATAGCTTCCTTGACTAGAACCCATTCAGAAGTGCGAAAATTTCTAATCCTATCTTGAATCCTAGTTATATCAACGCACTAGCTTGCCATCTCAATTCCGCTTTCTTATTTGAGATACGCGTCACATCATCATTTCATATACTTCAAATAAATATAAAGACATTGCTCAGGATCGTGAAAATTCCATCTTTTCCATGAAGCTCCCTAGTTCCTTTGATGCTTGACAGGGGGCATTTCTTCTGAGCTGTTGTGTGGTGCCCATGCCAAATGGGGGGAAACCCTCCATGTTTGTTGCGAAGGCTACTATCGATGTCCATTGGGGTCACCGTGGATGCAACCGGGTGAGGGGGATTGGGGACAAGCATTTCTTGCCTAAAGTCTCAATCGGAAGAGTTAGAAATGCAATGGCTGGGGGAGGGGCAACCATGTTCTTTGTTTTTTTTTTTTGTTGGGGGGGGGAAGGGGGCTTCTTCTCTTTGCAAGAGTGTACTCTGGGTTTTGGGGTGCAACCAGTTTGAGCGATGCAGTGAAGGCTTCGCCTGGTTGGTATTCTTTGTGTTGGTAGGCTGTAGGGTGTGTGGTTGCTTGTCGCTCAATACGAGGAGTTGATCGATGTTGAAATGATCAATAGATTCTGGTGGCCACGTTGTGAAAGAGGTGATAATCAAATTGGCCGGTGTCCCAAACTCTGTTTGCGTTACAGATTGTATAGAAGTTTACAAGGTGGAATTGGAGGTGGACATATGAAGAGGCCCTAAGAGGACTCGGGTAGAGGTTGCAGGGTCTTCCAAAGTGGGGACTTGCTGCCATGGTGGTGGGGATGGCAGTGTTTCGTCCTGTAGTGCCGAGCTCTGAAAGCTGGTGGTGCCATAATCCCCAATCTCCCCAAGCCACCATCTGAATTTCAAAGGGGATCCTGAGTTGCATTTAAACTGGGTAGGAACTTCTTGTGGAGGGTAAACTCGGACGATAGAAAATCTACATTGGTCAAATGAAGCACGGTGCGTTTGCCAAAGCACTTTGGTGGATTGGGAGTGATCAACCTCCATGATTTGACATATCACTCCTCTCGAAGTGGATTTAGTAGTGGCTAACTGTTAAGCAAGTAGTGTGGGTCCGTGTTTTCAACAATAGATACAGAGCAAGTCCAGGATGTGGCCATCTTCCAAATATTTCTCAAAATGCTATGACATTATGCAATGGCCTATTCAGCCATGGTCACGAGCTAATGGAGGCCTTTTCGTTGTTGCTAAGGGACGAAAAGACTACAGGATTCTAGGATGATTGTTGGCACGAAGACCAACCTCTTTGTATGAGTTTCCCGACACTTCACTGACTTGTGCTTCAAAGAGAGGCCAGGTGGATAGCTTCTGGTGTGAGATGTCCTCATCGTAAGTCTTGTGCACCCACCAAAATCTCATGAGAACGAGATCGAGCAGTTCACAAAATGCATGGAAATGTTACACTCCGTGTAGCTGTGGGGAGACCCCCTGAATTAGACATGTTGAGGCTATAAACTGAGCCATGGGTTCTTGGTGAAACAAGGATCCACTTGGTGGAGAAGAAATGTGCTGCTAGTCTAGTTCCCATGACAAATATAGGGAAATTATCTTAGTCAAAGTTAAATGCTTAATGTGAGCTTATGCTCCAAAATCATATCATCACTAAGGTGTATCGCTTAAAATGACTTTTGACTGATCCGCTGCACTACCATATGTGGAGGTCTGGAACCGAAGATTGTCGAACATTTAAATTGTTGGTGCTCGGTCTCAGTTCAATTTTGGTTGAGACTTGGAGCGACAACGCCCCTAACTTTGAGGTTTTAGAACATTGAGGATATGTGGAGTGCATGCAAACACATAGAGAAAATGAAAGATAAATCTGTCATGGATAATAATTTAGTTTGCTTGTCTTGACGGGTTCTTAGGTGGTGTGGCTGTATAGAAATGAAATTGTGTTCAAGTTGGTCATTTCTACTTTGAGAACCTATGGGAGTTGATGGAAGGCCTCATTGGGGACTGGGGCATCACCCAACAGGGTTTTAGGGTGTGCGTTTTCATGGAGTCCTACTAAGATATCAAAGTGTAATTTATTGTCTTTGAGCTATCACACGGCCGAGTGGATAACTCTTCGAACCAGAGTGCCAAATGGTCTGGGAACCCCACCAACCCCCCCCCACCCAACTGTGGTTATTTCTTTTGTTTTTTTTTTTTCATCTCCTCCGTACTCTAGTAATTGTACTTTGGTTACCTAATACTAATCGAGGTAGAATTTCCTACCAATTCAAAAAAAAGAGAGCTTCAAAAGTGATTTATGATTTTACTTGGTAAAGGGAGTAGTTAGATATCCTGATCTTATAGATTCTTCGCGAATCTACAGGAGAGGCTGTTGTTCCCAAATTTATGCTTGAGTGCTGGCAAGTTTTGTGACAACAAATATTAGTCAATGTAATTGTCGAGCCAATTGTGTCGTGCTACTTGAAGATTAGAAGATCAAATGAAGACTTTGATTAATTTTGAGGAATAGAAACACAATCACTTGGTGACATTTCTGATCAAGTCCTTTTACTTCGATTTTGATTTTGATCATGTTTTTAAATGAGTTTTTTATTTTATTTTAATGGAAATTTTTTTTGAAGTGCTTTTTAAATTGGTTTTGAGAAGGAATTCAATTCATCTTTTAAGGTTTGAAAAGGTTTGGAATGAGTTACCAAATTTTTTTGAAAACTGACCGATTCTATAAATCTTTGGTACATCATCTGGACAAAGAAGAACATCATCTGAACAACGGTTGCATCATATTTGGGTTTTTGGAATGAATGTTAGATTCATCCGAATGAAGGCATTTTGTTTCTAGTTTTTTGAATGATCATATTTCAGTTTTTGGTATTTCAAAATAATTTATCTATCGTCCTAATGATCACTTTATGAACTTTTGATTTCTTTCCAACATGCCAAGTTTCATCTCAACTAGAGTTTTAATTGAAAAGATATGATTTTTTAAGATTTCATGTATCAAATGTTGTCAGAAATTAATATTGGAATGTGATTTAGTCACAATCTCTGTTTCCTTGTTTGGCATGTTTTCAAAAGTAATTTATGGTGATTAATTTGAAATAAATAAATAAAAATTGGTTGTTTATATTGAGATTTGAGAAAGATTTTTGTACCCGAAAATCCTCACTGATGGTCCGGACAAGCTTGGATTCATCCTGATGACCTAGATTTGAGGGTCTTCTCAGAAAATTCAGTTATGGTGTTATCGTCTCATGGCTTACTAATTAAACACCATGATTTTGTTCCAATTAAATGTAGAGGGTATTTTGCTATTGAAAAATCTAGCGAGAGCTTTTCTAAAATCCCTTTGTCCCTTTTCATGGTTAGATCTTTTTTTTCTTTTTTCTATTGAATATCTAATGAAACATCTTATTGAAAACATCCATTCTTGAGGTTTTTATGAGATTTACACCATTGCCTACTCAAAGTTTGAGCATGATTCTGATCTAGAGTGGATTAGAGAGATTTTCTCTGCTGTCAAATAGGAGCGAAAATTGGGAGGACCATGTGAAGTGAGGGAATCATTCACAGTCAAGAAACCAACATAGCAGCATGGATCTACGGAGGAACTGGAGAAGCTCTTTTCAACTAGGTGAATGCAGAAGCGATGAGCTGTCCAAGTGGATCGATCCAGGAAGAATTTAGGTGTTTTGAGTTAGTCGTAGCATTGGGTTGAAAGAACTTCTTATCCGTTGGTGATAGATTTTGATGGACTTGGTCCCATGGTTTTTTTTTCTTTTTTCGTTTGGGTTTTACACATAAAAATTTGTGGTGCCTCCTTGAGCAATTGCAAGACTGTGATTCTTGATTTACTGTTGATTTATTTATACAATTATAGATGATTCTCGCATCTTTTTTTATTTAAATTATTTTCTGTGTGATTGATTGATACCATTGATCAAACAATTAATCAATCTTAAATCAGAAAAGAAATTTAAAAAGGCAGAATAAATCACTGTTTGACCTATTCACCCTGAAGGTTGTGTATCACCCTAAGACATCCAAACAGAGCTATCACAAAACGGTTTAAATTCACTATCTGCTATACCACCCCAAAATGGATGTGATCAGGCTTGTTGGTTTGGTTAGAACAAGTTTCAAACTGTTTCAATATGACGTAAAGACCCTGTTTGGACTCCTATGATATAAAATATAGCATGTTATCTACATTCACGTGGATGCATTGATTTCAATTTTAGATTTTGATCCATGTTATGCCTTGTATGATAAAACGGATGAAACATGTGTTTTACCTTTAGTATATGTGTGAGCAGGTGAGAGGAAGAATCTAGTTCATAAAATTAAAGGTTGGGTGCAAGGTCACAGGTGTATCTTTCTTTTCATATAATAAAAAATTAGAACAATTTTAATTACACATTCCAGATCTGTTCATATTGGCTTCAATTTTTTTGACAGAATTGTATTTTTTTCATAATTGAATTAATTAGGACTTTCTGAATGATCTTGTTTCATGGTAGTTGTGTTGTCTCTTTTTTATCATATTATTGGACTCCCACGTATAATGAAATATTTAGCTATCAAATCAGGTTGTTTGATTGGCCCAAGAGACTTGCCTGCTTCAGCCTTGGATCAATGGATTTTTCCTGATGCAGACCCACGCTAAATCTGCCCCTGCACATGATGAAGAATATTTTATTTATTCTTAAGCTGAAGATGCATGGTGTTTTCTAAATATCCTGTATGTGTTTTGTTAACATCTAAAGCCTAGCCAGGATTTAGTATTTGTGAAAGCTAGCATTGTTTTGTGTACTAAGAATAAATATACTAAACCATGATTTAGTATGCATGTTTGTTATGTAGTTGCAAACCAAGCTGCCCTAGAGGTAAAAAACAAATGATTGTTGTTCCCTCAACATGGGATCGATCATGAAAATTTTGAAGGCCTCACATAGGGGTTGATGAATTTTATGGCTATCAACATGAGCCCAACCACACGAAGGGTCTTGTTTGAAATCCTGGATTAAAGCAGTTGTAGTTTAGATGGTGAGGCTGTCATTGTAAATGCTTGAAAAACTAGCCTAGGATTATTGGCTTGACTCTGTCCGAAAAAAGGTTTTTGCTTGATCCCTGACAAATTTGAATTTTGACAAATTTGAATTTTGTTTATAATTCTAGCTCGGATTGACCACAACCTGAATAGGTCTTATCCTACCTATCTTAAATTGTGTTCCTAGCATGCTAGTTTATTAATTCTTTTGAAGGCATGTTAAACTGTTCTGTTATTTTGGCTTAGTAACATATTTTTTACCCGATTTATTTTACTTACCTAGTAGAAATTTCCACTTTAATCAGTACTACCATTATTGAATAATTACATCACACTTTGGTCAAGTAATTGATTGAGTTTTCATCTTGTTATCAGGGAATGTTGATTATCGTGTGACCGAAGAAAGCCTAATGAATCGTTTAAACACAGATATGCGTACAACATGCCTTTCCATTGATCAAAATTGCAGGTTTGTAGCATTTCAAACTTTCATGTGTTATATATTCTGTTTTTTTTTTATTTGGAGGAAATGGTGGGAGCAGCACTGGAATTTAATAGCATCAAGTAAATGCTCTAACAAAGTCAAGGAGAGGGGACATCTTCTTAGAGTCCGTTTGGGGTTGCTTTTGATTAATAGTTGGTCAAAAAGCCAAAAAAAGTGTTGCCAAACAGCTTGGATTAATTAGGAATTGACAAATTGATTCGGGTCAATTATAGCATTGAAATCCATGTTTTCCAAAGCAGTAAAAGAATGCTTTTAGGGGAATTGAGTATTTTGAAAGCCATGGATCTCGGGGAAAAGACGGTTTTAACCCTCACATAACCCATCATCCACACCCTTTTTTCTGTTGTGGTTCCCCTCTTTGAAACCCTAGCATGTCCCCTCCACGCATAGTCTCCGCCACTTTAAAATAGAGATCGTAGATTACGAGATATGGGAGACAATCGCAGATGGAGGAGGGGATGGGGCCAGAGAGGGAGTTGTCGGAGAGGTTGAGGTAGGTCAGGGAGAGGAGCTGGAGGTGGATGATCCGGTTCTCGCGGTCGTTCTAGACACTGGAGAAGGGGCAGATGAAGCCCACACTCGTGTTGTCGAAGTTCCACGATGAAAGCCTCCCCTGAAGATCCGATAAGGATTCTTGAACACCTTGTGGGCACTTCACATCATCTTCTATGGCGGCTGAAGAAGAAGGTCATCACTAAAAGGCGGAGATGAAAGATCAAGGGGAGGCCCTCAATGGGTTTCGTAAAAGATGAAGATGAGGGCATTTAAGTAAAAGTGCATATGGGGGTATATATTAAACCATAGTTTTATTACAAAAAAAAAACCATTTTCAAATGAGAATAAAACAGTTTCTGTTATCAGCAACAAACAGAATTCCTGGATTAAAAAGAAAGCAACCTACATGAATATTTGATCAAACCATATGTTAAAAAGCAACTTTATTACCAAAGCTACTTTTCGATATGTGTTTTCAAAATGACCCTTAGTGGGAATCAGGAAAAAGAAATGACCAACCCCAAGGAGAGCCTTCTAGCCCAATTAACATTGCATGTTACTCAATCACAAAATACCCATCCCTATTCAACAACGATAATGATGCCGCCCCCACATTATGTTTTCCCATGCTCTCAAAATCCCAAGAATCCCCTCATACATTTCCATATGTTTTGCACTTTTATGTTTTGGTGTTTTTTTTTTTTTTTTTGAGAATTTTTATTATTCTTTTACCTTCATATTTTTTTTCTTTTCTCATGATTTGTTAGAACCTTGCCCTGAATAGAAAATGATCATATCTTTTGGATTTGTTGATTCTACCCGCCTTAAGCTTAAATGGTTGTGCAGTGAAAATTTACTTATTATGTGCTTTTTTAGAAAATTTATCAAATGCATAACAAATGAGAAATTTCTGGATTAGTATCTTTATTTTATCAGTGTAGGAACTAGTAAAACACTGGATAGAGAAAAGGGAAAGAAATAAAGAAAGGTGAGAAAAGGCCACAGCTACTCTAGCTAGTTAGAACAACAGCTATTGTGTCTCTGAAAAAAAACAGCAAAATGGATAACAATAATTTCATATGAAGTTATGAATATTTTACTATGGTTTTGATTTGAAATAAAATGCATAACTACTTAACTAATACTACAACATAAAGTGAGGGAATTTATTTAAATAAATAATACATTGCATTGGTCACAAAATCTTCTCCTTGTCCTTGGGTTCCACCTATTGGTGTGCTATAACCATAAGAGGTGCCACCATCATCGCCGCCGTGTCCACCATTGTTGTTGTTATCTGAATCTGTGTCTTCCTCCTAAATTTCATTATATCCATCTCTTGTTTCATCATATGATCCAACACCTTCTTGGCCTTGAAATTGTGTTGGGATGACCACATCTCCTTCATCATCGTCATCCTCATCTTCAGGCTCCTCAATGATCGGCCTTTTTCCATGACGTCTTGTATCTTGTGATTGGTTAAGTCTGCCGTGTCTGCGTGGATCATCTCGGGCGTTGTTCTATCTGCTCAGTCGTATGCTTGAAGCTCCACTTGAGACCATGTTAAGTCCTCCCCTTGGAATACTGGGCCGTCAACATCCAAATCCACTCGTCGTCTTCTATGGAATCGAAAATGATTGGATCTTCATGTATTGGGTTACATTGAAGATTTAGGAAACGTTCTTGCTATTTTTTATTGTATTTAACGAACACCAAATCATTCAACTTCTTTTACTTCAACTGGTTCCTCTTGGTGTGTAACTATTAAAATCAAAGTTAAATTTTAAAAAGTTGACCAAATTTTCAGATCATACTTTACAAATTTGAAAGCACAACTTACATTCTCAAATGCGATTTAGTCTCTCTCACAATCAGAAGATGAACAAGTGAGTCCAAGAATTTTGATGGCGATCTTCATCAACTCCGGTACCTCGCCCCCATATTTATCCCACTAATTGACTGGGATTGTGTAATCCCTTGCTCTCCTGATGGTTCCCCAACTGAATGGTCCACTTTCCTGTAAATAAAAATCCAGTTGTTTGTGTACTCTTTCTTGCATCTCCAAATCTGGTTCCATCTTCTCCATTGCCTGCACACAATGAAGCATGTGTTTGGATTGCTATGTCCCAGTCCGCGGTCTTAAACCATACTCCAGGATTAAGAACAAATCCTGCAAGGTAAAGGTCAGACAACATTTGACGACTCCATCTTCCTTCTATTACCTCAATAATAGGGCCATATTGTAGTGGTCTATGCTAATAGTTTTCCTTGATTTTTTCTTTGGCTCTATCCATTGCATTGTATAAGTAGCCCATGAAGGGCTTCGCATCTCCATCAACTAATCTCAAGACATGGACCAGAGGAATTCCAGCGTGAAGTGCTCGTTATACACCTTTCTAGAACTGAACAGAAAGAATAGTTCTTTCTGTTTGTTTTCCGACCCTAAGATTACATCACTTACTCTTCCTTCATTCCTCTGCTACCATGAGAGTCCTAAGTGCATCTTTATGTTCCAATAGTGATTTCCAAGTTAAAAATGATGTTGCAAATCTAGTGGGTCCTGACCTAACATTATCTCCATTGCAAAACAATCTCATTATATGCAATAATTGTGTGTATGCAAAAATGAAAACAATGATTCTTCTAGCTAAATTAATAGTTCTAATATGCATCTTACCAATATCTTCTAGAATTAAATCAAGACAATGTGCAGCACATGGTGTCCAAAATATAGTGGGATGTCTTTCACTAATGCACATGTAGCTTTATAGTCAGCAGCATTATCAGTTACAATTTGAACAACATTTTCTTTTCCTATTAGATTTTCAATAACATCATTTATTTCTTTAGACAAATATGTTGAATATGCAAATGCATCAATTGAATTTAAAAACATGGTTCTTTCAGGAGAATTAGCTAAAAAGTTAATCAATGTTCTTTGTCTCATGTCTGTCCATCCGTCACACATTAATGTGCAATCATAAGTTTCTAATGTCATTTATGTGTCTCTAAAATCTTATGAGTTTCTCTTACCTCTTCTTGCAAACATGTTTCACTTATCTCATGTATTTGTGGGGTTAAACCAGACTCAAATCTACCTACTACTTTTAATGCAACATGAAAGGAACGTGAAGTTAATGCATGAAAAGATACATGTGCAGTGATTGCCCATTTAGCTATCTTTTAAATTGCATTTTTTATTTCTTTTTTTTCCATCCTATTTTCCTCTTAATATTTGGTCAACTACATCTTTAACATTACCTCTACAAAATAAATCTATAGGACCCTAGTGTTTTTCCTTCTTTTTTTGGATGGAGGAGGCCTTGAATTAGGACCACCAATTTCTTGTACATTATCATCACCTACATGTGTTTGTTCATCTCCTGTCTCTAATCTTCATAATAAAATGTACCTCTTCTACATTTACTTTCAGATTTCTTATTCATGAATTATTCAATTTCCTTTATAATTTCCGGTGTTGTTTTAGGGCATGGTTTAGCATTAGCTCCTGGTGAATGGAATATATGTTCTTTGAGTCTGATTATACCACCACTACATAGATGTGAGCAAAATAAACATTTTACAATATATTTTTCAGTAGCACTTTTATATTCACCATATATCCATGTAGGGTCTTTTGTATTAACTAGTCTTAAATTAGATGAACTAGCTCTAGAGGAAGACATTTTTATTCATAATTTTTAGGTTTGAAAAAATTAAATATTAATTATCTAATTAAGTGGATGATAATACCTTAATTATTTTCTACAAAAGATCTACCAAGTGTAAAGAATAAATACCTTAAAAAATAGGAGAAAAATAGAAAGAGGAGAAGTCTTCCACCAAAAGCTTCCAAAGTCTCCACCAAAAGCCTCCAAGAACTCCACCAAAATCTTCCTAGTAGTCCACCAATATCTCCACCAAGAAGGGAATTTTTTGGATTTTTGATGGATTTTTGGGCTTCTTTTGGGATTGAGGTGTTTTTGGAAGAAATTGCTTGCTAAATGTGAGAGTAGAGATTGTAAATGAGTGAATGGTAAAGAAGTTTGTTGAGTTGTGAGAATGGAGGTTTTAGGGAGTATTTATAAGGTTAAGGAATTAAGGGTGAAAAAATTAAAAAAAAAAAGGTGTGTGTGTGTGGAGGGGGGGGTGGGTGTTCTGCAAAAAAAAAAAACCCTCAATGTCTATATAGCCTTTGGAGTTTGGACCCCAACATTCTGATGATTAAAAAAAAAATAAAAAAATTGGGTCGGACTGGGAATTTGATCCGAATCGTTGATATATCGATGATATATCGAGCCATTTGATATATCATCGATATAGCGATGACGTCATGCTGACGTCATCGCTTCTTCACGAAATGGATCTATTTTATCAATCTGCTCGGGAAAATCGATTTCACGATCGATATATCAATCGCGATTTTAAACAGTGCCGAATTCTCATTTATTAATGTGTTTCAAACCTCTCTCACCACTAAAAAAAATGGAATACAAACTTCAAGCACCTCTTAGTTCATTCTTACTCTGTCAAATAACTGTAACATGCTGCATCAGAAGGATCATAAAATTGCATCTGTGGTGTATTGCGTCTCTGCCTCTAAAGTTTAGGAAGGGCAGATTTTTCTGCGTCTGAAGGATCATATGACTTGCATGGTAACATGAATGGTAATCTAGCCATTTCATGCATTTCATAGGTGATTACTGAATAGGGGTCACATTATGATTTGGTGTGATTAACATTCTTACTTTTTAGGTGAATATCCTTTAATTCCAGTTGGGCATATCGTAGGCTACATTAACTTGTGGATGTATGATGTGTATTATAAGAGCTGATTGGACCCATGCACGTTATCTATATTGATATGTAACATTATGACTTGGTAGGATTGGTATGCTAATGATTGGGGAGCTTGTGATTACTTGGATAGCTCTGGAGCATGATCATATGACTGGGCTCTACAGTAGATGGTTGTCCTTGTGATTACTTGGATAGCTCTGGAGCATGATCATATGACTGGGCTCTACAGTAGATGGTTGTCCCTGAGCTTTTTGACAGATAGTCACGCCTGATCTCCTCAGCTAGCAGCTGTGGCCCATGTTACTGTCAAGTTCAAACCAAGAGCTTGGACATACTGGGATGAGGTCCCAAACTTTTGAGAGGAGCTCCGGCTCCAGATAATTCTAACGAGGAGATTAGACCATCGTAGGGATAGAGGAGTTCTGGAGGTGTTGCGATTGCAGACATCTGTTAAGGAGTCTGAATTTTCACTTTCAAAATTTTGAGAGGAGCTCCGGCTCCAGATAATTCTAACGAGGAGATTAGACCATCGTAGGGATAGAGGAGTTCTGGAGGTGTTGCGATTGCAGACATCTGTTAAGGAGTCTGAATTTTCACTTTCAAACTTTTGAGAGGAGCTCCGGCTCCAGATAATTCTAACGAGGAGATTAGACCATCGTAGGGATAGAGGAGTTCTGGAGGTGTTGCGATTGCAGACATCTGTTAAGGAGTCTGAATTTTCACTTTCAAAATTTCCAAGTCGAAATGTGGGGGAGAAGTTTGCACAAGTAGGCCTTTTTTAATGAGAATGGTAGGCATTCAGCCTGTAGTTAATTAAAAAATAAGGGAATGCCCAAACAGAAGTACATCAATCCAAAAGCAAGAAAACCAAACAACAAAACACAAGGATAGCCAAGGGGATTTGAGATTGGTATAGGAGGTATCTACTAGTCCCAACCCACGGGCCAGCTGCATCAGATCATTCCTCGATTTCAAGCACCCCTCCTTGGAATGACACCTGACTTGCACCAACGAAGGCCCGAATCTTTGATGAATTGTACCACCATCTCCCACAAGTTTTCAACATAAACCTTAGTCCCCGTAAACAGGAGGTGGTTCTCTCATGGTTGCCTTTTCTGTTGAGGGACAAAACATCCATTGGGAAAGTGGTCAACTCCTTTGGTGGCTCTTTTGAGTTTGTCTGTGCTCTTGTCTCTGTGGATGGGCACATTGAAGGTAATGGTAGCATTGTGTTCAAGGTGACATAATCAGAACATTATTGTTGGTCTGCTGTTGTTCACTCCAATCTTGGTGCATCTGTTTATAAGTTATATTTCCCAATATATTTGGAAAAAGTTTGGCTAGGCTTTTGTACCTTTGGAGTCTTGCATATTGGAAATATTCAAATCTATCATGATAGTTGCATGTATTGCAATTGAATTTCATAATTTCCTCTGGATCACTATGTTGTGTACAGGGTTCTGACAGTTCATGGCTCGGAGGATGAAATTGTGCCAGTGGAAGATGCATTAGAGTTCTCCAAGATCATCCCCAATCACAAACTGCATATTATAGAAGGAGCTGATCACGCATACCGTTCCCATCAAGCTGAACTGGCATCCTTTGTACTTCATTTCATAAAAGATAAACAGGTATCAAAATTATAATTTATTTGATAAGTTTTGTAACTCAGAAGTATTTATTATTAATATAAAATATTTTTAAGTGAGCATTTGTTATTTAGAAGTGATGTAAATTAGTCAGCTAAAAGCTCAAGAAGCACCAAAAGGATTTCCATGATATTTTTAAGATGTTTCAATCTTTTCTATCATTGGAATTTTTTCCTTGAATGCTTGTTATATCTACTAATTTAATAATGTTATAATCAGTAATTGAATTACAGGTGCAAGGTGCCTTTGCCTAAGGAGCATGCCTTCAAATTTTATGATATTTGTGCGAGCAAAATTATGATGTGGAATTGTGTGGTTTAATGTGATATTTTTCAATTTTGGATATATTAAGACATAGTGTGCAGTATTCATTCTTGAGATATAATATGTAATGATTAATCTGAATGAGCATTTCAGGTTACTAAATGCATGGTATCACCCATATGGGGGTAAATTCCTCTAGTGACTCCCAATTTCTAATTCAGTTAAACTATATTGCTTTTGTTTTTGTTTGTTATTTTTTTGTGTTTGTTGGGGAAATCCTTGCACTGCTTTTGAGTTAATTGATGCACTTTCCTCTGGTTCAAAATTTCTATTTAGTGTATGTACTCATTCCACATGAAGCCACAGCGTTTATTGTTATTATTTAAAAAGCTTGAATATCAAGTGATTGATAGGGAGATGCTCTGACAAACTTTCACTGCATGTGCACCTAACATCTAATCTTTTAATATTAAGAAAACCACCACATAGTAGTTGTAATTCCACTGTTGTGAAGGATTTAGAAAAATTGTCATGGACTTGAAATTGTCGTTGGCATTTTTTTTTGGGTAACTGAAATATTATTTCAAAATCAAAGGGAAATTACATTTTCAGTTGACTAGGTAGATTACCTAGATCATATAAGAACTTTCAAACTGTATGAAACAGTAAAGGATGAACACAGCAAGAAAAATCGAGAAACAAAGGCATAGGTCTCAGACACATTAATCTTACCAATTGCATAGTGCAGACATCCCACTTCCTTGAAGGGCTGAACCTAGCCAAATCTGAATAACATTTCAAATTTTAGTCTTCATGCTTTGATATTTATTAGATCCTTTTGCATCAGCTTTGAGGTGGGATTCTGTTTTGGACTCTATATTATATTTTGAGCAACTAATCCATTCAGATTGCGTCATTTTAAATTCACCTTGATAATCACCACCTGCTTTTATTTCCTAACACAATTAGAAATAGTCCTGTCTTTCAACTTTTGAAAGATCTTCAATATTGCAAAGATAGGACTGACAATCCAGGGAATATGAGCAAGTAGAGGAATTAGATTCAATGTTTAGCTTTTTATTGCTCAAGTCTTTAACTAGCAGCAAACCTCTTAAGAACTGCCTGCACGTCAATTTGGTTAACTGGTTGAACCTGATTGCTAACGCAGCAATAACAAATTAAATAGAGCCGGTGTGATCTCTGCAAGCTCCTCTAATACCACTTTTTTCCGATGTTTTGAAGTCATATGTGATAAGCTTCAGCCATCATTCCTCTTGTGGCCTCCAATAGTGCGGAGATGAATTTTGGATGATGAGATGCAACTTTACACCAAATTGTATATGGACCACAAACTTCCCTTGCTTCATTAGTTTCCTTAACAGTGTTGAATTTTGCGGCCACATAGATATCATATAGAATAATCTTCAGAGGCAAAGATTTATGTCTAAGCTTCTTGAACTATAATTCTATTGTTTCTCCCATTCCACAAATGCCAGGTAACAGTTGAGAAACATAGTCTGGCAATCAGTCTAAACTTGCCCCTTTCTTTTGATAGTTCAGGCATATTCATCAATGAGAATTGATTCTGCTTCCTCTTGCGGTCAAGCATGACACGAATAATATTTCCAAATCCAGCTAGAATAAGAGCAATGGAAGGCAATATGATTTATATATTCCTCAGCTGCTTTACATAGAGTACAAGTGTCATGAACAGAAATGCCTTTGTGAAAGACTTTAAGTTAAGTAGATAGTTCTTTAATATCAAGGCTTGACATATACAAAAACTCTTATCTTGGAACAACTTCTTGTCCCCAAAATAAGGCTACTCCATTGTTGGGTAACACCATTTTCCTTTGAAATGTTGCGGGTTCTGCACCCACCCTCAATCAGCCATTTCAATGTTTAATCTTAGGGGGCGGTTATTTCAACCCCATCAACTCCTCCACCCACCCCTTTTGTATTTTTTTTTCTTTTGTGATCCTAACCCTCCCCTCTCGCCTCCTCCGCCTGCCTCCGTGAAGTCCTCATCGTCCTTGACCACATGTCCCGCGACAACCTCTCCACCTCCCCCTCCTACTCTTCCCTCCAGGGGAGGTTGAAGAAGTGGCGGTGGAGGGCGCGGCCGTGGAGGAGGTCACAGTGGCGGATGCATTGGCGGAGGAGGGGGAGGTGGGGAGGTTGTCGCGGGACACGCGGTCGAGGACGATGAGGGCTTCGAGGAGGCGGACAGAGGAGACGAGAGGGGTGGGTTAGGATCACAAAAATATATATATATATATATATATATAAAAGGGGTGGGTGGAGGAGTTGGTGGGGTTGAAATTGTTATATATGTGTCACTTTTTTTAACTTGCTGGTAACCGTTGGAGCGTTCTGGCAGTTTTTCGTTTTTTTCGGTTTTTCGATCGGTACCGCTTATTTCTGGACTGTTAGCTATCGTCCTGAGCTAGAGGACTCCGATTGAAAATCTAACTGCATATTTGGTGTCCTGGTGCCATTTTAGACCTCTCACGAAAATTTCGTTGAATTCCGGTAACGTTTTCGAAATTTCGCAGTTCCGGGGCGTATCTGGGTTTTTAAGTCGCACACTATATAAGGAGGGGATCTAATTTACGAGGTACTGTTCATCATCTCCTACCTTGAGCCCCCTCTCTCCTCTCCTCCGTTTTTCTTGCGTTTGAGCCCCTTAGACCTCCCAAAGCTTAAAAGGTAAAACCTAGGAAGTGTAGATCGGGTCCCGATCTACACTCCGGTATTTTCAAAT
The DNA here is from genome assembly GCA_030737835.1 of Acorus gramineus. Taxonomy (NCBI): domain Eukaryota; kingdom Viridiplantae; phylum Streptophyta; class Magnoliopsida; order Acorales; family Acoraceae; genus Acorus; species Acorus gramineus. The sequence continues at coordinate 452,843 of JAUJYN010000021.1, forward strand.
CCCAATTCCGGCGAGTTTTGCCCGTCCGTCCGCCCTCTCTTCGTCCCTGATTTGAGCCATCTCGGCGGTGGAGGTAGATCGGGGCGTAGGAGAGCCTTTGAGAAAGGTTTCGGCGTGCGGAGAGCCATCGGACTTCCCCTCCTCCCCTTGGTAAGCCCTCTTTCCCTCTTTTTCTTGCATAGATGAATGCTAGGGGGGTGGTTTTGTGGTTGGGAGGCGGTTGGCGGCGGTGGGTGGCCGTCGGAGGCGGTGGGAGGCGGTCGGAGGCTGTGGTGGTGGTCGGAGGTGGGTGGTAGAGGAGCTCGGGCTCGGGCAGGATGGCAGGGCAGCAGCAGCAGGCGCAGCAGGCAGGGCCGCTGGCAGGGCGCGCGCGTGCGTGCGCGCGGGCGTGCGCGCGGGCGTGCGCTCGGGCTGGCGCTGGGCGTGCCTGGTGCTGGGCGTGCAGGGCTAGTCGGGTGCTAGGCTGGCAGGGCTAGCTGGGTAGGCTGGGAGCAGGGCACCAGTTTGCTGGGCGTGCGAGCGCGTGCGCGCGGGCGTGCGCTCGGGGGGTGCAGGGGCGCTCGGGCATCAGGCGGGCAGTGCCCCGGGCGTACAGGCGAGCGGTGCTCGGGCCACTCGGCGACGCGCGCAGGCAGGCAACGCGGGCAGCAGCGCGGGCAGGCTGGCAGGCGCGCTGGGCACGTGCTGCCAGGCGCGCTGGGCGCGTGTTGCGCGGGCGTGCGCGTGGACGCTGGGTGAGGGTCCCGGGCGCTGGGCGCTGAGCGCTGGGTCGCGGGTGCCGGGTGCTGGGCGCTGGCAGGCGCTGGCAGGCGCAGTCAGGCGCGCAGTCGTGCGCGGGTGCGTGCGCGCGGGTGCGCGCGGAGTGGGTGCGCGGGTGCGCGCGGGTGCTGGCGCGAGCGGGGGTGTGCGCGGGAGTGCGCGCGCGGGCGTGCGCGCGCGCGGCCAGTGCGCCTGGGCGCTGGGCAGGGAACCAGTGCGCGCGCGCGCGTGCATGCGCGTGCGTGCGCGTGCTAGGGCGTGCTGGGGCAGTGCGCGGGGTGCTGCGCGAGGGGCGCGGGCTGGACGCGCGGTGCACGTGGGCGCGCGCGAGCGTGCGCATGCGTGCGGGTGCGCGTCTGGGCTCGCGGGCAAGCGCGCGGCAGTGCGCCGATGGTGCCGGGGTGTGTGCGTGCGTGCGCATTCGTGCGTGCGCATGCAGGGGGCCATGCGAATGGCTGCCCGAGGGTTCGGGTAGGTGTCGGGGCACTCGGACTAGCGTGCGTACGCGCGTGCTCGCATGTGTGCGAGCCCGTATGCATGCTTATCCGAGTTTTGGATATTTCTAGGCATTTCTATGTATAAATTGTGTGGTTTCTCACCATATTGAATGTCTGTCTTGCAGATCTAGACGGACGGTCGCGCGACGACCCCGATCTCTGGTGAGTGGGACAATCCAACCCAGTAGAGAGGTGTTATACGCACTTGGGCGTATACCGACCTCTCCTTGGGCACCGTGGATTATATTAACCTGTAATAATAAGTATTGCATGTGAGCATGATGAAAAATGTATAATGCATGCTACCCTAGGCTTTTATGTTAGGGACTTGCACCCATAGGATAGGTGTAAGAGCCATGCACCATGCCTCCTGTTTCATGTTAGGAAACCTCGACCTATGTATGCGTCCTACTAGTTTATTTATTCAATTAAATGCTAGTGTATGTTAAATCGCATGCCTTAGGTAATATTATCGGGAGGAGCCTTGCGAGGACAGCGGTGAGACCCGTGTTAGGGTACTCCGTGTTCCTTGTTTGGTTGTCGGGATGTCCTGTATCGGGACCTCATGCTGCTCTCCCAAGGTTTCTAGTCCCAATAATATTATAAGTAATGTTGTATGTTTGGTATGATTATTAGCATGTGTAGTGAATATTATAGGGGAGGGGCCTTGCGAGGACAGCGGTGAGACCCGTGTTAGGGTACTCCGTGTTCCTTGTTTGGTTGTCGGGGTATCCTGTATCGGGAACTCACGCCGCCCTCCCGAGTTTCTTTCCCCCAATGATATTCCAACATTGCTTTTGATTGTACTTACTCCCCGCATCTTGGATATGCGCCCTGGAGGAACTCTGAAGAGTTCATGACATTTGAGTGGTAGAGGCGTGTAGTCGGCGGATCCGAGTGGATCATATGCGTATGGATATGCTGTTCTGTTCCCCTCGTTGGATCCGGTAGAGACTACCCTCAGCGTTAGACAGGGCCTTCCTGACAGAGGGCTCCCATCAGTAGGCACCTCCTGATTTGGTGACGGACTGTGCTGAATGTGGGAGTAGACCAGGCGGCCTACGGAGTGGAGGAGAGACTATCGGTGGACCAAGGGTGACCAACAGCCTAGTCAGTCCCAAAATCCTATGTCACCCGTGGTAGGGTGAGGGTGAGGGTGTAGTGGGTTGGCGATGAGCGACCTACTGGATTTGTGAATGGATTATTATCAGTCCCAATAGCCTATGTCACCCATTGATGGGTGAGGGTGTGGTGGTTCGGCGAAGTACGAATCACTGGATCATGTTGTTATGTCTTAGAGGCTGGATAATAATGGAATTGTGGTAAATATTGTCTGTGATGCATGGCTTGTGCCGTTCACTGAGCGTGTGGCTCACCCCTCGCACAATATTTTTCTTCAGTGCCATCTGAGTCGGATCCGGAGGAGGAGCTCCCCGAGGGACTTTATCAGTAGCGGAGTAGCGCCACGTCCCGCGAGTTGCAGAGACTATCAGCATCCCTTGTACCAGTATGTATTATTTTCCGTGCTTGGGCACGCGTTTGGTTGTATTTGGATGTCTTTGTATGTAAATTGGCTCTCACAGGACATGTGATTATGTATGGAGTCTGTAGTGTGTTTTGATTACAGATTCAGTCTTTAGTTATCCGCATTTGGTGTATATATCATGTCAGCCCTGCTTTGTTGTCTGTATGTCATTCTAGTAGCTTGTGTATGATATTATTGACCTCCTGTGTAGATTCTGATATTTTATATACACTTGCCGCGTCTCGGAGACGCCCGGGGCGTGACAGAAATAACCCCCCCTTAATCTTAACCACCTCTTGTCTCCACCTTTCAATCCTAGTACACCAAGATTTCCCTCAGCGGGTCCGTGGTTGATTGTTCTTCTCAAGCAGTAGCGTGCATCACTTGTAGTGGTTGGCCTAAGACTTCTACTAATCTGTCAAGCGATAGTTTGGTTTATCATATTGCTCGATCTATGTGACTGTTCCATTTGGATATGCGGTGTGATGAAATTCAGAGATTTCAAAGAAGAAAAACAAAAAAAAGTGTGTTGGGAAGCTGAACTCATTAATTATCTAAAAATTGACAATGGAGGTTCCACCGAGATTATTTAACATACTTTTGATTTGTTGATAGTCTATGTTAAACGGTTGAACCTCTTTTACCAAAAATAAATAAAGATAGAACTCCCCATCTTGTTTCAGCCATATAAACTTCAGGCACGGACAGGTCCTCCTCCAAACTGGAAACAAAATCCAAGCCATGCACCCACAGAACACGTGATGTAACAACTCAATGAAACGAAACAAGCAAAAAAAAAAAAAAAAAGATCTCAATTAAAATTCAGGCACGGGCAGGTCCTCCTCCTTGGGAGGCAGCACGCGCCACTCCCCGTCCTCGCAAAGCACCATCCCCTTGTTCTTCTCCACCCACCACATCTCCGGCACCAAGCACTCCTCCTTCAAAAACGCACACGACTTGTTCACAAGCGCCACACCCCTCCTCTCCCTCAATCCAAACTCCCCTCCCTTCCCGTTCCACCCCGCCACAATGTGAAGCATCGCCTGTAAATTTTTTTGAGAGAATTGTGGACATATTCATTCTAATATAATCAAAATTGAACATGTCTAAAGAGAAGAGAAAGAACATTTACCTGCAAATTATGCCAGTCACTCGGGTTCCTGGAGTCCTTAAGATACGGAGACTTCCTCGTATCGATCACGAGCTCCGTCCCTGTGTCCTTGAACCCCAACAGCTCGCTCGGGTAGCGCGGGATGACGTCGATTTCATTTCGGACGTGAATGACTCGCAGGTTTTGATGTCTCTTCACTCTCTCCTTGAACGCGGCATTGCCCACTTGGGGGCACCCGAACACGACCGCGCAAACGGGGAATTGGGCTTTGTTGAGCTCGTTTTCAACGATGTCGAATGCGCTTAACACGGCCAGGCACGCGCCTAAGCTGTGGCCTGTTAATGTTATGCTGAGATTTTCGTCTTTGTAGACTTCCACCAATTCTTTGATTTTTGTAAGGAGTTGGTCGCGCGCGCTCTTTTTTGTGAACGGCGACTTCTCATCGTCGGAGGTGTAGATTTCGTACCAGCCTTTCATGACTTTCGGTTTGTTGTTGTCGTCGTCATCCTCGTCGCGTTTTCCGCTGAGGCCTCCTAGCAGGCCATCGTACCTGTGAATATGGTATTAGTTGCACAAAAAAGTTCTATGTAAAGAAAAGAGAATATGACCAATAAGAAGAAATGTTTAGGGCTGTTGTTGTTGTTGATACTCTCCGAATTCAAATGAAAAAGTCATAATTCATATTCATAATGCCAATACGATAATCTGATTTGTATTCGCTGCGATTAAGTGTTATATTATAAAATGATGATCAATAATTAAATCCTAAGGTACCAATCTTAAAAAAAGAAAAAAAATTATATTATAAAATTGCGTATGTTTGTATTTTTTTTAATTAAAATTCAGGACAAAAATTCCCAAACTTTCTATTTTGACCTTTTAGCTTATAGGATTGTATTTGATTCCTAAAATGTCACGTGTCATTCTCACTATTAGATCAATTATCTACAAAATATCTTTTTGCGCTCTGAATATTGAAAAATTGAAAGATTTAGGAGCGACAAGGGGTAGTAAAGTATGTGATTCCCTATTTGGTCCATTGATACGGATTTACTCTAAGTAGGTATTCATAAAAAAATTGGTACTAAAAAAATGCCTAATATTTGAATATAATACAATTATAAACCTTTGTTTTAAGGTATTCCAAATTATTTGAGACAAGGACTAATCCTTTGGGTATTAAAATGTTTTTGGTCCTACTTTTAAGTTTCGAGTTCTGATGGGATCGGATATACTAGTGCTGGTATGATCCAACACAATTATAAACATTGATTTCACAATACCAATGGTGCGCATCAGCCGCCTTCTCGTGCGTCGGCGGCGCCTCCTCCGACAGAAGCGGCCCGATCGACTCGAGCGTCGGGTGGAGCACATCGATCCATTCAAGGCTCCTCGTGGTGCCGCGCCACGCCACGCGTATGTCGCGTCTCCCCGATGCGGCGCTCGCCTCGTCGTCCGACACTGCGATGTACCCGATCCAGTTCGATTCGCGGCTCCACGCCTCGCGCGAGAGGGACTTGATGAGGAAGTCGTCGGGCACGTCCACGCGCGCGGTCGCGTAGAGGAAGCACGAGACGCGGTAGCTCTCGGCGGCGGCCTCGAACGCGACCTTCTTGAAGAAGTCGTGCTTGCCGTACCGGCTGCTCCCGCAGTATGGGGAGCTCCGGTCGTTGTTGAAGGTGTCGTATGTGGCTTGACAGAGGTCGCCGCAGAAGAGAATGAGACGGCGGAGGTCGTCGTTGAGGGGGTCGAGGAGGCCGTCCCAGTTCTTGCTCCCCAGGAGTTCTGGCCATGTTGGTTCACTCATTTTTTTGGTGGGTTTTCTGGATTATTATTTACTGTGAATATGTGCGTCTCAAAGTTGTGTTGAAAGAGGGGAACAATAATGTTGAGAAGGCTTGAGAGCCAACCGGGGTCATCTTTTGCTTTTCTTTTCTGTTTTAACAAATGGTCGCCTTTGATATGTGTGGATGGCATCGGATGGTATATGCTACAGACAAAAAAACAAATGGGTGATAAGTATATTGAATAAAATGAAGCAGATATATTTGGGAATAAATTTATTGGATGGTTGGATATGCATCACTGCAGTGATCATATAATAATTTTTTAGGGAAAAATCCATGTAACCCCCTGTAATCTGGCCTAAATCTATATAACCCCCTGTAATCTTCATTTAGTTTTGAATTTTTTTTCAAGATACCATGCACCTTTAATTTTAATAAAAGAAAAAAGGTTTATTCAAATTATAAACACATACAAGATCACCCACCAAAGAGATAGAAGTAAAAGAGAATGAATTTTGTAATAAAAAGTGTGTAACATCAACCAACAAATTTTCAAAAATGTGAATTATGTTTTTTATTAAATCTTGGGGCACCTCTTGTGTTGGTGTCATGAGTGAATTTTGTTGGGGATAAACTGTACGTGGAAGAGTAGTTTTGGGTTCTTTTTTGAAATACCAAAAGAAAAAATATATATCTCTTTGGTGGGTGATCTTGTATATGTTTATGATCTGAATAATCTTTTTTCTTTTATTAAAATTAAATGTGCGTGGTATCTTGAAAAAAATTCAAAAGTAAATGTTAAACAACCCAATTTTTAAACCACATATAAAGAAAATTTAAAAAAAATGAGAAAAATCCATATAACCCCCCTGTAATCTGCCATAAATCCATATAACCCCCTGCCCCGTTAAACAGACGGACGGAAGGTAGACAGAGGGGGTTTTATGGATATAGTGGGGTGATTATAGGGGGTTATATGGATTTATCCAGATTGCAGGGGGTTATATGGATTTTTCCCATTTTTTTAAGGGTTATTTAGTTTCCACCCCTCCTCAAATAGATAAATTATTAAACAACCCCTCCAAAACACAATATTATTATAAACCCCCTTAAAATGTTACTAGACTTTGTAAAAAACTCAATAGTCAACAAACTAGAATGTTAGGGGAATGCCCCTTCTCAATGTATATATATTAACTATTTTACCCTTCCAATTAATAAAAAAGTCTTAAATATCCTTCTTCAACCTCTTGATATTTCTTAGAGTGTTACATATTCATTTTTGCATAAACAAAGCCTCAAGAAAAATGCTTCTTTCAATTAAAAAATAATAATAATATTAAAATACAATATTCCAGCACATTGACACTAAAATACCTATTTCACTAATGGAGATGATAAAATAGTCAGTTAAATAGTCGATATACATATGTTGAGATGGAATATTGCCTCGACATTCTTAATTTGTTGACGGTTGGGTTTTTACAAAGCTAGGTAACATTTTAAGGGGGTTTATAATAATATTGTATTTTGGAGGGGGTTTTTAATAATTTGACTGTCTTAGATGGGGTGGAAACTAAATAACCCTTTTTTTAATTACAAATTAAAGGTGAGGCAAATTATTAAAAACCCCTTCCAAAATATAATATTATTATAAAACCTCTTAAAATGTTACCAGGCTTTTTTAAAAACTCAGTCAACAAATTAAGTATGTTAGGGGAATGTTCCATCTCAACATGTGTATTGACTATTTTACCCTCCCCATTAGCAAAAAAAGGTCTCAAATACCCTTCTTCAACCTTTTGAAATCTCTTAGAGTGCTGGATATTCATTTTTGACAAACAAAGCTTCAAGAAACATGCTTCATTCGGTAAAAAAAAATCAGTAGTCTCAAAATACAATATTCCATTACATTGACTTCAAAAGACTTTTTTCACTAATGGGGAGGGTAAAATAGTCAATATACATATGTTGAGATAGAATATTTCTCTAACATTCTTAGTTTCTTGAGTGTTGGGTTTTTTATAAAGTCAGGTAACATTTTAAGGGGTTTTACAATAATATTGTGTTTTGGAGGGATTTTTTAAAATAATTTACATGTTTTTGGAGGGTTGGAAGCTAAATAACCCAATATATAATGGCAAATCTGTCACGCCCCAGGGCGGCCGTCCCCGAGACGTGGCAATATATAAAGTATCAGCTATCAAGTACAAGAGGTCAACAATGACTCAAATAAATAACAATCAAGCTGGCAAGGCAATAATAACTGATAACTCAACTGAAAAGCGAAAGCATAAATATCAACAATGTCTGTAACTCAAAATATTATTACGGACTCAAATATACAATCATTGTCTTATGAGAGCCAGGTCTAGTCCAAATAAAATACAACTTGTGCGACATGCACGATTTACAAATACATAAGACTCTAGGACTGCTGACAGCCTCGTACTCGCCAACCGTCAGACGGAACGCTCCATGCATGGAAGACCATGCCACAGGGAAGCTCCAGCTCCACGCCCTACAACACCCCTGTGAAAGAAACAATACGTGAGGGGTGAGCTACAAGCTCAGTGAATGACTGGAATCAAATACCATTACAACAATTTAATGGTAAGGCAATTTCCTTTCCAGGAAAACATGTGGGTAGAAACCCATTGGATAATAAAGTCACGCGGCGGCGTGACCAACCTCACCCTCACCCTCACCCCCGGAGGGAGACTCTTGGGACTCTTAGGGAGAGACCATACCGTTTGTCGAAGAGACGCGGAATTACTGGTTCACACAATACTATTGGATTATCTATCTAGAGATAACTGCCCATCGATGTCTCTCAACATCGATACATAGCCGGACCCAACAACTATGGGAACGGACGAACAAACGAATGGGTCACGTAGCGACATGACCCTAACTCATCCTCATCCTAGCCCTCGGAGGGGTGACCCTAGGGACTTTTGGGACAAACTTGCTGTTCTACACCCTTCGTCGTCCGGTAGCCCTCTCCCGGGTAGCCTCTACCTGGTATACTCCCATGATCAGTACATCTACCTAACGCATCGGTAGTACCTACAGGTGGGAGCCCTCTGTTGGGACAGCTTCAACGCCAAGCAGCTTCAACACGGATCCGATAAAGGGGAGAATGACTTCACACTCGCAATATCACCCGGTAGCCCTCTCCCGCGCAGCCTCTACCTACCGGCCTTCCACGATCGGTGCATCCGCCAGATGTGTACAGTGATACACATTGGTAGCACCTACAAGTAGTGCCACCAACCAGGACAGATTCGACACCGGGTAACTTCGACGCACAACGATGTCGGAAGGAAACACCCCTCGTTTGCAAAGTGAACCCTAGCGGAAAGTCAACTACGCTCGATAATCACCTATCGATGATATCGAATACTCTTGTACTCCCACACGGGTGCGTCGCTCGGACAGGAGGGGTTACCTCTGCTCCCACGCAGAAATAAGCCCAAGGCATATAACCCAACAGGCGGTTCATATACGCGCCTAGCACGGGTAGGCCTAGCTTAGTGTCATAGCCACCGGTTTTACAAAACCAATACAACAATGAATTCTTATGAATTCCATTCAAGTGCATCTCACGTATTCAGGGTGGCGATTACATCGCTCGCGCTCTAGCTAATGAGGTACATCCCGATAGCGGGTCGTACCCACGCCTATTTCAAATAGGCCTAATTAGTTTTAACATGCGCATATATCATAGTTATGTGCATGAACCATATGCACAATAACCTAACAATTGACTATAAGGGTATCCCCTAACATGGATTTACATCATAAACAACAAATCATACAATCATGCATACAAAGTCTGGCCCATTTAAACATGCATACAAGGCCATTATTCATACAAACATACAAGATATATCTTAACATGCATTCAACTTAAGAGGGAAGGGTTAAGTGCGATCTCGCGCACCAACCGGTGCATGTCGATAATCCCAAGCGGACCTGAGTCAAGTAGGAATCACATCTACTTACTCAGTTTACGCAAAGAGGGAGGGCGAGAGAGAGGGAAAAGTCTCATCCTCTTCAGAAGATGGTCATGGCTTTGCCCCAACAAGATGGGTGTAACAACCATACCACGTCCTCCAATCTTATGACCACAGAATATTAAGTATGCACCCTGTTATTAACCTAGGATTTAATCATGCTAGATCTTACTAACATAGGAAGGTAGTACTATAAATAGGGACTACCTAAGGCATGCATATTCTATACATCCATATTATCACACAAGACACATGAAACATGATAATTCAAATATGAATACGATAAGTAGGCAAGTACATGATAGAATAGGGGGTTCTACACAATATACGAGCCATACAATCCTAGCATTCAATATCTAACATATTTAGGGTGCAAAGATTCCCCATAGATGCGCGATGCACGACTACGTGCATCGAGGGCATCCCGAAGGGTTAGATCAAACCACTCACTGATACATGGGTCATCGCGCATCGCGAGGCAGCACGCGAGCAGGGCAAGCGAGGCAGCACGCATGCAAGGGGAGGCACGCACACATGGGGCAGCACCCGGGATGAACAGGCAGGGCAAGGCGCGCTGGGCACAGTCGCAGGGAACGTCGCAGGACGCACTGGGCACAGTCGCAGGGAACGTCGCAGGACACACTGGGCACAAACGCAAGGAACGTCGCAGGACGCACTGGGCACAGTCGCAGGGCGCGCTGGGCACAATCGCAGGGAACGTCGCAGGGCACAGGCGCAGAGCATGCTGGGCACAGACGCTGGCAGGGCATGGACACCGGACATGTTGGGCATGGGTGCTGCTGCTGGCAGGGCATGCTGGGCAGCTCGCACAGGGCAACACGCACGTGGGCACACCGACACCTCTACATCCAAGCAACCAAGCACACACACCACACAAACATAAACACAAACACATGGCATGCACCACCTCCCAACACACCAAATGTGCTAAAAAAAATTAGAAAAAGAAGAGGGGAAAACTTACCAAGAGAAAGGGAGGGAAGGGGGAGGTGTGGGGGCTCGCAAGCACGCCCACGACCACCTCAACCGCCACTACCACTACCACCACTTCAGCCTTCATTTCTCTTCTTCTTGGCTGGAAACAGGGGAGGGGGACCATGAGAGGGGCTAGAGAAGGAGGAGAGGGAGGAGGCAACAACCACCAAACATGCACACCTTAAATCATCCTCTTCTTGTACCACCTCTTCCATGCACTCCATCATCTACCTCACCAAAAATACCCACACAAAGGGCTGGACCAGAGGGAAAGAGAGGAGAGACATTTGGGGCATTATATAGCCAAAAGATGGGTCCAAACGATCAAATCGTCCCTCACCCAAAATTCTAGACAGGCTTCACTAGAACAGTCATAACTTTCACAATATAGCTCCGAATTGCACAATTCAAAATCTATTGGAAAACCAAGCAGATTATCTACAACGTTCATGTTTATGCTCAGATCAAATAACCCCTCCAGCGTTTTCAAAAAGTGAGCTAAACATCGAACAGGGCTGCTGCTAGGATTTTCTTATCCCCGGGGTATACTTGGAAAAATACCCATAACTTTTACTACATGAATCCAACTGATCCAATTCCACTTTTGTATGAAAGCTAACTCAAAACTGAGCATCTCATGATAAAATCATATTTAAACCTCTTCATCTTGGATATTAACAAAATTAAATTCAAATACCAATCGAAAATGCATAACTTCTAGGAGAAAAATTATGTAGCCAAATTTTCAATTAGAGCCTTCAACTCCCGCAGGTAGCTAAAAGTCAAAATTTTAGCAACTCTGATAAAAAAATAAGGCTTTGAGTGACACATGCATAACAAAATCTATTAATAATACTAGGTGAATTTGATCAACTGCTCTTGAATCAATTGTAAAAAAAATTTCCAGCCCCTGAACGTTTTTTATATTTCTTTACCCCCAAAATTGTTCTTATTTTTTTCACTCTTGACCAATGTCACCTCATTATTTGATACCTAAACGATCCCCACCATCTCTCCCCCCCCCCCCCAACACCCTCTTTTCCTCCCAAAAACATCCCCTTCTCTCCAAAAACACCCTCTTGCCCCCAAAATCCTCTCCCCAAATCACTCTCTTTCCCCGATGACTCTTGCAACCTTCTCTTTCCCGGTGACCCCCGCCACCTTCTCCCCAACGTTCTCTCCCAAGCGAAACCACAACCACAACCTCCCTCTCTCCCTGACCTTCCCTCTCCCTTAGAATATCCGGTGGCCCCGCGACCTTCTCTCACTCAGGTGACCACTGACCTACAACCTTCTCTCTCCCCGACACCCTCATTTACATATCTGTAAATTGATATTATATTTTTATAATTGGTCATTAAACTTTTGTAATGTTGTATGCTCTTAGTTTAATTTCATAGATTGATAGTTTTTGTGTGAATAATGGATGATATTACATTTTTGTTCTGTAAATGATAGTTTATATCATTGGACATTCCATTAGTAGTTTTTATTGCATTGTTGTTATGTATATGATTCTTTTGTTCTTTTTATGAAATGGTAGGCTGACGCCTTAATATATTAAGAATGGGACCCAATTAAAAACATAACATGAAAGGAAAATGGAGGACCTACACCACCCTTAGCATTAGTAGAGGAGAGATCTATCAATCTCCAAGTCATAGGTCCACATCCTACATAATGATCAATCTATCTGTGACGCCCCAGGGCGGCCGTCCCCGGGACGCGGCAAGTGTATATATAATATCAGAATCTACACAGGAGGTCAATAATATATCATACACAAACAACTAGAATGACACACATGCAACAAAGGGGCTGACATGATATATACACCAAATGCGGAAGCAAAAGACTGAATCTGTAAATAAACATTCTACAGACTCGATACTCAATCATCTGTCCTGTGAGAGCCAATATACACATATACAACTGAACATATACTAACACGTGCCAAGCACGGAAATCAAATACATATAGTCAAGAAGGGATGCTGATAACCTCTGGCACTCGCGGAACGTGGCGCTGCTCCGCTACTGAAGGAATCCCTCGGAAAGCTCCAACTGCTGCTCCGGCTCTAGCTCAGGCTCAGTGACCACTGGGGAAAAACATATGCGAGGGGTGAGCCACACGCTCAGTGAACAGCACAACCCATGCATCACAGACAATATTTACCACAATTCCATTATTTATCCAGCCTCTAAGACATAACAACATAATCCAGTGGTTCGTACCTCGCCGAACCACCACACCCTCACCCTCACCCATCAATGGGTGACATAGGCTATTGGGACTGATAATCATCCAACCACAAATCCAGTAGGTCGCTCATCGCCAACCCACTACACCCTCACCCTCACCCTACCACGGGTGACATAGGATTTTGGGACTGACTAGGCTGTTGGTCACCCTTGGTCCACCGATAGTCTCTCCTCCACTCCGTAGGCCGCTTGGTTTTCACCCACAACTTCGGCCCAGTCCGAAACCAAATCAGGAGGCGCCTACTGATGGGAACCCTTGGAAGGGACGACCTTTCTAATGCTGGGGCAGTCTCTACCGGATCCAACGAAGGGGACAGAACATCCTATCCATACGCATATGATCCACTCGGATCCGCCGACAACACATCTCTACAACTCTAATGTCATGAACTCTTCAGAGTTCCTCCAGGGCGCATAACCACGATGCGGGGAAATAAGTACAATAAAAGCAAGGTTGTAATATCATTGGGGGAAAGAACTCGGGAGGGCGGCGTGAGTTCCCGTTATAGGATACCCCGACAACCAAACAAGGAACACGGAGTACCCTAACCCGGGTCTCACCGCTGTCCTCGCAAGGCCCCTCCCCTATAATATTCACTAACATGCTAATAAACATACCAATCATACAACATTATTTATAATATTATTGGGACTAGAAACTTTGGGAGGGCAGCATGAGGTCCCGATACAGGACATCCCGACAACCAAACAAGGAACACGGAGTACCCTAACACGGGTCTCAATGTTGACCTCGCAAGGCTCCTCCCTATAATATTATCTAAGGCATGCGATTTAACATACACTAGCATTTAATTTAATAAATAAACTAGTAGGACGCATGCATAGGCCGAGGTTTCCTAGCATGAAAACAGGGGGACATGGTGCATGGCTCTCACACCTATCCTATGGGTGCAAGTCCCTAACATAAAAGCCTAGGGTAGCATGCATTCTGTATTTACAATCATGCTCACATGCAATACATATTACTACAGGTTAATATAATCCACGGTGCCCCAAGAGAGGTCGGTATACGCCCAAATGCGTATGACGCCTCTCTACTGGGTTGGATTGTCCCACTCACCGGTATCTGGGTCGTCGCGCGACCGTCCGTCCAGATCTGCAAGACAGACATTCAATATGGTGAGAACAAAACATAAATACTCTAAATACCCAAACATACAAAACCCACAACTAAACACCTAACACTCGGGCAAACGTGCATACGACCCGCACGCACGCCAGCCCGAGCACCCCCGGCAACCACTCGCACGGCCGCCCGACCGCCCGGGTGCACCGCCACGCCTCAGCCAACGCACCCCGCGCACCGCTGGACCTCCCGGGTGCACCGCGCGCCCCCTGCGCCCCAGTGCAGCCGCCCGCGCACACCCCGCACGCCTCGCGTTGGCCCGTGAGCACCCCGCACGCCCCGCGTGCAGCGCCTCGCCCCGCGCGCACCCCGCGCGCACCACCTCGCTCCGCGCGCACCCCGCGCGCACCACCTTCCTCTACCCGCATGCACCACGCGTGCACCGCCAGCTCCGCCCCGCGCGCACTCTGCGCGCACCACCAGCTCCCACACCGCGCGCACGCCTGCCTCTGCCCAGCTCCCCGCGCGCACGCCCTACAGCGGTGCCCAGCGCCCAGCGCCCAGCACCCTCGGCCAGCACCCGATACCCGCGACCCAGCGCCCAGCGCTCTGCGCCCAGCACCCGGGACCCTCACCCAGCGTCCACGCACACGCCCGCGCAACACGCGCCCAGCGCGCCTGGCAGCACGCGCCCAGCGCGCCTGCCAGCCTGCCCACGCTGCTGCCCACGTTGCCTGCCTGCGCGCGTCGCCGAGTGGCCCGAGCACCGCTCGCCTGCACGCTCGGGGCACTGCCCGCCTGATGCCCGAGCGCCCCTGCCCTGCTCGCCTGCACGCCCTGCCTGCTCGCCCGGCCTGCCAGCGCGCACAGCCCAGCTAGCCTGCACCGCACACTTCCCTCTGCACCCCCCGAGCGCACGCCCGCGCGCGCACCTGCGCGCACGCACTCGCGCGCCCAGCAATTTGGTGCACCTGCTCCCAGCCTACCCGAGCTAGCCCTGCCAGCCTGCCCAGCGCGCACGCCCAGCCCTACTGGCCCCCAGCACCGCCCGAGCGCACGAACGCGTGCACGCCCGCGCGCACGCGCGCGCGCCCGCGCCAGCCACTGCGCCTGCACCACCCTGCGCTGCTGCCCTGCCCGAGACAGCAGCCCGCCAGCCCGAGCTGCAAGCCTGCCAGCCCGAGCTCCTCTACCAACCACCTCCGACCACCACCACAGCCTCCGACCACCTCCCACAGCCCTCCGACGGCCACCCACCGCCGCCAACCTCCACCCAACCCCATTTCCACCCTCCTAGTATACATCTAAGCAAGAAAGAGAGGAAAAAGAGGGCTTACCGAGGGGAAGAAGGGAAATCCGGTTGCTCTCCGCGCACCGAAACCTCTCCCAAAGGGCTTCCAACGCCCGGATCTACTCCCACCTCCGAAATGGGCCAAAACAGAGGAGAAGAGAGGGCGGACGGAGGGGTCAAACTCGTCGGAATCGAGATTTGAAACCACCGGGGTGTAGATCGGGACCCGATCTACACTTCCTAGGTTTTGGGTTTTAAGCTTTGAGGGGTCTAGGGGGCTCAAAAGTGAGAAAAGGAGAGAGGGGAGAGAGAAAATCAAGTTGGTAGGGATGATGAATAGTAATCCGAAAATTAGATCCCACCTTTATATAGTGTGCGACTTAAAAACCCGGATACGCCCCGGAACTGCGAAATTTCGGGAACGTTAGCGGAATTCGATGAAATTTTCGTGAGAGGCTTAAAATGGCACCAGGACACCAAATATGCAGTTAGATTTCCAATCGGAGTCCTCTAACTTAGGACGATAGCTAACAGTCCAAAAATTAGCGGTTCCGATCGAAAACCGAAAAAAATTGAAAAACTGCCAGAACGCTCCAACGGTTACCAGCAGGTTAAAAGTGACACAAATATAACACTATCGTCATGGAACCCAGTGTCTCCAGCCCCAGCATAATATTTTCCTCAGTCCCGAATAAACCCCTTCACCATTGCCCAAATATTCTCTCTGTAGGGCCGCTGATATGAGAAAATAGCTTGGTTCCAAGTGAGCCAAGTTGCCCAAACCATTGCCGGAATGAGCAATTGTGAGACGTTGGCCCTACCAGATCTATCACCTCCTTGCCGCATCCTGATTCCCAGTCGCCCACATACCTTCCAGATCTTCGAACTCAGTGTCCATCGAATTAGCCAAACGTAGCCTCTCCCACACCCCTTGGACCATCGAGCACGTTACGAACAAATGATCCGGCACCTCGATCCACATCTACTCCGCATAGCCCACACTACACCATGATGCCTGGTACCCAGCATGCGAGACGTGATCTCATAAGAATCTCTCATTGATATACTATCCACATAATCATTTTTACCTTCAACGATTTTACTGTTGTGATCGCCAAAGAGGGCCTAATCCTCCTCAGCCAAACATACCCAGATTTTAATGTGAACCCGAACTTGAAGGCCACCACACCACAATGTCCTCAGAAGTTGGAACTATCACTTGTTGCCTTAGGAGTTCCATCAAATCTAAGCCGGGACTCATAATTGCTCAAATTCCTCAGCCTAAGCCGCCCTCTGCAATTTCACATCCCAATAACCCGTCAACCCTCGTGCCTTCTAGAAGAGGACAGCAGCCCCCTGTTTATACCTCACAAACTGAAATATGGTTAGAAACTGCAGCTTTAATGGGGTGTCACCAATTCAGGTGTCTTGCCAAAATTGAATAGAGGCCCCTGTCCCAACCTCCCATCGTGTCACCAAAGAGAAACGCTTTACTTCTGCCAGCATGCTCCGCCATATCCACGAAGTATTTCGAGTGGTGCGAGGAAATCTGCTTCGAATTAGAGGTCCACAGTTGTAATAATCCCGCACCACCTGACATCAAAGCAAATTCGGATCTACATCCCACCTCCATAGCCATTTCAGGAGCAGCGCTCTGTTCATATCCTCCAAGTTAAGTAAGACCCCCCTCCCTTTTTCTTGCTGTAGTAGACTCGATCCCAACTCACCAGGTGAATGCTCTTCCTACCCTCCACTGACCCATTCAATAGAAACCACCTTCGAATACCGTCCAGCTTCCCCAAAACCCCTTCCGAAACTTTAAAAATTGAGAAATAGTATATCGGGAGATTAGAAAGCATAGCCTGGAGTAGGAGCAGCCTTCCCCCCATACTAAGAAACTTAATCTTCCATTGCCCAGAGCGGCCGTCCTCGAGACTTGGCAATAATGAAGTGTCAGCTATCAAGTACAAGAGGTCAATAATGACTCCAATAAACAACATACAAGCTGGCAAACCAATGATAACTGATAACTCAACTGAAAAGCGGAAGCACAAGATATCAACAATGTCTGTAAACCAAAAATATTATTACAGACTCGAATACACAATCACTGTCCTGTGAGAGCCAAGTCTAGTCCAAATAAAATACAACCTGTGTCACATGCATGATTTACAATACATAAAATGACTCTAGGACTGCTGACAGCCTTGCACTCGCCACCCGCTGGACAGAACTCTCCACGCACATAAGACCACGCCACAGGAAAGCTCCGGCTCCACGCCCAACACTGCCCCTGAAAAGAAACAGTATGCGAGGGGTGAGCTACAAGCTCAGTGAGTGGCTAGAAACCAATCACCATTACAACAGTTCAATGTTAAGGCAATTTTCTTTCAAGGAAAACATGGGTAGAAACCCAATGGATAACAAGGTCACGCGGCGGCGCGACCAACCTCACCCTCACCCTCACTCCCGGAGAAAGACTCTTGGGACTTTTGGGGAGAGACCATACCGTTGGTCGAAGAGACCCGGAATTACTGGTCTACACAACACTACTGGATCATCTACATCGAGATAACTGCCCAACGATGTCTTTGAACATCGATACGCAACTGGACCCAACAACTATGGGAACGGACGAACAACGAATGGGTCACGCGGCGACGTGTCTTCACCTCATCCTCACCCTCACCCTTTAGATGTCACTCCCCAGGGCGGCCCCGAGACGCGGCAAGTGTATATAAAATATCAGAATCTACACAGGAGGTCAATAATATCATACACAAGCTACTAGAATGACATACAGACAACAAAGCAGGGCTGACATGATATATACACCAAATGCGGATAACTAAAGACTGAATCTGTAATCAAAACACACTACAGACTCCATACATAATCACATGTCCTGTGAGAGCCAATATACATACAAAGACGTCCAAATACAACACAAACGCGTGCCCAAGCACGGAAAATAATACATACTGGTACAAGGGATGCTGATAGTCTCTGCAACTTGCGGGACGTGGCGCTACTCCGCTACTGATGAAGTCCCTCGGGGAGCTCCTCCTTCGGATCCGACTCAGATGGCACTGAAGAAAAATATTGTGCGAGGGGTGAGCCACACGCTCAGTGAACGGCACAACCCATGCATCACAGACAATATTTACCACAATTCCATTATTATCCAGCCTCTAAGACATAACAACATGATCCAGTGATTCGTACTTCGCCGAACCACCACACCCTCACCCTCACCCATCAATGGGTGACATAGGCTATTGGGACTGATAATAATCCATTCACAAATCCAGTAGGTCGCTCATCGCCAACCCACTACACCCTCACCCTCACCCTACCACGGGTGACATAGGATTTTGGGACTGACTAGGCTGTTGGTCACCCTTGGTCCACCGATAGTTTCTCCTCCACTCCGTAGGCCGCCTGGTCTACTCCCACATTCAGCACAGTCCGTCACCAAATCAGGAGGTGCCTACTAATGGGAGCCCTCTGTCAGGAAGGCCCTGTCTAACGCTGGGGTAGTCTCTACCGGATCCAACGAAGGGAACAGAACAGCCTATCCATACGCATATGATCCACTCGGATCCGCCGACTACACGCCTCTACCACTCAAATGTCATGAACTCTTCAGAGTTCCTCCAGAGCGCATATCCAAGATGCGGGGAATAAGTACAATCAAAAGCAATGTTGGAATATCATTGGGGGAAAGAAACTCGGGAGGGCGGTGTGAGTTCCCGATACAGGATACCCCGACAACCAAACAAGGAACACGGAGTACCCTAACACGGGTCTCACCGCTGTCCTCGCAAGGCCCCTCCCCTATAATATTCACTACACATGCTAATAATCATACCAAACATACAACATTACTTATAATATTATTGGGACTAGAAACCTTGGGAGAGCAGCATGAGGTCCCGATACAGGACATCCCGACAACCAAACAAGGAACACGGAGTACCCTAACACGGGTCTCACCGCTGTCCTCGCAAGGCTCCTCCCGATAATATTACCTAAGGCATGCGATTTAACATACACTAGCATTTAATTGAATAAATAAACTAGTAGGATGCATACACAGGTCGAGGTTTCCTAACAAGAAACAGGAGGCATGGTGCATGGCTCTTACACCTATCCTATGGGTGCAAGTCCCGAACATAAAAGCCTAGGGTAGCATGCATTCTACATTTTTCATCATGCTCACTTGCAATACATATTATTACAGGTTAATATAATCCACGGTGCCCCAGGAGAGGTCGGTATACGCCCAAGTGCGTATAACACCTCTCTACTGGGTTGGATTGTCCCACTCACCAGAGATCGGGGTCGTCGCGCGACCGTCCGTCTAGATCTGCAAGACAGACATTCAATATGGTGAGAAACCACACAATTTATACATAGAAATGCCTAGAAATACCCAAAACTCGGATAAGCATGCATACGGGCTCGCACACATGCGAGCACGCGCGTACGCACGCGAGTCCGAGTGCCCCGACACCTACCCGAACCCTCGGGCAGCCATTCGCATGGCCCCCTGCATGCGCACGCACGAATGCGCACGCACGCACACACCCCGGCACCATCGGCGCACTGCCGCGCGCTTGCCCGCGAGCCCAGACGCGCACCCGCACGCATGCGCACGCTCGCGCGCGCCCACGTGCACCGTGCGTCCAGCCCGCGCCCCTCGCGCAGCACCCCGCGCACTGCCCCAGCACGCCCCAGCATGCCCCAGCACGCCCCAGCACGCGCACGCACGCGCATGCACGCGTGCGCGCGCACTGGTTCCCTGCCCAGCGCCCAGGCGCACACCCCCGTTCGCGCCAGCACCCGCGCGCACCGGCGCACCCACTCCGCGCGCACCCGCGCACCCGCGCGCACGCACCCGCGCACGACTGCGCCTGCCAGCGCCCAGCGCCCAGCACCCGGCACCCGCAACCCAGCGCCCGGGACCCTCACCCAGCGTCCACGCGCATGCCCGCGCAACACGCGCCCAGGGCGCCTGGCAGCACGCTCCCAGCGCGCCTGCCAGCCTGCCCGCGCTTCTGCCCGCGTTGCCTGCCTGCGCGCGTCGCCGAGTGGCCCGAGCACCACTCGCCTGTACGCCCGGGGCACTGCCCGCCTGATGCCCGAGCGCCCCTGCACCCCCCGAGCGCACGCCCGCGCGCACGCGCTCGGGCGCCCAGCAAACTGGTGCCCTGCTCCCAGCCTACCCAGCTAGCCCTTCCAGCCTAGCACCCGACTAGCCCTGCACGCCCAGCACCAGGCACGCCCAGCGCCAGCCCGAGCGCACGCCCGCGCGCACACCCGCGCGCACGCACGCGCGCGCCCTGCCAGCGGCCCTGCCTGCTGCGTTTGCGGCTGCTGCTGCCCTGCCATCCTGCCCGAGCCCGAGCTCCTCTACCACCCACCTCCGACCACCACCACAGCCTCCGACCGCCTCCCACAGCCCTCCGACGGCCACCCACCGCCGCCAACCGCCTCCCAACCACAAAACCACCCCCTAGCATTCATCTATGCAAGAAAAAGAGGGAAAGGGGGCTTACCAAGGGGAGGAGGGGAAGTCCGGTGGCTCTCCGCGCGCCGAAACCTTTCTCAAAGGCTCTCCTACGCCCCGATCTACCTCCACCGCCGAGATGGCTCAAATCAGGGACGAAGAGAGGGCGGACGGACGGGCAAAACTCGCCGGAATTGGGATTTGAAAATACCGGAGTGTAGATCGGGACCCGATCTACACTTCCTATGTTTTAGGTTTTAAGGTTTGAGGGGTCTAAGGGGCTCAAACGCAAGAAAAACGGAGGAGAGGAGAGAGGGGGCTCAAGGTAGGGGATGATGAACAGTAACTCGGAATTTACATCCCACCTTTATATAGCGTGCGACTTAAAAACCCAGATACGCCCCGGAACTGCGAAATTTCGGAAACGTTACCGGAATTCAACGAAATTTTCGTGAGAGGTCTAAAATGGCACCAGGACACCAAATATGCAGTTAGATTTTCAATCGGAGTCCTCTAGCTCAGGACGATAGCTAACAGTCCAAAAATAAGCGGTTCCGATCAAAAAACTGAAAAAAATGAAAAACTACCAGAACGCTCCAACGGTTACCAGCAGGCTAAAAAGTGACACATATATAACATTCTTCCCCCCTTAGGAAATTTTGTCCTCAAAATATGCAAAAACATCTAGGAGGGGAAAAGATGCGTCACACCTGGCATCCATGAGCTTCCATGTGTCCTTGACACCGGAACGGTGCTGCCATCGCACCTCGACCAGCTGGACGGTCTTGGTGCAGAGCCTCCTCACGCGGCGGTCCATGATCTCAATCGACTGCTCCACGAATGACTGTCCGGCTCAGAGACAAGCGGCTCGAACGGGACAACGTGAGCAGGATCGCGGACACACCCTTACCCAACTGCGAACCCACCACTCCAAGACGGAGAGGTAAGAATTGGCGCTGAGGCGAGCCTCCGAGTAAACTCCAGGAAGCTCTCCTCGCAAGACGGGGACCACTCGAACCGGACACCCTCCCAAGTAAGGCGGTTAAGTGGAACAGCTATCTTCGAGAGACCCTCGTCAAGCTTCCTGCAATAACCCGCCAAACTCGGGAAGCTCCGAATCCTAGCAGGGTTCGACGGTCGACGCCAATTTGACGTGACGAGCGTCTTGCCCGGGTCCACAGATATGCCTTTACCAGAAAACACTCAGCCCAAAAGGCCTTAACCACCAACCAAAACTCACACTTGATCTTTCACCAGCTGATGCTTCCAGGGTATCCCTTGACTGGGAAAAGAAACATCGGGAAAGCAGCATGAAATCCCGATATAGGATACCCCGACAACCAAACAAGGAACACGAAGTACCCTAGCCCGGGTTTCAACGCTGACCTCACAAGGCCCCTTAATCCAGAAAGGAACACTAGAAGAAGACATCAGCCCTAAAGAATACCACCAAC
The DNA here is from genome assembly GCA_030737835.1 of Acorus gramineus. Taxonomy (NCBI): domain Eukaryota; kingdom Viridiplantae; phylum Streptophyta; class Magnoliopsida; order Acorales; family Acoraceae; genus Acorus; species Acorus gramineus. The sequence continues at coordinate 475,142 of JAUJYN010000021.1, forward strand.
CGCATTTGATCATCTACATCTAGATAATCACCCACCGATAACCTTCAACCTCCATCACAAGGCCGGACCCAACATCCGTGGGAACGGTCGAACAACAATTGGGTCACGAGGCGACGCGTCTTCGTCTCATCCACACCCTCACTCCATCAGGAGACATATTGGGACTTTGGGAGAGACTTAGACTGCTCTCTACCCCTGGTCCACCGGTAGCCTCTCCCCGCTCCGTAGCTCGCCTGGTCCTCTGACCGGGAGCCTGTCTAACGCCGGGGCTGTACTACGCGGATCCGACGAAGGGGAGAGCGATTTCACGCTCGCGGCACCATTCATCAATCCTCTTCCGGGTTAGCCCCTACCTGGCATACTCCCACGATCAGTACCCCTCCGACTGCATCGGCGGTACCTACGGATGAGAGCCTCCTGCCAGGACGGCTACAACCCGGCCTCTTCAACTTGAACAACCACACTCATTACCCGCTCAACGAGATATTACACACACATGCTTACAGCAACCGACACACATATAATTATAGGGAGCTAGGAAAACAAAACATTACCTCGAACCATGACGCCCGAAACCTGCGCCTCCTCAGCCGAAAGCGCTGCAACCTTGCCTTGAACAAACTGCGGCAAAGGAGCAAGAGCACGCCCCGCCGGCTGCCGCTGCTGAGGTAGCACACGGGGTCGGCCAGCATCGGGGCAATTGGATCTGATATGCCCGATGCGCTGACAATGGAAACAGCGCCGCTTCTCCGGCCGTACGGACTGGATGGGCACTGCCGCAATGGGTACTGGATCCCACTCTGGCACCACATCCGCTGGAGGAGAGACAGCCGCTGACTGATTGAAACGGGGCCTCTTCCTCTTGCGCTGCCCCTGGTCCCGACTCCCGGAAGGACCCTGATCTGCAGAAGAGGTCGGAACCCCACCGATGATCCCGAGGTCTCGCTCGACTGTCTTCGCCCGAGACACCAAGTCCGAGAACCTCGAGAAAGCATGGGAGGAGACATGCACCCGAATGGCGCTGCAGAGGCCAAACTCGAAACGGCGACACCGCGCCTCTTCGTCCATCACCAAAGCTGGAGCGAATCGGGATAGCCTCGTGAAGCGCGTGGAGTAGTCGGCGACAGACATAGAGCCCTGCGTCAACCGCACAAACTCCTGCACCACGATCTGCTGCGCCGAGAACGGGAAGTACTCCTCCAGGAAATACCTCTGGAATCCTGCCCAAGAAAGCTGCTCCACTCCCTCTGGAATGTCCACCACTCGGGTAGCCCACCAGTCGGCAGCGCTACCCTTCAGCATGAAGGTGGCCAGAGAGACTCGCTGGCGATCGGTGCAAAGCATGGTCGAGAAGATCACCTCCACTTCCATCAACCATCGCTTTGGGGCAAGAGGATTCGCCAACTGGCCATAGAACTCGGGAGGATGGAGCTTCAAAAAGGCTGCGAGGCCACTCTGCTGCACTCGCGCTGCAGCCTCTAGTCCCACCTCCCTCGCCAGGGGATCCTGAACCCTCGCCGCTGGAATCACCACGGGGACTGGGGGTACTTCGGGTACCACAGACGGATCTGCTACCAAGGGGACCTGTGGAACTGCATCACGGGCCGCCCTCAGCTCCCGGATCTCCCGCGCTTGCTCTACCAACACTCTGGTCTGGGCCTCCAGTGCCTTGATCCGAGTCTCCACCGAATCTGCTATCCGAGCGAACGCACGTTCCCGTGCGGGAGGCTCCTGCGCCGATCCTGGCCTCACAGCCGTGGACTCTCCAGTAGCATCCTCGCCTCTAGCAGGTCCGGAAACCTCCAAAGGTCGAGAGGGACCATGTCCGCGCCGTCCTCCACGAGGAGACATATCAGCAATCCTAAGAAAACCAGACTCTAGGATCAGAATACTCACATCAAAATCCTAGGACTCATCTCTACGAAAGAAGACCATTGGCTCTGACAGGACCAGGCTCTGATACCAACTTTTTGTCACGCCCCGGGCGTCCCCGAGACGCGGCAAGTGTATATAAAATATCAGAATCTACACAGGAGGTCAATAATATCATACACAAGCTACTAGAATGACATACAGACAACAAAGCAGGGCTGACATGATATATACACCAAATGCGGATAACTAAAGACTGAATCTGTAATCAAAACACACTACAGACTCCATACATAATCACATGTCCTGTGAGAGCCAATATACATACAAAGACGTCCAAATACAACACAAACGCGTGCCCAAGCACGGAAAATAATACATACTGGTACAAGGAATGCTGATAGTCTCTGCAACTCGCGGGACGTGGCGCTACTCCGCTACTGATGAAGTCCCTCGGGGAGCTCCTCCTTCGGATCCGACTCAGATGGCACTGAAGAAAAATATTGTGCGAGGGGTGAGCCACACGCTCAGTGAACGGCACAACCCATGCATCACAGACAATATTTACCACAATTCCATTATTATCCAGCCTCTAAGACATAACAACATGATCCAGTGATTCGTACTTCGCCGAACCACCACACCCTCACCCTCACCCATCAATGGGTGACATAGGCTATTGGGACTAATAATAATCCATTCACAAATCCAGTAGGTCGCTCATCGCCAACCCACTACACCCTCACCCTCACCCTACCACGGGTGACATAGGATTTTGGGACTGACTAGGCTGTTGGTCACCCTTGGTCCACCGATAGTCTCTCCTCCACTCCGTAGGCCGCCTGGTCTACTCCCACATTCAGCACAGTCCGTCACCAAATCAGGAGGTGCCTACTAATGGGAGCCCTCTGTCAGGAAGGCCCTGTCTAACGCTGGGGTAGTCTCTACCGGATCCAACGAAGGGAACAGAACAGCCTATCCATACGCATATGATCCACTCGGATCCGCCGACTACACGCCTCTACCACTCAAATGTCATGAACTCTTCAGAGTTCCTCCAGGGCGCATATCCAAGATGCGGGGAATAAGTACAATCAAAAGCAATGTTGGAATATCATTGGGGGAAAGAAACTCGGGAGGGCGGCGTGAGTTCCCGATACAGGATACCCCGACAACCAAACAAGGAACACGGAGTACCCTAACACGGGTCTCACCGCTGTCCTCGCAAGGCCCCTCCCCTATAATATTCACTACACATGCTAATAATCATACCAAACATACAACATTACTTATAATATTATTGGGACTAGAAACCTTGGGAGGGCAGCATGAGGTCCCGATACAGGACATCCCGACAACCAAACAAGGAACACGGAGTACCCTAACCCGGGTCTCACAGCTGTCCTCGCAAGGCTCCTCCCGATAATATTACCTAAGGCATGCGATTTAACATACACTAGCATTTAATTTAATAAATAAACTAGTAGGACGCATACATAGGTCGAGGTTTCCTAACATGAAACAGGAGGCATGGTGCATGGCTCTTACACCTATCCTATGGGTGCAAGTCCCTAACATAAAAGCCTAGGGTAGCATGCATTCTACATTTTTCATCATGCTCACTTGCAATACATATTATTACAGGTTAATATAATCCACGGTGCCCCAGGAGAGGTCGGTATACGCCCAAGTGCGTATAACGCCTCTCTACTGGGTTGGATTGTCCCACTCACCAGAGATCGGGGTCGTCGCGCGACCGTCCGTCTAGCTCTGCAAGACAGACATTCAAAATGGTGAGAAACCACACAATTTATACATAGAAATGCCTAGAAATACCCAAAACTCGGATAAGCATGCATACGGGCTCGCACACATGCGAGCACGCGCGTACGCACGCGAGTCCGAGTGCCCCGACACCTACCCGAACCCTCGGGCAGCCATTCGCATGGCCCCCTGCATGCGCACGCACGAATGCGCACGCACGCACACACCCTGGCACCATCGGCGCACTGCCGCGCGCTTGCCCGCGAGCCCAGACGCGCACCCGCACGCATGCGCACACTCGCGCGCGCCCACGTGCACCGTGCGTCCAGCCCGCGCCCCTCGCGCAGCACCCCGCGCACTGCCCCAGCACGCCCCAGCATGCCCCAGCACGCGCACGCACGCGCATGCACGCGCGCGCGCGCACTGGTTCCCTGCCCAGCGCCCAGGCGCACTGGCGCCCGCGCGCACTTTCGCGCACACCCCCGTTCGCGCCAGCACCCGCGCGCACCGGCGCACCCACTCCGCGCGCACCCGCGCACGACTGCGCGCCCGACTGCGCCTGCCAGCGCCCAGCGCCCAGCACCCAGCACCCGCGACCCAGCGCCCAGCGCCCTGGGCCCTCACCCAGCGTCCACGCGCACGCCCGCGCGACACGCGCCCAGCGCGCCTGGCAGCACGCGCCCAGCGCGCCTGCCAGCCTGCCCGCGCTGCTGCCCGCGTTGCCTGCCTGCGCGCGTCGCCGAGTGGCCCGAGCACCGCTCGCCTGTACGCCCGGGGCACTGCCCGCCTGATGCCCGAGCGCCCCTGCACCCCCCGAGCGCACGCCCGCGCGCACGCCCGCGCGCACGCGCTCGCGCCCGGCAAACTGGTGCGCCTGCTCCCAGCCTACTCGGCTAGCCCTGCCAGCCTACCCGCACTAGCCCCGCACGCCCAGCACCTGGCACGCCCAGCGCCAACCCGAGCGCACGCCCGCGCGCACGTCTGCGCGCACGCACGCGCGCGCCCTGCCAGCGGCCCTGCCCGCTGCGCCTGCGGCTGCTGCGCCTGCTGTTGCTGCCCTGCCATCCTGCCCGAGCCCGAGCTCCTCTACCACCCACCTCCGACCGCCACCACAGCCTCCGACCGCCTCCCACAGCCCTCCGACGGCCACCCACCGCCGCCAACCGCCTCCCAACCACAAAACCACCCCGCTAGCATTCATCTATGCAAGAAAAAGAGGGAAAGGGGGCTTACCAAGGGGAGGAGGGGAAGTCCGGTGGCTCTCCGCGCGCCGAAACCTTTCTCAAAGGCTCTCCTACGCCCCGATCTACCTCCACCGCTGAGATGGCTCAAATCAGGGACGAAGAGAGGGCCGACGGACGGCAAAACTCACCGGAATTGGGATTTGAAAACACCGGAGTGTAGATCGGGACCCGATCTACACTTCCTATGTTTTAGGTTTTAAGGTTTGAGGGGTCTAAGGGGCTCAAACGCAAGAAAAACGGAGGAGAGGAGAGAGGGGGCTCAAGGTAGGGGATGATGAACAGTAACTCGGAATTTACATCCCACCTTTATATAGCGTGCGACTTAAAAACCCGGATACGCCCCGGAACTACGAAATTTTGAAAACGTTATCGGAATTCAACGAAATTTTCGTGAGAGGTCTAAAATGGCACCAGGACACCAAATATGCAGTTAGATTTTCAATCGGAGTCCTCTAGCTAAGGACGATAGCTAACAGTCCAAAAATTAGCAGTACCGATCGAAAAACCGAAAAAAATGAACAACTGCCAGAACGCTCTAACGGTTACCAGCAGGCTAAAAAGTGACACATATATAACATTAGAGGTGGCATAGGACTTTTGGAGAGATTAGACTCCTCTACACCCTTGGTCCACCGGTAGCCCTTTTCCCAGGTAGCCTCTACCTGGTATACTCCCACGATCAGTACACTTCCGAACGCATCGGTGGTACCTACGGATGGGAGCCCTCTGTCAGGACAGCTTTTCCAACACCGGGAAGTTCCTACATCGGATCCAACGAAGGGGAGAACGATTTCACGCTCGCAATATCATTCGTTAGCCCTCTCCCGGGTAGCCTCTACCTGGTATACTCCCACGATCAGTATGCTTCCGAACGCATCGGTGGTACCTACGGATGGGAGCCCTCTGTCAGGACAGCTACAACCCGGGCCGCTTCAACACAGACGACATTGGGAGGAAACACTCCATGTTCGCAAAGCGAACCCAATGGAAAAACAACTACTCTCGATAATCACATATCGATGATATCGAATACTATTGCACTCCCACACGGTTGCGTCGCTCGGACACAAGGGGGGGGGGGTTGCCTCTGCTCTCACGCAGAAATAATCCCAAGGCACATAACCCAACAGACGGTTCATATACATGCCTAGCACGGGTAGGCCTAGCTTAATGCCACAACTACCGGCTTAACAAAACCGATAAGATAATGAATTCTCCTGAATTCCAAACGAGTGCATCGCTCGGATGCACGGGGGCGATTACATTGCTAGCGCTCTAACTAATAAGGTACAACCCGACAATGGGTCATACCCACACCTATTTCAGATAGGCCTAATCAGTTTTAACATGCGCATATATATCCAGGAGAATTATATCTTAGTTATGTACATGAACTACATGCACGATAACCTATCAAATAATTATAGGGATACTCCCTAACATGGATTTTCATAAACAACAAATCATACAGCAGGCATACATGGCTATTACTTAAGCATGCGTTGGATATCACCAACTTAAAAGGGAAGGGTCAAGCGCGATCTCGCGCACTAACAGGTGCATGCCAATATTCCAAACGAACCCGAGTCGAGTAGGAAATCGCCTCTACTTACTCAGTTCGTGCAGAGGGAGAGGGCGAGAGAGATCATCATCTCTTGGAGTTGGTCATAGCTTTGCCCCATTAGCAGGGGCGCAACAACTACACCACGCCCTCGAGTCTTATCGCAAGGGAATATTAGGCAGGTGCCGTTATTAACCCAGACTTAAATCATGCTAAATATTCATATTGATATGGTGGAAGTAGTATTACAATACTACTTAAGGCATGCCCTATTCTATACATCCATACACATTATAGAAATACATGCCCATACAAGAGGGGTGCATGCGATACAATACATGCAATATAAGCCTAGCATGCAAGATATCTAACATATTATAGTTTAAGCATGGCCATACTACTTATCTACACAAGTAGTATAGCTAGGATGCCCCATCGATGCGCGACGCACGACTACGAGCGTCGAACGCATCTCGAGGGGGGGGGGGATTGGATCAAACCACTCACCGCAACCCGGGACCTCGCGCATCCCATCCGACGAGATCTGCAAGGTAAGGGCATCAAATTTGGTGAGTAACATCACATTATAACACTTAGAAATTACTAGAAATACCAAAGACTTAGACATGCACGCATACGGGCTCACACGCATGCGAGCACGCGCGTACGCACGCATGCCCGAGTGCCCCAGCACCTACCCGAGCCCCTAGGCAGCCCCGCGCGTGCCCCTGCATGCACACGCACGCGCGCACGCACATTGGCGCCCTGTCGCATGCCCAAGCGTGCCCAGACACTCTGCCCCGCGCGCGTGCAAACCTGCGTGCCCACTCCGCGCGTACCCGCGCGCACGCGCCCGCCTGCGCCTACCAGCGCCCCTCTGCGCGCGCGTCTGTGCTCGCACGCGCACGGACAGGCCCGCTCGCGCGCCCAGCACTCTTTTAACCCCTCCCCAACCCCTCACACACACTCTAACCCATCTACCTAGCATGCAAGACCTCTCCAACCATCCCAACAGCCATAAAAATAAAAAAGAAGGGGAAGAGGACTTACCAAAAGAGGGAAAGGGAAAGGGGGAGATGCAGGGCTCTCGATGCGCCCACGGCCACCTCAACCACCACCACCACAACACCTCCTCTTCAGCCTCTCCACCAGCCCTTCTTGGCTGAAAAACAGAGGAAAGAAGGGGCATAAAAAGGGAGCTAGAGAGAGGAGAATCAACAACAACAACAAAGGCACCCACACACACACACACCTTGCTCTTCCTCTTTCACCTTCTCCTTCTTTTGCTTCTTCCTCCTCCTTCTCCACACACAAAGAGGGGAAAAAGAGACCAAGAGAGGGAGAGAAAGAGAGATCCACGAATTGGGAGAGAGGGGGAGAGAGAGAGAGGGCAAAAAGGTCATTTTCATGTCCAAATAGTGCCTCGGGGTGACCATAAGGAAGTGGTGAGGTTAGGGTTAGGCTCACCCTCACTGAACCACTTATTTTTGCTTTATTGGGAAGCGTGTGGAGAAGCACCACACACTCAAAAATATCTCACCCCCCGAAACCCAGTAACGGCGAAACCCAGATGCGATTCAGAACTGCATATTTTTAAAACGTTACCAGAATTCGATGAAATTTTTATGGGTAGTACTAAACGGTACCAAGACCCATAATATGCAGTTAGATTTCCAATCAGAGTACTCCAACTCCCGCAGGTGACTAAAAACCAAAATTTTAGCAACTCTGATCGAAAAAGAAAAAGGCCCTGAATGACCTAGATGTGACCAAGGCTTAACCGAAATGGTTTCAAATGACACAGGCATAACAGACAGTGCCCCCTCATTCACATTGATCCCTTATATGGAACATTTCCTGATGTTAACCTGCAAACTAGAGGTCAACCCCAAGCAACAACAAACAAACTTAACCCCTCTGACCACCCTCGGGTTGGCCTCACATAGAACAAGGGTATCATTCGCATATTGCACATGTGAAATGATTGATTCCCTTTCGCCGCATCGGAGTCCCTTTACCCCAACCTCATGACAATGCCCGCTTCATCATTTTGCTAAACACATTCGCCACGATGACAAACAAGAGAGGAGAAAGAGGGTCTCCTTGCCTGAGTCCCTTGTTGATATGAAAGAAACTGCATGGATCCCCATTAAGCAAGACTGACGCCTTCGCAGAGCATATGCAAGCTTTCACCATCCTTATCCAGTTCGGTTCAAACCCATGGCAACTCAGAAGGTGCAAATATCGCCCAAATATCTCAAATAGGATACAAGAATGGTAGTGTCAGTCTTATCACTAAAAAGAGTACACCCTAGCACAAACAATAAGAAATCATTGTGTGCTCCAGTAACCTAGTGGACTTGTAGGCCAGCTTATCCCTCAACCACTTCAATCTCAAATGCAAACGCAACTCATCACGAATCTCTAACATCAGTAGATTCAAACTTTCATAAACTAATTCTGAGGCATCCTCAATGTCCATGGAGGTTGACCCATGCACCGCTTTGCCTATCACTAGAATTCTAACTATTTGTCTCACGTCATCGAGTGTGATGGTCATCTCTCCAAATGGTAGGTGAAAGGAATTCATCTCTGGATGCCACCTTTCCACCATTGAAGTAATCAATTGCTTGTTTTAGTGAGAGGAAGCTATATTCAACCAACGGCCACAAGCCACTCTTCTTCGCCTTATTCATAAAGGTGATTTACTCGTCCTCCGTGTCCCATCCCTCCATGGTTTTGGTAGGTTGATGACATTGCAATGATCGATCGCCCTACACACAATAGAATATCACTGATTGTTAAATGATATCCCAACCAAAAGCACATGAACAAAATAATGATATGAAGTCATATGTACCTTGCCATTCCAAATACGGTACGTGATATGATGTCTATAATCAACCAGGATTTCGTTTGCTGTAGATCAACTTGGGAAAGGACCTTTCAGACTGTCTAAGTCTATGTCTGAATCTACAAGTGCAGGTGTAGATTCGTCTTCTTCTACTTCCTCTCCCTCTACCTTGGGGTCTCCCACTTCCGGTTGTTCAACATATGGAACTACTGAACTAAAGGGTGTATCTTTGGCAAGCCTTAATTTCTAAATGACGTCTTCAAAGCGAGATAGTTTGTGGAATGCATTTCTTTGAAGCCATATTCAAACCAATGTACAATGACTACAAATAAGTTAACCAATGCTACAAACCAATCAAAATTCGTCAAACGATTCGATTCACTCTCAATAAAAAAAAATACCACATGTTAACCAATTTCAAAGACACCATTTTATTCATTATTCGTTTATGGATATTATCAATTTGTTATTTATTAAACCTTTTCATTCATCCTTCGCTTAATCATTGAATCAAGGTGTAGATTCGTCTTCTTCTACTTCATCTCCCTCTACCTTGGGGTCTCCCACTTTCGGTTGTTCAACATATGGAACTACTGAACTAGAGGGTGTATCTTTGGCAAGCCTTTCTAAATGACGTCTTCAAAGCGAGATGGTTTGTGGAGTGCATTTCTTTGACTCCATATTCAAACCAATGTACAATGACTACAAATAAGTTAACCAATGCTACAAACCAATCACAATTCATCAAACGATTCGATTCACTCTCAATAAAAAAAATACCACATGTTAACCAATTTCAAAGACACCATTTTATTCATTATTCGTTTATGGATATTATCAATTTGTTATTCATTAAACCTTTTCATTCATCCTTCGCTTAATCATTGAATCAAGGTGTAGATTCGTCTTCTTCTACTTCATCTCCCTCTACCTTGGGGTCTCCCACTTTCGGTTGTTCAACATATGGAACTACTGAACTAGAGGGTGTATCTTTGGCAAGCCTTTCTAAATGACGTCTTCAAAGCGAGATGGTTTGTGGAGTGCATTTCTTTGACTCCATATTCAAACCAATGTACAATGACTACAAATAAGTTAACCAATGCTACAAACCAATCACAATTCATCAAACGATTCGATTCACTCTCAATAAAAAAAATACCACATGTTAACCAATTTTAAAGACACCATTTTATTCATTATTCGTTTATGGATATTATCAATTTGTTATTCATTAAACCTATTCATTCATCCTTCGCTTAATCATTGAATCAACCAGGGCCCTAAACCAAAAACTAATAGCCCTTCAAACTACTCTCAATAAAAGAAATAAATTCATTCAAATAGCCATTTAGTTCTTCATACCAGCATTAATAAAAAAAACAATGCAATTTCGATGTGATTTTCAATTAATTGCACATTTAATTTCATTAAAAATAAACCAACGCTACAAACCATTGCCAATGAAACAACATCTCTCATTCAACCTATCCTTTTCCAACTAAGATACCATACAACCAATCCAGCCCTAAACTTATGTTTAGGTTTGTTTAAAAAAGATGAATACATATTATTTCTAATAACACCTAGGAATATACCGATAAAAAAAAAATCCCCCCAAAAAGTTACCTAGGGTTTCAAAGCATATCCAATTCACTAGACACACATGAATCTTGAACACCTAAGGTTTAGGGTTTCATACATGAACAAAACATTCAAGAAACTCAAGCTCCAATGGAAAAGAACATGAAGAAGAAGAAGATAGAAGAAGAACAAGAAGAAAAGGAAGAAGCTTACCAAGCTACGGGTGGACGTCCGAGCCGACGGTGAGATGGGGGCATGGCCGCACGGGGGCTTGGAAGACGGGCTGAACAGAGTGTGATTGTAAGGGAACGTCTAGGAAGGAGAACACTCACGGGAGAAGAAGGGAGAAGAAATAGAGAAAGAAGGTGAGTGGGAAAATGTTTTGGGGTGGGTTTCTCTAGCCAGGTTTCACGCACACACACACGACATGCCATTTTTTGCAACACATACACAACACGTGCGAGGTTTCAAGTTCTATTATTGTGATTTCTGTTGTAAACTAAATAGAATATGATATATAAGGGTATATAAACAAAGCACACAAGCATATAGAAGAGAAGTAGAGAGAGAGTCTTATTCACTATTTGTTGGTTGAATACAAGAGAGAACCCCTCTATTTATAGGGTGCATAGAGGAATCCCAAAGGTGGAGAGTTACAAGTCTATAGAGGTGAGGGGGAGATAGTGGGGCAATAATGGGAGTGTTATGGAATAGAAGAGTGGGGAAGGTTATGGAGTTGAAGAGGGGAGGAGTTGAATAGTGGGGGAGGTTATAGGTTAGGAAAGTGGTGGTTATCCACCATATTCACAACACTCCCCCTTGGATGACCACCACGCTAAGAAAATTGCCTCATTAAAACCTTGCTTGGAAAACCCAATGGGAAAAAACCAAAGCGAAGGAAAAAGAGTACAATGTAACTTAATCGTATAATAGTGTATGCGTTTGACACTGCCTCATTAAAACCTTGCCAGGAAAACCCAATGGGACAAAACCTAGGCGAAGGAAAAAGAGTACAGTTCGCAAAATGTCATAAAAAATTACTCCCCCTCATAAGTACAAGATTTCAAGAATTTTGGTCGCAAACTCGTCGCATCCCGATTTCATACACCAGCTTCTTGAATGTTGATGTCGACAAAGCTTTAGTAAACAAATCTGCAAGATTGTCCTTTGACTGAATTTGTTGAACATCAATTTCATGTCTCTGCTGGAGCTCATGAGTGTAAAAGAATTTTGGAGAAATATGCTTTGTTCTATCACCCTTGATATATCCCCCTTTGATTTGAGCAATGCATGCTGCATTGTCTTCATATATAGTTGTTGGAACATCTGTAATGAGAGATAGTCCGCATGCAGTACGAATATGATGAACCAAAGACCTTATCCACACGCATTCCCGGCTTGCTTCGTGGAGTGCAAGAATCTCAGAGTGGTTAGAAGACGTGGCGACCAAAGTCTGTTTCGTAGATCGCCAAGAGATTGCTGTGCCACCGCAAGTGAATACATAGCCTGTTTGTGAGCGAGCCTTGTGAGGATCTGAAAGATATCCTGAATCTGCATAACCCTTTAGTTGTGCACCATTATTGGAATCCTTTGCATAGAATAGACCCATGTCTGACGTTCCACGAAGATAACGAAAAATGTGCTTCACACCATTCCAATGCCTTCGAGTTGGTGCAGAGCTAAATCTGGCCAATAAATTAACTGAAAATGCAATGTCAGGTCTAGTGCATTGGCCAAATATAATAAGGCACCAATTGCACTAAGATATGGTACTTCAGGACCAAGAAGATTTTCAGTATCTTCTTTTGGACGAAAAGGGTCCTTCTTTGGGTCAAGTAACCTTACTACCATTGGAGTACTTAATGGATGACATTTGTCCATATTAAAACGCTTCAGGATTTTTTCAACATATGTTGTTTGATGAACAAGTATCCCATTTGAACTTTGCTCAATTTGCAAGCCGAGACAATATCTTGTTTTTCCAAGATCTTTCATTTCAAACTCCTTTTTCAGATATTCGGAAGCCTTTTCGAGCTCTTCAGGAGTCCCAATTAGATTAATATCATCAACATATACTGCAATAATGGTAAATCCGAGTTCCGTTTTCTTAATAAATATACAGGGGCATATTGGATCATTGACATATCCTTCTTTTATTAAGTACTCACTAAGACGGTTATACCACATTCGTCCAGATTGCTTTAACCCATACAAGGATCGTCTTAGCTTGATTGAGTACATGTTTCGTGGTTTTGCTTCAGGCAATTTTAGTCCTTCAGGAACTTTCATATAAATGTCGGTATCTAATTTTCCATATAAATATGCAGTAACCACATCCATTAGCTGCATGTCAAGTCCTTCTGAGACTACAAGACTAATTAAATACCGAAATGTGATTGTGTCCATCACAGGAGAATATGTCTCTTCAAAATCTATCCCAGGTCTCTGCAGGAAACCCTGTGCCACAAGACGAGCTTTGTATCTAACAATCTCGTTTCTTTCATTTCGTTTTCTCGCAAACACCCATTTACATCCTACTGGTTTAACACCTTCAGGGGTTAGGACTACTGGTCCAAATACTTGGTGTTTTGCAAGTGAATCCAATTCTGTTTGAATAGCAGCTTTCCATTGTGGCCAACAATTTTTTCGTCTGCATTCATCCACTGAACGTGGTTCTAAATCATTATCTGAAATGATTTCTGTAGCTACTGCAAATGAGAATATATCATCAACAAGCACTTGCTTTCGATCCCACAATATTTGTGAATTTGCATAATTTATGGAAATTTCTTCATTTCCATGTACTTGTTCTTCATGCACGGGCGTCACTTCAGGGACGTCAGTCTCTTCAGGGACTTGTGTCACTTCAGGGACTTCTTCCTCTGTAGGAGTTATTATTGTGGGTCTTTCAAGTGTTTCATACTCTTCTAGAGAATTATTCTTCATTGTTTTTCTCCTTCGGGGAGCTGAATCTTTTGAGCCTATAGGTCTTCCACGCTTCAGGCGTGTTTTTGTTGATTCATTAGCCGGCATATTAGCAGTTTTTCCTATTGGAACATTAATTCGAGCTGGAGTATTAGCAGCTGGAATATGTGATTTCATCACTTTTGCTGCATCATTGAATGCATCTGGCAATTGATGCGCAATTCTTTGAAGATGGTGATTCTTTGCACTTCAGTTTCACATTGATTAGTGCGAGGATCAAGATGAGACAAAGATGGAGTTTTCCATGTAAGTTCACGTCGTTCTTCTGGCGACGGATTTTCTCCCCCTAACGACGGGAATATTGTCTCATCAAAATGACAATCCGCAAATCGAGCGGTAAAAACATCCCCTGTCAATGGTTCAAGATATCTTATAATAGAAGGAGAATCAAAGCCTACATAAATTCCCAATCGACGTTGAGGGCCCATTTTAGTTCGTTGTGTAGGGGCAATAGGAACTTGTACAGCACAACCAAAAATTCGAAGATGTGAAATATTTGGTTGATGACCCAGTACGAGCTGTAAAGGGGAATATTGATGATAAGCAGTTGGCCGAAGGCGAACTAATGCTGCTGCATGCAATATAGCATGACCCCAAGCTGAAACGGGTAATTTTGTCCTCAAAAGCATAGGACGTGCAATTAGCTGAAGATGCTTAATAAATGATTCAGCTAATCCATTTTGGGTGTGCACATGAGCAACAGGGTGTTCAACATCGATGCCATGCGACATACAATAGTCGTTAAAAGTTTTCGATGTGAATTCACCAGCTCCATCAAGACGTATTGACTTTATAGGATAATCCGAAAAATGAGACTGTAATCGGATTATCTGAGCAAGTAGTCTTGCAAATGCAGCATTCCGAGTGGATAATAGACAAACATGCGACCATCTAGCAGATGCGTCTATCAATACCATAAAATACTTGAATGGTCCACATGGGGGGTGGATTGGGCCACATATATCCCCTTGGATTCTTTGCAAAAATGTTGGTGACTCAACATTGACTTTTGTAGGGGATGGTCTAACTATCAATTTTCCTTGTGAGCACGAAGTGCATTGATAGTGATTAGGTAAAAGAATCTTCTGGTTCTTTAACGAATGCCCAAATGAATTATCAATTATTCGACGCATCATTGTAGATCCTGGATGCCCGAGACGATCATGCCAAAGTGTAAAAATATCTGAATCATAGAACTTCTGGTTCATTACAGCATATGATTCGATTGTTTTTATGGTTGTATAATACAACCCAGATGAGAAAGCATGAAGTTTCTCTAATACATGTTTTTGGCCTGAAACAATTGAAGTAATGCATAAATACTCCATATTGTTTTCATTGATAGTCTCAATATGATATCCATTAAGACGGATATCCTTAAAACTTAGCAGATTTCTTCTGGATCTTGCTGAATATAATGCATCATTAATACAAAATTTTGTACCTCCTGGTAATATTATATTTGCTCTTCCGGAGCCTTCAATTAATTTCGTAGTACCAGAAATGGTATTAACATTTGCATTGATTAATGTCAATGTCGAGAAATATTGTTTATTTCGTAGGATCGTATGTGTTGTAGCGCTGTCTGCTAGACAAATGTCACCAACCATAGCCATTCTTGTAAAAAAAAAAAAATGAAATAAATAAGATAAATATAAAAATAAGAAAAATGGATTTTAGATAACAAAGAAAAATTATAATTATAAAAATTATAAAAGTCTGATCGTACATCAGGTACGTGACCATATTTTTAAAGCACCAAATACATAACAATCATTTTCCTTGTGTTAGGGGTTTGTTCTGCAACCCTTTTCCCTTCAATTATGCTTTTGTTTAATAGCAAATCACTTCTAGTGATTTGAGATATTTTACAAACTTTATGATTGTTGTGCTTTCTCAACTATATAAATCATGATCTCATCATTCATGACCACAACTTCCATGGCGAACATAAAATAAAATGCATTTACTTCGGGTAATGATGCTATGCCATTGAGTTGAGTTATATGATATTTTAAAAAAATCGTTGTTCGGCAACGAGAATATATAAAATTGATGCTCTCAATATTGCTACAACTGGAGCATATTTGAGGCATAATGGCCGGTGGACCTTTGTCAATGAGGTATTAATCTTTAAATCCTCTTCATTATGATGATGATGGTGAAATCTAATCATAATTTACATGTTCCTGCTGGGATACATGGATCTTTTTTTTATTTATTATTTGGTCCTTCAAGGACCTGAAAAATATATCATATAACTTTTGTTTGGTCCTACAGGGACACGAACAATCATGATTTTTGTATAGTCCTTCAGGGATAGAACAAAATAAAATTTTACATGATCCTTCAAAGATTCATATAATCATAATTTTTGTACAGTCCTTCAGGGATAAAATAAAATAAAATTTGTATGATCCTTCATGGATACAATATAATCATAGTCCTTCAGGGACATTTTTAATCATATCTTTTACATGATTCTTCAAGGATCCATGTAATAAGATTTTTTTTCTGTAGTCCTTCAGGGATAGAATAAAATTTGCATGGTCTTATTGGAACACATTATTCATAACTTCTACATGGTCCTTCAGGGATCCATGTAATTACAATTTTTGTATGATCCTATAGGGACACATGACATTGTAACATTAAAATGAATTTCAAATCAAATATAAATATCAAATTAATTGATATTTGTGAGAACTTCTGGTTCACATAGATGTATAATATTTAAATTTTAATAAAAGATGACAAACATGAACAGTTACATGAAAAAAAATAATCAAATGATAGATGCCGCATACTGTTGCATGGAAAAATTGCATACTAGTTTTCATAAATTAATCATATCATAACATATGTATGGAAAATTTTCACGGGGATTGCATGCATGGAAAATAAAAGATAGATGTATGCAGTACATCAGATGAAAATAAAAGATAGATGTATACGGGTTCTACACATAATTTGCATACGGTTCCATGCATATTGAAAAAAAATTAATCATATGTATGTAGTAGATGATTTACATAAAAATACATAACATCAAGGGAAGGTATATTTTTTGATATAGATCATTAAGAACCCATCGATACAAACCTTTCTCTTTAACAAAGAGCTTCTCGTGCTGATAACGTGTTGTAAACTAAATAGAATATGATATATAAGGGTATATAAACAAAGCACACAAGCATATAGAAGAGAAGTAGAGAGAGTCTTATTCACTATTTGTTGGTTGAATACAAGAGAAAACCCCTCTATTTATATGGTGCATAGAGGAATCTCAAAGGTGGAGAGTTACAAGTCTATAGAGGTGAGGGGGAGATAGTGGGGCAATAATGGGAGTCTTATGGAATAGAAGAGTGGGGGAGGTTATGGAGTTGAATGAGGGGGTTATGGAGTTGAATAGTGGGGGAGGTTATGTGTTAGAAAAGTGGTGGTTATCCACCACCATATTCACAACAATTTCAAATATTTTCTCATTGCAATTTATTTCTTGCGTATTTGGAATGGTGATTTACAGTTGAGTGGCACATAATTCTTCACCTAGCCACTATATTTAATGCATAATAACTATTGAGTTTGCAAATTTCATGACCCATTTTTTTTTTGTATCAAATTACTATAAAATTTATGCTTCTGTACGTGTGTATACAAATGGACACATTTAGTAATTGGATTGAACTAATAGCAACTGAGCAGCATACAGGTGTTGATTGAAAGGAGGATTTGGTTCTTTGAGTTCTTCCTATTGATTCTTAGTGATTTAAAGTCTAAATATTTTCTCCCTCAGCTTCCCTTAATTTTTTACTTTCTTCATATTTTTTCATTTCTAAATCCTCTTTGTATTTTTATTTTAGTTCATTTTTTTCTCATATAGGGATAGTAGGAAGAATTTATACAGAATTTTGAATATTGGATATAATATAGATATTATCTAATATGAATTTGAAGTTCTTGTTAAAATAGTATTTGGTATGCATAATACATTTGTGAATTGAATTACTCGATTAATTGGTATGTGTTGTTAGTGAAGTAGTTACTTTAACATGAACACGAGCTATTGCCAACTACTAAAGTGAATAATCCATTTTATATTCTCACATGATACTAGATGTACATATTGTTAGTACAATATGTCTAGAAATAGAATTTTTAGATATACATCCTATGATGTAATATCTAATGGTAACGTTATAGTTGTTTTTTTAAAAATTGTGTCTAATTTCTATTCTTTAATTGATTTTTTCATTATATCCTTATCATATGTGAAAAAAATCACAATTTGTGGCTTTGATGATTCTTCTTGTTTTTCTTTGCAGTTACATGAAAACTCAGAGAGAATTTACCAATGTTCTAAAAAGGCTAGGCGCTAGTCGAGCGGTTTAAGAGGGACTAGGGATTAATCGGCTAGGTGAAGGATTAATCAGGGATTAATCAATCACTTTTTAGAATATAAATATATATAATATGCATATACATATTACATAAATAATAATTTTATATTACAAAATAATAATAAAGTAATATCAAAAACAAAATTAATAATATAAATATAATAAGAATAGCATAAAAAATGTAATTAATAGACATATAATATATAAACTAACTTAATATCTTATTAGTCAACTAAGGATTAATCGAAAAAGTGGCTATGCGCTAAACGTTGCGGATAGGGATCGCCTAGACCTAGGCGGGGGATTAATCGGGCTAGAAGAGATTTTTAGAACAGTGGAATTTACCATGAAACAGCATTAATGGCATCTACCAATCATTTTTCTTACCAATCATTTTGATATACCTTTTTGTGTAAATGATTTTAAAGTTGCATCCATATATGTTTTTTTTATACAAAATTAGTCTTTTAAATTTTTCTTACTTGTGTATCAGATTGTTACATATTTATAGTTTTTATTATAAAAAAAAAAGTACCTAATGAAAATATATTCAAAGCATAAAAAATAAAGCGCGCAGTTGCACGTACACATGACTAGTATAAATAAAATCACCGCCATGCATAACCTGTACCGACGGTTGCAAACCCACCTTGATAAATGATGGTGGGGTTGTTGGTGATGGTCTCGGGCGGATCCAAGGGGGCCCTCCTTTGGCCTCCCCGTCTTTTTTTAAAAAATCTTGTTTCGAGAGAGATATAAGAAAGGGAGAAGAGGAAGACGAATTGCATGGTCTCACCAACATCTTATTTTATTTGGGTTTCATTATTTCATGCTTAGTAGAGTCTACATTGGTCCCACCAACAAGTCAAACAGCTAAAAATTATTAAAGGAAAATGTTAGACTCAATTATTTTTACAGTCCAAAATTTAGACCACACATTTTTTTTATATAAATAGTAAATATCATCTAATGAGATGTATGCTTTGACCAAAAAAATATAATGCTTAATTCGAGTTGAATGAACTAATTTTTAGTAATGTAAGAAAAAAATTAATGATGTATACAACGTTTTTTTTTTTTTTTTTTTTTTAAAAAAAGGTACAACCATGCTACCATTGCTTTCATTGAAGGAAGTATGGTTACATGTATAAATTGGGGGTGAGATATATAAAAGCAGCAAAATAAGAAGAAAAAAAAAACGGGGGGGGGGGGGGGGGGGGAGTGAAGCATATACATCATTTAATGATATATACATCGTTATTTCACTATTTTTCTTTTTCACCCAAATAGTGAAAAAGAAAAATGCAGTAGTGAAATAACGATGTATATATCATTAAATGATGTATATGCTTCACCAGATTTCTAACGAGATCTATAGAATGGTATTTAAGATCGTAAAAAACTGAATGTAACAGCACCCTTACTTTAAATCTAACAAAAGAAACCGAAAATACAGAGCTCTGATATGGCGGTATAGGTAGATATCGAGGCCCATCTTTTAGACTCATTGGGCTAAACATTTATGAGAAACCATCATCTCGTCTCAATATTTGATCTGTAACTGGCTCATGGGATGCCGTATCTTTGTAGGGATGGGCATTGATAAGTGCAGTTGGTTTTATAGTGGTCCGGCCTTGTAATTCTTTCATGTATGGAACTATAAAATTTTAGTATACAGAACCATAGAGGAAATACATTCGTTCTCCAATTGAGGAAATATGTGACTTTCTTTTTCTAATTGAGGTGCCCCCCTTCCAAGTATTTCTGGTTCCACCCTTGGTTATTGTGATCAGGGTGCCTTGGATGGGGACATCATTCCAGGTTGAATTCATTCATTTCTGTTTTGAGGGAATTGATGCCTTGCATGCATGGGATGGTAGGCTTTGATATATAGGCACTGTGATATGTGGGGGTTGGCCATGCACATTTAAAACCACGACGTTGAGAGAGAACATGAGAATAAGGGCACGGCTATCCCCACCGAGGGTTTTCTTACCCCACCAATCGAAAAAAAAAATCGGTGTTTTATCTTTTCCCACCGATCCGGCCAGGTCGACCAGATTTGGTCGCCACTTCAGGTTTTGGACGACCGGACTTGGTCGCCATTTCAGATTTTGGGCGACCGGACTTGGTCGTCATTTCAGGTTTCGGACGACCAAACTTGGTCGAACAGGATTTGTAATAAAGTTTATAATTTTTTCTTGGAAACATAATCCCATGACGTATATCTTCCTTGAATCCTTCATACCACTCCAAGTCTGAGTTGTAATGTAAGGAGAATCAATTATTATTCTTAAATGTAGAATATAAGAACAATTTTTTTTACATAAGTGACGGACTAATTTTCAAAAGCCAAATATATAATGTGTTTGGATCAACTGATAGGTTTTTTTTGTTTTCAAACCTAGAATCCTCTTAACTACGAATTCACACGAAGCTTAAAAATGATATATATTTGTCTAATAAGATATTTTTCTATAAAAATTTGAATTAATTGAAAGTATACCTACTTACATTTTTTTCGGCCCCTTAGCTGTTGTTTGGATTAAAGAATAAATGTAGAATATAATGGATAAACCCAAAAATTTATTTGTTTACAAAAAATAGGTAGATATAGTTTTAAACCCTGTTCGACCAATTACAGTCGCCCAAAGCCTGAAATTGCGACCAATTACTGTCGCCCAAAACCTGAAATGGCGACCAAGTCCGGTCGTCCAAAATCTGAAATGACGACCAATTTCGGTCGATCTGGATTGGTGGGAACAGCCAAACACCGTTTTTTTTTTTTTTTTTTGATTGGTGGGGTAAGAAAAACGATTGGTGGGGATAGACGCGCCCTGAGAATAAATATCCCGTATTGGAAATCGATAATGGGTGCATCGATAATGGAGTATCAAAAGTTAATTTTTATCATCAAAATTGATAATGGAATCTCAAACAAAAAGGAAAACTAGTTAATTATCTCTCTATATATAACTCCATCGAAAAACCTCTCTCCTTCACTTCCCTCCACCAAAAACTATGGCGATCACACCCCTCCCCGCCTCCTCCTCCTCCTCTCACAACGTCCCTATCTCGGCCAACTCTGTTTGGCACTGGACGCAGCAGGATGAGATGGCCCTCCTCCATGCCCTCCTCAACCACATCGAGACATCCGATGTATCATCCATTTCTTCTACCCCGTCCGAGGTGGTCCCGCTCGTGAACCTCCTTCGCGGTACCCTCTCCTTCTCCGACCCTAGAACAAGGTCCATGAGCGACAAGCTTTGTGGCGTCCGCCACAAGTATGTCTCCTCCACCCCCTCCACTGGGTGGTCCACACCTCACGATGTCGCTGTTTTTGAACTGGTCCACCAAATATGGGGCCGCAAGCACAATAGATCCAATTCTGCGGAGATAGAGTCAGAGGGATTGCATGGATGACAATGTGAATCAAGAAGAAGAAAAAGAAATGGCTGATGCTGATGGTGATAAGGATGAGGAGTACTATTTCTTGAACAAATCAGTCAAGACGTGCATGGAGGTTGGTCAGATTGAAGATTTTTCAGAGCGGTTGATCGAAAAAGGATTGAGGCTCCTCAGAAAATCGAAGGCTACAAAATTGAATAAAGAGTGGAAAGAGCTATGGGAGATGAAGAAGAAGGTATCCCAGACAAGAACAAAGCTTGTGATGAAGCAGATGAAATGGATCAAGAAGGCGATCGACTCTGCGTGGTCTTCTTCTTGTACTTCTTAGTATGGTCTAACTTTTTGGTTTTGGGATGGTATGTGGATGTTGTTGAATCCCCACCACTTTTTGCTGCCCATGCTTATTTCTTTTGGAATGTTTGTTTGTTAAAAAATGTGATGGTGTAAATAACTTTAAGTTTGTTGTTGATGTTTTATGTTGGTTCTATCTAAACATTAGTGTTGTAAATAGTAATGCTGGTTTGTTCTCTGCAATTCATGCTGCAATTTTCATTATGTATGATGTTTTATGCAACTGTAGACAAATTCAAGCATTGGGTTCGGACTTGTTACTAATTAGTTTACAACCGAATTTGTAATCAAGAGATCATAGGTTCTAGTTCCACTATTTATCTACCAAAAAACAAAAAGTAAACAAATTAGAGGACTATTTTGAATTCCAATTGCCCCTGTTTTTGCTGATACCCGAAAAGTATACATGATGTGCAATATTATGTATCCATTTTAGTTATTGTAGAGGTAACACTATTTATCTACCAAAAAACAAAAAATAAACAAATTAGAGGACTATTTTGAATTCCAATTGCCCCTGTTTTTGCTGATACCCGAAAAGTATACATGATGTGCAATATTATGTATCCATTTTAGTTATTGTAGAGGTAAAAATCATCACCACGACACTTGTTATATCAGGGGTAATGTTTCACACCAGGACGGACGTGGGCCTACCGTGGGACCCGCAAATCCGAGTTCCAATCCTTGGTCATGATGACTCTCCCAAATGTATTGGCACGACTAGATCCAGTGTTTAGTTGGGCGGTCGGGCACCTGGAGAGCGAGCAGTCTAAGACACGATCAGACATGAGGTCTGGTCGGTCGACCTTACTCCTCGAAGGTGAGTAGTCTAAGGCACGACCAGACATGAGGTCTGGTCAGTCGACCTTACTCCTCGAAGGCGAGTAGTCTAAGGCACGATCAAACATGAGGTTTGGTCGGTCGACCTTACTCCTCGAAGGCATGATGTGAAACGTACGGGCGAGCACATCAAGAGACCCCGAGCAAAATGAAGAAACGGTCAGAAGACCACTAACGCCTGTAACTGTCAAGGTAGCGTTTAAGGTCCATTACCAACAGAACGTGGGTAATCAAGGAACGACTGTCACGCCCCGGGCGTCCCCGAGACGCGGCAAGTGTATATAAAATATCAGAATCTACACAGGAGGTCAATAGTATCATACACAAGCTACTAGAATGACACACAGACAACAAAAGCAAGACTGACAGGATATATACACCAAATGCGGATAACTAAAACTGAATCTGTAATCAAAACACACTACAGAATCCATACATAATCACATGTCCTGTGAGAGCCAATATACATAGAAAGACATCCAAATACAACACAAACGCGTGCCCAAGCACGGAAAATAATACATACTGGTACAAGGGATGCTGATAGTCTCTGCAACTCGCAGGACGTGGCGCTACTCCGCTACTGATGAAGTCCCTCGGGGAGCTCCTCCTCCAGATCCGACTCAGATGGCACTGAAGAAAAATATTGTGCGAGGGGTGAGCCACACGCTCAGTGAACGGCACAACCCATGCATCGCAGACAATATTTACCACAACCAGATATCCTTATAATCCACAATTTATATTGCTTAATCCACAATGATGGCACAACTCAAAGCTGTGGGTTGCTCAATCGCCAACCCACTACACCCTCACCCTCACCCTTCAATGGGCGACAAAGGATATTGGGACTGGCTACACATAACCGGCGGGTCGCTTCCGCCAACCCGCCACACCCTCACCCTCACCCTTCAATGGGTGACATAGGATATTGGGACTAACTGCACCAAAACCCAACGGGTCGCTTCCGCCAACCCGCTACACCCTCACCCTCACCCTTCAATGGGTGACATAGGATTTTGGGACTTAGAAGCATCCAATCACAACTCCAGTGGGTCGTTCATCGCCAACCCACTACACCCTCACCCTCACCCTTCAATGGGTGACATAGGATTTTGGGACTGACTAGGCTGTTGGTTACCCTTGGTCCACCGATAGTCTCTCCTCCACTCCGTAGGCCGCCTGGTCTACTCCCACATTCAACACAGTCCGTCCTAAATCAGGAGGTGCCTACTGATGGGAGCCCTCTGTCAGGAAGGCCTGTCTAACGCTGGGGTAGTCTCTACCGGATCCAACGAAGGGAACAGAACAGCCTACCCATCGCATATGATCCACTTGGATCCGCAGACGGCACATTATAACAACACTAATGTTCTGAATTCCTCAGAACCCACCAGGGCGCATAACTACGATGCGGGGAACATGCATAAGGTTATAACAAGGTGGAATATCATTGGGGGAAAGAAACTCGGGAGGGCAGCGTGAGTTCCCGTTATAGGACACCCCGACAACCCAACAAGGAACACGGTGTACCCTAACCCGGGTCTCACCGCTGTCCTCGCAAGGCCCCTCCCCTATAATATTCACTATAACATGCATTTTAACATTTACTAGCATTTAATCAAATAAATAAACTAGTAGGGCACATGCATCGGCCGGGCTTCCTAACATGGAACCAGGGGACATGCTGCATGGCTCATACACATATCCTAAGGGTGCAAGTCCCTAACATGCAAGGTCTAGGGTAACATGCATTCTACAATTCAATCATGCTCGCATGATATACATATCATTGCAGGTTAATATTTATCCATGACGCCCCAGGAGAGGTCGGTATACGCCCAAATGCGTATAACCCCTCTCTACTGGGTTGGATTGTCCCACTCACCAGAACTCGGGTCGACGCGCGACCGTCCGTCGAGATCTGCAAGACAGTGTATTAACTGGTTAGAATAAATCCACAGTTATCCCAAAAAATACATGACACACACAAACAAACATCCAACACCCCCCCGGCAACCACCGCACGGCCGGCCACCACCCGCACGGCCACCCGACCGCCCGGACGCGCCGCCGCGCCTCAGCCCGCGCACTCCGCACGCTTCGCGCCGGCCCGCGAGCACCCCGCGCGCCCCCGCGCGCAGCGCCTGCCCCGCGCGCACCCCGCGCGCACCTCCGCCACCTCGCGCGCACCTCGCACGCACCTCTGCGCCTCGCGCACACCTCGCACGCACCTCCACGGCCTCGCCGCGCCCTCCGCGCACCGCCACGGCCTCGCCGCGCCCTCCGCGCACACCACCACCGCTGCTCAGCCACCTCCTCGCACCCGCGCGACCTGCTCCACGCGCACCAGTCCGCCCAGCACCAGCCGCCGCACCACCCCCGGGGCTCCGCGCGTCCCCTGCGCCCAGCCGCAGCAGCCCGCGCGCGTCCCGAGCACCTCGCGCCTGCAGCTCCTCGCCCTCAGCCGCACCAACAGCCCCGCGCACAGCCGCCCGAGTAGCCCCGCACCAGACCTGCGCGCACCTCGCGCGCACGCCGCGCGTACGCGCGCCCGCGCACGCACGCGCGCATGCCCGCGCGCGCCCGGCCTGCGCGCCGCCTGGGCTGCTGCTGCTGCTGCTGTTTGGCCCGGACGACCTGCCACTGCCCGAGCGCCACCACCACCCCTCCCTTGACCACCGACCACCTCCAACCACCTCCGACCACCCTCCGACGACCCCCACTGCCGCCGACCACCCCCAAACACCAAACCCACCTCCCTAGCATTCATCTATGCAAGAAAAAGAGGGAAAGGAGGCTTACCGAGGGGAGGGGAAGATGTCCGGTAGCTCTTCGCGCGCCGAAACCTTCCTCAAAGGCTCTCCCACGCCCCGATCTATCACGGCCCTCAATTTGGCTCGAAACAGAGGAGAGAGAGAGGAGGTCGGGGAGGCTAGGATCGTCGGAAATCGGATTTGAAGACACCGGAGCGTAGATCGGGACCCGATCTACACTTCCCGTGCTTTGGGTTTTCGATTTCGAGGGGTGGAGGGGGCTCAAACGGAAGAAAAACGGAGGAGAGGAGAGAGAGAGCTCAAGGTCGGGGATGATGAATAGTGATTTCAAATTTTTAGATTCCATTTATGTAATGTGCGACTTAAAAACCCGGATACGCCCCGGAACTGCGAAATTTTTGCAAACGATGCCGGAATTCGATGAAATTTTCGTGAGAGGTCTAAAATGGCACCAGGACACCAAATATGCAGTTAGATTTTCAATCGGAGTCCTCTAGCTCAGACGATAGCTAACAGTCTGAAATTATGCGGTTCCGATCGAAAAACCCTAAAAATTTTAAAACTGCCAGAAATGCTCCAACGGTTACCAGCAGGCTAAAAAGTGACACATATATAACATTCTTCCCCCCTTAGGAAATTTTGTCCACAAAATATGCAAAAACATCTAGGAGGGGAAAAGATGCGTCACACCTGGCATCCATGAGCTTCAAGTGTCCTTAACACCGGACGGTGCTGCCATCGCACCTCGACCAGCTGGACGGTCTTGGTGCAGAGCCTCCTCACGCGGCGGTCCATGATCTCAATCGACTGCTCCACGAATGACTGTCCGGCTCAGAGACAAGCGGCTCGAACGGGATGACGTGAGCAGGATCGTGGACATAACGCCTTGGCCATGGGACAAGGACGACGTCGTGGGCACGAACCAGCTGCGGGGGAAAGGCTACATGATAAGCCACCTCCCCAATCCACTCAATGACGAGAACAAGGTCCCATTAAAGAGCAACTCGGCTTGCCCGAACGTCGAAACAGAGGATGCCCTTAAACCAGGACACTTCCTTGCAATTATGGTCGCCAAACCCGAAGGTAAGCTTCTGGCGACGATGACCCGGGTAGCCCTTCTGTCGGTTCTGGGAGGTGCAGATGTACACCCTAACCAACCCGGCCACCGCGAGGTCAAACAACTAACTTATGGCCCCTCCAACTGGCGCTCCACTACCGTCCCAACACAAGGGAGGTATGGAACTGCGCCTGTAGAGTGCCCATCACCGATCCATCCGGGTGCTCGAATGGCAGTCGCTTACAGGCATACCCCAACAATTGGTGGTGCCTCACCCAACTGCCCTCAACATCGAGCACGCAGGCACATAGCATGTCCTCCAAGGTTCGAATCGCCCTCATTGACTGGCTGTCCATCGGCGATGAAACGCTATACTTAAATGGAGGCTCGCGCCTAAGGCTGCGCCACAACCTCAAAGTAACCCTCGCGTCTCAACCGAAAATAGCGCCGACTGGAGTGCCATGAAGACGAACAATCGCGAAGGTGGAAACCCACGTCAAGACGTCCAGAGACTCAATCAGTCTGATAGGGAGGGAGTCGCGGACTTAGTCAGTCGGTCAATGATCACCCAGACGGCGTCGTGACCCGAACGTGACATTAACTAGTCTGCAACAATCCCTGACAACCCATTCTCACGCCCACTGAGGAATCTTGATGGACTGACGCTTTTCACGCGATGATGAATCTCGAACTTTGCCTGAGGGCATGCCAACCTGGGGAAACAAGGTCACCCACATCATCTTATCATCACACCACAGCAACTCAACAAAGACTACCCCAAAGTAGTCCTCGGAAACCCAATAAAACTTTCGAGATCCACGAAGGCATCCGGCGCATTCGTCCACCCCGACGGCAGTACTTAAAACTCGTAGTGCCTGAACGGTCACGAAAGGCCATCTACGGGATGTCCAACTCTCGGATCTCCAGCTTGTGGTACCCTTGTGCGAAGATCGATCTAACAGCAGGCACTCGCTCTCAGAGCTGGTCAAATAGATCATCCATTCGCGACAAAGGTAATTGATCTTCTACCTCCACGGGGAGATCAAAACAACACCATGAACAATCAAGTTCGGATTCTGCTCTTCGAGCATGGCTGGCGCTCATGATAACACTTACACGCTCGGTAAGCCGCTTAACCGCACTTAATCCACGAGACATGCAATAAGGGGTCGTCGGACCTCGACAATGCCTATGCAACGTCATCTATCTGATATGGCGGTCAAGTCCCATCACGAACGCTAGCATCGCGTCTCCTTATTTGCGACCAATGTGGGGCAAAACGCGACAGTATCTACATCTGTGCTTACATGCCGCCAGAGATAGGCCGCTCATCACAACCATTGGAACTCCGGCATCCTGCACTCTATGGGCAGATTCATCACGGGGAGTCCATGCTTTCGTCATCATTTAGCAGCACTCTCCCGGTGTGGCCTCTACCTGGTAGCCTCCCAAGCCCGCTATCTCTGCCATATGGGCGCACCAACAAGCATAGCATCTGGGAGCACCTCGTAGGGCTCTGGCCTCAACCGGGCAGCTACAACACACAATGATCATCGAAGCGACTCCAGATGCCACTATGGAACCCTGTTCACTAGCGATCGCCCACTGAGCTGCAATAGGACGCACCCGGTTCCGATCGAACGCATCGCCACACCCAATCGCGATGCATCAGAGCAAACTGCGAACCCACTCCTCCCAGACGGAAGGTAAGAACTGGCGCTGAGGTGAGCCTCCGAGTAAACTCCAGGAAGCTCTCCTCGCAAAAGGGGACCACTCGAACCGGATATCCTTCCAAGTAAGGCGGTTAAGAGGAACAGCTATCTTCGAGAGTCCCTCGTCAAGCTTCCTACAATAACCTGCAACTCGGGAAGCTCCGAATCCTGCGGGGTTCGACGGTACGCCAATTCGACGCAAGCGTCTTGCCCGGGTCCACAGATACGCCTTCACCAGAATTCACCCAGCCCAAAAGGCCTTAACCTCTAACCAAAATTCACACTTGATCTCCCATCCATCTGATGCTTCCATGGCATCCCTTGCCTGGGAAAAGAAACCTCGGGAGGGCACCATGAAATCCCGATATAGGATACCCCGACAACCAAACAAGGAACACGAAGTACCCTAGCCCGGGTTCCAACGCCGACCTCACAAGGCCCCTTAATCCAGAAAGGAACACTAGGAGAAGACATCATTATTAAAGAACACCACTAACCCTCCGGATCATCTACATCTAGATGATCACCCAACGATGTCATTCAACATCCATCTCAAGACCGGACCCAACCTCCGTGGGAATGGTCGAACAGCAATTTGGGTCACGAGGCGACGCGTCCTTGTCTCATCCACACCCTCACTCCTATCAGGAGACATATTGGGACTTTGGGAGAGATTTAGACTGCTCTCTACCCCTGGTCCACCGGTAGCCTCTCCTCCACACCGTAGGCCGCCTGGTCCGCTCCCACAATTCAACACAGTCCGAAACCAAATCAGGAGGTGCCTACTGAGGGGAGCCCTCTGTCAGGAAGGCCTCTCTAACGCTGAGGAGTCCCTACTCGGGTCCAACGAAGGGGAGAACGATTCCATACTCGCGACATCATCCATTACAGGACCGAACCCAACATCATCGGGAATGGTCGAATAAACCATTTGGTCACGAGCGACCCGTCTTCGCCTCATCCACACCCTCACTCCCGAAAGGAGACATTTTGGGACTTTGGGAGAGACTTAGACTGCTCTCTACCCCTGGTCCACCGGTAGCCTCTCCCCGCTCCGTAGCTCGCCTGGTCCTCTGACCGGGAGCCTGTCTAACGCCGGGGCTGTACTACGCGGATCCAACGAAGGGGAGAGCGATTCCACGCTCGCGGCACCATCCATTAATCCATTTCCGGGTTAGCCCCTACCTGACATACTCCCACGATCAGTACCCCTCCGACTGCATCGGCGGTACCTACGGATGAGAGCCTCCTGCCAGGACGGCTACAACCCAGCCTCTTCAATTCGAACAACCACACTCAATACTCGCGCTGCAGCCTCTAGCTCCACCTCCCTCACTAGGGGATCCTGAACTCTCACCGCTGGAATCACCACGGGGACTGGGGGTACTTCGGGTACCACAGACGGATCTGCTACCAAGGGGACCTGTGGAACTGCCTCACGGGCCGCCCTCAGCTCCCAGATCTCCCGCGCTTGCTCTACCAACGCTCTGGTCTGCGCCTCCAGTGCCTTGATCCGAGTCTCCAACGAATCCGCTATCCGAGCGAACGCACGTTCCCGTGCGGGAGGCTCCTGCGCCGATCCTGGCCTCACAGCCGTGGACTCTCCAGTAGCATCCTCGCCTCTAGCAGGTCCGAAAACCTCCAAAGGTCGAGAGGGACCATGTCCGCGCCGTCCTCCACGAGGAGACATATCAGCAATCCTAAGAAAACCAGACTCTAGGATCAGAATACCCATATCAAAATCCTAGGACTCATCTCTACGAAAGAAGACTATTGGCTCTGACAGGACCAGGCTCTGATACCACCTTTTTGTCACGCCCCAGGCGTCCCCGGGACGCGGCAAGTGTATATATATATCAGAATCTACTCAGGAGGTCAATAATATCATACACAAGCAGCCAAAATGACACACAGACAACAAAAGCAAGGCTGACAGGATATATACACCAAATGCGGATAACTAAGACTGAATCTGTAATCAAAACACACTACAGACTCCATACATAATCACATGTCCTGTGAGAGCCAATTACATACAAAGACATCCAAATACAACACAAACGCGTGCCCAAGCACGGAAAATAATACATACTGGTACAAAGGATGCTGATAGTCTCTGCAACTCGCGGGACGTGGCGCTACTCCGCTACTGATGAAGTCCCTCGGGGAGCTCCTCCTCCAGATCCGACTCAGATGACACTGTAGAAAAATATTGTGCGAGGGGTGAGCCACACGCTCAGTGAACGGCACAACCCATGCATCACAGACAATATTGACCACAACCAGATATCCTTATATCCACTTATAGCTTAACCACATGATGGCACAACTCAGTGTCTATCGCCGAACCACTACACCCTCACCCTCACCCATCAATGGGTGACATAGGTTATTGGGACTGATACAAACCCCAGGGTCGCTCCGCCAACCCGCTACACCCTCACCCTCACCCTAACGGGTGACATAGGATTTGGGACTAACTGCACCAAAACCCAACGGGTCGCTTCCGCCAACCCGCCACACCCTCACCCTCACCCTTCAATGGGTGACATAGGATATTGGGACTAAGCACCAAACAACCAGTGGGTCGTTCATCGCCAACCCACTACACCCTCACCCTCACCCTTCAATGGGTGACATAGGATTTTGGGACTGACTAGGCTGTTGGTCACCCTTGGTCCACCGATAGTCTCTCCTCCACTCCGTAGGCCGCCTGGTCTACTCCCACATTCAGCACAGTCCGTCCAAAATCAGGAGGTGCCTACTAATGGGAGCCCTCTGTCAGGAAGGCCTGTCTAACGCTGGGGTAGTCTCTACCGGATCCAACGAAGGGAACAAAACAGCCTACCCATCGCATATGATCCACTTGGATCCGCAGACGGCACATTATAACAACACTAATGTTCTGAATTCCTCAGAACCCACCAGGGCGCATAACTACGATGCGGGGAACATGCATAAGGTTATAACAATGTGGAATATCATTAGGGGAAAGAAACTCGGGAGGGCAGCGTGAGTTCCCGTTATAGGACACCCCGACAACCAAACAAGGAACACGGTGTACCCTAACCCGGGTCTCACCGCTGTCCTCGCAAGGCCCCTCCCCTATAATATTCACTATAACATGCATTTAACAAATACTAGCATTTAATCAAATAAATAAACTAGTAGGGCACATGCATCGGCCGGGCTTCCTAACATGGAACCAGGGAACATGCTGCATGGCTCATATACATATCCTAAGGGTGCAAGTCCCTAACATGCAAAGTCTAGGGTAACATGCATTCTACAATTTTCAATCATGCTCGCATGATATACATATTACACATGCCAATATTTATCCATGGAGCCCCAGGAGAGGTCGGTATACGCCCAAATGCGTATGACCCCTCTCTACTGGGTTGGATTGTCCCACTCACCGGAACTCGGGTCGACGCGAGACCGTCCGTCGAGATCTGCAGACAAGGTATTAACTGGTTAGAATAAATCCACAGATATCCCAAAAATACATAACACACACAAACAAACATCCAACACCCCCCGGCAACCACCCGCACGGCCGGCCACCACCCGCACGGCCACCCGACCGCCCGGACGCGCCGCCGCGCCTCAGCCCGCGCACTCCGCACGCTTCGCGCCGGCCCGCGAGCACCCCGCGCGCCCCCGCGCGCAGCGCCTCGCCCCGCGCGCACCCCGCGCGCACCTCCGCCACCTCGCGCGCACCTCGCGCGCACCTCGCACGCACCTCTGCGCCTCGCGCACACCTCGCACGCACCTCCACGGCCTCGCCGCGCCCTCCGCGCACCGCCACGGCCTCGCCGCGCCCTCCGCGCGCACCACCACCGCTGCTCAGCCACCTCCTCGCACCCGCGCGACCTGCTCCACGCGCACCAGTCCGCCCAGCACCAGCCGCCGCACCACCCCCGGGGCTCCGCGCGTCCCCTGCGCCCAGCCGCAGCAGCCCGCGCGCGTCCCGAGCACCTCGCGCCTGCAGCTCCTCGCCCTCAGCCGCACCAACAGCCCCGCGCACAGCCGCCCGAGTAGCCCCGCACCAGACCTGCGCACACCTCGCGCGCACGCCGCGCGTACGCGCGCCCGCGCACGCACGCGCGCATGCCCGCGCGCGCCCGGCCTGCGCGCCGCCTGGGCTGCTGCTGCTGCTGCCTGTTGCCCGGACGACCTGCCACTGCCCGAGCGCCACCACCACCCCTCCCTTGACCACCGACCACCTCCAACCACCTCCGACCACCCTCCGACGACCCCCACTGCCGCCGACCACCCCCAAACACCAAACCCACCTCCCTAGCATTCATCTATGCAAGAAAAAGAGGGAAAGGAGGCTTACCGAGGGGAGGGAAAGGTGTTCGGTAGCTCTTCGTGCGCCGAAACCTTTCTCAAAGGCTCTCCCACGCCCCGATCTATCACGGCCCTTGAAGTGGCTCGAAACAGAGGAGAGAGAGAGGAGGTCGGGGAGGCTAGGATCGTCGGAATTCGGATTTGAAGACACCGGAGCGTAGATCGGGACCCGATCTACACTTCCCGTGCTTTGGGTTTTCGATTTCGAGGGGTGGAGGGGGCTCAAACGGAAGAAAAACGGAGGAGAGGAGAGAGAGAGTCCAAGGTCGGGGATGATGAATAGTGATTTCAAATTTTTAGATTCCATTTATGTAATGTGCGACTTAAAAACCCGGATACGCCCCGGAACTGCGAAATTTTTGCAAACGATGCCAGAATTCAACGAAATTTTCGTGGGAGGTCTAAAATGGCACCAGGACACCAAATATGCAGTTATATTTTCAATCGGAGTCCTCTAGCTCAGACGATAGCTAACAGTCTGAAATTATGCGGTTCCGATCGAAAAACCCTAAAAATTTTAACACTGCCAAAAATGCTCCAACGGTTACCAGCAGGCTAAAAAGTGACACATATATAACAACGACGTGGAGCGTAAATGCTGGGGCGGTTTCCTTGGAAAAAAGCCCACTAAACACTTAGTGGCAAGACGGTTACAATGGTAATAAAGGAACTACGTGTGACTTGATCCCCAAGGGGTACGTAGGCAGCCTATAAAGAGGTCACGCGCTCAGCACTCTAGAGGCACAGTCAAGCAAGGTCAAAAAAGTTATCCATTGAGTCAAGCACGATCATTGTGCGTCGTTTTTGTGTTATTTCCTATATAGCCATTGAGAGAATCGAAGCCTAGCTACAAGAATTCATATCGCTTGAGTTCTTTTTCCCAAGAAATTTACAAATTTAACTGAAGGGGGAAATATCCACCTCAGTTTGGCGCCGTCTGTGGGACCCTGAAACAAAAAGCCAGTGTCCGCAATGTCAGGTCTGAGTGACACCAATGTAGGAGGACGACAGGAACAAAACGTTCGCCCATCCGATGCTGCCGACGGCTCACTGAAAACCTTGGCTAGTCCGCAATGTCAGGTCTGAGTGACACCAATGTAGGAGGACGACAGGAACAAAACGTTCGCCCATCCGATGCTGCCGACGGCTCACTGAAAACCTTGGCTAGCCAGGTCCAGGGCCTCAGACGGGTAATGGAGTCCACGCAAGAAACTCTATTTACCCGTCTGCAAGGGTCGATGCAGCAGATTGGCTGTTATAGTGAAGCATGCTCAGAATTTCTAAGTCAGGGATGAATTGGTCATTGTACCCCTCTTTGAGATATTTATTTGCCCAAAATATCTCTCTCTCTCTCTCTCTCTTCCCTCTTCCCCTCCCATTCCCCACGTAGACATCTTCTCTGTCACGCCCCACGGCGGCCGTCCCCGGGACGCGGCAAGTGTATATATAATATCAGAATCTACACAGGAGGTCAATAATATATCATACACAACAACTAGAATGACACACATGCAACAAAGGGGCTGACATGATATATACACCAAATGCGGAAGCAAAAGACTGAATCTGTAAATAAACATTCTACAGACTTGATACTCAATCATATGTCCCGTGAGAGCCAATATACACAAATACAACTGAAGATATACAAACACGTGCCAAGCACGGAAATCAAATACATACAGTCAAGAAGGGATGCTGATAACCTCTGGCACTCGCGGAACGTGGCGCTGCTCCGCTACTGAAGGAATCCCTCGGAAAGCTCCAACTGCTGCTCCGGCTCTAGCTCAGGCTCAGTGACCACTGTGGAAAAACATATGCGAGGGGTGAGCCACACGCTCAGTGAACAGCACAACCCATGCATCACAGACAATATTTACCACAATTCCATTATTTATCCAACCTCCAAGACATAACAACATAATCCAGTGGTTCGTACCTCGCCGAACCACCACACCCTCACCCTCACCCATCAATGGGTGACATAGGCTATTGGGACTGATAATCATCCATTCACAAATCCAGTAGGTTTCTCATCGCCAACCCACTACACCCTCACCCTCACCCTACCACGGGTGACATAGGATTTTGGGACTGACTAGGCTGTTGGTCACCCTTGGTCCACCGATAGTCTCTCCTCCACTCCGTAGGCCGCTTGGTTTTCACCCACAACTTCGGCCCAGTCCGAAACCAAATCAGGAGGCGCCTACTGATGGGAACCCTTGGAAGGGACGACCTTTCTAACGCTGGGGCAGTCTCTACCGGATCCAACGAAGGGGACAGAACAGCCTATCCATACGCATATGATCCACTCGGATCCGCCGACAACACATCTCTACAACTCAAATGTCATGAACTCTTCAGAGTTCCTCCAGGGCGCATAACCACGATGCGGGGAAATAAGTACAATAAAAGCAATGTTGTAATATCATTGGGGGAAAGAACTCGGGAGGGCGGCGTGAGTTCCCGTTATAGGATACCCCGACAACCAAACAAGGAACACGGAGTACCCTAACCCGGGTCTCACCGCTGTCCTCGCAAGGCCCCTCCCCTATAATATTCACTAACATGCTAATAAACATACCAATCATACAACATTATTTATAATATTATTGGGACTAGAAACCTTGGGAGGGCAGCATGAGGTCCCGATAAAGGACATCCTGACAACCAAACAAGGAACACGGAGTACCCTAACACGGGTCTCAATGTTGACCTCGCAAGGCTCCTCCCTATAATATTATCTAAGGCATGCGATTTAACATACACTAGCATTTAATTTAATAAATAAACTAGTAGGACGCATGCATAGGCCGAGGTTTCCTAGCATGAAAACAGGGGGACATGGTGCATGGCTCTCACACCTATCCTATGGGTGCAAGTCCCTAACATAAAAGCCTACGGTAGCATGCATTCTGTATTTACAATCATGCTCACATGCAATACATATTACTACAGGTTAATATAATCCACGGTGCCCCAGGAGAGGTCGGTATACGCCCAAGTGCGTATAACGCCTCTCTACTGGGTTGGATTGTCCCACTCACCGGTTATCTAAGTCGTCGCGCGACCGTCTGTCCAGATCTGCAAGACAGACATTCAATATGGTGAGAACAAAACATAAATACTCTAAATACCCAAACATACAAAACCCACAACTAAACACCTAACACTCGGGCAAACGTGCATACGACCCGCACGCACGCTAGCCCGAGCACTCCGGCTACCACCCGCCCTCGGATGCGCCGCCGCGCCTCAGCCCGCGCGCCACGACGCACTGCCGCACGCATGCGCACGCTCGCGCGCGCCCGCGCGCACCGCGCGTCCAGCCCAGCTAGCCCCCGCGCGCACTGCACGCACGCCCCAGCACGCGCGCGCACTGGTCCCCAGCACCGCGCCCAGGCGCATGCCCAGGCGCCCTGCCCAGCACCCAGGCACAGTGCCCAGGCGCCCTGCCCGCACGCGCGCACGCCCGCGCGCACCCGCGCGCACTCCGGCGCACACCCGCACCCGCCCGCGCGCACCCGCGCGCACTCCCGCGCACACCCCCGCTCGCGCCCGCACCCGCCCGCGCGCACCCGCCCGCGACCACTCCGCGCGCGATTGCACGCCCGACTGCGCCCGCCAGCGCCCAGCGCCCAGCGCCACCCGCGCGCACGCCCGCGCTCGCACCCCTGCCAGCTGCCTGTGCTGCTGCCACCAGCCACCCTGCCCGAGCTCCCAACCACCACCACCGGCCACCCAACGGCCTCCGACCACCACCCCCGCCCTCCGACGGCCTCCCACCGCCGCCGATCACCTCCCAACCTCAAATCCACCCTCCTAACATACATCTACACAAGAAAAGAGGGGAAAAGAGGCTTACCAAGGGGAGGAAGGGAAGTCCGGTTGCTCTCCGCGCACCGAAACCTCTCCGAATGGGCTTCCAACCCCCGGATCTACTCCCACGTCCGAAATGAGCCAAAACAGAGGAGATGAGAGGGCGGACGGAGGGGAAAAACTCGCCGGAATTCGGATTTGAAAGCACCGGAGTGTAGATCGGGACCCGATCTACACTTCCTATGCTTTGGGTTTTAAGCTTTGAGGGCTCTAGGGGGCTCAAAAGTGAGAAAAGGAGAGAGGGGAGAGAGAAAATGAAATTGGTAGGGATGATGAATAGTGTTAAGATATTTTTAGATCACACTATATATATCAAGTGACTTAAAAACCCGGATACGCCCCGGAACTGTGAAATTTCGGAAACGTTACCGGAATTCAACGAAATTTTCGTGAGAGGCCTAAAATGGCACCAGGACACCAAATATGCAGTTAGATTTCCAATCGGAGTCCTCTAGCTCAGGACGATAGCTAACAGTCCAAAAATTAGCGGTACCGATCAAAAACCGAAAAAAAAATGAAAAACTGCCAGAATGCTCCAACGGTTACCAGCAGGTTAAAAGTGACACAAATATAACATTCTCTATTTTCACTCCCCTCCAAGTGTTTGTATTAACTCCTCAATGAGAAGAGAAGGAGATGGTGCAAGTGCATGACTAGGCTTGTGCATGTGTGGTAGTTGTTGATCTTCTCTCTCTCAAGCACCTTTTCATGGACTTCCCCCCCTGATTTGCAGCCAAAGGAGGCTGAGGAGGGCTGAGGAGGTGGTGGTAGTGGTGGTGGTGGTGGTTGAGGTGGTCGCGGGTGCATCGAGGGCCCCCGAGTCTCCCCCTTTCATTCCCCCTCCAAAGGTGAGCTCTCCCCCTTCTTTTCTTGGTTTTCATGGCATAGGGGGCTGTTAAGGTGTTCATGCATGCTATGCATATGGGTTAGGGTGTGTGTGAGGGGTTGGGGAGGGTTAAAATGGGGTAAGGGTTGGCTAGGCGCGCGTCTTGGGTCGTCTGCGCGCGTGCGCGCGAGCGCGCGGGTGCGCGCGGAGTGGGCGCACGGTTGCGCGCAGGCGTTGGCGTGAGCGGGGGTGCGTGCGGGGAGTGCGCGCGAGTGCGCGCGGGCACGCGTGAGCGTGCGCGCGCACGGGGCAGTGCACCTGGGCATGCTCCTGGGCGCGGGGTTGGGGGCCAGTGCGCGTGCGCGCGTGCGTGCGCGTGCTGGGGCATGCGTGGGGCTGCCCAGGGTCTCAGGTAGGTGCTGGGGCACTCGGGCATGCGTGCGTACGCGCGTGCTCGCATGCGTGCGAGCCCGTATGCATGCATGTCTAAGTCTTTGGTATTTCTAATGATTTCTATGTGTTAAATTGTGATGTTACTCATCAAGTTTGATGCCCTTACCTTGCAGATCGCGTCGGATGGGATGCGCGAGGTCCCGGGTTGTATGGTGAGTGGTTCGATTCCAATCCCCTCCCCCCCTCGGGATGAACTCGATGCGCGTAGTCGCGCGTCGCGCATCGATGGGGCCCCCTAGCTATACTACTTGTGTAGATAAGTAGTATGGCCATGCTTAAGCTATAATATGTAGATATCTTGCATGCTAGGCTTGTATACATGTGTTGTATCTATGTATGAATGATTGTGTTGCATGCGCCCTCTAGTATGGGCATGTATGTTGTAAACGTGTATGGATGTATAGAATATGGCATGTCTTAGGTAGTATTGTAATGCAACTCCCACCATATTAATGGGAATATACAGTATGATTAAGTCTGGGTTAATAACGGGCACCTGCCTAATATTCCCTTGCGATAAGACTCGAGGGCGTGGTGTAGCTATTGCGCCCATGCTAATGGGGCAAAGCTATGACCAGCTGCATGAGATGATGATCTCTCTCGCCCTCTCCCTCTAAACGAACTGAGTAAGTAGATGCGATTTCCTACTCGACTCAGGTTCGTTTGGAATATTGGCATGCATCTGTTAGTGCGCGAGATCGCGCTTGACCCTTTCTTTTAAGTTGGCGATATCCAACGGATATTAGAGTATATTTTGTATGTTTATGTGATTAATGACCATATATGCATGTTGTATGATTTATTATGATGTAAATCTATGATTAGGGAGTATCCCTATGATTAATTGATATGTGATCGTGCATATGGTTCATGCACAAAACTAAGATTAAATTCTCCTCTAAAATATATGCGCATGTTAAAACTAATTAGGCCTATCTGGAATAGGCGTGGGTATGACCCGCTGTCGGGTTGTACCTTATTAGTTAGAGCGCTAGCGATGTAATCGCCCCGTGCATCCGAGCGATGCCCTCGTTTGGAATTCAGGAGAATTAATTAGCTTATGAGTTTACTTCTACATGAGAGCAGAGGTAACCCCTTTGTGTCTAAGCGATGCAACGGTGTGGGAGTACAGTAGTATTCTATATCTCGATAAGTGATTATCGAGAGTAGTTGTCTTTCATTGGGTTCGCTTTGCGAACATGGGATCGTTCTCCCCTTCGTTGGATCCGATGTAGGAACTTCTCGGGATTACAGCTGTCCTAACAGAGGGCTCCCATCTGTAGGTACTACCGATGCATTCAGGAATGTACTGACCATGGGAGTATACCAGGTAGAGGCTACCCGGGGAAAGGGCTACCGGTGGACCAAGGGTGTAGAGCGGTGTAGCTGTCCTGATAGAGGGCTCCCACCCGTAGGTACCACCGATGCATCGAGAGCGTACTGATCGTGGGAGTATACCAGATAGAGGCTACTTGAAAGAGGGTTAACGAATGATGTTGCAAGCATGGGATCGTTCTCCCCTTCGCTGGATCCGATATAGGGACTCCCCGGCGTTAAAGCTTTTCTGACAGAGGGTTCCCATCCGTAGGTACCACTGATGCATTCGGAAGCGTACTGATAGTGGGAGTATACCAGGTAGAGGCTGCGTGGGGAAAGGGCTACCGGTGGACCAAGGGTGTTGAGCAGTCTAAGTCTCTTCCAAAAGTCCTATGTCACCTCTAAGGGGGTGAGGGTGAGGATGAGGTGAAGACACATCGTCGCGTGACCCATTCGTTGTTCGTCCGTTCCCATAGTTGTTGGGTCCGGTCTCGTATCGATGTTCAAGGACATCGTTGGGCAGTTATCTAGATGTAGATGATCAAGTAGCGTTGTGTAGACCAGTAATTCCAGGTCTCTTCAACCGACGGTATGGTCTCTCCCCAAAAGTCCCAAGAGTCTTCCTCCGGGAGTGAGGGTGAGGGTGAGGATGGTCACGCCGCCGCCTGACTTTGTTATCCATTGGGTTTCTACCCATGTGTTCCTTGAAAGGAAATTGTTTATGTATTGAACTGTTGTATGGTGATTGGTTTCCAACCACTCACTGAGCTTGTAGCTCACCCCTCGCAGACTGTTTCTTTTCAGGGGCAGTGTTGGGCGTGGAGCTGGAGCTTTCCTGTGGCGTGGTCTTATGGGCGTGGAGCGTTCATCCGGCGGATGGCGAGTGCGAGGTTGTCAGCAGTCCTAGAGTCATTGTATGTATTGTAAATCGTGCATGTGGAACATGTTGTATTTTTTTTTGTCTAGACTTGGCTCTCACAGGACAGTGATTGTGTATTCGAGTCTGTGATAATGTTTTTGAATTACAGACATTGTTTATATATTATGCTTCCGCTTTTTAGTCAGTTATCATTATCCTTGCTTTGCCACCTTGTGTGTTGTTGTTGGAGTCTTTATTGACCTCAGGTATTGATAGCTGATATTTTATTATTGCCACGTCTCGGGGACGGCTGCCCTGGGGCGTGACAAGGTTATATGTATATTTGTTGGCATCATGAGTATTTCTTAAATTGAAATCTTTTTGGTATGAGGCATATGAGCATGTTATTACCATATAAGCTGATATATTATTAAGTATCATGCGCATTGAAATTATGAGATTTTAAACCGTTGCATGCTCATTAACTTGAAGATAAAGATAAGTGGTTTGATCATATGCATCATATCGCCTAGGTGGCGTTGCCTAGGTGGCTCAGTCTAGGTGACTGCGGTTCAAAATGGACCCAAGTCTAGGTGACTACGTCTAGGTGACATGTCTAGGTGACACGATTCCCAAAGCGAAATGCTTGCGGCTAGGTGCCGTGGGTGACGGGCATGCGTGTCCGTTGCATTCATATACATCATATGATTTAAGAAGAGTTTCTTTGAGATTGTGCATCTTTCAAAAGAGATTTATATTAAGCTATTGTATCTTTGGGATAGCGTTTTAAGACTTATTATTTATGCAACTATTTCCGTGACATCTTTATTAAACTCCTTATTTTGAAGCATATTATATTATTGGGACACCAATGTCCATTCACTGAGCGTGTGGTAGCTCACCCTTCTTTTCCCAACCTTTCAGGTTTAAAGACTTAGATTGGTGGATCTCGTGTAGCTGCAAACAAGATCGTGGGTGTGAGAACGATAGACTTGCTTGGTCAAAGGACTTGATCAATTTTGTTGGCATGTAGTCTGCCCATCTCCCTAGTAACTATGATTATAGCAAGTTGTATATCTCTATGTATAAGTTATATCCAGTTACATTGGGAGTATTGTTGAAATCTTAGATGTTTTGGTATCTTGAAGAATGAAGTTTATTTTAGTATTATTTATTATATCTCTAGATAAAAGAAAAAAAAATATTGAACTCTGAGATTTGAGGAAATTAGTTAATGCAACAGGATCTCACGCTTCAAAAGGGAGTCGTGGATTTGGGGGCATTATAGCGAGTTAGTGATGACGTGGATCAAATGGGCTTGAAAATAATGGCACAACTTCCGGGCAAAATAAGAAAGGCAAACGCGAGTTTTTCGATGCGAGAATACCTCATTTCTGCCCCGTTTAACGCCTTACTTGCATAAAAAAATTGCCCTCTGTTCCCGGTCCATGTCCTTCACCAGCGCGGCACTGACAACATGCTTGGAGGCTGCGATATAAAGAAGTAGGATACCACCGAGAGAAGGGCATACCAGAAGGGAAGGGGTACTAAGGTAGTTTTTTTATTTTCTCAAACGCCTTCTGACACTCCGGTGTCCATTCGAACCTTTGGGCCTTTCGCAGTAGTAGGAAGAATGGCTGGCATCGATTAGTGGGTCTGGAGATGAACCGGTTAAGAGCGGCCAACCTTCCAGTCAACTTTTGCACCTCTTTCTTGTTCCCCGGAGGCTCAATCTCCACAATCGCCTTGATCTTATTGGGGTTGGCTTCGATTCCTAGTTGTGTCATCAAGTACCCCAAAAACTTGCCTGAGGTAACTCCGAAGGAGCACTTCGTTGCATTAAGTTTGAGGCGGTATTTTCGTAACACGGTGAAGACTTCCTCCAAGTGGACTAGATGGTCATTTTGGCGCTCGCTTTTGACCATCATGTCGTCAATGTAGACCTCCACGGTCTTGCCAATCTAACGCTGGAAGACCTTAGTCACTAGCCTTTGATAAGTGGCCTCAGCATTTTTAACCCAAATGGCATTACTTTATAACATTTATAACAGTAGATGCCGGTAGGGGTTATGAATGCAGTTTTCTCCTGGTAGGGCTCGTACATCGGGATTTTGTGGTAGCCTGAATAAGCATCCATGAAACTCATTAGTTCGTTACCCGATAAAGAGTCCACCAACTGATCGATCTTTGGAAGTGGGAAGTTGTCCTTTGGGCATGCACTGTTCAAGTCGGTGAAGTCCACACAAACTCGTCATTTCTTGTTCTTCTTTGGAACCACCACGGTGTTGGCCAGCCAATCGGGATGTCGCACCTCGCGAATGAATCCGGCGGCCAAAAGTTTGTTCACCTCATCCCGTACTGCTTCTGCATGCACTGAGGCCATTCGTCGCTGCTTCTATCAGACTAGGCGAATGGTTGGCAAGATGAATAGCCGGTAATTTGCCACCTCAGGATCGATTCCCGGCCTATCTTGAGGTCTTCAGGCGGAGACATCCTTGTTTTCGATAAGGAGGTTGAGTATCGCCCTTCTTTCTTCTGCTGAAAGTAAACTCCCAACGAGAAAGAATTTCTCGGGGTCAAAAAGGTATATGGGGACCTACTCAAGGTCTTCAAGAACCCTTTCTTCGGGACCGGGTCAGCCCACATTTGCCTTGACTCGGTTCTGAAGTAATTGCTACCTCTTAGGAGGAATTTCTCCCTCCTCAGGCAGTTCTCGAGCAGGGTCGACTTCCCTGCCAGCACTGCCATGTAACAACACCTCGTGGCTACTTGATCCCCCCGGATCTCCATCCCCTCAACTGTGGGGAAACGAAGACGCTGGTGATAGGTGGATGAGATTGCTTTCATCGTTGCCAACCACGTGCTCCTGATGATGGCGTTGTACGGAGACGGGAGGTCCATGATGGTGAACTCTGTCATTGCAGTTTGGTTCCCTGCTCGGACCGGCAGCATGATGCGTCCGGCTGGGACAACTCGTGCTGCGTTGAAGGCGACTAAAGGATGAGGTCGGCTGTCTTCAACCCCATCTGAAGGAAAGGTTGCATGAAGAGGATATTGGCCGAGCTTCTTGAATTGACAAGATTGCCGCTTCCACTATCCTTTGGCTGTTATAACTGTTTCCTCATCGAACACTTAGTGGGTGATCTTGGTGGAAACCCCCACGTGTTAATGAGACACGTCGTGCCCACTAATTACCCATGTCGTGCAATTAGTGGGTCTTAACTGTCCACCTGGTAGTTACAAGCGTTTATGGCCCTTTTGGCCTGCTCGCTCATCTGTTACGTCTTCGGGTGCGTGTACGAAGTGAAAGATCGCTCGACCAGACCTCTTGTCGGATCGTGTCTCCCTTACTTGTTTGCGAGGAGTAGGGTCGTCCGACCAGATTATACCAGACCTATAATCTGGTCGTGCCTTAACAACTCGAGGTGACATTCGCTCACGAGGTGTCTGACTGTTCAACCAGACCCTTGATCTAGTCATGCCAGCGTGCTCGGGAGTGTCATCATGACATTATAAATTCGAATCCAGATTTGTGGGACCCAAGTATGATGGCCCATTTCCGTCTTGGCGTGACACGTGTCATGGTACGGATTTTTACCTCCACAATAAAAATATGGAATATTTTATTTAATCTTTGCATAATTTTTCAACTCGTAATTCTAATACTTTTTAAGCTTGTATTTAAAATATCATCACATGATTTTATTACATAAAATACAAATTTTTTTATGATTAAATTTCATGTTTTAACAAATAATTAATCACATTTCTATGAATAAAAAACCGTCTTCAAAAATGACAGTTCAAGGGTTTTGACAGTAAACCAAACCGGAATTCAAAGTGAGTAAAAGTTTAATTGGTTCAACCAGCTGAGTCGAGTCAGGTTTTAAAACACTGATTTTGCTTTAAGAAATGGGTTAGATCTTTTTTCTTTTTTTTACTGTTCAAATAAGATCCAACGAAAAAGAATTTGTTTCAATCAAAAGGATCTATTAGAACTTGGCTCTCAAGACCTGATCCAAGGCTCCAACGTCTCCAACGGCTTTATAGTAACTGTATTTTAGTTTGGAGGGGGTCCTTCTCAAACTTCTCTCCTTCTATTAATGCATTCAACGACCCTTGATGGAGATGCTCGAGTTCTACCAAGACCTTTAATTGTGGGAAAATGTTAAACTCAGTCATTTTTATCAACAAAACTTAGATCACATATATTTATATTTTTTTAAAGGAAAAAATTCATACAACCCCCTAAAATCTCACTGAAATCCATATAACCCCCTAAAAACACTTAATAAATCAAAATAACCCCCTAAATAAAAAATTTGTTAGTAGATGATGAATATTTTACGAATATTTCATTTGATTAACCCTGACTAAAGACACAATATACTAAAAAAATATATAATGTGTTAAAGATGAGAAAAATCTTTTAAAAATGACGATTTTACCCTCTTTGGATATATGATAAAACCCTATCTGAAGGGGTAAAATCATCATTTATAGAAGATTTTTCACATTTTTAACACATTGTAGGATTTTTTTGGTGTACTGTGTTTTCTATTAGGGTCAACTAAACATAATATTCACAAAATATTCATTATCTATAAACGTAAATTTTACTAGGTGTTTTTATGTGGTTATATGGATTTTAAGAAAATTCAGGGGGTTATATGGATTTCAGTCACTTTATAGTAGGCTTGTCAACGGGTCAGGTCAAGACTCAGACCTGACCCGGACCCAATTACACGTGTAATATACCTGA
This sequence comes from Acorus gramineus, assembly GCA_030737835.1. Taxonomy (NCBI): domain Eukaryota; kingdom Viridiplantae; phylum Streptophyta; class Magnoliopsida; order Acorales; family Acoraceae; genus Acorus; species Acorus gramineus. Next base: position 520,003 of record JAUJYN010000021.1, read on the forward strand.
CCCGATTTGGACCCGGCCCGATTTGGACTCCACCCCGCCTCGACCCGTTGGACACGAGACCCAACTGTTTTATTAATATATGCTCATATATACAAGACTGTTAGTATTAGTTAACCCATAATTTTGTTTCTTATTTATCAAGTTACAAGTATAAGTTTTAACTCATTTTTTATATCCACAAGTTCATAACCAAACCCATAAATCATAACCCATAACCAACCAAGCTCACCTGTTGACAGGCCTTATTAGCTTATTAGCTTTTGGATTTGTATAATTAATTAGTTTGTTGCATGATTTATGTTTATTGTTTAATATGTTAGTGTTCTTTGTTTTGAATGTTGTTTAGGTTAATATGTAGTGTTTATTGTTTTGATTGTTTACTTTGTGACACAAATAACTATCAGCTTTCCCTTTTAGTTCATTCTTATATTATTTAAATTTCTATTTACTTTGAATATTATATGTTAGTATTTATTGTTTTGAATGTTGTTTAGTAATTCATTCACTTTTTTTGAATTGTACAAAAATATGTTTAAACAAAGTGTCAAGACACTAGTTCAGAAAGCTCAATAATAACTACTGCTTTATACAAAAATTTTCTAATAGAAATGATAAGGCAAACAAATTTATGAGCACTCCCTTTTTCTTATTAACCATATTCGAGTCAAGTCGGACTCGGACCGACGAGTCCGGGTCCACATTTCCAAGGACCCGCCGGGTCCTGGGTTGGATCCAAACCCACCGGATCTTGCTATGGGTCGGGTCCGGGTCCACCCCGACCCGGCCCGGACCCGACCCGTTGACATGCCTAGTTACAGGGGGTTATATAGATTTTCCCTTTTCTAAAATAGTAAACATCATCTCATGAAGTATATGCAAGTGTATGTCGCTCCATTTTGAGTTAAACGAACCTATTTTTGATAGGTGTAAGAAAATATTTAATAATGTATATACATCACTTAACGAGGTATATATTTTACTAGATTTCTAATGAGGTATATAAGACTGTATTTTGGACTATAAAAGAAAAACTGAATGTAACAGTGCTAGATTGTGACATGAGGGGACAACTAATTGGTGTAGTGTCCACAGGTCAAAGCACATACAAATCCTACATTTCTAAACTGATTAGAGTTAAAATGGAAAATGCATTGTTAGAAATTTAGTAAAGCATATGAATCAGTAGACGTACTATATGCATCATAGTATATGCATCGTTAAACTTTATTTTACATTTATTAAAAATGAGTTCATTTAATTCAAAATGAAGTGACATACTTTTTTTTTTATCAAATCATATATGATGTTCAATATTTTAAAAAAAAAACATGTAGAATGCATTTTGGATGGTAAAAAAGGATTGAGTCAAACTTCTTTTTTTTTTTTTGCACACCCCGTTCGAACTGAGCCATAGACGAGTGTCTCCCAGTTAGGCCTATCAACTGGTCGGGTTAGGGTGGACCCAGCCTCGACCGGTTTGATTTTTGGGTCCTTCAAGCCGAGTGCATATTAGTTCTCGAGTTGGGTCAGGTTGGGTCAACCCATTAACAAGCCTAGGCCAGACAAAGAGAGAGGTCGATGAACTTCTTACAGGCCTACAATGGCTTCATTTATTTTTTTTCCATAATCTAGTGTATTATAAATAGTTCTTCACTATTTTGATTTTTTAATGTTTTATGATGGAACATTTGGAATACAATTTGGATTATTAGACTTTTACGTAAAGTCAAAAGATTGTAAAAATATTTTAAATGCTTAAAATTTTAAATGATTATTCAGTATTTAGTTGTAAATGTTGGGTTTGAATCATGGGTGTTGGGTTGAATCATAAATAAAAAAAATCACATAGTATTTAGTTTGGATCAATCGGGTCCATCGGGTTCATAGGATTGGGTCAGGGTGAACCCAGACCCGACCCATTTTGATTGTTGGGTCTTTCGTGTTGGATATTTACGCTTTTTATCAGTTCGGGTCGGGTCTGGGTCGACCCGTAACCCGTTGACAGGCCTACTCTCAGTGTCCTTGAATGACAAGGTCACAGATGGGTGCCTCTAATTGCACCCCTTATATTCCAGTGCACACCCTTATAAATGGATATAGCCTGAAAAGATCCATTTATAATCGAGTATGGAGCATATCCCCTTATTTAAACAGTTCAACACAAATATCATCGAGGTTGGCCTACTATTTCAACGTTAAATCTATCGACGGTGAGTCGGTAACAAAAATTGAAAATAACATCTTTGGAATAGGTTCATCGTATGAGGTGTCGAGTGAATGTATCTTATTCGACTGTTCTGGTGTCGAAGTACACAATTAGTGTAATCGGAGGTTCTGAATCCTTGTCGACACATGCAATGTTTAGTGGAATAGATTACCTCGACACAAGGTTGGTCGACGCATCAATCAGTACCTTTAAACAATTTTTTTTTGGGCGTATCGACATAATAACCATTGACAAAGTGAAATTATCTCGACAATATACGTGTCGACAGATGTGATGTACCTTGACACTAGCGGTGTCATTACTAGCAGCAGGAGCCCATTCTTCAATTTCTAGGTCGTTCAACAAAAATACACATTCATGCATTCGAATAATGAAATATATAAACACAATTACATTTAAACATTGAACACTCAAAACTTTCAAACACTGAACTAATAAACATTTAAACATATTAAGAATGAAGGGCCAAAGTTGTTGCCTTCAAAATGTTATACAAAAAACATAACTTCTTCTATTTGCTCTTCCTCTTGTGGTTGTCTTTTGATCGATTCTTTCCTATTAGAGGATGTAGGTCAAAAGCATTCTTTTGGAGCCATAGTATGTCATTCCTAATGAGTTAAGGATTAAAAATGAGAAAAACAAATTATGATATTTGTATTGTATGAATAACTCATAATTAGTTAAATCATTCTAAAATTATACAAACCCTAACCATGATTTCTAAACATGAATCAAAACCTACGAAAAAATTAGAACTTCAAAATAAAGGTAACGAGATGTCGACAGAGAGGGAGAGCACGAGATGAGATGTCGATAGAAAAGAGAGCATGTGATGTCAACGGAGAGGGAGAGCACGGGGCGACAGATGTCGATGGAGGGAGAGCACCAGACGGTTTGAGTGGACAGTGAGGGAGAGCATGGAATAGCTTGTCAACCGGGAGAGAGAGTGATAGAGAAAACTAGGGTTTCTTGGGTTTTTCAAAGAGTGGTGATACCCATGCCCCAAAATATAAGCCCCACTCACAAGCCCCATGAGGTGTCATCACCTTATTGGTTGTTATTAGTTGACTTGTTGAATTTTTAAAAAGGATAAAATGACAAAATACAAATATGCCCTTCATTAAAAATATGTCTCATTAACCAAAATTGTCACGCCCTAGGGCGGCCGTCCCCGGGACGCGGCAGGTGTATATATCATATCAGAAGCCTACACATGAGGTCAAATACATATACTCTAAACCACAAATAAAAATGACAACAGAGATAAAACAAGGCTGACATAATATATACACAATATAGCGGAAGCTAAAAACTGAGTCTGTAATCCAAAACATATTACAGACTCGATACACAATCATACGTCCTGTGAGAGCCAATATACATGGAAACAACTGAATATATATAGACGCGTGCCAAGCACGGAAATAAAATACATACAGCCAAGAAAAGGGATGCTGATAGCCTCTGGCACTCGCGGAACGTGGCGCTGCTCCGCTACTGAAGGAATCCCTCGGAAAGCTCCAACTGCTGCTCTGGCTCTAGCTCAGGCTCAGTGACAACTGGGGAAAAACATATGCGAGGGGTGAGCCACACGCTCAGTGAACGGCACAACCCGTGCATCACAGACAATATTTACCATAACATATTAATCCAGTTATTCGTCCCGCCCCCAAGGGGCAGGAACAACATAACCATTTATCCATCTTAAACCACAATTTCCATAACCCATATCATACCCTCACCTTTACCCCTCAACAGGGGACTCAGGATGTTGGGACTAACAATCAACCATAAACAAAACCAGCGGGTCGCTCATCGCCAACCCACCACACCCTCACCCTCACCTTTCCAAAGGTGACATAGGATTTTGGGACTGACTAGGCTGTTGGTCACCCTTAGTCCACCGGTAGTCTCTCCTCCACTCCGTAGGCCGCTTGGTCTCCACCCACAACTTCAGCACAGTCCGTCACAAATATCGGGAGGCACCTACTGATGTGGGTCCTCCGAAGGACGACCTTTCTAACGCTGGGGGCAGCCTCTACCGGATCCAACGCAGGGAACAGAACAGCCTATCCATACGCATATGATCCACTCGGATCCGCCGACAACACATCTCTACCACTCAAATGTCATGAACTCTTCAGAGTTCCTCCAGGGCGCATATCCAAGATGCGGGGAAACAAGTACAATCAAAAGCAGGGTTGGAATATCATTGGGGGAAAGAAACTCGGGAGGGCAGCGTGAGTTCCCGATATAGGATACCCCGACAACCAAACAAGGAACACGGAGTACCCTAACCCGGGTCTCACCGCTGTCCTCGCAAGGCCCCTCCCCTATAATATTCACTACTCATGCTAATAATCATACCAAACATATAACATTACTTATAATATTATTGGGACTAGAAACCTTGGGAGAGCAGCATGAGGTCCCGATACAGGACATCCCGACAACCAAACAAGGAACACGGAGTACCCTAACACGGGTCTCACCGCTGTCCTCGCAAGGCTCCTCCCGATAATATTACCTAAGGCATGCGATTTAACATACACTAGCATTTAATTGAATAAATAACTAGTAGGACGCATACACAGGTCGAGGTTTCCCAACATGAAACAGGAGGCATGGTGCATGGCTCATACACATATCCTAAGGGTGCAAGTCCCTAACATGCAAAGTCTAGGGTAGCATGCATTCTATAATTTAATCATACAAGCATGGATTACATATTACTACAGGTTAATATACATCCACGGTGCCCCAGGAGAGGTCGGTATGCGCCCAAGTGCGTATAACGCCTCTCTACTGGGTTGGATTGTCCCACTCACCGGCATCTAGGTCGTCGCGCGACCGTCCGTCTAGATCTGCAAGACAGACATTCAATATAGTGAGTTAAAATCCATAACTACTACTAAAATACCCCAAACACACAAAACCCACAACTAAACACCTAACACTCGGGCAAACGTGCATACGACCCGCACGCACGCTAACCCGAGCACTCCGGCTACCACCCGCACGGCCGGCAACCACCCGCACGGCCGCTCGACCGCCCGGGTGCACCGCCGCGCCTCGGCCCGCGCACTCCGCGCACCGCCGGGCCCCTGCCCGCCGCCGAGACACGCCGCCGAGCTTCCCGTGTGCACCGCGCGCCCCCCTGCGCCCCAGCGCAGCCGCTCGCGCACACCCCGCACGCCATCGCTGGCCCGCGAGCACCCCGCACGCCCCGCGCGCAGCGTCTCGCCCCGCGCGCACCCCGCGCGCATCTCCAGCCCCCCATCCGCACGCACTCCGCGCGCACCTACCACCCTCTAACCGCAGGCACCACCCCGCGCGCCACCCGCTCGCATCCACTGCACCCCCCGAGGGCACGCCCTCGCGCGATCGGCAAACTGGTGCCCTGCTGCCCGCCGCACGCCCGAGTGCCCTGCGCCCCATGCGCAGCACCCGCGTGCGCCCTGCCCTCACGGCCATCACCTCCAGTACCCGGTACCCGCGGCCCAGCGCCTGGTGCTCAGCGCCCAGCACCCGGGACCCTCACCCAGCGTCCACGCGCACGCCCGTACAGCACGCACCCAGCGCGCCTGGCAGCACGCGCTCAGCGCGCCTGCCAGTCTGCGCGCGCCGCTGCCCGCACTGCCTGCCTGCGCACGTCGCCGAGTGGCCCGAGCCCTGTTCGCCTACCCACCCGAGCACTGTCCGCCTGGCGCCCGAGCACCACCTGCCAGCCGCCCGAGCATGGCCTGCCCAGCCGGCCTGCCCGCCGCCACTCGAGCCCAGCACACCCTGCTGCACGCCTCCCCCTGCACCCCCCGCGCGCACGCGCCCGCGCGCCCAGCAAACTGGTGCACCAACTCCCAGCCTACCCGAGCTAGCCAGCGCTCAGCACCCCCGCTCGCCCAGCACACCCAACGCCTGCAGCACCACCCGAGCGCACGCCTGCGCGCACGCACCCGCGCGCCCGGCCACCTGGTGCCCCACGCTGCTGCGCCTGCTGCCAGTGCTCCCGGGACAACCCCACTGCCCGAGACCATCCCCCACCCATACCCGAGCACCTCTACCACCACCCACCGACCTCCGGCCACCGCCCTCCGACGGCCACCCACAGCCGCCGACCTCCACCCAACCCCAAAATCCACCTCCTAACATCCATCTAAACAAGAAAAGAGGGGAAATAGGGCTTACCATGGGAGGGAGCGAAGTCCGGACGCTCTCCACGCGCCGAAACCCTTCTCAACGGCTCTCTTATGCCCCGATCTACCACGGCCCTTGAAATGGCCCGAATCAGAGGACAAAGAGAGGGGGACGGAGTGGCTAGAGTCGTCGGAATCGGGATTTGAAGACACCGGTGTGTAGATCGGGACCCGATCTACACTTCTCGTGCTTTAGGTTTTAAGCTTTGAGGGGTCTAAGGGCCTGTAATGGAAGAAAAAGAGAGAGGGAGGAGAGAGAGGGATTTGGTAGGGATGATGAATAGTGCATGGGATATTTTCTCACCCACTATTTATACCAAGTCACTTAAAACCCAGATACGCCCCGGAACTGTGAAATTTCGGGAACGTTACCGGAATTCGATGAAATTTTCGTGAGAGGCATAAAATGGCACCAGGACACCAAATATGCAGTTAGATTTTCAATCGGAGTCCTCTAACTCAGGACGATAGCTAACAGTCCAGAAATAAGCGGTTCCGATCCAAAACCCTAAAAATTTTAAAAACTGCCAGAACGCTCCAACGGTTACCAGTAGGCTAAAAGTGACACATATATAACATTCTTCCCCCCTTAGGAAATTTTGTCCTCAAAATATGCAAAAACATCTAGGAGGGGAAAAGACGCGTCACACCTGGCATCCCTTGAGCTCCTAAGTGTCCTTAACACCGGAACGGTGCTGCCATCGCACCTCGACCAACTGGACGGTCTTGGTGCAGAGCCTCCTCACGCGGCGGTCCATGATCTCAATCGACTGCTCCACGAATGACTATCCGGCTCAGAGACGAGCGGCTCGAACGGGATGACGTGGGCAGGATCGCGGACACACCTTTACCCAACTGCGAACCCACCACTCCAAGACGGAGAGGTAAGAATTGGCGCTGAGGTGAGCCTCCGAGTAAACTCCAGGAAGCTCTCCTCGCAAGACGGGGACCACTCGAACCGGACATCCTTCCGAGTAAGGCGGTTAAGAGGAACAGCTATCTTCGAGAGTCCCTCGTCAAGCTTCCTGCAATAACCCTCCAACTCGGGAAGCTCCGAGTCCTTGCGGGGTTCGACGGTCGGCGCCAATCTGACGCGACGAGCGTCTTGCCCGGGTCCACAGATATGCCTTTACCAAAACCACTCAGCCCAAAAGGCCTTAACCTCTAACCAAACTCGCACTTGATCACTCATCCATCTGATGCTTCCCTGGTATCCCTTGCCTGGGAAAAGAAACCTCGGGAGGGCACCATGAAATCCCGATATAGGATACCCCGACAACCAAACAAGGAACACGAAGTACCCTAGCCCGGGTTCCAACGCCGACCTCACAAGGCCCCTTAATCCAGAAAGGAACACTGGAAGAAGACATCATTTTTAATAACACCACTAACCCCCTTCGGATCACCTACATCTAGATGATCACCCAACGATGCCATTCAACATCCCTTGCAAGACCGGACCCAACATCATTGGGAATGGTCCAACAGAACTTGGGTCACGAGCGACCCGTCTTCGCCTCATCCACACCCTCACTCCCTAAAGGAGACATTTTGGGACTTTGGGAGAGACTTAGACTGCTCTCTACCCCTGGTCCACCGGTAGCCTCTCCCCGCTCCGTAGCTCGCCTGGTCCTCTGACCGGGAGCCTGTCTAACGCCGGGGCTGTACTACGCGGATCCGACGAAGGGGAGAGCGATTCCACGCTCGCGGCACCATTCATGTTCTATTCCCGGGTAGCCCTACCTAGCATACTCCCAATTCAGTACCCCTCCGACTGCATCGGCGGTACCTACTGATGGGAACTCGCTGCCAGGACGGTTAAAACCCGGCTTCCTTAACCCAAACAACCACTCTTGATTCTCACTCATCCAAATACCACACACACTTGCATAATAACCATCAAACACACACCCACATATATCCTATCACTAGAGAGCTGGGAACACAAGATGATACCTCGAACCATGACACCCGAAGGCTGCGCCTCCTCGGCCGTAAGCGCTGCAACTCTGCCCTGGACCAACCGCGGCTGAGGAACAGGAGCACGCCTCGCCGGCTGCACTGGCTGCTGCTGGCGCGGAAGCCGCTGCTGCAAGAACTGCGGCTGCGGAGGCATCACTCGGGGCCGATCAGCATCAGGGCAATTGTATCTGATATGCCCGATGCGCTGACAATGGAAGCAGCGCCGCTTCTCCGGCCGCACGGACTGGATGGGCACTGCCGCAATGGGTGCTGGATCCCACACTGGCACCGCATCTGCTGGAGGAGAGGCAGCCGCTGACTGATCGAAGCGGGGCCTCTTCCTCTTGCGCTGCCTCTGGTCCTGACTCCCGGAAGGACCCTGATCTGCAGAAGGGGTCGGAACCGTCACCATGATCCCGAGATCTCGCTCGACTGTCTTCGCTCGAGACACCAAGTCCGAGAACCTCGAGAATGCCTGGGAGGTGACGTGCACCCTGATAGCGCTGCTGAGACCCAACTCAAAACGACGACACCGCGTCTCCTGGTCTGCCACCAAGGCTGGAGCGAACCTGGAAAGGCTCGTGAAGCGCGTAGAGTAATCAGCAACCGACATGGAACCCTGCGTCAACTGCTCAAACTCCCGCTCCACTATCTGGCGCGACGAGAATGGGAAATACTCCTCCAAGAAATGCCCCTGGAAACCCGCCCATGTGAGCCGCGCCACTCCCTCGGGGACGTCCACCACTCGGGTAGCCCACCAGTCGGCGGCATTACCCTTCAGCATAAAGGTGGCCAGGGCGACTCGCTGGCGATCGGTGCAAAGCATGGCCGTGAAGATCGCATCCACCTCCCTCAACCAACGCTCTGGCGCAAGAGGATCTGCCGACTGCCCATGAAACTCGGGAGGATGGAGCTTCAGAAAGGCGTTGAGGCCGCTCTGCTGCACTCGCGCTGCCGCCTCTAGCTCCTCCTCCCTCTGCAGGGGATCCTCAACTCTCACTGCCGGAACTGCCACAGGAACTGGGGGTACATCGGGTACCACAGGCGGATCTGCCACCAAGGGGACCGGCGGAACTGCCTCGCGGGTCACCCTCAGCTCCTGAATCTCCCTAGCCTGCTCTGCCAACATCCTCGTCTGTGTCTCCACCAAATCAGCCAACCGAGCGAAAGCACGCTCCCAAGCAGGAGGCTCCTGCGTCAAGGGCTCTCCGGTAGCATCCTCGTCTCTGGTAGGTCCGGAAACCTCCAAAGACCGAGAGGGACCTCGTCCGCGCCGTCCTCTGCGAGGAGGCATATCAGCACCCTAAGAAAACCAGACACTAGGATCTAAATACTCATATCGAAATCCTAGGACTCATCTCTATGCAAAGGAAGACAATTGGCTCTGACAGGACCAGGCTCTGATACCAACTTTTGTCACGCCCCAGGGCGGCCGTCCCCGGGACGCGGCAGGTGTATATATCATATCAGAGGCCTACACATGAGGTCAAATACATATACTCTAAACCACAGATAAAAATGACAACATAGATCAAACAAGGCTGACATAATATATACACAATATAGCGGAAGCTAAAAACTGAGTCTGTAATCAAAACATATTACAGACTCGATACACAATCATACGTCCTGTGAGAGCCAATATACATAGCAACAACTGAATATATACAAACGCGTGCCAAGCACGAAAATACAATACATACAGCCAAGAAAAGGGATGCTGATAGCCTCTGGCACTCGCGGAACGTGGCGCTGCTCCGCTACTGAAGGAATCCCTCGGAAAGCTCCAACTGCTGCTCTGGCTCTAGCTCAGGCTCAGTGACCACTGGGGAAAAACATATGCGAGGGGTGAGCCACACGCTCAGTGAACGGCACAACCCATGCATCACAGACAATATTGACCACAACATATTAATCCAGCTATTCGTCCCGCCTCCAAGGGGCAGGAACAACATAACCATTAAACCATCTTAAACCACAATTTCCATAACCCAGATCATACCCTCACCCTTACCCCTCAACAGGGGACTCAGGATATTGGGACTAACAATCATCTAATAACAAAATCCAGCGGGTCGCTCATCGCCAACCCACTATACCCTCACCCTCACCTTTCCAAAGGTGACATAGGATTTTGGGACTGACTAGGCTGTTGGTCACCCTTAGTCCACCGGTAGTCTCTCCTCCACTCCGTAGGCCGCTTGGTCACCACCCACAACTTCAGCACAGTCCGTCACAAATATCGGGAGGCACCTACTGATGTGGGTCCTCCGAAGGACGGCCTTTCTAACGCTGGGGCAGCCTCTACCGGATCCAACGCAGGGAACAGAACAGCCTATCCATACGCATATGATCCACTCGGATCCGCCGACAACACATCTCTACCACTCAAATGTCATGAACTCTTCAGAGTTCCTCCAGGTCGCATATCCAAGATGCGGGGAAACAAGTACAATCAAAAGCAAGGTTGGAATATCATTGGGGGAAAGAAACTCGGGAGGGCAGCGTGAGTTCCCGATATAGGATACCCCGACAACCAAACAAGGAACACGGAGTACCCTAACCCGGGTCTCACCGCTGTCCTCGCAAGGCCCCTCCCCTATAATATTCACTACTCATGCTAATAATCATACCAAACATATAACATTACTTATAATATTATTGGGACTAGAAACCTTGGGAGGGCAGCATGAGGTCCCGATACAGGACATCCCGACAACCAAACAAGGAACACGGAGTACCCTAACACGGGTCTCACCGCTGTCCTCGCAAGGCTCCTCCCGATAATATTACCTAAGGCATGCGATTTAACATACACTAGCATTTAATTTAATAAATAAACTAGTAGGACGCATACACAGGTCGAGGTTTCCCAACATGAAACAGGAGGCATGGTGCATGGCTCATACACATATCCTAAGGGTGCAAGTCCCTAACATGCAAAGTCTAGGATAGCATGCATTCTACAATTTAATCATACAAGCATGGATTACATATTATTGCAGGTTAATATACATCCACGGTGCCCCAGGAGAGGTCGGTATACGCCCAAGTGCGTATAACGCCTCTCTACTGGGTTGGATTGTCCCACTCACCGGTATCGGGGTCGTCGCGCGACCGTCCGTCTAGATCTGCAAGACAGACATTCAAAATGGTGAGTTAAAATCCATAAATACTCTAAAATACCCCAAACACACAAAACCCACAACTAAACACCTAACACTCGGGCAAATGTGCATACGACCCGCACGCACGCTAACCCGAGCACTCCGGCTACCACCCGCGCACTCCGGCTACCACCCGCACGGCCGGCAACCACCCGCACGGCCGCTCGACCGCCCGGGGCACCGCCGCGCCTCGGCCCGCGCACTCCGCGCACCGCCGGGCCCCTGCCCGCCGCCGAGACACGCCGCCGAGCTTCCCGTGTGCACCGCGCGCCCCCTGCGCCCCAGCGCAGCCGCTCGCGCACACCCCGCACGCCATCGCTGGCCCGCGAGCACCCCGCACGCCCCGCGCGCAGCGTCTCGCCCCGCGCGCACCCCGCGCGCATCTCCAGCCCCCCATCCGCACGCAGTCCGCGCGCACCTACCACCCTCTAACCGCAGGCACCACCCCGCGCGCCACCCGCTCGCATCCACTGCACCCCCCGAGCGCACGCCCTCGCGCGATCGGCAAACTGGTGCCCTGCTGCCCGCCGCACGCCCGAGTGCCCTGCGCCCCATGCGCAGCACCCGCGTGCGCCTTGCCCTCACGGCCATCACCTCCAGCACCCGGTACCCGCGGCCCAGCGCCTGGTGCTCAGCGCCCAGCACCCGGGACCCTCACCCAGCGTCCACGCGCACGCCCGTACAGCACGCACCCAGCGCGCCTGGCAGCACGCGCTCAGCGCGCCTGCCAGTCTGCGCGCGCCGCTGCCCGCACTGCCTGCCTGCGCACGTCGCCGAGTGGCCCGAGCCCTGTTCGCCTACCCACCTGAGCACTGTCCGCCTGGCGCCCGAGCACCACCTACCAGCCGCCCGAGCATGGCCTGCCCTGCCGGCCTGCCCGCCGCCACTCGAGCCCAGCACACCCTGCTGCACGCCTCCCCCTGCACCCCCCGCGCGCACGCGCCCGCGCGCCCAGCAAACTGGTGCACCAACTCCCAGCCTACCCGAGCTAGCCAGCGCTCAGCACCCCCGCTCGCCCAGCACGCCCAACGCCTGCAGCACCACCCGAGCGCACACCGCGCGCACGCCTGCGCGCACGCACCCGCGCGCCCGGCCACCTGGTGCCCCACACTGGTGCGCCTGCTGCCAGCGCTCCCGGGACAGCCACCACCACTGCCCGAGACCACCTCTCACCCATCCCGAGCACCTCTACCACCACCCACCGACCTCCGACCACCTCCACCGCCCTCCGACGGCCACCCACAGCCGCCGACCTCCACCCAACCCCAAAATCCACCTCCTAACATCCATCTAAACAAGAAAAGAGGGGAAAATAGGGCTTACCATGGGAGGGAGCGAAGTCCGGACGCTCTCCACGCGCCGAAACCCTTCTCAACGGCTCTCTTATGCCCCGATCTACCACGGCCCTCGAAATGGCCCGAATCAGAGGACAAAGAGAGGGGGACGGAGTGGCTAGAGTCATCGGAATCGGGATTTGAAGACACCGGTGTGTAGATCGGGACCCGATCTACACTTCCCGTGCTTTAGGTTTTAGGGTTTGAGGGGTCTAAGGGCCTCTAATGGAAGAAAAAGAGAGAGGGAGGAGAGAGAGGGATTTGGTAGGGATGATGAATAGTGCATCGGATATTTTCTCACCCACTATTTATACCAAGTCACTTAAAAACCCAGATACGCCCCGGAACTGTGAAATTTCAGGAACGTTACCGGAATTCGATGAAATTTTCGTGAGAGGCATAAAATGGCACCAGGACACCAAATATGCAGTTAGATTTTCAATCGGAGTCCTCTAACTCAGACGATAGCTAACAGTCCAAAAATTAGCGGTTCCGATCGAAAACCCTAAAAATTTTAAAAACTGCCAGGACGCTCCAACGGTTACCAGTAGGCTAAAAGTGACACATATATAACAAAAATCCCCCCATTTTCTCTATTCGGTTATTAATTTTCTATGTGAATCTTGAAATCCATTTATCCATTTCAAATTTTGAATTTTAAAATCCTTACCTAAATTACAATTGAACCTAGATTACACTAAAAAAGTTGGATATTTATTGTATTCAAATTTAAATAAAAAAACACATATAGTTACTGTATGAATCAGTTACATCAAATACCTTTATTAAATATTTACATATCTCACAACGATACATCAGAACTGTTACATCTACATAAATATAACAAACAATTTCATTTACCTACCTAAATATTTTACATTCCATGCAATGTTTAAACAATTTAGAAACATATTATATTTTCAATAATCAGTTACATTTTATAGAAAATGTCAAACACTTTTTTTTATTGTGTGATACATTTAATAAACATATGTATTTGACTGTTACATTAATAAATGTAACAAATATAAATTACTATTTACATTGAAACAAATGCAATACACGAATGAATGTTACATTTATGAATATAACAAATATAAATCAATACATGCATGCGGTTGACTGTTACATTTACGAATGTAACAAAAATAATACAGATTTGAAAAATTACATTGTCAACAATGTAGCAGTAACATCAAACAAACTACCCATATATAAAATGTAACGGTATCGAGTGTTACATTTAGATATTGAAACAAAAACAAATCAAAATGTGATCAATAACATTCAATACATGAAAAAAAATTGTGTTTAAATATTTAAAACAAAAAGGAAAACACAATTTTTTTACGAATCCAATAATGTCAAACTTGATCCGAGAGATATTGATGTGAGATCCAAATCGAAAAAAAAAAAAGATTTCGTGCATTCTAAAACCTCAAAAATAGAATTTTCAATTTGCTTCCACGTATTCTTCATAAACAAAATCAATTCCGTAATGCAAAACCTTCTCATTTAGCATACAAGAAAGATTTTCAATTGTTTCAACATCAATGGTTTCTCCCCTCTCACAATTCTCCTATCCGCACCGCCATTCAATCCACCGCCCCGCCTCAACTTCGGCTCTCTTTCATGCCTTTCAATTCCCTCTCAAAACTCCACTTTCTGCGATAGAGAATCCATGATCCCTGATTCTTCTCTCTCTCCAACTTCCACAATCACTCCTCCTCCATTAGAACCCATCTGTTCCAATTAATATTGTTACACGATTTTAAGAATGCATTAATGGTGAATAAATATAGAATTTTCAAAATTAAATGATACTCCACCATCATAGGGATATATGTTGAGATAGTTATCAAGTAAATGGTATAATAGACAATGTACACTTACCATATCATGGGATCTGATTTGGGACATGTGAAGTTGTGACCTGGGAATCATTATTATTTTTCAAATGCCTTCAAAGGTTGGGTGTAGTAAAAAAAATCAAATCCCATTTTTTATGTGATGGGTGTTTAAAGAATACGATGGATTTTATCCCTGAAGGGCGCTGTTACTCTGAATATGATGGATTTTATCCCTGAAGGGCGCTGTTACTCTGAATATGATGGTTTCTGTTAGATACGTAAATAGGGGTGTGCACCCGAAAATAAGGGTGCACCCGCCACAGATCCCGAGGAGGCAGTTATCGGTGCACGACGCAAACCGATATCAACAACACCCGCTCGTGATCCGTGCCAAACACAACAAACCATAACAAACGCAAACAGAGAGAGAGAGAGAGAGCGCGAAAATGATCGACGAAGCGGAACATGAAGAAGAGGAGGCCGAGGAGGGAGAGAAGTGGAAGAAGAAGAAGAAGACGACGACGTGGTGGGAGTTCCAGAGGGACCTGGTGGCGGGGGCGGTGATGGGCGGGGCGGTGCACACGGTGGTGGCGCCGATCGAGAGGGCGAAGCTCCTCCTCCAAACGCAGGAAAGCAACCGGGCTATGGTAATCGGGAGGAGGAGGAGGTTCAAGGGCTTGGTGGATTGCATACTAAGGACGATCAGGGAGGACGGGGTCCTCTCTCTCTGGAGGGGGAACGGCACCGGCGTCTTGCGTTATTACCCCTCCGTCGCCCTCAATTTCTCTCTCAAGGTATCTGAGTCTCTCTCTCTCTCTCTCTCTCTGTGTGTGTGTGGAATGTGTTTGTGTTTAGGCCTGTGAAGGGTTTTTTGACGTTGAATGCTAGTTTGAACGGTCAAGACTGACACGATTTTGAACACTCAAGATTTTTAGAAAAAATGTGTTAAGTGATTTTTTAGAATGATATGTGATGCAGAGTGGATATGCGTGGGTTGGGACGGATTATATCTGTATCTGTTGGTTTGATTAGTTGGGATTAGTCACTATTATGATTTATGACATATGGTTTGAGGATCTGTCGGTTAGGTTGGCTTAACAGCACTTTTAGTAATCTGGGTGCTCTTGAAACGGGCCAATCAGAACACTTCGTTACAAAGTAGATTCACTACCTTAGATCGGTGTAGGGGCCAGGTAAGTTTGGCTTAGAAGGAGAATTCTTCCTTCTGAGGAATCTAATTCTAGTTGAATTCGTGAAAGGAGAAATTTGGCATAGAATGTTCATGAATGAACATTGAAATGGAGGATTCTAAATGAAATTTTCCTTCATGGGCCCTAGATGTCGTGCCACTAAATGTCTTGTTTGAGTAACAAGAGAGGGGATTTCTTCTTGTCTCCATGTCTCTCTCTTGAAGATCCTCTTCTTCGCTTTTCACCATAGAGGCCACTGCATTAATGTGCATAAAGAAATATGTTTAAAAACCCCTTACCAAGTTTAGAGAGATGTTCGATCCTGCATGGGGTCACTTATTATTTATTTATCTTAAAGAAATTTAGAGAGTTTTTCATTGTGAGGGTCTTCAGGTCTACTACTTTTGGGCTTCATTACTTGTGATTCTCATAAGTCAAGCCCAATACTATATTACATGACTAAAGACACTTGTGACTTCATTTTTGTTATAAAAAAAAAAGTACAACACACATTTGGACTCGCATAGCGATGATACAATCTACACCCCTGGCTCTTATGAGTTGAAATTCTGAAGAGAAGCTGTATTTTATGATTCAAAATTATTATTTTAGAATGTGGAGTATTCACATATTTTTTGGAAAATATTCTATAGATGAACATTTCAGGGTGAGACTGAGAGTAGTTTACGTGCTGCATCAATTTATGTTGCTGTCCTTGGGAACAGGGTGATGTCTTCAAAGTTTTAAAGCTTAGAATTTTTTGCTTAGCAGCCCCGAACCATCAAAATGACGAACAAAATTCGCTAATCCAACTTACTAGTGCATTTGTTATTTCTGTATAGTTTTTTCAATGTTCTTCTATGCTTGTTATATCATATATTTAAAATATGATTTGTAAAAACATATCAATTAGTATTTGTTAGTTTGTCCTCCTTAAGGTTTTGACTGTATTTTCAATAAAACTTATGAGTTTTGTATGAACCAAAATTTGTTTAATTTCACTGCTGTTTAGTTGGTTGAACATATTATCCAGTTAAGTATGTAGCTCAGACATGGACCTGTACCTTAATCTCCAGCAAATAGGTGATCCTGATTACCTGCTTAACTAACCATCTTGGAATCACTTGTATTATGGCTACATCACTTAAAAAGAAATAGATACTGGATTATGGAATTCGTTGTGGGGAGCCTCTGCATCTGATTTCCCCATTTAAGCAGTAAACTATGTTTCTTTGTGTCTGCATGAGTTTTTGTTTCTTGAAGTGGGAGAAAAATGGGCGGGGAACTGGTATTGAGTAAGGGGATTCATGAAACTGTAAGAAATCTACTTGGAAGAAAAGGCGTGATCACAGCACAATCGTGACAAGTTGGTGAGTATTAGGAGGTTGTTCGCAACATATGAACATTTAGAAGGTATTGAAGGACTACTAGAATGATGGAAAATTAGATGAATTCAGATAGGGGATAAACTAATGTAAATGACTAGAGGGGGGGGGGGGGGGGGGGGGGTTCAAGTAGCACATGGTGTGAGTAGGGGATGGCTCGATGGTACACGTAAATTAAGGAGAGCATCCGAATTGATGGCACTGAAAAGAGGAAGAAAATACCTGGGATAAATGGACAGGTTAGAAAACATTAAACTCAAATTGAAAATGACCTATCATAATGAGCTCCCACCTTTCTTCCAAAAAAAAAATATGATAAAACTGGGTGAAAATCAATGGATGAAGAGTTTTTGGTAATGCCAAACTGGACACTTCAAAATAATAACTAAACATTCTTGGGATATATGCTATATTGATTATGATGGTGGTGTCATATAAATCTATAAAACACTGTTGCATCTTGTGCAATTTAAAAATATATATTTTATCTTTATTTGGTCAAATTTGATCCAGCTGATGCTTTTGCTTCATCCGATGTATTCCCTTGTATTGTCTTCACAATTCTAACTCATTGTTTAGAATGTTGTCAGTATGCTTTTCATGCTTTTGCCTAAATCCATGGGTATTCGAACTCAGGACCTATGAGGTTGCTCCTCATAGGTCCTGAGTTCGAATACCCCCGACTTATCTGAAGCATAGGTTGTGGGTCATTATGTGTAATATGGGGGTGTTCCTAACTGAAGACGTTGGGATCACTTGTCACCAAAAAAGTATGATTTTCATGTATAGAGGGATAGGGTGGTTCAAAATTATTTTACCGCATTCCACAAACATGCTTTGAGATGGATTGATTCTATAGAAAAACAGAGAAAATCTTTAATGATGTGAACTTTAGGCGTTGGTGGCAGTGGCTTGAGCTTAGATAACTTGAGAGGAGAATTTGTGGTAGATATCATCTTGTGCTTGAAAACCTATTTCTGGTGTTCTCTAAGCTCCTGTTTGGATGGAAGAATAAGGATTGAATAAGGGAATAACCAAAAAGCATGTTTGGTTAGGAATAATAAACCCCATAGCAATGCTCGGATAAATTAGCATAAACATTGAGAGTAATTTCAAGGGAACTGGAGTTTGGAATAGCCTATCCATGCCTTACACACCCCAAAAAAAACTAGGGAGAAAAATAATGATAAGAGAATAAGAAAAATGCAACCAAGCAGAAATTGTCCCAATGGCCTATCTCTATCCCAGAATACCAATATATCCCAGATAATGCTATGTTTCATTCCAAATGGGTCCTAATTGCATAAAGACTTAACACTACGGTATTGTGGTTGAGGTGGAGGCCGAGATTGATCCAAGGCAGTGATTTTTTGGTGATACCTTGGTACTCTTATGACTTGTCCCACGGCTACCCCTTACAGCCCAACCTCACTGAACGACCACAAACCAACACTCACAACGGATGTAGGCAAGGCAATTGGAGCCTTGATTGTAATGCATAGGCCTCAGATTTCCTTTGAGGGGCTTCGCCTTGCCTCAAGAGGTTCTACTCAGCCCTTGAAGATTGCAATGAGTGGATCTGCCTCAATGATCTGTTTGTTGGGTTGAATTAAGGAGTCAAACTAGGAATTGCCCATCAGTGCGAGGATCTTTCCTACTTGGATAAATGTCCAAAATCAAGGTTCCTCTTTGCCCCAAATCCCAATGAAAGAAGCTTGGACGTGCCTAGGTAACTTTAAAAGGGTCTTTGCTATTTGAACTAGGCAGGAAGATCCTTCCTTGGTCCACAGGGAGTCAAACTAGGAATTGTCCATCAGTGCGGGGATCTTCCCTACTTGGATAAATGTCCAAAATCAAGGTTCCTCTTTGCCCCAAATCCCGATGAAAGAAGCTTGGACGTGCCTAGGTAACTTTAAAAGGGTCTTTGCTATTTGAACTAGTCAGGAAGATCCTTCCTTGGTCTACAGAGCGACGTTTATACTTTGACTAATAAAGCTTTTTGCCTTTATCATACTGATGGAACCAGAGAGAGCATGTGCCACTTCCCTTGAGAGTGGTTGTTTTTTTTACTCCACACTAAACAAATCCAAAGACTGAACTCTAAGATTACTATTGCAGCTAATGTAAATCAAAATAGATCCCAATAACAAAAATCTCATATAACAAAGAAATTTATAGTGTCATTCTTCATGATAAAAAACTGCGCTTTTTTTTTTTATTGATTATACTCATCTATACCTTTGGGACCAAGTTATGTTGATGTTGATAAATGTGCTCTGTCAGTATTTTAATGTTCATGGGTAAAACCTGTTGGTATGAATTCCCAAGGTGTTTTTTCTACCTGTTTGATGTAGCAATTTATTTCATTTATAATTCAGAATTTTGTCGGGTTATATAGTATAGTTGATGTAATGCTGTAATTCAAATTAGATTGATGGCTGACGGGTTCACTTCAATCCTCTGAATCTCGTTTTCATTTGCATGCTGATAGATTTTTTTTCGATAGATTTTTTCTCAAAGTCATAAGAGCTTGAATTTGCTCAGCTATCTTGGGAAGTTCCATGATACATTATGCATGACAGATGATATCAAATACTTTGTAAGGCTCCACTAGTCATTCATCCTAAACATGCTCCAGAAACCTTTATTCAAACGTACAGATCAATAAAAAGATATGCTCTGCCTATAGATTTTTAGTTTATTCCAATGAGTTTGGAGATATATGAAGATTTGAACTTGGTTTGAAAACATCTGTTACTACCCACAAGCAAGCAAGAAAGAGGATTGAATTTATTTCGCTGCTTGTTTTATATCCCCATTCAATTCAGTGCCTTATTTTAGCTCAAGTCAAGAATTTGATGTCTCCTTGTGCTTATGGTCCTTTTTTTTTCTTTCTTTTTCTCTTTTTTTGCAATACAACTGATGTCAGATGTCTTGCATGCTGCAAGGTGTATTTTTGCATGTTGCATAATTGAAAAGATAACACAACACCATAATGCATATCTCATGCAATTTTGCTCACTTTTAGACAGAGTAACGTGTCGTTATGTTTCATTTTCATTCACATTTTTTTAACAGGATTTTTACCTTGGGAACGAACCATTGAAAATCAACTAACAATTTATGATGCCACAAATACAGGATCTTTACAGGACCATGCTGAGGAGCGCAAAATCCAAAGACGAAAATGCCACACTGGGCGCCGCTGCCAATTTCATGGCAGGGGCTGCTGCAGGGTGCACAACACTCATCATCATTTACCCACTGGATATCGCCCACACTCGTCTTGCAGCAGATATTGGAAAATCAGACACCCGTCAATTCAAAGGAATCTATCACTTCCTTCAGACAATCTACATGAAAGATGGTGTCAAGGGGATCTACAGAGGCCTCCCAGCCTCTCTACATGGGATGATTGTTCATCGCGGTCTCTACTTTGGTGGCTTCGACACAGCAAAAGAGATGATGTCAGAGAATTCTAATTCAAATCTGCCTCTGTGGAAGAGATGGGTGGTGGCCCAAGCTGTTACCACCTCGGCGGGACTGTTGTCTTATCCACTGGACACGGTTCGGAGACGGATGATGATGCAGTCTGGTTTGGAGGAGCCGGTGTACAGGAGCACACTTGACTGCTGGAAGAAAATCTACAGAATGGAAGGGGTGACTTCTTTTTACAGGGGAGCAGTCTCTAACATGCTAAGGAGTACTGGTGCTGCTGCGATCCTTGTTTTGTACGACGAGGTCAGGCAGTTTATGAATTGGGGTAGGTTATAGATGATGAAATTGAGTTTCCACTATTTGTTTGTTCTTTCCAGATGATCTGATGCGGAGGTAAGATACATTGAAGGAAGCAGTTTTTTTGGTTGCTGATTAATGTTTTCTTAGGTGGAAATATGTTTGATATATGGAATATTGATTTGCCATGTGTTTTTTTTTTTTGTACAAGTGCATGGCAGTGCTAAGGCTGCACTTTAGCTGACCAAATATCATTACATGTTTGCTCCTTTCTTGACATGCCAAAAAATCCACGTTTCTTTGATCATTGTTTCTTGGAATCAACGAATTTAGTGGCAGGTACAGATTGAAAATCCACACAGTTCAGGGAAGTGTAATACTTAGGCCCCATTTAGATCCGCAGTGGGGTAAATTCAGTGGCGGGGAATCTGACTTGACACCATCATGGATCTAGACATTTTTTTGGTATTTGTGTTTATACAGCCCACAGCGTTCTCAGTTTAAATTTTCCCCACACCCCTACTTTACCAAATGCTGACTTATCCGTTGCGGTCCCAAACGGACCCTTAGTCATTCCTGCATTTCACTTTTACAAATTGAAAATTTGAAGTATATCCCTGATTAATGAAGTATACCAAGTATATACTAAAATGAATCGACTATATACAACATGTTTCGTATTGATATCATACAATAGTTTAGTATATTGCATCAAATAATTTTATATACTGTGCCAGATGACAAGGACTTGTGTAGGAATGACCTACACGTGCACAGTAAATGGGTATTTGATTCCATAGACAGCTGCCCAGTTTATGGGTGTGATTATTCTGCATGTTTGAATGGAAAGAATAGCATTTGCAATGTTATAGTATCTTCTACCCAAAATGCCCCCTAGTTTAAGAATATAGAACTCAACTAGAGACAAATTATAGAGATCTACTTATCTATAAATGGCAACGAATATGATGAATTGTGTATGTTAGAACAGCTGACTGCTCTTTGAGGGTTTCTAATTTCTTTAAGAACTGATATTGTCCCCCAACAGTGATAGTGATCTAAATAACCTATGAACTGTTGTGAATATGGTGGATAATCACCACCGCTTCAACTCCCACCACTTTCTCTAATTCCCCCTCTTCTCACTTTCCTAACCCTCATCCCTTTAACACCCTATTATGTACCCCACCTCTTATTACTTATAACTTTCAATTTTTAGGATTCCTCCATAAACCTCTATAAATTGAGGGGTTTGCAATGTATTCCATAACCAACAAATAGTGAATAAAATACATTTCTTTACTTCTCTTGAATCTGTTCTCTATATGCTTGTGCACTTTGTTTATATATTTTTATATTCCTGTACTTCATTTAGTTTATAACAAGCTATCAACACTAATAAGCTCTTGGCTTTCAAGCACACACCATATTAGAGAGACATTCGACTCAACAGTCTGTATATTTTTTGTGATGTGTGCAGGGACATCATGAACAGTTTTATATATACGTGCCACAAGTGGTGTTGAGTTTGTATATTTTTTGTGATGTGTGCAGGGACATCATGAACAGTTTTATATATACGTGCCACAAGTGGTCGGTGTTGATTCTTTTGTCAAACCATGATCTATTGTTTCAAATGGTAGGTGTTTGATTCATATTCATATCTTACTTGTAAGCATGTACTCTTAGCATTTCAATACTAAAACAAAAAACACCTTCCGAACTAAGTATCCCATCTAATCATGTAAATTTATTATAGTAATGATGCATACAGTATCTCTTGTTAATTAAATTGTGACATATAATTGTGTTTATATATATATATATATATATGCATTTGTTCTATATTATTGTTTGCATATAGTTCTTCTGTCGTGGAATAACATTTTCCAGCAATCTCATCTGCTATATATATATATATATATTATCATTAATAGTATTGATCACATGAAAACAATATTTCTAAGGTAAAAAAAAAAAAAAAAAACCATTTCTTATTTCTTCTGGCCCGATTTGTTGTTTACGAGGAGTTGAGGTAAATCATAAGATAGATGACTATAATTTATATATTGCAACATGTTTATTTTTGCATCTTAAATTCAAGGTCTATTTATATTATATATAATGAAAGATTCACTTTGATATTATAAAGTGTTGTGTCCCTATTGGATCAGACAAAAATTATTATTACATGGATCTCTAAAGGATCATGCAAAAGTTATGGTTAACATGTGCCCTTGAAAGAAAGAGTTTCTCAAATGTTTGTATTTGCTTTGGTGAGTCTATGGTTTATTTGTAATACGATTTGTTGCTTTCATATGTTATGAGTTCTAATATTTCTTACATTTTTTAATAAGATCTTT
The DNA here is from genome assembly GCA_030737835.1 of Acorus gramineus. Lineage (NCBI taxonomy): Eukaryota > Viridiplantae > Streptophyta > Magnoliopsida > Acorales > Acoraceae > Acorus > Acorus gramineus. Next base: position 543,409 of record JAUJYN010000021.1, read on the forward strand.
GATTTTGGCTTTAAAATAAATCGTTAAGTTTCTCTTGTTAATAAGAAGGTATGTATTATATCATGCAATATGTTATGTATTTAAATAAATACATGAATTTTATTCTTTCACATACTGTTATGAAGATGCATTTTGTCATATATGCATTAGAAGGTGAATATCCGAGATATCCTTTTGTATAATTTTCTCGGTGTTCATATATCCAGGTAATACCGTGAGATTGTTATATATGAAGTTTTTTTGTTTTTGGTAATTGTGGATTTTTGTATTTATGTAACTTGACAAAATTTACAAGATGTACTTGAGTATGTTTACAAAAAGGAGATCAAACTAGAAAAAAGAAAATCAATTTCTGTTAAGAGAGAGGACTCCAAAGATACTAAAGTGAAGTTCATGAGTTTCACGTTTTCCTTAGATAGATATATAGTTCCATCTTTGTCATTCTGTAGAAGGTCTTCTATGGATGGCCAAAGGTTGTGAAGTCTGAAGATCGATTCACCAGAAGAGGTTCTATGAGATGTCAATAAATTTGCCGCACTATTGCCTTCACGATGGATATGTGTTGCCTTCCAAGAGTGTAGCGAGTCTAATCCATGGGTGATTCTTCTATGTGTTCTCAATGCTGTCAAAGGGTTATAAGCCTCTGCCTTTCAGCCAGGCCAAGGCAGTAGAGGAATCCGACTCAATCCAGAGGCGGGAAGCTCCCATTTGAATGCCCATTTCTATACCAGATAATATGTGCCCTTGAACTCCAACAGATTTATCGAAGTGGATTGTGCCTGTCCAGCCATCCCTAAGAGAAATTCGCCTTTATCATTGCATGGGAGAGCGCCATAAGCCCATCTTCTGTGAGAGATCAATTCATGTTAGCTTTCATCCAAAAAGAGTCTGGAGGATTCCATTGTACAGGGATCGATTTGGAGACTATTTCGTTTATCATGATATTGAAATTTTCAGCAATGCATGTAAGATCAAGACTTGCGATGACTTGGAATGTGGAGGATTGAAGTCTGAGAGAGATCTCAGCTTTAATTCTTGGAAAAGTTCCCCTTTTATTAATCGACTTACCTCAAAATATTCTGTTGTTTTGCTCCATCCAGATAAACCATAGGTAGATTGATAGGATGGTGGCTGCAGATGACATGGAGGCCTTTGCTGAATGAGCAGATCTAAGAAGAGAAACAAGGATAAAGTGAGAGTAAGAACATTGTGTGGTAATGTGGTCAGAGTCTTCAACACCTGATGTACAGAGTAGGCATGATTGATCATTGGTGAGTCCCTTCCTCAACAGCCTAGCTATCCTTGTTTAAGAACAGCAGCCATGAGAAACAGGACTGCCTTTGAACCTGACAAGGCTGCCAAATCCATTTGATCCAAGTGGCGGGGGGGGGGGGGGGGGGAAGAGTTCCTGTGAATGAAGACCATAGTAGAGCTTCTATTGAGAGCCCTTGTTTTATTGTGAAGCCGTATCAGCAAATCAGAGCCAAGACCACCAACTTCAATCTCCAAGATCTGAGGCCATAGGTCATCTAATTCAGAATTCCACCGTTGAGGCCTTCTCCATTGACCATTTGTGATAAGAACTGAGAGGGTGGATGTAGGGGAACCCCATAAAAGTAGCTCCCTTCCAATAGCTTGTTTTAGGATCTTGTCATTGAGCCAAGGGTCATGCCAAATATTTATAGAGTTACCCTTGAAGATAAGGAATCTGATATGGGGAGAAATCCCATCTCTAGACTTGATGATCTATCTCTAGGAATTGGTACATCCATTGGGGGATGGTAATTCCAAATATTACCTTTGCAAAGGTAACAATTTTTTTTTATCCAGTCTGCCCACATTGAGGGAGTGTTAGAGGCCAATTCCCATAATCGTACTCCACAGGAGACACGATTCTAATCTATGATGCGTATTATTCCAAGACCACCTTCCAGTTTTGGTTTGCATACCTCCACCCAATTTACATGATGCATCTTTCTCTCAGAGGAGCTCCCTTGCCAGAGAAAGTAGCGAATGATTCTCTCGATCTCCTTGATCACTCCTTTGGGATGGTGAAAGCAGACGTCCAGAAAAAATAATAGGAGGTGAGAACATATAGGATGAGCTCTAGATGGCCAGCCATTGAAAGCGACTTGCCCATCCAAGAGTCGGACCTTGTCAACAAGGGGTTGTTAGAGGGATTAAGTCAGTGAACCAAAGAAGAATGGCATTCCCAAGTAACGAATTGGTAAAGAATGTTGCTTAATGGAGAGGATTTCACAAAATTCTGGACATGGTTGGCCAGCGAAGATCTAACTTTTGTCTACATTAAGAGAGAGACCATATTGAATCGAGATTTCTTTGAACATCCCAGTGAGGGCCATTGCTGAAGCTATGGAGGCCTCCGGAAAGACCAGAAGATCATCAGTGAAACATAAACATGTGACATTCAATCTGCCCTTGATATAAGGTTTGATTAGGCCATTTTCAAGCTATTTGTTGATCATGGAGGAGAATCCCACCATTACAAGAGTGACAAGGAGAGGAGATAGGGGGTCTTTCGGCCAAACCCCACAAGAAGAAATGAAGAAACCCCTCCGAACTGCCTTTAATAAGGACCGAATATTGAGCTGAGGAAATACATTCTCGACATAAAAGAATTCAGTGATCAACAAAATGAAACCCTTCCAGAACTTTAACTAAGTAGGGCCAACGAACACTATCAAAAGCTTTTCCACAGATCAACGTGATACAAGCCCAGGCCTATCCTTGTTAATTAATGTATGATTAGTTCATGAGCAAGAAGAATGTTATGATGGATGCTACGCCCTTTAATAAATGCATTTTGATGGCCACAAACCAGCCCTGGAAGAACTTTCTGTAGACAGGATGCTAGCACCCTTGTGATTATCTTGTATAGAGTATTGCAAAGCAATATTGGTCTGAAGTTGTCAAGAGAATCTTTGTAGAGATGAAGTGTTGCACCGATTTAAGAAGATCCATATGCATAAGACTCCAGAAGAGCTGATAAAAAACGTACAGGAAAGCCATTTGGACCGTGAAAGCTAAAAGGCTTGAGGCTGAATACAGCAGCTCTGAGTTCCTCAAGAGAAACATCTGATACAAGCATGTCATTTTGAAGTAACGTGACACTGGAATTTAAGTGCAGATCAAGAATTGGGGCCTCCTTGTACATACCCCAATTTTGACTGTCCAAAGAAACAAAAATACTTCAAGTGACATTTAGAAATGACCACATTTGGAAACCATAAAGCTTCGCTAGAAACCAAAACCGGAAACCCTAGTCCAAATGCTTCGGAAAACCTAAGACCTGGACAGGGGCGGCTACTTGAGAGTAGCCGCCCCACACCGAGCGGCTAGTTTCAACTAGCTGCCCCCTTGATCGACCCCAAACCACCTTCCTTGAATGGGACATAAAACAGCATGATTGCGGTGGATTGTCCCTTTTAGCTGCCCCATCTCAGCTGATTCAACCTCAGTAATCGACCTAAGCCACTGCTTGTCAAAGATGGGACGTTTGGCAGGTTATGATGGGGGCGGCTACTTGAGAGTAGCCGCCCCTCACCTGGACACTGTCAGGCCACAAAGATCTAATGGAAGGTCAAATCAAGCACCTTATTACCCATTTTGATCTATTAACCAGTGGACACTCCTCTGCCCCTTTTTTACTATAAATAGGGGGCATTCCCAAACATTTCATAACAATTCACATCCATATATACATCATCAACCACTCACAAACCAACCCATATCCCCTTCCCCACTTGAAACCCTTGAGAGAGAGAGAGATCCATTTTTAGAGAAAAAACCATCTTCCTACACAAAATTATCCTCCAAATCCACTCTCCAAAACCCAGGTTAAACCCATCTTAACCTCTGCCAAACACCCAAATCAAACCCTACCCAGGCTCTGCCCAAATTGAGCCAGACACCAGGCGGCTACCCACAACTAGCCGTCCCCTACCAGGCGGCTAATTTCCACTAGCCGACCCTCACCTACACCCTAAATTCCCAAAACCTCCTTTAGCCAAGTTCCCGAAGCAGAACAGGATCCCCGTTTTCACCTCTATGTACGGCATGCCCGTGTCTCAGAGCGGAGACCCCACAACCTCCCCCACAAAGGCGATCAAATCCGACCCAACTTTCCCTGCTTTTTGAGAAAGCAGGTGGCGATCACAACCACCCCTGAATCCTCCTGAGGACCTGTCGGCCGCCTCAGCCAGGAAACCAAAACCCCCCACCACTCTTCTAAGAGACAATCCGATCGAGCCTACCAAGGCACACGTAGATCCCAAAGGACCGGAAGAGGGAGGAAGGCTTTTCAGAGCACACCACCCCAACATCCCTTCCGAAATCTGATACCGACAGCCTGGCGATCACGGTGGGATGTCCCACGTGAAAACAACCAAAGGTAACCCCCTTCTGCTCCCCTCCGCAACATGACTAGAATGCCATCACCCCTCTAGGAAAGCTAGGATTTCCCACCCCTCAAGTCTGACCCTCCTCTTGTCACGCCCCGGGCGTCCCCGAGACGCGGCAAGTGTATATAAAATATCAGATTCTACACAGGAGGTCAATAATATCATACACAAGCAACCAGAACGACACACAGACAACAAAAGCAGGGCTGACATGATATATACACCAAATGCGGAAGCTAAAGACTGAATCTGTAATCAAAACATACTACAGACTCTATACATAATCACATGTCCTGTGAGAGCCAATATACATACACAGACATCCAAGTACAACACAAACACGTGCTCAAGCACGGAAAATAATATATACTGGCACAAGGGATGCTGATAGTCTCAGAAACTCGCGGGACGTGGCGCTACTCCGCTACTGATGAAGTCCCTCGGGGAGCTCCTCCTCTGGATCCGACTCAGATGACACTGAAGAGAAAATATTATGCGAGGGGTGAGCCACACGCTCAGTGAACGGCACAACCCATGCATCACAGACAATATTGACCACAACCAGATAATCCTTAACATCCACAACCACATTACCATAGCCACAATTAACAACAATTCCTCAAACTAGTGGGTCGCTACCGCCCACCCACTACACCCTCACCCTCACCCTCACCCTCAATGGGTGACCAAGGATATTGGGACTAATCAACACAAAACCAGCGGGTCGCTTCCGCCAACCCGCCACACCCTCACCCTCACCCCTCAAGGGGTGACCAAGGATATTGGGACTTACAATCCAGTGGGTCGCCACATCGCCGGCCCACCATACCCTCACCCTCACCCTCAACAGGTGACCTAGGCTCTTGGGACTGACTAGGCTGTTGGTCACCCTTGGTCCACCGATAGTCTCTCCTCACTCCGTAGGTCGTTTGGCCACTCCCACGTTCAGCACAGTCCTTCTACCAGATCAGGAGGCGCCTACTACTGGGAGCCCCTGCACGGGACAACCTGTCTAACGCTGAGGTAGTCTCTACACGGATCCAACGAAGGGAACAGAACAACCTATCCATCGCATATGATCCACTCGGATCCGCAGACAACACATCATAACAACACTAATGTTCTGAATTCCTCAGAACCCACCAGGGCGCATAACTACGATGCGGGGAACATGCATAAGGTTATAACAGGGTGGAATATCGTTGGGGAAAGAAACTCGGGAGGGCAGCGTGAGTTCCCGTTATAGGACACCCCGACAACCAAACAAGGAACACGGTGTACCCTAACCCGGGTCTTACCGCTGTCCTCGCAAGGCCCCTCCCCTATAATATTCACTATAACATGCCCTTTAACAAAAATACTAGCATTTAATTTAATAAATAAACTAGTAGGGCACATGCATCGGTCGGGCTTCCTAACAAGGAACCAGGGGACATGCTGCATGGCTCATACACATATCCTAAGGGTGCAAGTCCCTAACATGCAGAGTCTAGGGTAACATGCATTGTACATTTCAATCATACAGCATGGATTACATATTACTGTTGGTTAATATACATCCATGTCGCCCCAGGAGAGGTCGGTGTACGCCCCAAGTGCATACAACGCCTCTCTACTGGGCTGGATTGTCCCACTCACCGAAATCCGGGTCGTCGCGCGACCGTCCGTCAAGATCTGCAAGACAGGCATTTATACGGTGAGTAAAATCCACAAACACACTAAAAATACCCAACAATACATTAAACTACTCCAAAAATACCCCATACTCGGGCAAACGTACATACGGCACGTACGCACGCTAGCCCGAGCACTCCGGCTCACTCCCGCACCACCGGCAACCACCCGCACGGCCACCCGACCCCTCGGGTGCGCCGCCGCGCCTCAGCCCGCGCGCCCAGGCGTCGCCGGGCCCCCCGGTGCACCGCGCCCACTGCGCCCCGCCGCAGCAGCCCGCGCGCACCCCCGCGCTCCCCGCGCACACCACGTGAGCACGCCGCACGCCCCGCGCGCACCCCGCGCGCACCGCCAGCTCCGCCCCGCGCGCACTCCGCGCACACCACCAGCTCCCACACCGCGCGCACGCCTGCCTCTGCCCAGCGCCCCGCGCGCACGCCCCACAGTGGTGCCCAGCGCCCAGCACCCTCGGCCAGCACCCGATACCCGCGACCCAGCGCCCAGCGCTCTGCGCCCAGCACCCGGGACCCTCACCTAGCGCCCACGCGCACGCCCGCGCAACGCGCGCCTGGCAGCACGCGCCCAGCGCGCCTGCCAGCCTGCCCGCGCTGCTGCCCGCGTTGCCTGCCTGCGCGCGTCGCCGAGTGGCCCGAGCACCGCTCGCCTGCACGCCCGGGCTCTGCCCGCCTGATGCCCGAGTGCCCCTGCCCTGCTCGCCTGCGCGCCCTGCCTGCTCGCCCGGCCTGCCAGCGCGCACAGCCCAGCTAGCCTGCACCGCACACTTCCCTCTGCACCCGAGCGCACGCCCGCGCGCGCACCCACGCGCACGCGCTCGCGCGCCCAGCAAACTGGTGCACTGCTCCCAGCCTACCCGAGCTAGCCCTGCCAGCCGGCCCAGCGCGCACGCCCAGCCCTGCTGGCCCCCAGCGCCAGTCGAGCGCCCGCACGCCCAGCCCTGCTGGCCCCCAGCACCGCCCAAGCGCACGCACGCGCGCACGCCGCGCGCACGCGCGCGCGCCCGCGCCAACCACTGCGCCTGCACCACCCTGCGCTGCTGCCCTGCCCGAGACAGCAGCCCGCCAGCCCGAGCTGCACGCCTGCCAGCCCGAGCTCCTCTACCACCCACCTCCGACCACCACCACAGCCTCCGACCGCCTCCCACAGCCCTCCGACGGCCACCCACCGCCGCCAACCTCCACCCAACCCCATTTCCACCCTCCTAGCATACATCTAAGCAAGAAAGAGAGGAAAAAGAGGCTTACCAAGGGGAGGAAAGGAAATCCGGTTGCTCTCCGCGCACCGAAACCTCTCCCAAAAGGTTTCCAACGCCCGGATCTACCTCCACCACCAAGATGGCTCAAATCAGGGATGAAGAGAGGGCGGACGGAGGGGCAAATCTCGCCGGAAATGGGATTTGAAACCACCGGGTGTAGATCGGGACCCGATCTACACTTCCTAGGTTTTGGGTTTTAAGCTTTGAGGGGTTAAGGGCTCAAAAGCAAGAAAAATAGAGAAGGGAGAGAGAGAGCTCAAGGAAGGAGATGATGAATAGTGCCAAGCTATTTTTAGATTTCACTTTATATATCAAGCGACTTAAAAACCCGAATACGCCCCGGAACTGCGAAATTTCGAAAACGTTACCGGAATTCAACGAAATTTTCGTGAGAGGCCTAAAATGGCACCAGGACACCAAATATGCAGTTAGATTTCCAATCGGAGTCCTCTAGCTCAGGACGATAGCTAACAGTCCAAAAATTAGCGGTACCGATCGAAAACCGAAAAAAAAATGAAAAACTGCCAGAACGCTCCAACGGTTACCAGCAGGTTAAAAGTGACACATATATAACATTCTTCTTCCCTTAGGAAATTTTGTCCTCAAAATATGCAAAAACATCTAGGAGGAGAAAAGATGCGGATACGCGTCACACCTGGCATCCCTTGAGCTCCTAAGTGTCCTCGACACCGGAACGGTGCTGCCATTTCACCTCGACCAACTGGACGGTCTTGGTGCAGAGCCTCCTCACGCGGCGGTCCATGATCTCAATCGACTGCTCCACGAATGACTGTCCGGCTCAGAGACGAGCGGCTCGAACGGATGACGTGAGCAGGATCGCGGACACACCCTTACCCAACTGCGAACCCACCACTCCAAGACGGAGAGGTAAGAATTGGCGCTGAGGTGAGCCTCCGAGTAAACTCCAGGAAGCTCTCCTCGCAAGACGGGGACCACTCGAACCGGACATCCTTCCGAGTAAGGCGGTTAAGAGGAACAGCTATCTTCGAGAGTCCCTCGTCAAGCTTCCTGCAATAACCCGCCAAACTCGGGAAGCTCCGAATCCTAGCAGGGTTCGACGGTCGACGCCAATAAGACGCGACGAGCGTCTTGCCCGGGTCCACAGATATGCCTTTACCAGAAAACACTCAGCCCAAAAGGCCTTAACCACCAACCAAAACTCATACTTGATCTACCATCCATCTGATGCTTCCAGGGAATCCCTTGCCTGCGAAAAGAAACCTTGGGAGAGCAGCATGAGGTCCCAATATAGGATACCCCGACAACCAAACAAGGAACACGAAGTACCCTAGCTCGGGTCTCAACGCTGACCTCACGCGGCCCCTTAAACCAGAAAAGGAACACTAGCGGAAGACATCATTTTAAAGAGCACCACTAACCGCACTTGATCACCTACATCTAGATAATCACCCATCGATATCCTTCAACATCCATCTCAAGACCGGACCCAACCTCCGTGGGAATGGTCGAACAGCAATTTGGGTCACGAGGTGACGCGTCTTTGTCTCATCCACACCCTCACTCCCATCAGGAGACATATTGGGACTTTGGGAGAGACTTAGACTGCTCTCTACCCCTGGTCCACCGGTAGCCTCTCCCCGCTCCGTAGCTCACCTAGTCCTCTGACCGGGAGCCTGTCTAACGCCGGGGCTGTACTACGCGGATCCAACGAAGGGGAGAGCGATTCCACGCTCGCGACATCATCCATTAATCCATTTCCGGGTTAGCCCCTACCTGACACACTCCCACGATCAGTACCCCTCCGACTGCATCGGCGGTACCTACGGATGAGAGCCTCCTGCCAGGACGGCTACAACTCGGCCTCTTTAACTCGAACAACCACACTCATTACCCGCTCATTGAGATAATACACACATGCTTAACAGCAACCAACACACACATATATTCATAGGGAGCTAGGGAACAAAACATTACCTCGAACCATGACGCCCGAAACCTGCGCCTCCTCGACCGAAAGCGCAGCAACTCTGCCTTGAACAAACTGCGGCAGAGGAGCAGGAGCACGCCCCGCCGGCTGCCACTGCTGAGGTAGCACACAGGGTCGGCCAGCATCAGGGCAATTGTATCTGATATGCCCGATGCGCTGACAATGGAAACAGCGCCGCCTCTCCGGCCGCCAGGACTGGATGGGCACTGCGCAATGGGTGCTGGATCCCACCCTGGCACCACATCTGCTGGAGGAGAGGCAGCCGCTGACTGATCGAAACGGGGCCTCCTCCTCTTGCGCTGCCCCTGGTCCCGACTCCCGGAAGGACCCTGATCTGCCGACGGGGTCGGAGCCCTCACCTGGATCCCGAGGTCTCTCTCGACGGTCTTCGCTCGAGACACAAAGTCGGAGAACCTCGTGAAAGCCTGGGCGGAGACATGCACCCGAATGGCGCTGCAGAGACCAAGCTCGAAACGGCGGCACCTCGCCTCTTCGTCCATCACCAAGGCTGGAGCGAATCTGGATAGCCTCGTGAAGCGCGTGGAGTAGTCGGCGACAGACATAGAGCCCTGCGTCAACCGCTCAAACTCCTGCACCACGATCTGCTGCGCCGAGAACGGGAAGTACTCCTCCAGGAAATACCTCCGGAATCCTGCCCAAGAAAGCTGCTCCACTCCCTCTGGAATGTCCACCACTCGGGTAGCCCACCAGTCGGCAGCGCTACCCTTCAGCATGAAGGTGGCCAGAGAGACTCGCTGGCGATCGGTGCAAAGCATGGTCGAGAAGATCACCTCCACCTCCATCAACCATCGCTCTGGGGCAAGGGGATCCGCCAACTGGCCATAGAACTCGGGAGGATGGAGCTTCAAAAAGGCTGCGAGGCCACTCTGCTGCACCCGCGCTGCAGCCTCTAGCCCCACCTCCCTCGCCAGGGGATCCTGAACTCTCGCCGCTGGAATCACCACGGGGACTGGGGGTACTTCGGGTACCACAGGCGGATCTGCTACCAAGGGGACCTGTGGAACTGCATCACGGGCCGCCCTCAGCTCCCGGATCTCCCGCGTCTGCTCTACCAACACTCTGGTCTGGGCCTCCAGTGCCTTGATCCGAGTCTCCACCAAATCCGCTATCCGAGCGAACGCACGTTCCCGTGCGGGAGGCTCCTGCGCCGATCCTGGCCTCACAGCCGTGGACTCTCCAGTAGCATCCTCGCCTCTGGTAGGTCCGGAAACCTCCAAAGGTCGAGAGGGACCATGTCCGCGCCGTCCTCCACGAGGAGACATATCAGCAATCCTAAGAAAACCAGACACTAGGATCAGAATACTCATATCAAAATCCTAGGACTCATCTCTACGAAAGAAGACCATTGGCTCTGACAGGACCAGGCTCTGATACCACCTTTTTGTCACGCCCCGGGCGTCCCCGAGACGCGGCAAGTGTATATAAAATATCAGAATCTACACAGGAGGTCAATAATATCATACACAAGCAGCCAGAAAGACACACTGACAACAAAAGCAGGGCTGACATGATATATACACCAAATGCGGAAGCTAAATACTGAATCTGTAATCAAAACACACTACAGACTCCATACATAATCACATGTCCTGTGAGAGCCAATATACATACAAAGACATCCAAATACAACACAAACACGTGCCAAGCACGGAAAATAATACATACAGGCACAAGGGATGCTGATAGCCTCTGAACTCGCGGGACGTGGCGCTACTCCGCTACTGATGAAGTCCCTCGGGGAGCTCCTCCTCCAGATCCGACTCAGATGACACTGAAGAAAAAATTGTGCGAGGGGTGAGCCACACGCTCAGTGAACGGCACAACCCATGCATCACAGACAATATTGACCACAACCAGATAATTCTTAACATCCACAACCACATTACCATAGCCACAAATAACAACAATTCCTCAAACTAGTGGGTCGCTACCGCCAACCCACTACACCCTCACCCTCACCCTCAATGGGTGACCAAGGATATTGGGACTAATCAACACAAAACCAGCGGGTCGCTTCGCCAACCCGCTACACCCTCACCCTCACCCTCAAGGGGTGACCAAGGATATTGGGACTTACAATCCAGTGGGTCGCCACATCACCGGCCCACCATACCCTCACCCTCACCCTCAACAGGTGACCTAGGCTCTTGGGACTGACTAGGCTGTTGGTCACCCTTGGTCCACCGATAGTCTCTCCTCACTCCGCGGTTGTTTGGCCACTCCCACGTTCAGCACAGTCCTTCTACCAGATCAGGAGGAGCCTACTACTAGGAGCCCCTGCACGGGACAACCTGTCTAACGCTGAGGTAGTCTCTACACGGATCCAACGAAGGGAACAGAACAGCCTATCCATCGCATATGATCCACTCGGATCCGCAGACAACACATCATAACAACACTAATGTTCTGAATTCCTCAGAACCCACCAGGGCGCATAACTACGATGCGGGGAACATGCATAAGGTTATAACAAGGGTGGAATATCATTGGGGAAAGAAACTCGGGAGGGCAGCGTGAGTTCCCGTTATAGGACACCCCGACAACCAAACAAGGAACACGGTGTACCCTAACCCGGGTCTCACCGCTGTCCTCGCAAGGCCCCTCCCCTATAATATTCACTATAACATGCAATTTAACAAATACTAGCATTTAATTTAATAAATAAACTAGTAGGGCACATTCATCGGTCGGGCTTCCTAGCATGAGAACGGGGGACATGGTGCATGGCTCATACACATATCCTAAGGGTGCAAGTCCCTAACATGCAGAGTCTAGGGTAACATGCATTCTACATTTAAATCATACAAACATGGATTACATATAACTGTTGGTTAATATACATCCATGGTGCCCCAGGAGAGGTCGGTATACGCCCAAAATGCGTATAACGCCTCTCTACTGGGTTGGATTGTCCCACTCACCGAAATCCGGGTCGTCGCGCGACCGTCCGTCAAGATCTGCAAGACAGGCATTTATACGGTGAGTAAAATCCACAAACACACTAAAAATACCCAACAATACAATAAACTACTCCAAAAATACCCCATACTCGGGAAAACGTACATACGGCACGTACGCACGCTAGCCCGAGCACCACCGGCAACCACCCGCACGGCCACCCGACCCCTCGGGTGCGCCGCCGCACCTCAGCCGGCGCGCCCAGGCGTCGCCGGGCCCCTGCCCGTCGCCCTGGACCCGCAGCCGAGCCACCCGGTGCACCGCGCCCACTACGCCCCGCCGCAGCAGCCCGCGCGCACCCCCGCCCTCCCCGCGCACACCACGCGAGCACGCCGCACGCCCCGCGCGCACCCCGCGCGCACCCCAGCTCCGCCCCGCGCGCACTCCGCGCGCACCACCAGCTCCCACACTACGCGCACGCCTGCCTCTGCCCAGCGCCCCGCGCGCACGGCCCACAGCGGTGCCCAGCACCCTCGGCCAGCACCCGGTACCCGCGACCCAGCGCCCAGCGCTCTGCGCCCAGCACCCGGGACCCTCACCCAGCGCCCACGCGCACGCCCGCGCAACGCGCGCCCAGCGCGCCTGGCAGCACGCGCCCAGCACGCCTGCCAGCCTGCCCGCGCTGCTGCCCGCGTTGCCTGCCTGCACGCGTCGCCGAGTGGCCCGAGCACCGCTCGCCTGCACGCCTGGGGCTCTGCCCGCCTGATGCCCGAGTGCCCCTGCCCTGCTCGCCTGCGCGCCTTGCCTGCTCGCCCGGCCTGCCAGCGCGCACAGCCCAGCTAGCCTGCACCGCACACTTCCCTCTGCACCCCCCGAGCGCACGCCCGCGGGCCCACCCGCGCGCACGCTCTCGCGTGCCCAGCAAACTGGTGCACCTGCTCCCAGCCTACCCGAGCTAGCCCTGCCAGCTTGCCCAGCGCTCACGCCCAGTCCTGCTGGCCCCCAGCGCCAGTCGAGCGCCCGCACGCCCATCCCTGCTGGCCCCCCGCACCGCCCCAGTGCACGCACGCGCGCACGCCTGTGCGCACGTGCGCGCGCGCCCGCGCCAACCACTGCGCCTGCACCACCCTGCGCTGCTGCCCTACCCGAGACAGCAGCCCGCCAGCCCGAGCTCCTCTACCACCTACCTCCGACCACCACCACAGCCTCCGATCGCCTCCCACAGCCCTCCGACGGCCACCCACCGCCACCAACCTCCACCCAACCCCATTTCCACCCTCCTAGCATACATCTAAGCAAGAAAAGAGAGGAAAAAGAGGCTTACCAAGGGGAGGAAAGGAAATCCGGTTGCTCTCCGTGCACCGAAACCTCTCCCAAAAGGTTTCCAACGCCCGGATCTACCTCCACCACCGAGATGGCTCAAATCAGGGACGAAGAGAGGGCGGATGGAGGGGCAAATCTCACCGGAATTGGGATTTGAAACCACCGGGTGTAGATCGGGACCCGATCTACACTTCCTAGGTTTTAGGTTTTTGGGTTTGAGGGGTCTAAGGGGCTCAAAAGGGAGAAAATGGAGAAGAGGAGAGAGAGAGAGCTCAAGGAAGGAGATGATGAATAGTGCCAGGCTATTTTTAGATTTCACTTTATATAGCAATCGACTTAAAAACCCAGATACGCCTCGGAACTGTGAAATTTCGGAAACGTTACCGGAATTCAAAGAAATTTTCGTGAGAGGCCTAAAATAGCACCAGGACACCAAATATGCAGTTAGATTTCCAATCGGAGTCCCCTAGCTTAGGACGATAGCTAACAGTCCAAAAATTAGCGGTTCCGATCGAAAATCGAAAAAAAAAATGAAAAACTGCCAGAACGCTCCAACGGTTACCAGCAGGCTAAAAGTGACACATATATAACACCTCTACTTTGCATTACAACATCATTTACTGCCTTAAGCCGCACACAGTTGCACACCCTTTTACCGCTTTAATCACATCTCTTTACCGCTTTAAGCAGCACACAGCTGCGCACCCTTTACTACTTTAAGTCGCACACAGTTGTGCACCCTTTACTGCTTTAAGCCGCACACAGTTGTGCACCCCTTTACCGCTTTATTTACTGCTTTAAATCTACATTCATTTTCACCTAAGCTTTTCCATATTCAAACCATGGAGGCCTATACCCATGAGAAAATAGTAGAGAAGAAAGATAGCCAGGGAGACCAAACCGCCCAATTCCTTAGCCACCTAGAGAAGAGGATGGCTACCCTACAGTTGGTCGAGGACATGTTCAATGACCTCACCGACTATCACCAGGCCAAGACCTTGAAGCAAGAAACTCCTGTTAAGACCCCTAAGGCTTGCCCCACCCCCAATACACTACCAACACCCAGTTTCTCGGTAAATCTGAGCCCAAGCCCCTTTTCTCCCCCCGCCTTTTCATTTACCCCGCCTTCCACCGCGAATCCAATATTTCCTACAACTTCTGCCCCAAGCCCTTACCAGGCCACATCCAACCCAGGGCCACTAAACTACCCACCCAAGGTAGAAACACTAGACGAAACCATCCAAAGAATCCTCTCTGAGTCTGGCCCTTCTGCCCCCAAACACATGTCTCTACACAACTTGAGACAAATCCCGTTAGTCAACCTACCAGAGGGATTCAAAATCCTAAAATTTCACCGGTATAACGGTCGTGGAGACCCAGACATTCATTTAACTTCTTTTTATCTAGATGCCCGACCTTTTCTAGATAAACAACCTCTGTTAGTCTGTTTTTTTCAAAAATCACTGGAAGGAGAAGCACTACAATGGTTCTCCATACTCCCTGTAGACCATTTGTCAAACTTCTCGGCTATAAGTGAGAATTTTTTAGGCCGCTACGGTTACCAGAGGATTAGGACCCCCTCTATCTCAGACCTGACCGTAGAAAGAATGAGGCATAGGGAGGAATTTGAGCAGTAGGTGTCTAGGTGGCGCACCCTCGTCCACCGAACTGGCCTACAATTAACAGAATGTCAAGAAATTGACATGATGTTATAGAGCCTGAGTCCAGAACTTCGTACGAGTCTTTCATACGGAGACTGTACCACGTACCAACTTCTAATTGACCACCACAACAGGATTTCCCATTGTGCAGCCCTAGTAGTCCAAACCCAGTCCCCACCTATCAGCCATAGGGTTGGACAACCGCCAAGAAAGGCACAAACCCCCATGGTAGAGGGGATCACACAAGTCTCGGCACTCTACCCGAACGGAGCGCGGGTACCTGATCAAGGACCAGCTTCGAGACAGTATACATCCGGTTCATCCGGATATATGCCGCCTCAGCAAACCAATCAAAACTTTACTCCCCGATCAGTACCCGCCCCCGTGCCGACATGAAAAAACCCAGTAATCCAAAGCCCTTCAGTCCAAAACCCCATATTTCAAAACCAGGGTCAATCCAGAACTCCCCCTGCCTACTCTGCTCCCCCAAGAGCACAAAATTTAGCTCCTAGGCAGCCTACACAAGGCCCCTACAATGAAGTATCCCCTCCAACATTTTATGGCCCAAGACGAGTAGGAAAGAGAGACTCTTATCCACCTCTCCCAGAAACCTTGACAAATATCTTTAGGGTGATGATGGATACCAATAGCATCTCTCTCCCTGCGGCCAAACCCCCACTCCCAGGAGTTAAGACTACACGTTACTACCAATACCATCAATAGCATGGTCACACTGTAGAATAGTGCATAGATTTTCAGGATTTTATCTATGATTTGAATGATGACAGGCGCCTTGATTGGGCCATGATCAAAAGCCATCTAAGCCAGGGTAATCCCCCTCGCCAAGCCACAAAGCCACTTAGCATATTCTCTATGTTATATATGTGTCACTTTTAGCCTTATGGTAACCATTGGAGCATTCTGGCAGTTTTTGAGTTTTTTCGTTTTTCGATCGGAACCGCTAAAATTTTGGACTGTTAGCTATCATCCTGAGTTTGAGGACTCCGATTGAAAATCTAACTGCATATTATGTGTCCTGGTGCCATTCCAAGCCGCTCACAAAAATTTCATCGAATTCCGGTAACGTTTTGGAATTTCACAATTCTGGGGCGTATCCGGGTTTTGACCGAGCGAGAAGTCATTGGGAAAGTTGACTTGGTCAAAGTGGGCCCATGACTTGGTCAACCCCTTTTGTTTTTTTGTGTGGTTGGGTTGACCCAAGTCAAAGCTCACTTAATCCTCTCTAATCCTCTGTTAAGCCCTAATTAAACCTAGGTTAGCCTAATCTAAGTGGTGTTGACTTATTTAAGTGAGCTAAAATATCTCCCCCACTATTCATCATCTTCCCCAATTGATTTTCTCTCTCCCCCTCTCTCTTTTTCTTTGTTTTGAGCTTGCTAGAGTGCTTGAAACCAAGAAACCAAAGAAGAGAGGTTAGATCTTGTCCCGATCTATCCACCGGTGGTCTCGGATTCGAGTTCCCACTTGTTTGACCCCCTCTCACACCCTCTTTTCTCCTCTGATTTCAGCCATCTTGAGGGCTGAGGGAGATCGTGGTGGTGGTGGTCCTTGAAGAGGTGTTTCGGTGCGCGGAGAGCAACCGAACTTCCCTTCCTTCCTTTCCTTCCTAGGGTAAGCCTTCTTTCCTTCCTTTTCTTGCTTAGATGCATGTTAGGAGGGTGGTTTTGGGTGCTGGTGGCTGTTGGTGGGGTTGGAGGCCATTGGTGGCCGGTGAGAGGAGGTAGGGTGGCTCGGGCAGGATGGTGGGTTGCCTCGGGTAGGCTGGCAGCTCAGGCAGCAAAGGCAGCGCAGGCTGTCACGACCCAGGGCGGCCGTCCCCGGGACGCGGCAAGTGTATATATAATATCAGAATCTACACAGGAGGTCAATAATATATCATACACAAACAACCAGAATGACACACAGATAACAAAGGGGCTGACATTATATACACACCAAATGCGGAAGCAAAAGACTGAATCTGTAAATAAACATACTACAGACTCGATACTCAATCATCTGTCCTGTGAGAGCCAATATACACCAATACAACTGAATATACATAGACGCGTGCCAAGCATGGAAATAAAATACATACAGCCAAGAAGGGATGCTGATAACCTCTGGTACTCGCGGAACGTGGCGCTGCTCCGCTACTAAAGGAATCCCTCGGAAAGCTCCAACTGCTGCTCCGGCTCCAGCTCAGGCTTAGTGGCAACTGGGGAAAAACATATGCGAGGGGTGAGCCACACGCTCAGTGAACAGCACAACCCATGCATCACAGTCAATATTTACCACAATTCCATTATTTATCCAGCCTCTAAGTGACATAACAACATAATCCAGTGGTTCGTACATCGCCGAACCACCACACCCTCACCCTCACCCATCAATGGGTGACATAGGCTATTGGGACTGATAATCACCCAATCACAGATCCAGTAGGTCGCTCATCGCCAACCCACTACACCCTCACCCTCACCCTACCACGGGTGACATAGGATTTTGGGACTGACTAGGCTGTTGGTCACCCTTGGTCCACCGATAGTCTCTCCTCCACTCCGTAGGCCGCTGGCCTTCACCCATAACTTCAGCGCAGTCCGTCACAAATATCGGGAGGCGCCTACTGATGGGAGCCCTCGAAAGGGACGACCTTATCACGTTGGGGCAGTCTCTACACGGATCCAACGAAGGGAAACAGAACAGCCTATCCATACGCATATGATCCACTCGGATCCGCCGACAACACATCTCTACAACTCAAATGTCATGAACTCTTCAGAGTTCCTCCAAGGCGCATAACCAAGATGCGGGGAACATGTACAATAAAAGCAAGGTTTGAATATCATTGTGGGAAAGAACTCGGGAGGGCGGCGTGAGTTTCCGATATAGGATACCCCGACAACCAAACAAGGAACACGGAGTACCCTAACCCGGGTCTCACCGCTGTCCTCGCAAGGCCCCTCCCCTATAATATTCACTAGAATTGCTAATAATCATACCAGTTATATAACATTACTTATAATATTAATGGGACTAGAAACCTTGGGAGGGCAGCATGAGGTCCCGATACAGGACATCCCAACAACCAAACAAGGAACACGGAGTACCCTAACACGGGTCTCAATGTTGACCTCGCAAGGCTCCTCCCTATAATATTATCTAAGGCATGCGAATTAACATACACTAGCATTTAATTTAATAAATAAACTAGTAGGACGCATGCATAGGCCGAGGTTTCCTATCATGAAAACAGGGGGCATGGTGCATGGCTCTTACACCTATCCTATGGGTGCAAGTCCCTAACATACAAGGACTAGGGTAGCATGCATTCTACATTTAAATCATGCAAGCATGGATTACATATTATTGCAGGTTAATATACATCCATGGCGCCCCAGGAGAGGTCGGTATACGCCCAAGTGCGTATAACGCCTCTCTACTGGGTTGGATTGTCCCACTCACCGAAGTTCAGGTCATCGCGCGACCGCCTGTCAGGATCTGCAAGACAGACATTTATATGGTGAGTTAAAATCCACAACTACTACCAAAGACATCAAAATTCACAAAACCCACAAGCAAACAAACAACACTCGGACAAACGTGCATACGACCCGCACGCACGCTAGCCCGAGCACCCCGGCAACCACCCGCACGGCCGGCAACCACCCGCACGGTCACCCAACCGCCCGGGTGCACCGCCGCGCCTCAGCCAACGCACCCCGCGCACCGCCGGGCCCCGCCCGCCGCCTGGACGCGCCGCCGAACCTCCCGGGTGCACCGCGCGCCCCTTGCGCCCCAGCGTAGCCGCCCGCGCACACCCCGCAAGCCTCGCGCTGGCCCGCGAGCACCCCGCACGCCCCGCGCGCAGCGCCTCGCCCCGCGCGCACCTTCAGCCCCCTATCCGCGCGCACTCCTCACGCACCTACCAGCCTCTACCTGCGCACACCATGCGCGCACCACCCGCTCGCACCCACTGCACCGCGCGCACACCTGCGCCTCAGCCCAGCGCCCGGTATCCGCGGCCCAGCACCCGACGCTCAGCGCCCAGCACCCAGGACCCTCACCCAGCGCCCACGCGCACGCATGCGCAACACGCGCCTGGCAGCACGCGCCCAACGCGCCTGCCAGCATGCCCGCGCTGCTGCCCGCGCGCGTCGCCGAGCGGCCCGAGCACCGTTCGCCTTGCACGCCCAGCCACAGCCCGCCTGATGCCCGAGCACCCCCTGCCAGCTACCCGAGCATGGCTTGCCCAGGCGGCCTGCCCTGCTCGCACAGCCCGTAGCCAGCCTACCCGCACGCCTCCCCCTGCACCCCCGGAGCGCACGCGCGCCAAGCAAACTGGTGCGCCTGCTCCCATCCTACCCGGCTATCCCCCCCCTCCCAGCGCGCCTAGCACGCTAGCGCACAGCAGCCCAGCGTGCCTGCAACACCACCCGAGCGCACGCCGCGCGCACGCCTGGGCACACGCACCCGCGCGCCCGGCCACCTGGTGCGGCCACCTGTTGCACCTACTGCTAACACACCCGGGACAGCCGCCCAGCCTACCCGGACAGCCCAACACCTAGACCAAGCCATCCAACCTCCACCACCCGCCACCCCGACCTCCGACCACCTCCACAGCCCTCCGACGGCCACCCACCGCCGCCGACCTCCTCCCAACCCCAAATCTACCCTCCTAACATACATCTAAGCATGAAAAAGAGAGAAAAGAGGCTTACAAAGGGGAGGAAGGGAAGTCCGGATGCTCTCCGCGCACCGAAACCTTTCCCCAAAGGCTTCCACTACCCGGATCTACTCCCACCTCCAAGACAGCCCAAAACAGAGGAGAAGAGAGGGGGGACGGAGGGGCAAATCTCACCGGAATCAGGATTTGAAAGCACCGGGGTGTAGATCGGGACCCGATCTACACTTCCTATGCTTTAGGTTTTTAGGTTTGAGGGGTCTAGGGGGCTCAAATCAAAGAAAAAGAGAGAGGGGAGAGAGAAAATGCATTTGGTAGGGATGATGAATAGTGGTCAACCAAAAATTAGATTTCATTTATATAGCAAGCGACTTAAAAACCCAGATACGCCCCGGAACTGTGAAATTTCAGAAACGTTACCGGAATTCGATGAAATTTTCGTGAGAGGCCTAAAATGGCACCAGGACACCAAATGTACAGTTAGATTTCCAATCAGAGTCCTCTAACTCAGGATGATAATTAACAGTCCAAAAATTAGCGGTTCCGATCGAAAACCAAAAAAAAATGAAAAACTGCCAGAACGCTCCAACGGTTACCAGCAGGTTAAAAGTGACACATATATAACACAGGCAGGCAGGCTGGTGAGCAGGGCAGGCAGAGCAGCTGGCAGGGCACGCGCGCGGGTGCTGCGCGCTGGGTGCCGTGCGCGGGTGTGCGCGCGGGGTGCTGCACAGAGGCGTAGTGCGGGCGTGCGCAGGGGACCGCGTGCGGATGCTGCGCGCAGGGCGTCGTGTGCGGGCGTCCGCATGGGGCGTTGTGCAGAGGCGCAGGCGTGCTGTGCGCGCGCGGTGAGGGGAGCCGGTGGTGCGCGCAGGGCGAGGTTATGGGGCGCTGGGCGAGCCGGTGGTGCGCGCGGGGCGAGGCGATGAGCCGCTGGGCGAGCCGGTGGTGTGCGCGGGGTGAGGCGACGAGCCGCTGGGCGTGCGGGTGTGCGCGCGAGTCGCTGCGCTGGGGCGCAGTGAGCGCGCGGTGCACCTGGGGGGACTCGGCAGGGTGTCCGGGCGTGCGGGCTGGGCTCGACAGTGCGTCTACCCGCGCGGGCCGGGGCTCGGCTGTGCGCCCGGGGCGGGTGGTCGTGTGTGCGGCTGCCCGGGGGTTCGGGATTGAGTTGAGGTGCTCGGGCTAGCGTGCGTACGGGCCGTATGTACGTTTGCCCGAGTGTTGTGTATTTTTAGTGTATTTTTGGTGTATTTGTGTATTTTACTCACCAAGTTGATTACCCTGTCTTGCAGATCTTGACGGACGGTCGCGCGACGACCCGGTTATCGGTGAGTGGGACAACCCAACCCAGTTGGGAGGCGCTATATGCACTTGGGCGTATACCTCCCTCCCCTGGGGCACCATAGTAAATATTAACTTCCATAATATGTAATCCATGCTAGCATGATTATATGTAGTATGCATGCTACCCTAGACTTTGTATGTTAGGGACTTGCACCCTTAGGATATGTGTAAGAGCCATGCATCCTGTCACCCTGTTCTCATGCTAGGAAGCCTCGACCTATGCATGTGTCCTACTAGTTTGATTTATTAAATTAAATGTGAACTTATGACTATTATCATGCCTGAGGGAATATTAAGGGGCCTTGCGAGGTCAACATTGAGACCCGGGCTAGGGTACTCCGTGTTCCTTGTTTGGTTGTCGGGATGTCCTATATCGGGACCTCATGGTTCTTTTCCCAATATTATTGTAATATATGTTTCCTCGCATCTTGGTTATGCACGCTGGAGGAATTCTGAAGAATTCAAGACATTAGAGTTGTTGAGATGTGTTGTCGGCGGATCCGAGTGGATCATATGCGTATGGATAGGCTGTTCTTTTCCCTTCGTTGGATCCTTGTAGAGACTGCCCCGGCGTTAGAAAGGCTGTCCCGTGGAGGGCTTCCATCAGTAGGCACCTCTTGATTTGGGACGGACTGTGCCGAATGTGGGAGTGGCCAAGCGGCCTACGGAGTGGGGAGAGACTATCGGTGGACCAAGGGTGACCAACAGCCTAGTCAGTCCCAATATCCCATGTCACCATATTGAGGGGTGAGGGTGAGGGTGTGGTGGGTCGGCGATGTGGCGACCCACCGGATTTGTGTAAGGATGATTATTAGCCTATTAAGTCCCAATATCCTACGTCACCTATTGAGGGGTGAGGGTGAGGGTGAGGGTGTGGTGGTTCGGCGATGTAGTGACCCACCGGATTTGTGTAGTTCCTGCCACTTTGAGGCTATTGATTTGATTAATTGTGGTTAATATAATTGTGATGCATGGGTTGTGCTATTCACTAAGCGTGTGGCTCACCCCTCGCATAATTATTTTCTCCAGTGATTACTGAGGCGGACTTGAAGGAGGAGCTCCCCGAGCGACTGCACCAGTAGCGGAGTAGCGCCACGTTCCGCGAGTTTTAGAGGCCATCAGCATCCTTCTTGATTGTATGTATATATTTCCGTGCTTGGGCACCCAGTTTGGATTGTATTTGGATGTATGTGTGTATATTGGCTCTCACAGGACATTTGATTATGTATCGAGTCTGTAGTATGTTTTTGGATTACAGACTCAGTCTTTTAGCTTCCGCTATGTGTGTATATATCATGTCAGCCTTGCTTTCATCTGAGTTGTTGTCATTCCAGTTGGTGTTTAGAGTATTTTATTGATTCCCTGTATAGGCTGCTGATATCATGTATACACTTGCCGCGACCCGGGGACTGCCGCCCTGGGGCGTGACACTCTAACCCTATGCCATATCACAACCAAGCTTCCAGTTCTAGAGCCCACACTGTCAACATGATTAGAAGGGGGAGCATCCGTCGCCAGAACCAAGCAGCTCGGAGAGCACCACCGACGACAGTTTGTTAAAAGGATCTGAGGAGGAAGGGCAAGAAGAACCCTTCTAGCTGAACCTCGACAATCACGACCTCGCCATCTTATATGGTGAGGAGGACCAAGTAGTCCCTACCATGGTTGAAGCCATCAACCTGGAATCGGATGAGAGCGGATTAGATAATCCAAGGGAAGAAGAAGAGGAGGAACCATTCGAGGAGGTCCCCGAAGGGGCAAACGAAGGACCCGAGGAGGGGGAATGTACCTCGGATGACCTGCATCCGGACGACAACGGGTCCTCCAAAAGCACTAATACAGTAGACGGCCCCTGTTGCCCAATGACCATCTCCTTCACCGACAAAGACCTTCCTGATCGAAGGCTATGAGTATATCCCCTCCATGTTTGATTGAATTTTTAAGTTGTTATTAATTACCGCAAGTGCACGGATCATTACAGAAGTATAGATCTAGCAAATACGGGTCGATCCCACAGAGAATTGTTCAAATTAAATTATTAATTGATTTACCTAATCGAATTAGACAGGAAGATTGATGAAGGTTTATTTTTTTATTTTTATTTGAAAAAAAAATGAATATTAATATAAAAAGATAACTAGGGTTTTAGAATCCACCATGCAATACCAATTTACGGGTTATATTCAAATGTGAAACTCCACCATATAACTCAATTAATATTGACGTTAGTCAAATACCAATCGGAAATTAAATATTTAAAATCATATTAATTATTTCATAAAATGATCTATCTCCCTTCCCTTTATAAAATCTACCAACTCAATATTCAACTTGTTAATAAGAGCATAAAATATCAGAGAATCTAATTAAAGCATATTTTATCAAATCAAATACAAGAGATTTTTGAAGAAGGTAATAAGAAATTCACATGAAAGGTTTCAAAAGAGAATTGAAGGAGAGATTGATATTCAATAAAGCAAACAATATGGAGAATTCAGATCTAAATATAAAATCCTAAACTAGCATTGCATGGTTTCATCTTCAACCCTAGTTGAAGATTTAGCTACTAGAAAACATGATTAAACTAAAAAAAATAAAAATAAAAGACATCATATTATTGAAAAATTCTTGAAAATAAAAATACTGAAGTAATATTAAAATTCAGATCTAAATATATACAAACATCCAAAGATATGAGATGAAAAGAAAAACAAAAACAAAGCAAAACTCTTGAATCTTTCTTCTCCTTCGGTTGTCCCTTTGCCTCCTTCTTTGATTTCATTTTCTTGGCTTCATATGTGTTCCTTTTATAGCCTCCAGCCTTGAATCTTGACCATTGATTTGCAATGAATTGGATGGTTAAGATTGGCCATCAACCTTCCTCATATGAATATTTAACAATTTTAGCAGGTAAAATCTTTCATTCCCGTCATTAATTTTCTGCAGAATCTTCGGATGAATTTTTGACCCCTAATAAGGTGGAATTGCAAAATATTCATGAAACATTGATTTGTAGATCTTGAAAATATCTTTCCAACGCCATATTTTGGGCCAAAATACGATATTTGAGGCAAAAGTTATGGTCAAAATAGTGGGACGGTTTTAACATTGATTTGAAGAATATTTGATTGGATTTTGATTTTTGATTCTCTCTTCACCAAATCTTTATCTAGCATAATTTTGGATCTTCAAGAATCCTCTTGATTCTCCTTCATATCTTTAAATGCTTTATAGAATATTTTGCATTGATAATCATCATTTATCTCAATTACCTGCAATAACAAATAAATTTTGAATATTAGTCATTATTACACATAAAATTAGGAAATAGAAAACTAAATTAAGGGGATTAAATGTGCAAATAATACGCTTATCAAATACCCCCAAACCTAGATTTTGCTAGTCCTCTAGCAACTAAAGTGATTAAAAACAAGGATAAGGCCACTTTCGCAGGCTCTCACGGTTGCATTTAGCATATGCAACAAGCCCTTAAACCCCTAGGTCACCCCCTAGTGGACGAGTTTGACTCGTGAGGGTTTGCAGCGAATCTACCCACAAAATTCTTTTTTTTTTTTTTTTTTCTGCCATAATCCCATGATAGTATCAAAGAGCTCAAGATATTAAATTCTTTTCAGAAAAGTACTTAATGTAATGACATGGTGTGCTCGTGAAAATCTGGACAACACTCAAGAGATTCAGACTCCTAAGTAGGAATTTTCCTTCTAATTGCTGTCGAACGGTTGGTTCTCCCTTAGACACTGAGTTAAAACCAGAATAGTCTACTAAGCCAATAAGAGATTTGGATGTTCACTTTATTACCTCATGGGCTTTATGTCACGCCCCGGGCGTCCCCGAGACGCGGCAAGTGTATATAAAATATCAGAATCTACACAGGAAGTCAATAATATCATACACAAGCTACTAGAATGACATACAGACAACAAAGCAGGGCTGACATGATATATACACCAAATGCGGATAACTAAAGACTGAATCTGTAATCAAAACACACTACAGACTCCATACATAATCACATGTCCTGTGAGAGCCAATATACATACAAAGACGTCCAAATACAACACAAACGCGTGCCCAAGCACGGAAATAATACATACTGGTACAAGGGATGCTGATAGTCTCTGCAACTCGCGGGACGTGGCGCTACTCCGCTACTGATGAAGTCCCTCGGGGAGCTCCTCCTCCAGATCCGACTCAGATGACACTGAAGAAAAAATTATGCGAGGGGTGAGCCACACGCTCAGTGAACGGCACAACCCATGCATCACAGACAATATTGACCACAACCAGATATCCTTATAATCCACAATTCATATTACTTAATCCACAAATGATAGCACAACTCAAAGCCGTGGGTTGCTCAATCGCCAACCCACTACACCCTCACCCTCACCCTTCAATGGGCGACAAAGGATATTGGGACTGGCTACACATATCCAGCGGGTCGCTTCCGCCAACCCGCCACACCCTCACCCTCACCCTTCAATGGGTGACATAGGTATTGGGACTAACTGCACCAAAAACCAACGGGTCGCTTCCGCCAACCCGCTACACCCTCACCCTCACCCTTCAATGGGTGACATAGGATTTTGGGACTTACAAGCATCCAATCACAACTCCAGTGGGTCGTTCCTCGCCAACCCACTACACCCTCACCCTCACCCTTCAATGGGTGACATAGGATTTTGGGACTGACTAGGCTGTTGGTCACCCTTGGCCCACCGATAGTCTCTCCTCCACTCCGTAGGCCGCCTGGTCTACTCCCACATTCAGCACAGTCCGTCCTAAATCAGGAGGTGCCTACTGATGGGAGCCCTCTGTCAGGAAGGCCTGTCTAACGCTGGGGTAGTCTCTACCGGATCCAACGAAGGGAACAGAACAGCCTACCCATCGCATATGATCCACTTGGATCCGCAGACGGCACATTATAACAACACTAATGTTCTGAATTCCTCAGAACCCACCAGGGCGCATAATTACGATGCGGGGAACATGCATAAGGTTATAACAGGGTGGAATATCGTTGGGGAAAGAAACTCGGGAGGGCAGCGTGAGTTCCAGTTATAGGACACCCCGACAACCAAACAAGGAACACGGTGTACCCTAACCCGGGTCTCACCGCTGTCCTCGCAAGGCCCCTCCCCTATAATATTCACTATAACATGCATTGTAAACAAATACTAGCATTTAATCAAATAAATAAACTAGTAGGGCACATGCATCGGTCGGGCTTCCTAACATGGAAACAGGGGACATGGTGCATGGCTCATACCCATATCCTAAGGGTGTAAGTCCCTAACATGCAAAGTCTAGGGTAACATGCATTCTACAATTTAATCATGCTCGCATGATATACATATCATTGCAGGTTAATATTTATCCATGACGCCCCAGGAGAGGTCGGTATACGCCCAAATGCGTATGACCCCTCTCTACTGGGTTGGATTGTCCCACTCACCGGTTATCAAGGTCGTCGCGCGACCGTCCGTCTAGATCTGCAAGACAGACATTCAATATGGTGAGAACAATGCATAAAATACCCAAAAATATATCTAAAATACCCAACACTCGGATAAACGTACATACGGCCCGTACGCACGTGTATCCGAGCATCCCGACTCACTCCCGAACCCATCGGGCAGCCGCACGCACGGCCACCCGCCCCGGGCGCACAGCCGAGCCTCGGCCCGCGCGCCAAGGCGCACTGCCGAGCCCAGCCCGCACACCCGGACACCACCGGCGCACTGTCGCACGCCGGCCCGCGCGCCCCGACGCACCGCCGCACGCACACGCACACTCGCGCGCGCCCGCGCGCACCGCGCGTCCAGCCCAGCACGCCCCCGCGCGCACTGCACGCACGCCCCAGCACGCGCACGCACTGGCCCCCAGCACCGCGCGCACTGGCCCCCAGCACCGCGCCCAGGCGCATGCCCAGGCGTCCTGCCCAGCACCCAGGCACAGTGCCCAGGCGCCCTGCCCGCGCGCGCGCACGCTCGCGCGCACGCCCGCGCGCGCTCCCGCGCACACCCCCGCTCGCGCCAGCACCCGCGCGCACCCGCGCACCCACTCCGCGCGCACCCGCGCACCCGCGCGCACGCACCCGCGCACGACTGCGCGCCCGACTGCGCCCGCCAGCGCCCAGCGCCCAGCACCCGGCACCCGCGACCCAGCGCCCAGCGCCCGGGACCCTCACCCAGCGTCCACGCGCACGCCTGCGCAACACGCGCCCAGCGCGCCTGCCAGCCTGCCCGCGCTGCTGCCCGCGTTGCCTGCCTGCGCGCGTCGCTGAGTGGCCCGAGCACCGCTCGCCTGCACGCCCGGGGCACTGCCCGCCTGATGCCCGAGCGCCCCTGCACCCCCCAAGCGCACGCCCGCGCGCGCGCCCTCGCGCACGCGCTCGCGCGCCCAGCAAACTGGTGCCCTGCTCCCAGCCTACCCAGCTAGCCCTGCCAGCCTAGCACCCGACTAGCCCTGCACGCCCAGCACCAGGCACGCCCAGTGCCAGCCCGAGCGCACGCCCGCGCGCACGTACGCGCGCGCCCTGCCAGCGGCCCTGCCTGCTGCGCCTGCTGCTGCTGCCCTGCCATCCTGCCCGAGCCCGAGCTCCTCTACCACCCACCTCCGACCACCACCACAGCCTCCGACCGCCTCCCACAGCCCTCCGACGGCAACCCACCGCCGCCAACCGCCTCCCAACCACAAAACCACCCCCCTAGCATACATCTATGCAAGAAAAAGAGGGAAAGGGGGCTTACCAAGGGGAGGAGGGGAAGTCCGGTGGCTCTCCGCGCGCCGAAACCTTTCCCAAAAGCCTTCTCACGCCCCGATCTAGCTTGTCCCTCGGAATGGGCCAAATCAGAGGACGAAAAGGGGAGGTCGGGGAGGCTAGGATCGTCGGAATTCGGATTTGAAGACACCGGAGCGTAGATCGGGACCCGATCTACACTTCCCGTGCTTTAGGTTTTTGGTTTTGAGGGGTGTAGGGGGCTCAAACGGAAGAAAAACGGAGGAGAGGAGAGAGAGAGAGCAAGTCGTAGGGATGATGAATAGTAAAAAGATATTTTTGATTCCTTTTAAGTAGAGCGCGACTTAAAAACCCGGATACGCCCCGGAACTGCGAAATTTTTGCAAACGATGCCAGAATTCAACGAAATTTTCGTGAGAGGTCTAAAATGGCACCAGGATACATAATATGCAGTTAGATTTTCAATCGGAGTCCTCTAGCTCAGACGATAGCTAACAGTCTAAAAATTTGCGGTTCCGATCGAAAACCCTAAAAATTTTAAAAACTGCCAGAACGCTCCAACGGTTACCAGCAGGCTAAAAAGTGACACATATATAACACTTTATATGTGATATTCCAGCTTACTATCTTTTACAAGGAGGCTTTCACTCTATCACTGTCGAATCGGTCTTTAAACTTCAACATAATGATTGCTATGCTCTTTGTTCAGAGCACCTTAGATATTATCTCATTGATTTTTTTTTTCTTCTTTTTTTTTTTTTTTTTTTTTTTAAGACCTAATGATAAGTAGCCCTTTTCCACTGTACTTGTGATTCAATGGTTGCTTTTCAATTGATGTAAACCCTAACTCCTTATCAAGCAAACCAATGAACTAGACTTTTAGGTTCAACAGGTTTTAGAAAGTTCTTAACATTCTAGGCAATTATTAAGTCGACTCCACAAATTCATCTTAACTCAAAAATGCATCCAGATGTGTAGTGACTTTTCCAATATCAAGCACTTAAGACCTACTAAAATAGAAATTAACATAAGAGTTCATGCTACCATCATAGGGATATAGGCATTTCTTTTTTTTTTGGAAAAAAATACTATCCTAACTGAGAATGATGAATCACATGATAAATTCAAAATGTCAAAAACCCCCCCAAACCTAATCCACACATTGTCCTCAATGTTCATATGTTTGGACACGTGAAATATCAAGAATGGAGAATAAAAAAGGAAGAATTTTACCATATCAAGTGATCACCATTGAACTGCTGCTATACGATGGCATCAAAACAATTTTGTTAGTTCAACATACTTTAAAATAAAGACTACATCCAATGACTCGATGATAGTGGATGCAAACAAACATAAAATCTAGACTAAAAATGGAAAATTACCTTAACTCCCCCAAACCTAGTTTACAGCATGAACAACGAAATGATGATTCGGGAGGAAAGGCAACCCAGGAAAATATAGTACAAAATGATTACCAAGAGAGCTTAATCTTGCTAGATGGAATCATGGAGGTGAATGACCTCCGCTTTCTCCAACGGTAACTCCAAAAATGGTTTAAGTCGATGACCATTCACTTTAAAAACATCGCCATTCTTTGGATTCTCAATCTCAATGGCACCATGGGAATAGACTGTTCTCACTAAATATGGGCCAGTCCAACGGGATCTCAGCTTTCCCGAAAAAATATGCAACCTCGAATTATAAAGAAGGACTTTCTGGCCCACGTCAAATGACTTCCGATGAATGGACTTGTCATGGAACACTTTCATTTTCTCCTTATATATCTTTCCATTCTCATAGGCCTCATTGCGGATCTCTTCTAATTCAGCAAGTTGGAGTTTCCTCTGGGCTCCAGCTTCAGAAAGTTCAAAATTCAATTGCTTAATAGCCCAAAATGCACGATGTTCTAATTCAACAGGCAAATGGCAAGCTTTTCCAAAGACAATCCTATAGGGAGACATACCAAGGTTGGTCTTATAAGCAGTTCTATAGGCCCATAATGAATCATTTAATTTCAAGGACCAGTCTTTTCGAGTTGAATTTACTGTTTTCTCTAAAATTTGCTTAATTTGCCTATTGGACACCTCAACCTGACCACTAGTCTGGGGATGATAGGGTGTAGACACCTTATGAGTGATAGAGTATTTCCTCATGAGACTCTCAAAAGAACGATTGCAGAAATGAGTTCCTCTATCACTTATAATGACACGAGGGGTTCCAAAACGAGAGAAAATATTTTCTTTAATAAATCTTATAACAACCTTGTTATCATTCGTTTTACATGGTATTGCTTCCACCCACTTAGAGACATAGTCAACTGCCAGAAGAATGTATAGATTTCCATATGAATTCGGAAAGGGTCCCATAAAATCAATGCCCCAAACATCAAAAATTTCAATGATTAGAATAGGATTGAGTGGCATCATGTTTCTTCTTGTAATTTTTCCCAATTGTTGGCATCTCTCACAACTTGCACAATATTCAGCTGCATCCCTAAAAATGGTGGGCCAATAAAAGCCACATTGTAAAATTTTAGCAGCAGTCTTTCTAGCACTAAAATGACCACCACATGCCTGGTCATGACAAAATGATAGGACACTTCGACACTCAGAATTTGGAATACATCTCCTAATGATCTGATCAGGACAGTGTTTGAACAGGTAAGGATCATCCCAGTAAAAGTGCTTGACTTTGGATAAAAATCTAAATCTATCTTGTTTGGACCAATGAGAAGGCATTTCACCAGTAACAAGGTAGTTCACAATATCAGCAAACCAAGGTAATGTAGACACTTCCATTAACTGCTCATCAGGAAAAATTTCATTCACAGGAAGGTCTTCAATAGGATCTAGAGTTAACCGAGAAAGATGGTCAGCTACAACATTTTCAGAGCCTTTCTTATCATGGATTTCTAAATCAAATTCCTGTAGCAATAGAATCCAACGGATGAGACGGGCTTTAGCATCTTTCTTGGATAGAAGGTGCCTAAGAGCCGCATGATCAGAATAGACATTAACCTTAGAACCTATCAGATATGAACGAAATTTCTCTAGGGCAAAGACTACAGCTAGGAATTCTTTCTCAGTGGTGGAATAGTGAAGCTGTGCATCATTCAAAGTCCTACTGGCATAGGATATCACATGGGGGAGTTTATTAATTCGCTGACCCAAAACAGCACCTATAGCATAGTCAGAGGCATCACACATGAGTTCAAAGGGTTGGGTCCAATCTGGAGGTCTAATGATAGGGGCTGAGGTTAACTCCTTTTTTAAGCTTTCAAAGGCTTGCATACATTCAACATCAAATTCAAAGGGAATATCTTTAGCCAACAAATTGCTTAAGGGTCTAGCCTTTTTACTAAAATCCTTAATGAATCTCCTATAAAATCCTGCATGCCCCAAAAATGATCGAATTTCCTTAACAGTCCTTGGGGGAGGAAGATTAGTAATTAAATCAATCTTGGCTTTGTCTACCTCAATACCTTTATCAGAAACCACATGACCCAAAACAATTCCCCTTTTCACCATAAAGTTACATTTCTCCCAATTCAGTACTAAATTTTTCTCCTTACACCTGATTAGTACAAGAGAGAGGTGGTGTAAGCAATCAGAAAATGTTGATCCAAATACTGAGAAATCATCCATGAATACCTCAAGGAAACGCTCTACCATATCAGAGAAAATGCTAATCATACACCGCTGAAAAGTCGCTGGTGCATTGCATAACCCAAATGGCATGCGACGGTAAGCAAATGTCCCAAAAGGACAGGTGAAGGTGGTTTTCTCCTGATCTTCTGGAGCTATGGGAATTTGATTATAACCAGAATAACCATCAAGGAAGCAATAAAAAGCATGACCGGCCAACCTTTCTAGCATTTGATCTATGAATGGGAGTGGAAAATGATCCTTCCTAGTGGCAGAATTTAGTTTACGGTAATCAATGCATACACGCCATTTAGTTTGTACTCTAGTGGGAACTAACTCATTATCATCATTCTTTACCACCGTAATGCCAGATTTCTTAGGAACAACATGAATCGGGCTTACCCATTTACTATCAGAAATGGGATAAATGATCCCAACATCAAGAAGTTTCAAAACTTCTGCTCTTACAACCTCCTTCATGACCGGATTCAAACGCCTTTGTGATTCCCTAGAAATACTTGTATTGTCCTCAAGATGAATTCGGTGTTGAACGACAGATGGACTTATTCCTTTAATGTCTGCCATACTCCACCCAATGGCCTCTTTATGTTCCCTAAGGACACTGATTAGCTCACCTTCTTGTTCCTCATTAAGATCAGAAGCAATAATTACAGGAAGGGTTTCAGCTGAACCTAAGAAAACATATTTTAAATTGTTAGGAAGAGGTTTAAGTTCTAGCTTGGGAGGCTCATCAATGGAAGGAAGAGGTGGTGATTGAGAAAGAGGAAGAGGCTCAGGCTTTGGTTGCCACTTATTAAATGGGATGGTTGTTTCTGAATCTAGGAGAGCATTTACTTCCATGATCGATTTTTCCATATCAAAATTTTCTCCAAAGTGGGCAAGGCAAAACTCTAAAGGATCTTTCGTGCTCATAGAATGATGTTTCAAATCTTCAATTATTTCCTCAATAGAATTTACATCCTCTAATTCATCATTATAATCTCCTGGTTGTTTTCTAATGTGGAAGATATTTAGGTCAACTGTCATATTTCCAAAAGATAATTTCATCAATCCATTTCGACAGTTAATCAAAGCATTAGATGTAGCCAGGAATGGTCTGCCTAAAATTACAGGAATTTGCCCCTTTGGGTTCAGAACAGGTTGGGTTTCTAAAACTATAAAGTCAACAGGAAAGATGAAATCCCCAACCTTAATCAGGACATCCTCAATGACACCTTTAGGAATTTTCACAGATCGATTAGCTAATTGTAAGGTCACTGGGGTAGGTCTCAATTCTCCTATGCCTAACTGTTTGTACACTGAATAGGGCAGTAGATTTACACTCGCACCTAAGTCTAGCAAAGCTCGATCAATACGAGTGTCTCCAATCACACATGAAATGGTGGGACAACCTGGGTCCTTATACTTGATTGGAGTTTCACATGAAAGAATGGAGCTTACATGGGATGCTAGGAAAGCTTTCTTGGGTACATTGTTGGTCCTCTTTTGGGTGCATAAGTCCTTCAAAAATTTAGCATATGCTGGTACTTGTTGGATAGCATCTAGGAGCGGAATGTTCACACGAACTTGCTTAAACACTTCTAAAATTTTATCTAGCTGGGTAGATTTCTTAGTTGAACCTAATCGCTGAGGATATGGGGCCTTGA
This sequence comes from Acorus gramineus, assembly GCA_030737835.1. Taxonomy (NCBI): domain Eukaryota; kingdom Viridiplantae; phylum Streptophyta; class Magnoliopsida; order Acorales; family Acoraceae; genus Acorus; species Acorus gramineus. The sequence goes on from JAUJYN010000021.1 coordinate 576,754, forward strand.
CAATTGGCTCTGACAGGACCAGGCTCTGATACCAACTTTTGTCACGCCCCAGGGCGGCCGTCCCCGGGACGCGGCAAACCGTATACATGATATCAGCAGTCAATACAGGAGATCAATAATATACCATAAACAACAGCTAAAAAGACAATACAGACACAAAAGGGCTGACATGATGTATACACAGAATGCGGAAGCTAAAAAGACTGAATCTGTAAATCAACAACACTTTACAGACTCGATACATAATCATATGTCCTGTGAGAGCCAATATATCCACAATACATCCAATTACAATCCATACTGGGTGCTTAAGCACAGAAATATATACATACAATGAGAAGGAAGGATGCTGATGGCCTCAAAACTCGAGGGACGTGGCGCTACTCCGCTACTGGTGTAGTCGCTTGGGAAGCTCCTCCTTCAAGTCCGCCTCGGTAATCACTGAAGAAAATAGTTATGCGAGGGGTGAGCCACACGCTCAGTGAATAGCACAACCCATGCATCACAGTTTATATTAACCACATTTAATCAAGTCACTAGCCTCAAAATGGCATAAACAACACAAATCCAGGGGTTCGTTACATCGCCGAACCACCATACCCTCACCCTCACCCCTCAATAGGTGACAAAGGATGTTGGGACTTAATAGGCTGATAATCACCCTTACACAATCCAGTGGGTCGCCACATCGCCAGCCCACCATACCCTCAATAGGTGACATAGGCTCTTGGGACTGACTAGGCTGTTGGTCACCCTTGGTCCACCGATAGTCTCTCCCCACTCCGTAGGTCGTTTGGCCACTCCCACATTCAGCACAGTCCGTCTACCAAATCAGGAGGTACCTACTGATGGGAGCCCCTGCACGGGACGACCTTTCTAATGCTGAGGTAGTCTCTACACGGATCCAACGAAGGGAACAGAACAGCCTATCCATCGCATATGATCCACTCGGATCCGCTGATAGCACATCTCTACAACTCTAATGTCTTGAATTCTTCAGAATTCCTCCAGCGCGCATAACCAAGATGCGGGGAATACATAAGGTAGTAATGAGGAAAAGAAACCTTGGGAGGGCAACCTGAGGTCCCGATATAGGACATCCCGCCAACCAAACAAGGAACACGGAGTACCCTAGCCCGGGTCTCAATGTTTACCTCGCAAGGCCCCCTTATATTCCCCAAGGCATGCTAACAATAACACAAGCTTGCATTTAATTAAATAAATCAAACTAATAGGACGCATGCATAGGTCGAGGCTTTCCTAGCATGATAACGAGGTGACAGGATGCACGGCTCATGCACATATCCTAAGGGTGCAAGTCCCTAACATACAAGTCTAGGGTGGCATGCATTCTACACATTAATCATGCTTGCATGGATTACAATATAACAGTTAATATTAACTATGTGCCCCAAGGGAGGACGGTACACGCCCAAGTGCATGTAGCACCGCCCAACTGGGTTGGGTTGTCCCACTCACCAGTAGCCGGGTCGTCGTGCGACCATCAGTCAGGATCTGCAAGACAGGGTAATCAACCCGGTGAGTAAAATACACAAATACTACAAAATACCCAAAAATACACAAATAAATACCCAACACTCGGGCAAACGTACATACGGCCCGTACGCACGCTAGCCCGAGCACCCCGACTCACTCCCGCACCCCCGGCAACCACCCGCACGGCCACCCGCCCCCAGATGCACCGCCGCGCCTCAGCCCGCGCACCCAGGCGCACCGCCGGGCCCCTGCCCGCACGCCTGGACATGCTGCCGAGTTCCCTGGGCGCACCGGGCGCCCAATGCGCCCCTTCGCATCAGCCCGCGCGCACACCGCACGCCCCACGCTGGCCCGCGCGCACACCGCGCGCCCCGCGGGCCCAGCGCCTCGCTCCGCGCGCACTCTGCGCGCACCACCAGCCTCGCCCTGCGCGCACCCCGCGCGCGTCACCCACTCGCACCAACCACTCGACCAGCCCCGCACCGGTGCACCCGCGCGCACTGCGCCCCAGCGCAGCGACCCGCACGCGCACCTGCCCGCTCGCACCCACTGCTCACCTCACCACCCGCACGCCTGCGCCTCTGCACAGCGCCCTGCCCGCATGCTCCTGCACAGTGCTCAGCGCCCAGCGCCCCCAACGCCCAGTGCCCAGCATCCTCACCCAGCACACCCAGCACCCAACGCTGCCAGCACGCCCACGCCCAGCGCCACCCGAGCGCATGCCCGCGCGCACGCGCGCGCGCGCTCTGCCACTACACGCCTGCGCGCTGCCTGCTACGCCTGCCTGCTGCCATCCTGCCCGGGACAGACCACCACCCTGTCCGAGCACCTCTACCACCAACCACCGGCCACCATTGGCCTCCGACCGCCCCCAACCACCACCCACAGCCACCCACAGCCGCCGGCCACCACCCAACCTCAAAACCACCCTCCTAACAAGCATCTAAGCCAAGAAAAGAAGGAAAAAGAGCTTACCAAGGGTAGGAAAGAAGTTCGGTTGCTCTCCGCGGACCGAAACGCCTCTCCAAGGGTCTCCACCACCAAGACCCCTTCCCACCTCCGAAATGGCTCAAATCTGAGGAGAAGAGAGGGCGGGAGAGAGGGCAAGACACGCCGGAATTCGGATTTGAAAGCACCGGGGTGTAGATCGGGACCGGATCTATCCTTTCTATGTTTTGGGTTTTAAGTTTTGAGAACCCTAGGTGGCTCAAAAGCTTGAAAAAGAGAGAGGGGGAGAGAGAAAATGTGTTGGAGAAGATAATGAATAGTGCTAGGCAACCTTTTTGCTCACATTAAATAAGTCAAACCTACTTTAATTAGGGTTAACCAAACTTAATTAGGGCTAAGAGAGGTTAGGGGGGGTTTTAAGTGGGTTTGACTTGGGTCAACCCAACCACACAAAAAAACAAAAAGGGTTGACCAAGTCATGGGCCCACTTTGACCGAGTCAACTCTCCCAATGACTTCTCGCTCGGTAAAAACCCGGATACGCCCCGGAACTGTGAAATTTCAGAAACGTTGCCAGAATTTGATGAAAATTTCATGAGTGGCTTAGAATGGCACCAGGACACATAATATGCAGTTAGATTTTCAATCGGAGTCCTCAAACACAGGACGATAGCTAACGGTTCAAAATTTTGCGGTTCCGATCGAAAAACGAAAAAAACTCAAAAACTACCAAAATGCTCCAATGGTTACCAACAGGCCAAAAAGTGACACATATATAACAGGTTCCTCCTCCTCAAAGTCTTCTTTTGGCTCCTCCTCCTCAGGGTCTTCTTCTGGCTCCTACTCCTCAGGGTTCTCTTCTGGCTCCTCCTCCTCAGGGTCCTCTTCTGGCTCTTCTTCTGGCTCGTCTTCTTCCATGGGTTCCTCTTCAGATTTGGATTTACCACTATCAGGTGTTGCCGGTGGGGTGACAAGGTTGGCCCAAAGGTGTGATGAGGAGTTGGACTGGTTGGGGGATGGAGGGTCGATCCCAATGAAGTTGACAACTGGACCAGATGAAGTAGACGGCTGAGTATGGGAAGGAAGTGGGTCAATATGAATGCCAAGAGGTGCGGATGAAGTGGAGGATTGAACAGGGTGGGCCGAGCGGGACCTAGTGATGATATTTCACAATAATGCCCAATCAATGCGATCTTGTTCATGAAGATCATAAACAAAATCTTGAAATGTGTAGCAACCACAGATGTCATGACCATGCATCCGGTGGTATGGGCAATAGCATGAACTATTGACACCAGGGGGTGAGGGTCTCTCGGGTGGCAAGGTGATGCTGTTGGATTCCATCAGTGCCATAAAAATGTCGGGCAAGGACTCTGGCAGTGGCGGGTAAGTATCACGTTTGCCCATCCTTCGAGCCTGGTAAGATGTGGGTGGAGGAACAACTGTGTATTGTCTTTCAGGGATTGGTTGGGGAGTTATTTGATTAGGTAGCAAGGCTCGAACGGGTTGGGCTTGGGGAGTTGAGTGGTGATACTGGAATGGTTGGCGGAGAGGTGGGTGGTGGGTTGGGAATGAGGAAATTGGTGTGGGGCGTGTCGGATGGTGCACCGGCATCTGTTGAGGAGCAATCCCTTGATAACGGGCTACTGGTCGAGGCGAAGTATACCTAGATGATCCAGGTGCATACGGCCTTGTCACCGATCCTCGACCAGGGGCTGGTGATCCATTTGGGTAGAACGCTGAGATTTGTTGGGTGACCCCTTCTACCGTGGAAGATGGAACATGGTTTTTCCTGAAGGGAGGGTGGTGGTTGCCAGTTGGTGGAGCAGTGGTAGTGCCGGCACAACGCTGAATGCGGTTGTGGAAATCGATCAGCATTTCGTAAGTAGAGCAATCACCATAGGCGAGATTCATTCGCAACTCTAGAGTGAGATTTTGCAGCATCATGTCTATTTCCTGGCTTTTTGTCAATTGCAATCCCGTCCTGTGCACCAACATGCGCCAACATGCCACGAAAGATTCAAACTCTTCACACGGCCTCATCTTCTCTGCTGTAAGGTCTGATAGGGATGGAATGCGCATTCTCTGATACCCATAACGCCGGAGAAACCTCTCGCTCACAACAGAAAAATCATGGAGGCATTCGATCGAGAGGGTCGCATACCATTGAACTGCCTCTCCTTCAAGAGACTTCTGGAAAATGAATACCAGAAGTGACTCATCTCCCAAGAATGGACGTGAGTCCATATAAAAAGTAGTCAAATGAGCATCTGGATCTCCTCGACCATTATATCTGCGGTACTTGGGGATTTTAAGGTCGGGTGGGAGAGCAATGGGGGGAATTTGGCGTAAATTGGATTGGTGGGAGGTTTGGAGCAAGGTCGGGTTGAGTTCTGACACTATCCAGGAAATGCCCAAGCGAGTGTCGGTGTTGGATTTTGACACGGTGTGGTCGTGAATCCGGGTTCCTTCAAGTTTGGTTCCGTTACGCGCACAGCGCTCCGAATCGCCACTTGATGGATCATCCAAGGTTGCCCGACCGCTTCCAGGGATGTCGGTGTGATCGCCACTTGCTTTTCCTCAAAAGCAAGAAAAGAGGATGTTCTTTTATTACTCGCCTTCAACGGGGGATGCGGGTTCTCCTCTCAAGGATCACGGCCGGCCGTGTCTTGAGGTGTTCAAGCTCAGATTGATCCTGCAAACCCAAAGAGAGAGAGAAAGATACTTTTTTGTGCAGGATTGGCAAATGGGATAAAAAAGGTGTTCTTTCTGGTCAATAGACTGGAGGTGAACTATAGGGCTTGATGAACCAGGAAGGGTTGTCAAGTTTAACGAACCAGGAGGGATTGTCGGTCTCGACGAACCACAGGGGAGTTGTCGGGATTGACAAACTATGGGTGGATTGTCGAGTTCGACGAACTACAGGGGGGTTGTCGGGATTGACGAACTATGGGTGGATTGTCGAGTTCGACAAACTACAGGGGGGTTGTCGGGATTGATGAACTATGGGTTATTGTCGAGTTCGACGAATTATTTGTGGATTGTCGAGTTCGACGAATTACGGGTGGGTTGTCAGAATCGACTAACCATGGGTGGATTGTCGAGTTCGGCGAACCACGGGGGGTTGTCGAGCTCGACGAACCAGGGGGGATTGTCGAGGGTTAACTCCAAGAAAAATTTAACAAAATTAGTGGGAGGTTTTATGTTAACAAGAAACTGAGAAAAACAAAAAAAAAAGAGCATATAAATAGTATATAAAAGAGTAATAACAAACATATAAAGCAGTAAATGACAAATGAAGTAAACAAAATAAAACAAAAGGGGTTAGTAGTCCTTGGGAGTTACCCAAACTTGAAAAGGGGAGTGTTCAAATGGTCCCTAGACCAACTGACCAACGATCCAAGTTAGGGTCATCCACCAACTGCGTATAGTTTCCAAAAAAATTGATAATAGTCCAATGAAGTACTCTTACACTCTCAACTTTGATTAAACTTATATTGATTTAATTAATAAGCTTATTACACCTTGTTTAAGGGTTTTATGAGAAGATGATATGTTATACAAGTTCTTTAAGTAAAAAAAAAAGAAAAAAAGGAAAGGGAAGGGAAGTGAGGGTAGGGAGGTGTGAGCTCTCTCTTTCTCTTTGGCAAGGGAGGGTGAGGGATAGATGATAGAGATGACAAAGGGTGGTTAACTTTGGGTGGTAGTGGATGGGTTCGGACGGGTGGCTTTTGGAGATAAAAGGGAGGGCTTAGGTGGTAGGTGAAGGTGGTGGGTGGTTGTTTGGAGTGGTTGCTGGTGTAGGGGGGTGGTAGTGCTCAAAATGGAGAGTGGAGGGTGTTGAGGGGCTGTTGGTGATGAAGGAGGATGGATGGGTTTGGATGGGTGGTTTTGGGAGAGAAAGGGTAGGTTTTGGGTGGTGAATGAAGGTGGTGGACGAGTGTTGGAGTGCTGCTGGTGTAGGAGGTGGTGGTGCTCGAAAATGGAGGGTGGAGGGTGGTGAGGGGTTGCTGGTCTCGAATGGGGAGGCTAGGAGAGGTTTTGGAAGGCTTTTGGAGGGTAAAAGATGGGTGTTCTCCTCTCAAAAGCCCCCCATTGCTTCCCTTTTATAGCCCAAACGAGCCACCACCTTCTTGACACCTGTTTGGGGAGGTAATGAGTGCCCCACGACGCTCCCACGTTCACCCGAAGTGGCTGACGTTGGTGGAGAGGCAAAAAACTCAAGCCATGCCGTCCTTTTTGAGCTGAACTTATCCCAGTATTTTTGACGATCCGTCATCCCATTGTCTAGGTCGACAACCCAGAAAAGATTGTCGACTTCGACAATCACCCGAATGATCGTCCAGTTCGACAATCCTCCCAAAGATCGTCGAAGTCGACAATCCTCAGAAAGATTGTCCAGTTCGACAATCCTCCCAAAGATCGTCGAAGTCGACAATCCTCAGAAAGATCGTCCAGTTCGACAATCCTCCCAAAGATCGTCGAAGTCGACAATCCTCAGATAGATTGTCCAGTACGACGAGTGGGTGGTCGCTTGTCTTAGTCACCAGACAGATTTTCAGATGTCTTGTACAACAACCCAAGGCTTAACCGTTCTGGGCGATGGTACTGCTTCTCTTAAGCTTTTCTTTAAGAACTTGTTGCGCTCATGCTTTCTTTTCTTTCCTTTCTCTACTCAAGTGATTATTCTGACTCGGAGAAGATCATCGGGGTTTAGACCTGCAAACTAAGATATCACAAATGATAAGTGTTTTACAGTTCTGACCGATCAAAATGGGGTATCTACAGCGAGGCCGCCCTTTTGTTCAGCCAGTACACTCCACTATCCAGGCTTTCAACCATTCCGGAAAGACCATCTACGGTCTGGAGTATTCGAGCTGGCCGTTGGTCCCCTGATTTGTGAGACAGAGTGCTTCGTGCACATTGACACGAGATACCCTCTAATGCTGGGGCGGGGCCATCTGCTCCCCAAGACATCAATGTCTCTGACTACCATTCATGGGACACATACTGACCATCTAGGGGGAAGCAAGCCTCAGGTATGAAAACGAAGATAACTGGGTCTTACATAATATATTTGCATTAACCTTACACCTAGGTATCGAGTCCAAAGGCAACAGTCCACCTGGATCCCCTTACAACAACCACTTCCCCTCGGAAGAAAAGGCCGGGACCATGAACTCGGTAAACAATCGTGCGGAGCCCAATCAGATTGCCTTCCTGCCCAACGAAATCACCAAGACCGAAGCCCGCTCCGCACTCCTCACGATTACCACCAATCTCGGAGGAAGGGAATTCAAGCATATCCTCATTGATACGGAGGCAAAAACTAACGTCCTAACCTACTCCGCCTACCGAAAGCTCGAGAGCAAGATCCCCAGGTTGGAACCATCAGATGAGTTCATCTACACTTTTCATAACACGCACAAAAACGCCTGCGGGCTGGTCACCCTCACGCTCAAGATTGGCCTAGTATCCACCATCGTCAACTACATGGTGATGGACATCCGATCTCCTCACCCCCTAATTGTCGAAAGGACGTGGCTCGATATCATCGAAGCTGTCTCGCCAACCCGACACCAATGCCTCCGCTTCCCGTATCACGGAGAAGTGGTATTTGTCTGGGAGAGGCACGCTTCAACGGAGCATGAGTCCGCCACTGGACCATATGTGCCATGCACATCAACTGGGAGATGTACTCGTACAAAATGAAGAATTACTCGCCCGAAGATATGCTCGGCCAGGGGCGAAAACCTAATTGGGCCAGAGAAGGAGCTGAACTTGCAGAACCTCCACCAGAGATGAGTCGGCCCACAAAGGTTAGCCGACTCGAAAAAGTGGTTCAAATCCACAAACCTGGGACTGATCCACCCAAGTAAGCCTTCATACTCCCACATTCCTGTAAATATTTGTTTACATGCCTTCCAAAACAAAAAATACCAAAAAAAATACAATGCTAGTCAGCTTTCATTCCTCATTCCTGTAAATATTTGTTTACATGCCTTCCAAAACAAAAAATACCAAAAAAAATACAATGCTAGTCAGCTTTCATTCCTCATTCCTGTAAATATTTGTTTACATCCCTTCCAAAACAAAATCCCAAAAAAAATACAATGCTAGTCAGCTTTCATTCCTTATTCCTGTAAATATTTGTTTACATGCCTTCCAAAAAAAATCCCAAAAAAATACAATGCTAGTCAGCCTTAATTCCTCATTCTTGTAAATATTTGTTTACATGCCTTCCAAAACAAAAAAATCCAAAAAAAATACAATGCTAGTCAGCTTTCATTCCTCATTCCTGTAAATATTTGTTTACATGCCTTCCAAAACAAAAATCCCAAAAAAAATACAATGCTAGTCAGCCTTCATTCCTCATTCCTGTAAATATTTGTTTACATGCCTTCCAAAACAAAAATCCCAAAAACCAGAGGAGGGTGGCAAGGGCATTTGAAAAGAAAGTAATAGAGAGAAGATTTAAAATTGGGGAGCTAGTGCTTAAGCAAATCATGCCATCAAGGCAACCCCACCCAAAGGCAAGCTGCAACCCACATGGGAGGGACCCTATGTGATCACCCATGCCTATTCCGGGAATGCCTACCGCTTGGTGGATGCCGAAGGAGTCGAAGTCTCAGGTTCGTGGAGGGCACTTTATCTAAAGAAATTCCATGCGTGCATGCATGAAACTCTCAATACTTGAGAAATATTATTCTTCCTTCTTGCGATTTCCAGTGTTTAGCACCTGATGGTAGAATTATAAGACTCTCAAAGATGACTTGTATTTTATTTTGAACTCATATATTTACCACTCGTGCCACCTTCATCACACCAATATGACTTAGGAATTGGTTTATCTGATAAAAGGAAAAAATTGCCTACCCTATAGACTGAAACAATTTTTTTAACCCAAAGCATCTCCCCTTATTCTCGCCCTCACTCGTAGCAACCCGAAGGCAAAATGAGGAATTACCTAGACCTGACATATGTCCCAAAACTGGCTCTGGCACTATATAAACACTTCTAGAGGGGAAGCACAAAAGAACAGAGGTGAAAAACAGAAAAGCCCCCCCCCCCCCCCCCGTAAAACAAAACAAAACAAAAAGAAAGGCAATGAGAGGCCAAAGATCAAAACAACACCCAAACAACGGGTTAAACTCTCTATTTTAGCAGGCGCAAACGCCTTTACGCACAGTATATGCTGAACAAAAGGCTATACTAGTACACATCCAAGCAAACGGATTGTACTCTCCACCCAAAACACGGGTATACGCCCGGCGGGCTGTACTCTCCACCCAAATAAAGAAGTGGTAAAAAGAAGAAAGTCAAGAGAACCTAGAAAGTAAGACATATGCCAGACTAGGACAATTCTAAAATATTGCCCCAAAGGAAGATATTACTCTTACCCCATTCACCCCCCACCCTTTTATTTTTTGCTATGGAGTTGGAATTGAACTATGTCTACTTGGAAAGGGGAAATTTCAACCAAAGATAGACCTTTTCCTATGTTTACAACAGCACACACTCACATGAGTTCACTTAAAACACTTGCCTATCTAAAGGAAGCTTACTTGACTTAAATCTTGGTGCATTCATGGATTTCCTAGCATGTTTAGAATAATATGATCAAGCATCTGAGAACCATGAACTTGAGAAATTGACACCTGAAGCCAATACCTTTCAAATACAATCCTGGTTTGGACATAAGTGACCACAAGGGCCCCTCTTCAAGGACTTGATGGTGTCTTTTACTTCAGGAAATTGAAAACATTGCCCTCCCACATAAAAGATCCTTCAAGGAATTAAAATGCTCCCTTATGCCACTCACCCTACGCATAAGGTTGTATTTTCCTTTTCCAAACATTTAGGCATTCAATCCCAAAATACCACAATTAACTCCCATACCAAAAGAAAATTGCCCCTATTACTTTCATTTCATACCCTTCCACACACATTTGAGAAGGAAAACTGCCCCACTCTCATACACCCCTGAGACTTTTCAGTCTCACATATTCTCAAACTTAGAGTCACCTAGGCTCCCTCCTTTGTATGCCGGACATGGCTTCTCGCACTTTTTTTCCTTGCTTTACTTTAAATTACCTTAGATGGGTTGTAGCCCTTGACAATTCAAGCAAGAGGGGCTTGAAAGTCAGTGCAGGGGCACAATCCGGACAGATTTAACACTTGGTCCATGGAAAGAATGTTTTTACAGGTTTTGAAGGTTGAACAAACACTCACAAAGACTTTCAGCAGCAGCAGATAGATAGCAGAACCAGAAAATTGCCCCAAGCGGGGGCTGGCTACTGCAAACAAGCCGTCGGATTTGAGGCGGCTACTCCCAACATATCGGCCCAACCCCTTTCCAAGTCAAAACCCACAGTCTAGGGGTAGCTAAAACAAACTAGCCGCCAGACCCTGGGTGGCTAGTCTTGTTATATATGTGTCACTTTTAACCTTCTGGTAACCGTTGGACCATTCTGGCAGTTTTTCGGTTTTTTTCGTTTTTCGATCGGAACCGCTAAAATTTCGGGCTTTTAGCTATCACCCTGAGATGGAGGGCTCCGATTAAAAATCTAACTGCATATTATGTGTCCTGGTGCCATTCCAAGCCGCTCACGAAAATTTCATGGAATTCCGGTGATGTTTCAGAATTTCACAGTTCCAAAGCGTATCCGGGTTTTGACCGGGCGAGAAGTCATTGGGAGACTTTGACTTGGTCAATGTGGACCCTTGACTTGGTCAAATGATTTTGGATTTTAGTGTGGTTGGGTTGACTAGGGTCAAACCACACTTAAGCCTCCCTAAGCTAGCTTAAACCCTAAGTAACCTAGCTTACCCTAATCTAAATAAGGTTTGACTTATTTAAGTGGGTTGAAAAGTGCCCTTCACTATTCATCATCTTCTCCAACACATTTTCTCTCTCCCCCTCTCTCCTTTTCAAGCTTTTGAGCCACCTAGGGTGCTTGAAGCTTAAAACTCAAAACATAGAAAGGTTAGATCCGGTCCCGATCTACACCCCGGTGTTTTCGGATTCGAATTCCGGTGAGTCTTTCCCTTTCTCCCGCCCTCTCTTCTCCTCAGATCTGAGCCCTTTTGGAGGTGGGAAGAGGTCTTGGTGGTGGAGACCCTTGGAGAGGCGTTTCGGTGCGCGGAGAGCAACCGAACTTCCCTTCCTTCCCTTGGTAAGCTCTTTTTCCTTCCTTTTTTGGCTTAGATGCTTGTTAGGAGGGTGGTTTTGAGGTTGGGTGGTGGTCGGCGGCTGTGGGTGGCTGTCGGTGGTGGTTGGGGGTGGTCGGAGGCCATTGGTGGCCGGTGGTTGGTGGTAGAGGTGCTCGGACAGGTTGGTGGTCTGTCCCAGGCAGGTTGGCAGCGGGCGTAGCAGGCAGCGCATCAGATAGCCGGGCGCGCGAGCGCGTGCGCGCAGGCGTGCGCTCTGGTGGTGCAGGGGGCGTGCTGGGTGCGCTGGGTAGGCGGGCAGTGCTCGGGCAGCAGGCGAGCGGTACTCGGGCCACTCGGCGATGCGCGCAGGCAGGCAGCGCGGGCAAGCAGCGCGGGCAAGCAGCGCGGGCAGGCTGGCAGGCGCGCTGGGCGCGCGTTGCCGAGCGTGCGCATGGGCGCTGGGTGAGGGTCTTGGGTGCTGGGCTCTGGGTCGCGGATGCTGGGTGCTGGGTGTGCTAGGCGAGGGTGCTGGGCGCTGGGCTCTGGGGCGCTGGGCGTTGAGCACCGTGCAAAGTCATGCGCGCGGGGCGCTGGGTAGAGGCGCAGGCGTGCGCGCGGAGAGGTGAGCAGTGGGTGCGAGAGGGCAGGGTGCGCGTGCGGGGCGCTGCGCTGGGGCGCAGTGCCCGCGGGTGCACCGGTGCGGGGCTGGTCGAGCGGATGGTGCGAGCCAGTGGTACGTGCGGGGTGCGCGCGGAGTGAGGCGAGGGCAGCGGAGGTGCGCGCGGGGTGAGGCGCTGGGCGCGGGGCGTGTGGTGTGCGCGCGGGCCAGCGCGGGGCGTGCGGTGTGCGCGCGGGCTGCTGCAAGGGGGCGCAGGGGTCGCGCGGTGCACCCGGGTGGCTCGGCGGCATGTCCAGGCGTGCGGGCAGGGGCCCGGCGGTGCGCCTGGGTGCGCGGGCTGAGGCACGGCGGTGCATCCGGGGGCGGGTGGCCGTGCGGGTGGTTGCCGAGGGTGCGGGAGTGAGTCGGGGTGCTCGGGCTAGCGTGCGTACGGGCCGTATGTACGTTTGCCCGAGTGTTGGGTATTTTTAGAGTATTTTTGTGGTATTCTTGTGTATTTTACTCACCTAGTTGGTTACCCTGTCTTGCAGATCTTGACGGACGGTCGCGCGACGACCTGGTTACCGGTGAGTGGGACAATCCAACCCAGTAGGGAGGCGTTATACGCACTTGGGCGTGTACCGTCCTCCCCTGGGGCGCCATGGATTTATATTAACTGTTGTAATGTGTAATCCATGCGATCATGATAGAAATGTAGTATGCATGCTACCCTAGACTTGTATGTTCGGGACTTGCACCCTTAGGATAAGAGTAAGAGCCATGCACCCTGTTCCCATGCTAGGAAGCCTCGGCCTATGCATGCGTCCTATTAGTTTGATTATTAAATTAAATGCTAGCATGCCTTGTATAATATTATAGGGAGGGGCCTTGCGAGGTCAACATTGAGACCCGGGTTAGGGTACTCCGTATTCCTTGTTTGGTTGTCGGGATGTCCTGTATCGGGACCTCATGCTGCCCTCCCAAGGTTTCTTGTCCCAATAATATTATAACTCTTGGTAATAATTATTATTATATCTCTTGTTAATAATTAATATGATATCCCTTGTTAATAATTGTTGTTATGCATGTTCCCCGCATCTTGGTTATGCGCCCTGGAGGAATTCTGAGGAATTCAGGACATTAGAGTTGGTAGGATGTGTTGTCTGCGGATCCGAGTGGATCATATGCGATGGATAGGCTGTTCTGTTCCCTTCGTTGGATCCGTGTAGAGACTACCCCGGCGTTGGAAAGGCTGTCCCGTGCAGGGGCTCCCATCAATAGGCACCTCCTGATTTGGGTTCGGACTGTGCTGAATGTGGGAGTGGCCAAACGGCCTACGGAGTGGGGAGAGACTATCGGTGGACCAAGGGCGACCATCAGCCTAGTCAGTCCCAATATCCTAGGTCACCCTATTGAGGGGTGAGGGTGAGGGTGTGGTGGGCCGACGATGTGGCGACCCACTGGGTTTGTGTAGGATGATTATCAGCCTATTAAGTCCCAATATCCTATGTCACCTATTGAGGGGTGAGGGTGCAGTGGGTTGGCGATAGAGACCCACTGGTTTGTGAAGTCCCAACATCCTTCGTCACCTATTGAGGGGTGAGGGTGAGGGTGTAGTGGGTTGGCGGTAGCGACCCACTTGATTGTATAGTTGTTGCCATTTTGTGGCTTGTAAAATGATGATTGTGAATTATTAATGTTTAGTTGTGGTTAATATAAGCTGTGATGCATGGGTTGTACTGTTCACTGAGCGTGTGGCTCACCCCTCGCATAATATTTTTCTCCAGAGTCATTTGAGTCAGATCCAGAGGAGGAGCTCCCTGAGGGACTTCATCAGTAGCAGAGTAGCGCCACGTCCCGCGAGTTTCAGAGGCTATCAGCATCCCTTGTGATTGTATGTATTTATTTCGTGCTTGGGCACGCGTTTGTATTGTATTCGGATGTCTTTGTATATATTGGCTCTCACAGGACAGTTGATTTTGTATCGAGCCTGTAATATGTTTTTGAATTACAGATTCAGTCTTTAGCTTCCGCATTTGGTGTATATATCATGTCAGCCTTGCTTTTACCCGTGTTGTCATTTTTAGCTGTTGTGTGACTATGTTATTAAACTCCTGTTTACTGATATCATATATACACTTGCCGCGTCCCGGGGTCGGCCGGCCCTGGAGCGTGACAAGTCTGAACTAGCAGCCCCTCATGTTATGCTTGTGTCATCTGGAGCCATTTCGGTTAAACCTTGGTCACATCTGGGTCATTTAGGGCCTTTTTCTTTTTCGATCAGAATAGCTAAAATTTTAGCTTTTAGCTACCTGCGGGAGTTGGAGTACTCTGATTCAAAATCTAACTGCATATTATGGGTCCTGGTACAGTTTAGTACTACCCATAAAAATTTCATCAAATTCTGGTAACGTTTTGAAAAATATGCAGTTCTGAATCGCATCCGGGTTTGGCCGTTACTGGGTTTCGGTGGGTGAGATATTTTTGAGTGTGGTGCTTCTCCGCACGCTTCCCAATAAAGAAAAAATGAGTGGTTGAGTGAGGGTGAGCCTAACCCTAACCTCACCACCCCCTTATGGTCACCCCTAGACACTATTTGGGCATGAAAATGACATTTTTGCCCTCTCTCTCTCTCCCCCTCTCTCCCATTTCGTGGAACACTTTCTCTCCCTCTCTTGGTCTCTTTTTTTTTCCCCTCTTTGTGTGTGGAGAAGGAGGAGGAAGAAGCAAATGAAGGAGAAGGTGAAGAAGGAAGCACAAGAAGGTGAGTTTTGTGTATGTGTTGTTGTTGTTGTGGTTTCTCCTCTCTCAAGCTCCCTCTCATGTCTTCCCCCCCCCCCTATTTTTCAGCCAAAGAAGGCTGAGGAGAGGCTGTGGAGGTGGTGGTAGTGGTGGTGGTGGTTGAGGTGGTCG
This sequence comes from Acorus gramineus, assembly GCA_030737835.1. NCBI lineage: Eukaryota > Viridiplantae > Streptophyta > Magnoliopsida > Acorales > Acoraceae > Acorus > Acorus gramineus. Next base: position 591,862 of record JAUJYN010000021.1, read on the forward strand.
CGGGTGCATCAAGGACCCCCGAATCTCCCCCTTTCATTCCCCCTCCCTTGGTGAGCTCTTCCCCTTCTTTTCTTTGGTTTTTCATGGCTTTAGGGGTTGTTGGGAAGTCATGCATGCTAGGTAGTTGGTTTAGGGTGAGTGAGGAGTGTGGGGGAGGGGTTAAAAGGGGTTAAAGGGTGCTGGACGCAGGCGCGGGTCTGTCCGCTCTCGTGCGCGCGCAGAGGGGCGTAGGCGGGCGCGTACGCGGGCGCGCAGGTTCGCGCGGGTGCTAGTAGCGCGCGCGAGCGTGAGCGCTCGCGGGGCAGCGTGTCTGGGTGCGCCTGGGCATACGGCAGGGCGCCAGTGCACGCGCCTGCGTGCGTGCACCTGTGCGCGCGTGTAGGGACACGAGCGGGGCTGCCCAGGGGCTCGGGTAGGTGCTGGGGCACTCGGGCATGCGTGCGTACGCGCGTGCTCGCATGCGTGCGAGCCCGTATGCGTGCATGTCTAAATCTTTAGCATTTCTAGTAATTTTAAGTGCTATAATGTGATGTTACTCACCAAATTTGATGCCCTTACTTTGCAGATCTCGTCGGATGGGATGCGCGAGGTCCCGGGTTGCGGTGAGTGGTTTGATCCAACCCCTCGAGATGCGCTCGACGCGCGTAGTCATGCGTCGCGCATCGATGGGGCACCCTAGCTATACTACTTATGTAGATAAGTAGTATGGTCATGCTTAAACTATAATATGTTAGATATCTTGCATGCTAGGCTTATATTGCATGTATTGTATCCATGTATGAATGATTGTATCGCATGCGCCCCTCTAGTATGGGCATGTATTTATGTAATGTGTATGGATGTATAGAATAGGGCATGCCTTAGGTAGTATTGTAATACTACTCCCACCATATTAATTGGAATATCCAGCATGATTAAGTCTGGGTTAATAACGGGCACCTGCCTAATATTCCCTTGCGATAAGACTCGAGGGCGTGGTGTAGTTGTTGCGCCCATGCTAATGGGGCAAAGCTATGACCAACTTCACGAGATGATGATCTCTCTCGTCCTCTCCCTCTGCACGAACTGAGTAAGTAAATGCGATTTCCTACTTAACTCAGGTTCGTTTGGAATATTGGCATGCATCTGTTAGTGAGTGAGATCGCGCTTGACCCTTCCCTTTTAAGTTGGTGATATCCAACACATGCTTAAGTTATGCCTTGTGTGTTCTTTTATGATTAATGGCCATGTATGCATGTTTAAGTGGGCCATACCTTGTATGCATGTTGTATGATTTGTTGTTTATGATGTAAATCCATGTTAGGGGTTACCCTTATAGTCAATTGTTAGATGATCGTGCATATGGTTCATGCACATAGCTATGATATGATTCTCCTGTTATATATGCGCACATGTTAAAACTAATTAGACCTATCTGAAGCCGGCGTGGGTACGACCCGCCATTGGGATGTACCTCATTAGTTAGTGTGCGAGTGATGTAATCGCCCCTGCATCCATGTGATGCACTTGAATGGAATTCAGGAGAATTCATTTGTTGTATCGGTTTTGTTAAACCGGTAGCTTTGGCATTAAGTTAGGCGATTATCGAGAGTAGTTTTCTTCTATTTGGTTCGCTTTGCGAACATGGAGTGTTTCCTCCCAATGTCGTCTGTGTTGAAGCGGCCCAGGTTGTAGCTGTCTAGACAGAGGGCCCCAACCTGTAGGTACTATCGATGCATGCGGCTAGATATACTGATCATGGGGGTATACCAGGTAGAGGCTACCCGGGAGAGGGCAAATGAATTATATTGCGCGTGAAATCGTTCTCCCCTTCATTGGATCCGATGTAGGAACTCCCCGACGTTTGAAAAGCTATCTTGACATAAGGCTCCCATCCGTAGGTACTACCGATGCATTCAGGAACGTACTGATAGTGGGAGTATACCAGGTAGAGGCTACCCATGGAAAGGGCTACCGGTGGACCAAGGGTGTAGAGCAGTCTAAATCTCTTCCAAAAGTCCTATGTCACCTCTAAAGGGTGAGGGTGAGGATGAGGTGAAGACACATCACCACGTGACTCATTCGTTGTTCGTCCGTTCCCATAGTTGTTGGGTCCGGTTGTGTATCGATGTTCAAAGACATTGTTGGGCAGTTATCTTGATGTAGATGATCCAGTAGTGTTGTGTAGACTAGTAATTCCCCGTCTCTCGGACTAACGATATGGTCTCTCCCCAAAACTCCCAGGAGTCTCCCTTCGGGAGTGAGGGTGAGGGTGAGGTTGGTGATCCAGTAGTGTTGTGTAGACCAGTAATTCCACGTCTCTTCGACCAGCGGTATGGTCCCTCCCCAAAAGTCCCAAGAGTCTTCCTCCGGGAGTGAGGGTGAGGGCGAGGTTGGCCGTGCCGTCGCGTGACCTTGTTATCCATTGGGTTTCCACCCATGTTTCCTTGAAAGGAAATTGCCTTAACATTGAACTGTTGTAATGGTGATTGGTTTCCAGCCACTCACTGAGCTTGTAGCTCACCCCTCGCATATTGTTTCTTTTCAGGGGCAGTGTTGGGCGTGGAGTTGAAGCTTCCTTGTGGCGTGGTCTTATGCGCGTGGAGCGTTCTGTCCGACGGGTGGCGAGTGCGAGGCTGTCAGCAGTCCCAGTCATTTTATGTATTGTAAATCATGCATGGGGCACAGGTTGTATTTTATTTTGGACTAGATTTGGCTCTCACAAGATAGTGATTGTGTATTCGAGTCTGTAATAATATTTTTGGTTTACAGACATTGTTGATATCTTATGCTTCCGCTTTCCGGTCAGTTATCATTTATCTTTGCCTTGCCACCTTGTGTGTTGTTGTTGGAGTCTTTGTTGACCTCAGGTATTGATAGCTGATACTATATATATTGCCGCGTCTCGGGGACGGCCGCCCTGGGTCGTGACACCTCACCTGCTGCCCCGCCTGCCCCTGTCAGTCCAGTTTTAATCAACTCTTCGACCCTTCAAGGCCTACTAGGATTATTTTTTTTCAAAAACCTGTACACACACATTCCATACACATACACAATCCCAAAACCTATATAAATAAGAATCAAAGAGCAACAAAAACCAAACTCATATACCAAACCATACACCCACCCCCAAACATTCATCCATTCACACACCCAACCATTAACCACACACATACACACAGACACAATCATTAAAATAAGATTCAAAATGCTTTCAAAACTAAACACCCATGTTTAAATACATAAATCATGCATGAAAAGACATAAATTGTCCCTAAAAACATAAAAGTTACACAAAAGAAAGACTTTATAAAAGCAAAGAAGAGATAGGTCCACCAAAAGAGTTCCAAACTTAAACCCCCCGTTTGGGAAGTGGAATTGCGTTATTCAGCCCTGATAGTTATACTGGGATAAATATTAGTGTTTGGCAGAATAGGCCTATCTGTGTTTGGTTGCATTTTTTGTTATTCTTATTTATTCTTATTGGGAAACGTAAAATGCAGATTTTTGGTGTTTGGTTGACCTAGAATAAACTGTGGATAAATGATTGATAAGGGATGGATAGGGAGTTATTATTTTTAAAATGTCAACTTTGCCCCTGGAATATTTTTATGTTTGGTGTGATTGATGAATATAAAACAGTCCATCATGAGTGTAATTAAATCTGAACGGTCAATCTTATGTAATATTTTATGGTGGGCCTTTATATATTTTTTACAACTAATCTATGTATTCATTGGTGATTCCAAATGCTTTATGGTGATTGTAATTATCTTATATCAATTTAATTATATTTACTCAATGACTTGATCATAAATAGAAAAATATATATAAATCATAGGTTGTCCATAAAATTGATAGATTTTATTACACAAGTAACATTGTCAATATTGTTGTTGTACCAAATAACACTAGCATTCTTATATAAGCCTTCATTTAATTTAATATTGAAAATATAAGTTGTTGTTTGGATAACGTTGATAGATATATGTCAAGAACATGATGAATGAAATTAAATCTGAACCGTCCATCTTATGTAATATTTTATGGTAGACCTTCAAATATGTTTTACAATTACTCTATGTATGCTTAGTGTTGATTCCATTTGCTTTGTAATGATTTCAATTATGGGTTATGAGTTAATTAAATTTACCCAATCAGTTGGTCATAAATAGTAATAAATTAAAATATTATTCTTATCTAATAAAATGACTTTGAATTATTAACAAATTATATTGCCAATATCAATCTTTTTCAGTGGGTACCAAATAATCCTAGGCATTTTATACATTGCTTCATTTAATTTGCTTATATGTGTTATATGTCAATTTTTATATGGAGTATAATAGGGTCCATTAAGTTATTTATACACCTATATTGTGTATTTTACTTTTATATAAACTAGGTAAATACTTAAATAACAATATATATAGAAATATGGTAAGTATTAACCTCTGTAAATAGCTTGTGAAATATTAGAAAAGGTAAGTTTGCAAAACACGTATGATTGACATAAAACAATCACTTCACATAATTCCAAATATTCCTTCTCATATGGGAAACCATGGTGAACATGAAGATTGGTCATTGACACGAGATATTCAATTGAAACTATGACATTCCTGTGATCAAAGATTAACATATATATCTACATTTGATGATCACACACATATCTAAACACATATACACACCATGGTTTAAAAAAGCTATTTTATATAATACTAGACATGAAAGACAACATCACAAACATACATTCATAAGTTTATATTCACATTAACCTCCTGTACTGTCGAGGTTAAATGAAAATTAACATCTTGGATAAACAGAATGTGGTGTTTGAACATCCATACAAACTGAATAATCCACAAAATCTGCCCATAAACTAGTGAGCATCACAAAATAAAAGTATTAAGTTTGTAAGGCTATCCCAACTCCTGCATACTATCAGTGACGCAGGAACAAAAGAAACAACAGAATGACTAAGTATAACATTTTCCAACCTAATATTCAGACGTCATCAACACAGAGTTACTTGTGGTGGAAGCACACATACACCATGAAACAACAAAAATGGAGTGGATATCTACCATGAGAATCCTATGAAATTAAGTCCCCCAAAAACATGTGAGCTCTATGGTTAGCAGTTGAAGATAAAGAGGTTTTTATTAGGCCAGTCAGATTCTTGATCTTGATTCCCTTCCATGGGAAGAGAGGGTAAATACATCAGTGAAAGTAGCAGGGAAAATTGAGAAAGAGAGACATCTAAAGAAGACCACAATACCAGCAGAATCTAATATAAAGTCAAAAGAAACTGGAAAAAAAAAGGTGCCCAAAAAAACATACAGTTAAAATCTTATTTCCAATGGAAACTTTGAGACAAAATCATGAACATGACTCAGAGGTCATTAAACACCTGCAGATCGAAGCTCACAAAACTTAACACATTGATCTAAATTACATATGATCGAGTCTAATGTTCTCTGGTTCCTGTGAATTTTTCTTTTGAAAAAAAAAAAAATTCACTGTGAGTGGTGATCAATAGTGTATTTCAATTCCACTTTCAGGTTGAATCTATCAAGTAAATTTTAGCAGTTTATGATACAAATATTATCATGGAACCTAGAAGATGCGCTCCCAAGTATTGAAGGATTATTCTTTACATTGGACATAGTTGATACCTGTCCAAATCATCATTTAATCAGAAAAGACAGATGAACGCGTAATGCACTTTAATTGAAGAAACATGGTTCTAATCAAGAGGGTATCCATGCAACCAAAGGTAAATGTGGTATATTATATGATTCTTAATGCATTTGTTGATAGAAAGTCATGGGAAATAAAGGAAGCCAATAAAAACTGGTCTGGAAAATTTTCTTGGAGGATGATAGGCTGCTTTAGCATCTCATGAAATTGTGATAGTTCCTGTGTCTCCATGGCTTTTAGCAGAAGTAACAAAGCGCTCGAAAAGTCGGAAAAGTTTCATGACAGATGGGAACAACACCTGTTACAGAACATTTCTTACTAGTCTTTTGCAACCATTATTGGACCACTATGGACCTGATATGATAGTGCACCTTTGGGGATGACGAGCCAGAACATATCAACATCTGGATTAAAGTTTCATGACAGATATGATAGTTTTTTCAGGAGGACCTAATCGGGATAACGTAAAACACAACCCAAAGTAGCAAAGACAGCAATGTCCTGTGATATACATTGATTTATAAATTAGATGTCATATGGCATCAGTTTCTATTACTACTGCTCAGTGCCCTTTTAATCCTTATTTCAAAGTTCCGCCATTTTTGATACTACTGGAGCTTAATTATGGCTATATAGAGAGGCATATTCCATGGCATCAATTTTTATTGCTACTGCTGAGTACCCTTTTAATCCAAATTTTCATACCGGCTTTAAATTACAGCCCGTGCCGACTAAGATGTATTAAAAAGGGGGGTAAAAGAAAAAAAAGATGCACTGTCAATTCTATCCATTCAAAAGATTGCTCTGCACCCCAATATTTTCATACAGCCATCACAATATTTTGAAATTAAGCATGCAATTCATCAAATTACATCATCCAATACAAGGCCCATGATTCATCATTGATTTGAATTCAAAAAACATTTCTTTTTAAATAAGAACAATTACCAACCCTTTTATTAAACAATAAAAAGAAAAGAAAAACCCAGGGGGACGGCCGCCCTGGGGCGTGACATGATCGTCGTACAACCGGACGCCGCCCTTCACGAGACGGACAAGGTGAAGATCGCTCCAAACAGTCATAAATAGGGTTTTTACTTTTCAGAGGAGAAGCAGTGAAGAAGATGAAGTCGGTCGCAAATGAGAATATACACACCTCGGTTTGGATCTGCGATGAGGTGGATCCACTTCGTCCGAATGCTTCGCCGCCTCCCCCGACTGCCGCGCAAATGCCGATCGTCGCAGGCTTGATCATCGTACAACCGGACGCCGCCCTTCACGAGACGAACATGGTGAAGATCGCTCCAAACAGTCGGTAGGGTTTTTTGTTTTCAGAGGAGAAGCAGTGAAGAAGATGAAGTCGGTGGGGAAGATGAAGTCGGTGGGGAAGAAAATGAAAGTGGGTTTTGGTGTTTCATTTGATGGGACTAGGAGTACACGTGGCAGCATCTGGTTATTTTGAGTGGGGATTTAGGACGGTCAGGATGAACTGGCTATTTTTTGTTATTTTGGACGATTGTGATCTATTCTAGATGGAGTGGTCCACTGATTAGATGGTGGAAATATAAGATGGGTATATCATTGGGGTTTGTTAAAGTAAGTGAGAGAATTTTTTTGTAATGATGGTGAGGGGTATTTTTATTCTCAGGAATAGATAAGCCCTGATAAGCTATTCTCCATTTTATTAGAATTGTTATCAGACCTTATGCTAGTTTATCCAGGCATTGCTATCGGGGTTTATCCGCCCCAAACAAACAGCGAATAAGGGTTATTCTATTGTTATTCTCCCCTATTCATTGTTTATGTCACTTGGCAAACGGGGGGCAAATGTCTTGGGCTATACATCATCCGAATAATCACCTGAGCCAAAAGAAAAGAAGAAAGCATGAATTCCTTGCATATATACATTTCTTCTATCAAAACCAGGACACAAAGGCTATACCTTGGAGTATTGTCGTCATCCACGGGAGGCTGGGTCGGGGGAGGAGCATCCTAACCGGGCTGAAAAGGAGGCGATGGCTGATGAGAAGATTGAACCTCTGGAGCATCCGGAGCAGTAGGAGTCTCCCTCACCGAAGAAGCAGCCCTCCTGTATATCCCACGACTCCGAGTCGTTGATGGGCGAGAAGCTCGACTAAAGGTAGCTCCGGTGGCTAGGGAGGCAGAGACCGAGTGGTCAGGCTCAAGAGGAAGAAGGTCAAGGTCCGCCTCAGTCATGGAACCTCCTCCGACCAGCTTCCCCCTCATAGTAGCCTCCCAGAGGTGGATCTGCTGAAGCTCTCTATCCTTCCTCTCCAACCTCTGGTGGAGACGACCCTCTGTCCCCCTCGATCGATCCTCGACCACCCGAAAACGCTCCTCAAGCTTCCGTGCCCTAGCCTCTACAACCCAGAGTCTCTCCTCACTCAACCGAAGCACATCCCGGTCCCTATCTCCGACTGCCTGAAGGGAGCAGAT